>JASAUF010000294.1:1410000-2610000 GCA_030180095.1 Magnolia changhungtana
TGGCATGTTCGCACATGTGAAAAAGCTATAAATATCCCTGACCCATCAGTAAGGGGTCAAGCACAGCCAATTAAGAAGCATAAGAAGATTCAAAGAGAGAGAGAGAGAGGTAGAGTTCCGCTCTCATTGTGCGGAATGGGTGTTGTGTGACGCACAACACCGTTGGCGCACAAAACCCGTTGGCGCACAAAACCTATTAGCACGCAACGTCCATCAGTGCGCGATGTCTATCAATGTGTAACAAGTCTCCGCGCACAACAAGTGCCAGCACACAATGTGTCTGGGCGCACAACGAGCCCGAGCACACAATAAGTGACAAAGTTGACTCACGATGTATTCCTTGGGTGTACAATGTAGCCTAGCGAACCGGGAATTATGTGCACAATCGACTTGGACAATAATTTGCAATATATGATGCTTCTACCGATTATATCCTTAATCCATATCATTTTTTTTTACTATTATGACAAGTCTATTTTGGAATCAATGGAGAAAAGGGAGTAAAAGAACTTGGAATAAATAAATAACGTAATTGTCTTTCTTGTCTTCTTCTGTTGATGCCAAGTGAATAAAATTTCCCAAACGAAATGCATTTATTTCTTGTTCGAAACACAAGGTCTACATGATTTGTATCCGTCAATGGCCTACACAAGGTCTTAGTGAGTTTGGATCTCAAACTCAAACACGAAGTCCTACAAAAGGATGAAAAATGTACTCTCCCATCGGAGGCCTACACAAGGACTTGGCGAGTTTGGTATTTCAAACTCTAAAACCTAATCCTACATAAGGATCAGTTTCCATACACAAATGGACTCGAATTAACTTCTTACCAAAAGTGGATGAGCCTCGTTGAAGTGCCTTTGATGAAGATCTTCCTATATCACAAAAGCATTTTCAGCTCCCTTGAACCGCAACTTTTTGATGATTATATGCCTTTGAAGATGCTGAGGTGTGCATTAAGGGTAGGTGAATCCTAACTTGATAATGAAGACTCTTTATGGTTATGGTTATGATTCCTAAGGGTAGGCATTCAATGCTTTTCTATCATAATAAACTTGCCATTAAAAATGGTTCCTAAAGCATTAATGAATGTTGAAGCTCATTCTTTAATCCAAGCTTAGAATGCACACTAAATGTCTTTAACAAAAAGAATGAATGATGAACTTCATGAGGGAAGAGAGTTGGAAAAAAGGTTTTTAGCTAGGGTTTCACACACTCACAAGGCTCTCTCTATTACTCACCCATTTGCAAAGAAACCCCTCTTTCGTTTAAGTGGATGAGTTTACAATGGTAAAAAAAATGGGCAGAAATTTGTCAGCTTTAATGGTATCGAAGTCTCCTTCAATGCCATCAAGAAAATTTGATTTTATCTTGAAGGCTTACTGGACAATTTAAGATCTGTGCTAGATGTCATCGAGCGGTCGTTGATGCCATTAAGGTGATCCTTCGATGCCATCAAAAGTCCCTCAATGCCATCGAGAAAATCCAGGATTTTTTCAACTATCTTGATACACAGTTTGAAGAATCTACTCGATGTCATCGAGTGGTCTTCGATGCCATTGAGGTGACCCTTCGATGACATCAAAGGTCCCTCAATTCCATCAATAAAATCCATGATTTTAACTTGAGCTTAATGAACATTTTTCTCTACCTGCTCGATGGGTGGTCGATGAGATTGAAAACAATATATTTTCTGTATGCCCTGTACCCTAGACCGTACCGTTCCATAGACTTCTGCGGTCTTCCCGGTAGAATTCCGACAACCTTCGACCCTTATCCCATAGTTGCGCATGACCCTGATTCACACGCCGTCAACCCAAGTCGACTTAACCCGAGACTGGTACCTTAGCGACCGCGCCGTCACCGCGGTTCCGATGCTGCGACTCGACGCCGAGGCGATACTCTGACCAGGAGATGTGGGACAGCGTTCGATGCGAGGAAAACGCCGCGTGTACGAATTCCGAGAGAATCTCTACAAAAGGTCACATCAATCCATCAATCAATCAAGCTCATCACGTAAAGTACATGTCAAGTACACATCACCTTTCACCATTTCCCAAGCAACCCCAAAGTCAAAAAGTTTCTTACAAACCCATACCTTTCTTACACCAAAAACCACAAAAGTCAAAAAGTTCTTACCCATCCATCACTCCATCACCCATCTATCCCTCTCTCTTTACAACCTTCTCTCTCTTCATTTTCAAAATACATTCCAAGCAACCCAAGAAAACTCCACATGTCTCAAGCTTCTCCAAGCTTTCTCAAGCAACAAGTGTGGCCCATTTCCTACCCTCTCTTCTCCCATCTCCACCATCCAAACCTCATCTCCTCCGTTAGAATCAAAGTTAAGGAGCTAAGGAAGCCTAGGGTGCAAGAAGAAGCCGGTGGGTGATCTTAGATCTTTGTTTTCATTCATTTTGTTTGATTAAGGGTCCATATATATGGGACCCACCTTGATGTATATTTGTATGAGGGGCCCATAGTGGCGGGGTCCCTCCATCCTCACCGATCTCCCTCTATCTCTCTCTATCTCTCTCTTTCTTGTATTGTGGACCCTACTATGAAGTATGATCCACGTCGTCCCACCCGTAGGGCCCACCTTGTAGTCCATCCTTTGGGTGGGCCTGGATATAGGAGAACACAAATATTGGCTTGATTCAAAACTTAGGTGGGCCACGTCCCTGTGGGACCCACCACGATGTTTGTGTTATGACCACGTCCAGCGTCTGGACGCTAGCCAGTGACACCCAGCCCCATAGTTCAACAAGCAGGCTAAGTGGAGACACCTCATTTCAATGGTGGGCCCCTGGCTCATAAGGTAGACAGAGTGAAGGATACCTCGTTTAACGCTGAGGTCTTTGGCAGAGGGTGGCTGCCAGTGAAGTGTGAACACTGTGGGGTCCATGGGACCCATCCGCGCCGTCCATTCCATCCTCCATATCATTTTAGGCGTTGAGACGAAAAATAAGGTCAATTCGATAATCAGGCGGGCCACACCATAGAAAACTATATTTTCTACTATTTAAAGCTTTTAGGACCCACCTTCCTTTATCCACACACCAAACATGCCGTATATTGGGCTTGTTTAGTGTGTTTTGATCCCTAGAACACATTAGACGGAGTGGATTCTCAGGTAGCCGGCCCCACATGTGATTTTTCTCAGGAAAACAAATATATATATATAAGCTATAGCAGCAGCTAGCATTGCTGCTTCTTTGTCGAGAAGGTATAAGGTGCCTGCACTGTGACGGACGCGGCATCGGACAAGACCACCTACGGCTCCAGCCGTGGGCCCCACCATGATGTATATCTGTCATCCAACCCGTTCACTAGGTGGGCCCCTCCCTGGAGTGGGCCCCCTCCAAATATCAGGCCCATCCAAAGCTCAGGTGGCCCACATCACAAGAAACAGTGGGATTGAACCACCCGCCATTGAACTTTTTAGGCCCACAGGAGTTTTGGATCAAGATGAAATTTGTTTTTTCCCTCTATCTAGGCCTGTGTGACCTTATGGACGGTCTGGATGGCTTATAAACATTGAGGTGAGCCCCACGTGGGACCCAAGTGATGTATGCATTTTATTTCCAGCGTCCAGGCGCCCGTAGTGATGTATCTGTTCTATCCCCACCGTCCAGGGGATGGTGGGTGCGTGCGTGTGCATGCGTGTGTGTGCGTGTGGTGTGTGTGCATGTGTGGCTGTGTGTGTGTGTATATATATATTATATTGTATATATATATATTATATTATATTATATATATATATATTATGTATATATATATTATATTATGTAATATATATATATACCTGATGGTGGGCCTTCATGGGACCCACCATGATGCATGTGTTGCGTCCAAGCTGTCCATCTATTTTGCAAGCTCATTTCATGGCGTGAGCTAAAGAATGAGTCAGATCTATAGTCCAAGTGGACCCCATGGTATACATAAGGCCCAAGTGATTAGGCCCACCTTGCCATAATTATGGCCCGTTGTTGAGGCCCACTTTGATGCGAATATAAGGCCCATGTTATGAGGCCCATTCGATGTATTTGTGGCCCATGGTTGAGGCCCACTTTGATATATAAGGCCATGTTACGAGGCCCATTGTGATGTACTCAAAGGCCCAAGGGTTATAGCTCATTGTAATGTACATAAGGCCCATTGATGTGGCTCACTTGATTATATAAGGCCCATATGATGCGGCCCATTTGATGTATCCAAGGCCCAGGAGTCGAGGCCCAACGGGGTGTCCTTAGGGTCCATTGCAATGTATGATTTCCCTATGGCTTGTGTGTTGATATTAGGCAGGCCATGCCTTGGGAGCAATGTTGGTTTGACGTCCACATTGTAAGAATAATGTTGGTTAAATGTCCGCATTATGATGCTCCCTAGGGCCCATTGTTAGGCCCATACTTATAGGCCGTCTAGGCCCACCTTCGTTATGAACAACATTCATCACCATATAACATGTTCAGTATAGTTCCATGATTCATGATCATACGCATCATATGTATGGTTGATATGAGAAGTAACTGATCATAACATATGCCTTTGGGCAGATTATTTAGGGGCTCCCGGTTAGGCAGTATTGCCCCACATGAGTACACGATATGCGCAGGATTGTTGCATGACTGGATAGTATGATTCATGCATTTCGCATTATGTGACATGGTTATCATACGCCCTAGTGACATCAGGGTCGTAGCCTCCATAGGCATATCGTGGTTGGCAGGATTGGATACCTGAAATCTTGTTCTACATGGGATGCTATAGATATCCTTGGGTGAAAGTCCTTAAACCCTTATGGTCCCAAGAGGTTGCTCCAACGTCTAGACGGAGTGGGTGCATGAGCGCCGAGGGCCGATTACTAGAAGGTCGCGCTTTCCACTATGTCGTAGTCGGTTGGAAGGGGGTGCAGCCTTACCCACCCGAGAGGAGGGGGCAATGCTAGGCTGAGTTTGACCAGCTCGAGGAATGGGTCCGCTATCGATGAGCCGAGCCTGATATTAGCAGGCGGGTAGTGAGGTCTCTTCCACTTACCTTATTGCGCGTGATGGGGTGGCAATCTCGTTTAGAGTGTACTAGACCCCGGTGATATTATAGAGTTTAGTTGTATTGATATGTGGATATAAATGAGGATTTGTATGCTTGAGTTGCATCTTACATAGCATGGCCTTGGTATGGCCGACATCATTCATGCCTTACATTGCATAGCCTTAGTACGGCCAGTAGTATTCATGGATTCATTAGCATGTTCCACATTACTACCTTGCGCACACACTTTCACTACCCTCTAAGCTTTCTATAAGCTTATACACGACCATTGCGTGCAAGTGACGTTGGGACGCAGCAGCACTGAGGTAGGAGCGCAGAGCAGATCATTTTGGAGCTTTTTGTCGTTTATCATTATATTTCCCTTTATGCTCATTGTACTTGTAAAGTTTTTTATCATAGTGAAAATGTGATGGAGTTTTTGGTTGTTGTTTGTGGGTTATACCTTTGGTTATGCTTATTATGAATCAAACTGATGTTGAAAATCCTCCTTGTAGCATCCCAGGATCGGAACCTGGCGAATGGGCGCTGGGAGCCGAGAATGGGGTTCTACGGAGGCTTCGACGCCGGATTCGGCGATCGAGAATTTTGTGAGCCCGGTTTCTGAGTTTGGGGCGTGACAGAAGTTGGTATCAGAGCATAACTCGGGAATAACTAAGAACAACATTACATGTCTGCTATGAGTTAGAATGATTGAGTCCTTAGTTCGGATAGCTTAGCGATCTTTTATTATCGACCCTTAACATGCGTGCCTTCTAGAGTTTCCAAGTTGATAGGCACCTTCGATCTTTCCTGTAGGACGAGATGCCCAGGAGAGTGACCCGATCGACTCCCGCTCCACCACCTAAGACTCCCTCACTACCACCGACGATCCCCGCTCCACCACCAGAGATTCCTACTGCCTAGCATATGGATGTAGCTCCTCTACCAGAGATTCCTACTACCCAGCTTAGGGATGCAGCTCCTCTACCAGAGACCGATGCGGATCTGACCATATTCGTGAGTGCTTCCCAGTTACAGCAGATGTTGCAAGCTGTGACCGCCACACTACAGGGGCAGGGCAGGCACCCTATTGTTTCACCAGAGCAAGCCGAGCAGGATCGCGTGAGTGCCCTTTTTCGTGAGTTCTAACGATTCGATCCCTGGCGTTTCTAGGGCGAGCCAGACCCGATGGCTTACTGAGAGATGGTGCACCGATGTGGAGAAGATATTTGATACGATGGGATACACGACGAGCGGCGAGTCCGATTAGCTGTATTTCTTCTCCATGGTGAGGCTGAGCATTGGTGGACGTAAGTCTCCCGAGCAGCGAGCACCGATTTTGTATGGACTTGGGAGGATTTTATCAATCAATTTGACCGACAGTATTTTCCTGATCACATCCGATGACAGCGAGCGTTGGAGTTCGAGGCCTTGATGTAGGGCGATATGACAGTGGCTAGTACGCGGCTCATTTCGCAGCGCTGTCTAGATTTGCACCTTACTTATTAAATGATGAAGAGTGGAGAGCCCGCCGATTCGAGGACGGTTTACGTTACGGTCTTCGAGGTCGTATCATTGGGCATGAGCTCCCGACTTTTAAGGGAGTGGTATGGAAGGCACAGATTTTTGAGGCTGAGTGGGCCGGTTCTCAGTCTGATCGCGATCAGAGCAGAGACCGGAAGAGGCACACTCCTTTCGATGACTCGCAGCAATGTCGGCCGCAGCAGCAGAGGCGCACAGGTCACCCAGCCTTCCGAGCGCTAGCAGCACCTCCAACACCACCTCCGAGGCAGTTCACCAGCACCTATTTTGGGTACGGTGCGACGGGACACCATATGTGGGAGTGTCCCCATCCATAGTAGCAGCAACAGCAGAGGCCCCCATAGCAGCAGCAGCAGAGAGGTCCACAGCAGCCTCCACCTCAGCAGCAGCAGAGACCCCCACAGCAGCAGCGACAACAATTCCCACCACCGAGACCACCTCAACAGTAGCAGAGGTAGCAGTTTCGACCACCTCAGTGACCCCATCAGCAGTAACACGCTCAGAGGGGACAGACACCTCCCCAGCCAGCTCAAGTTAGGTTCTACGCAGCTCAGCAGGATCCGCAGTCATTTGGAGGGGTTGTCGAGGGTATGCTTTTAGTCTCTGCATGCGCTGCACATGTGTTGTTTGATTCTGGTGCATCGCATTCTTTTGTAACCGAGAGTTTCTGTTGATCGACTGGCCTACCGTTGGAGTCTACTCGTAAGAGTCTGTCAGTATCGACTCCCTTGGAGAAGACTGTAGTGTTGGGCCGATTTTGCTCTTCTTGCCCCATTCTAGTCAGGGATACCTTTTTACCTACCGATCTGTTTGCATTGCCGATGTCCGAGTTCGATGTCTTCCTGGGCATGGATTGGCTTGCCAAGTACTATGCCATATTGGACTGCTCCGCGAGGACAGTCACATTCTGTATACCCAGCGTGTCACAGTTTTAGTTCATTACAGATCCCAAAGGAGAGTTGTTGTCTTGTTTGATGTCATGTGCCATAGAGGAGCCCATAGCGGTGAGCACGACCAGTTGCATGTTATTTACGATTTTTCCAATGTGTTCCAGGAGATTCCGAGATTACCGCTTCGTCGACTCACCGAGTTTTAGATTGATCTCGTACCCGGTATCGCGCCTATTTCGAAGGCCCCGTATCGTATGGCACCATTGGAGTTACGGGAACTGCAGAAGTAATTGGACGAGTTGCGCGAGTTGGGATTTATCTGTCCAAGTAGTTCATCGTGGGAAGCACCGGTACTCTTCGAAGAAGAAGGATAGCTTGTTGAGGGTCTGTGTAGACTACCGCGAGCTCAACAAGGTCACGATCAAGAACTAGTACCCGCTTCCAAGGATTGATGATTTGTTTGATCAGTTGCAGGGTGCACAGTTCTTTTTGAAGATTAACTTGCGTTCCGGTTATCATTAGATTCGGGTCCGAGAGGAGGACATTCAAAAGACGGCTTTCAGGACATGTTACGGTCATTTTGAGTTCCAGGTCATGTCCTTCGGACTGACTAATGCGCCCGCGGTATTTATGCAGTTGATGAACGAGGTCTTCTGCCCTTATCTCGATCAGTTTATTGTAGTCTTCATCGACGACATTCTAATCTATTCGAGGACCCTTGAGGAGCACGAGCAACATTTGGAGGTTACGTTACAGACCCTCTGCGCACACCAGCTGTATGTGAAGCTGGAGAAGTGCGAGTTCTGGAAAGAGGAGGTGAAGTTCCTCGGTCACGTGGTGACGAGGGAGGGTGTCACAGTGGACCCTTCGAAGGTTGAGGTAGTGCGTCAGTGGGGCCAGCCCATGACTGTGTCTGAGATCCACAGTTTTCTTAGTTTAGCTGGCTATTATTGGCATTTCATTAAGGGTTTCTCCTGCATTGCAGCCCCGCTGACCAGGTTGGCTCGGAAGGGCGTAGAGTTTATTTGGAACGACGCCTGCGAGGGGGCATTTATGAAGCTGAAAGACCGTCTGACGTCCGCTCCTGTCCTCACTCTTCCCTTTGGGAGTGACGGATTTATTGTATTCACTGATGCCTCGCATATTGGTGTGGTTGATGTCCTGATGCAGCATGGGAGACCAATCGCCTTCGCGTCTCGCCAGCTCAAGATCTATGAGCTGAACTACCCCACGCACAATTTGGAGCTGGCTGCAGTTGTCTTCGCACTGAAGGTGTGGAGGCACTATCTCTATGGGGTTAGGTTCGAGCTCTTCTCCGACCACAAGAGATTGAAGTACCTCTTCTCGTAGTCCGAGTTGAACATGAGGCAGAGGCGGTGGATGGAGTTCCTGAAAGACTATGATTTTGATCTCCAATACCACCCAGGCAAGGCAAACGTGGTGGCAGATGCCTTCAGCCATCAGCCACGAGGCCTGGTGGCGCATGTGATTATCCAAGAGTGGAGGATGCTTGAGGATGTAGCAGAGTATGATTTTGAGTTCAGCCTGCAGTCTTCTATCGTGCAGTTATCGAGCCTGTCAATTCAACCCTCTCTTGTCGCAAGGGTGATCGAGGCTCAGCAGGCTGATGAGTCGTTACGGAGTTACATGGTGAAAGCAGCATCTGAGAGTCAGGCAGATTGGCAGATTAGTACAGATGGTGAACTTCGCTTTAGAGGCTGATTATGTGTTCCGGATATTCCTAAGTTACACAGAGATCTTATGACCGAGGTATATCGATCACGATTTTCTATCCATCTCGACTCGACGAAGATGTACTGTAATATGAGGTGACAATATTTTTAGGCAGGGATGAAGCGCCAGATCGCTAGTTTTGTGGCCGAGTGTGATACGTGTCAATGTGTCAAGGCCGATCATCAGAGATCCCCTGGTCTATTGCAGCCATTGAGTATTCCGATGTGGAAGTGGGAGCACGTGTCAACAGATTTCATTATGGGTTTGCCGATGACTCAGCGTAGTCATGATGCCATCTGGGTTGTTGTGGATCGTCTGACGAAGTCGGCACATTTTCTTGCGATTCGTGAGACTTGGCCTTTGGACCGGCTTGCGAGGTTATTCATCGAGGAGATTGTGAGACTGCATGGCGTTCCAGTCTCGATCGTTTCTGACCGAGACCCGAGGTTCACGTCTTAGTTTTAGGGAGCTTCCAGAGAGTGATGGGGACTGATTTGCAGCTCAGCACCACGTACCATCTGCAGACCGATGGCTAGACCGAGAGGGTCAACCAGATGCTTGAGGATATGCTTCGGGCCTGCGCGATTGATTTTGGGGGTAGCTGGGATGAGCATCTGCGATTGGCTGAATTCGCATATAATAACAGCTATCAGGTGACCATCGACATGACTCCTTTTGAGGCACTATATGGCAGACCATGCAGATCACCGAGTTGTTTGACCGAGATTGGAGAGCGTTGTCTCCTAGGTCCCGAGCTTATGCAGGAAACGTCAGAGGCTATTGATATCATCAGGCAGAGGATGTGCACATCTTAGAGCCGGCAGAAGAGTTTTGCTGATCGTCGGCTTCGTCCCTTGGAGTTTGATGTAGGGGACTATGTGTATCTCAAGGACTCGCCCATGAAGGGCGTAGTTCGATTTGGAGCGAAGGGCAAGCTTGCCCTGAGATTCATAGGACCTTTTGAGATCACTGGGCGCGTAGGTGCCATGGCCTATCAGCTTGCCTTGCCATCTCAGTTGTCTAGCGTCCACAACATTTTCCATGTCTCTATGTTGAGAAAGTGTAGGTCAGACATAGTTCCTGTTATTGATTGGCAGCCGCTGGAGGTTCGTGAGGACGCTTCTTACATCGAGCAGCCAGTCCGTATCCTTGGTCGGAAGGAGCAGATTCCTTTTGTAAAGGTTCAGTGGGGTCACCATTCTGTTGAGGAGACTTTGTGGGAGCGCGAGGCCGAGATTCAAGAGCGCTATCCCCATCTCTTTGATGTTTGATCATGTGTTGCATTTTGTATATTATCACAGATTTTATATAGTGATGTTATGTTCCTTCTCCCTCATGAGTTATGACTACTTGCGATGATTGTGTAAATTTCAAGGATGAAATTTTTTTTTAGGAGGGGAGAGCTGTAAGCCCCGTACCCTAGACCGTACCGTTCGGTAGTTTTTGTTGTCTTCCCAGTTGAATTCCGGCAACCTTCGACCCATATCCGATAGTTGCACGCGACCCTGATTCACACACCGTCAACCCGAGAGTAGTACCTTAGCGACCGCGCTGTCGCCGTGACTTGCACGCCGAGGTGATACTCTGACCAAGAGATGTGGGCCAGCATTCAGTGCGAGGAAAACACCGCGCGTACGAATTTTGAGAGAATCTTTACAAAAGGTCACATCAATCCATCAATCAATCAAGCCCATCATGTCATTACATGTCAAGTATACATCACCTTTCACCATTTCCCAAGCAACCCCAAAGTCAAAAAGTTTCTTACAAACCCATACCTTTCTTATATCAAAAACCACAAAAGTCAAAAAGTTCTTACACATCCATCACCACCACATCCATCACTCCATCACCCATCTATCCCTCTCTCTTTACAACTCTCTCTCTCTTCATTTTCAAAATACATTCCAAGCAACCCAAGAAAACTCCACACGTCCCAAGCTTCTCCAAGCTTTCTCAAGCAACAAGTGTGGCTCATTTCCTACCCTCTCATCTCCCATCTCCACCATCCAAACCTCATCTCCTCCGTTAGAATCAAAGCTAAGGAGCTAAGGAAGCCTAGGGTGCAAGAAGAAGCCGGTGGGTGATCTTAGATCTTTGTTTTCATTCATTTTATTTGATTAAGGGTCTATATATGTGGGACCTACCTTGATGTATATTTGTATGAGGGGCCCATAGTGGCGGGGTCCCTCCATCCTCACCGATCTCCCTCTATCTCTCTCTTTCTCTCTCTCTTTCTTGTATTGTGGACCCCATTATGAAGTATGATCCACACCGTCCCACCCGTAGGGTCTACCTTGCAGTCCATCCTTTAGGTGGGCCTAGATATAGGAGAACATAAATATCGGCTTGATTCAAAACTTGGGTAGGCCATGTCCCTATGGGACCCACCACGATGTTTGTGTTATGACCACGTCCAGCGTCTGCACGCTGGCCAGTGACACCCAGCCCCATAGTTCAACAGGCAGGCTGAGTGGAGACACCTCGTTTCAACGGTGGGCCCCTGGCTCACGAGGTAGACAGAGTGAAGGATACCTCATTTAACGCTGAGGTCTTTGGCAGAGGATGACTGCCAGTGAAGTGTGAACACTATAGGGTCCATGGGACCCATCCATGCCGTCCATTCCATCCTCCATATCATTTTAGGCGTTGAGCCAAAAAATAAGGTCGATCTGATAATCAGGTGGGCCATGTCATGCCCCAAACCCGGAGATCGGATTCACGGGAATCCCAATCACCGAATCTGGTGCCGACAGCCTCCGTAGTACCCCATTCTCGGCTCCTATCGTCCATACGCCAGATTCCGATCCTGGGATCCTACAAGGAGATTTTTTTTTCCAATGTACATTTAGCTCAAAATAAGCATAACCACAAGATTACCCAATTCACAAAGGCAACATCATCATCACATATCCACTAATATAATCATTTAAGTACAATGCTGAAAGGGAAATACATAAATCGAAAATCAAGCTCCAGAAGACCGCTGCACGCTCCAAGCTCCAGAAGACTGCTGCAACCTAACGCCACCTGCACGCATCTATCGTGCATAAGCTTATAGAAAGCTTAGTGGGTGGTGAAAGTGTGTGTACAAGGTAAGTGCCAAGAATGCAATACAATGCCATAAATCATATAACATCGGTAATACAGGCAAGATCATGAATAATACGATATCAGAGTAAGCGGAAATACTGGCAATCTATAAATCCATGAATGCTATCAGCCGTACTAAGGCTATGCGATACAAAAATATAATAACCAACATACTGAGGAAGCAATATAGATCAACTATGCAATGCGAAGACAGTAAGCCAAATACTATGTGTTGAGGATGCAAGGCAATACGCAAATCATGCTAAGTCCGTCTAGGCTATATAAGTGCTGAAACATAACAACCCAAAATGCCATATGTCACGGATGTAATGCAATATGTGGTGCGAGTAAAATGACCAAGCTGGAGTGAAGTCGGGATGATAGTACGTAGTATCACAAGCTATGGGGTCTATCACAAAGAACTTCTATCCAAACCAGTCCCATACCTAAATTTGGATAGTCAGACTCAATGTGGTAAACTCTTGATCTCAGGTTAGTCGCGCGTCCAACCGAAATCCTTGCCATGCGAAGGTACACAACAATTAGTTGCAGCACCACCGGTACCGAGAGTGGATAGTGAATGAAATGAATGTATGAGTATGCAAATCTCGCTCAATAAGTCCCATCGTAACGACACTGGAAATTTTCAGACATTGGGTCGAGTACCACCTCGACCGTAAATCACGTAGGATTAAATCCTTTAGAAATTTAACAAAGTTAACTAAGTACTAAACTCAATTAGCTATGAAACTGTTAGGATCGCTTTAAATACGATCCGCAAGACCCAAAAGTTACGTAATCATTGACGCTAGGTTACCCTAAAGTTTAGAACCAAACTCATTTCCCGTCGCTTCTCGGGAATGAAACGAAACTTCATATTAGGTCTAGATCGCACATCGGGAGTCCGATTAACCCGAAGCTAAGGAACTAGGATCGCCCCACTGGACTTAACAATCATCTCAAAAATCAGCTCCATCCGATGTTCCACGGCCATTCGTTTCGAATCGGAGCGAGGTAGTGTGAAAAACACTATTCATATGCCAAAATAAATATCCGGAATAGTGATCCGCATCCTTCGTTGACGCGTCAAGATAACAACCCGACCGTCGAATCGACCAAATTACACCCTCGGATTAAGAAAAATTTCAGAACATTTACATGTACTTGAAATTTCGATCGTGGCCCACTGACCGTCGAACTGAAAGTGGTCCGCCACGTGCGATCTGGGAATCCGATCGAGTCAAAAACGTAATCCCACGTAGATCCATCGATGGTGAGCTTAAGTCTGACGTTTGGTTCGAGGAGGGCCACCAGAACTCCCCTTTTGAGCTGGAAAAGCGGCAAAAATCCTATATTAGCAGTACCCCATGAACCTAAGTCTAAATTCGTAATGTTTGTGGCTATAAAAGGAGCTTAGAGCAGCCCCTCTCACAGCCATACGAATTTTGAAGAAAACCCTAGAGGGAGAGAGAGAAAAGAGAGAGAAAGTCTTGGAGATTGTTGCCGATCTTCCTCCTCCTGCTCTGGCTTGTTACACGGCCTACACCGCCCTATTCTAGACGCTTTTCCGGCGGTATCCATCTCATTTGAAGGTAAGAAACCCTAATCCTAGGTCTGATTTGAGGTGGGATCGATGTAGGATGTGTATCGACTAACCGATTCCGCTCTTTAGGCTAGAAATCTCCCGTAGACGGAAGTTCCATTACCCTTGCTGATTCGTTCCGTTTCCAAAGGCAAAGGTGAGGACTTTAAGCTTATAAGTTACGGTTTTCAACGCTTTCAATGTCAGATAATGGTAGATTCATGATCTGCTTGCAATTGCACATGTACAAAGTGCTTTCGTTTCTGTTTTGATTAACTGTGAAATATGGAATTTCACATATTCTAGTATACGTAGAAATACCGTATACGTATTTTTTTCGGATAAATGTTTGATATGTTTATTTAATGTATGATTATATAATATATGAATAAATTACTAGTTTGGCGAAAGGAATCGCCAAAATATATGTTTACTTGTAAATGCGTCGTATGTTGAAATTACGTATTGTAGAAATACCGTATACGTATTTCTTTTGGAATAATGTTTGACATATTTATTTAATGTATGATTATACAATACATGATTAAAATACTAGCTTGGCGAAAGGAATCGCCGAAATCTATGTTCCTTTGTAAACACTATGTATGTTGAAATTGGGTATACGTGGAAGTACCCTATACGTATAAAATTTGCTGATGTGATTACCATGTTTAATTGCTGTATGAATATGATGTATATGTATAAAATACTAGTTTGGTAAAGGGACAACCCTAGTACACACTTCCCTAGCATATGTCATGTATGTTGAACTATTGCATTCCAAGTGTTGGTGAATTCACTTGTGAGTGTAAGTGCTTAAGTGTTAGAATCTTAGGTAGGTGCTGAGATGGGATTCTCGGCTACCTTAGAGTCACATATGACACTCTCCATGTGGTTGTTCACTCTAACCACTGGCCACGAAATTTAAGTATTTGTATCCCTATTTACATAATGCTTTATAACATGCTTTTGAACATGCTTTGTGACTTGTTTATTAACATGCTTCATGTTATGCTTTATAATATGCTTGCTAGTGTTCTTGAATTACCATGTTATCATGCCGTATTTCACATGCTATGGTTAGGATTTGATGAGCTTGGGACTATGTTCATAGTCCGAGGCATCCAGATCGACTTGAAGATGTGGTTGGGATTCGATTCCGCCACGCATGATGTGTTGGCGAACCCGTGTCGTACTTCGGTTGGCGATAGTGGTTGGCCACACGAGGTGCTTCTGCGCCTCATATCGCCCAACTTGTTGTGCGCTCGAGCTAATAGCCGAACACGTCCAAGAAACCGTGTGCCTTATGTATGTTCACCATGTTTGGTCGCTAATGCTTGAACCTAGGGTACCAAACTTACAGTGATAATCCCGTTAACCATGGTACTCGATCCGCTAAGACTCATGAGCCGGGCATGGTGGTATGGGACACCGTGGTCGAGCCGTCGGCCTACGCCGGGGCTACGTGCCTCCCCGTAGTGACCCGGTGAGCAACTCAACTCGTGAGCCGATTATGGTGGTATGGGACACTATATTCGCGCCTGTCGCCTACATTGATAAGGTGATGGGGGAGTGGTGCAACCTTTGTGCGTAATGCCACTGGCGACCCTTTGTAGTGACCGCGAGCATATTCTGAAGTTGCGGCGTGCCTTAGGGTTCGTCGCGATATATAGAGTATGA
Organism: Magnolia changhungtana; assembly: GCA_030180095.1. NCBI lineage: Eukaryota > Viridiplantae > Streptophyta > Magnoliopsida > Magnoliales > Magnoliaceae > Magnolia > Magnolia changhungtana. Next base: position 1,425,553 of record JASAUF010000294.1, read on the forward strand.
ACTAGGCTGTTTTCGTATAGTTGTATAGTGATGAATCGTTTAAGGGGTGATGGGGGAGTGGTGCAACCTTGTGCGCGTAATACCCCCGGGCAGCCTCTGCAGTGACCTAGAAAACACACCATCGTCGATATTAACTAGGACTCCGACGACCCTAGATTGGATCATGTTTGGGAATGATACAAGGGAGGTACCTTAGTTTCCCAATCCTGTTTGTTTGAAACGAACTAATTAAAAACTCGGTAATCATACTCATCATGCATCGCATGTGCCCGGAAGATGTGGAGCACTTGTGGGATGTAAGCATGCGCGAACGTGAGATGGTGTCGCTTGAGGGAGTATGTCGGAGAGGGCATCCATCATACCGCATTCATACTTGCATTAATCAGAGTAACTAGGAGTGTTTGATTTACTGCTTGACTGTATTGATAACATGATAACTTATGTCTTATCGTTCCACTGAGTTAGCTACTCACTCCCACGTTACGGGACGGTGTTGCGCACACCAACCAGACTGTCTGTGTTTAGGCGATCCGACTATTCCGGGAGGCGGAGCCCGATTATGACGAGGACCAGGAGGAGTTCTCGTATATGCAGTTATTGGCGCTTCGACTAAGTCACGGATCGATGGGATTTACAGGGATTGTACCTAGTTTACTTTGACATTTTGTTTATATAAACAGACATGTATATTGTGACTCAGAAGGATTCATACTCTGGATAATGAATCGTTTATTTTGTTTCTTTACATACATATATATACAATTCAGTCTTCCGCTTGCTTTTATACAACTGATCTGGAGTATGAACTCGCTTTGGTATAATCTCATTCATGTTTACTGCTCTAACACAGACAACATTCAAATATCATTGAACATGTTGCATAAGTGATGCGTTGGAACTCGGGAGTTGAGTTACACTCGACCCCCGATTTTCAGGGCGTTACAAGTTGGTATCAGAGCATGATTTTGATTAAACCGGACCTGAGTTATATCCCCCCTACGTACGCTGACGCATTACACTTAGGAGGGTGCGCAAAACCTACCAACAGTCTTAGGGTCTCCCGATTTCGCCGTTCGGCGAAGTTCATTGCAAATGGACAGTTTGATCGAGTGCGTACTCGATCCCGACCACACTTATGGACCCCAAGTCACTCCTAGATCGTCTAATGACGTGTCAAGGTCGCAATCCACCAAGAATTAGTCGTTAAAAATCAGGAAAAATCAGATTATATCAGAAATTTACCGGAACTGACCGTTCTGGAACTGAAATGAGTCCGTGGGCCCCCACGATTAATCCAACAAGGTTTTAGACCAAGCCAGGGTGCATTTGGCACCCTGGGAGTGTGGCAAACAGAGTCAGACCGCGGCGGCGCGGTTCTGGCCAAGCCCGACCGCGACGCCACCGCGGCACCGGCGGCGGACCACGGTCCGGTCAACTTTCCGGTGGGTTTCCAAACGTGGGATCGGTCGGCCTGACCCCCTCTACCCCATGGCACGTGCCATTTTGGCATTAGGTTAGGATTTAAGGGGCTGGAGCTCCCTTTTCTCTCATTTCCCCTCTTTTCAAGCACTCTCACCTCCATTTCCGATTTTGCTGAAAACCCATCCCTCCAAACCTTCAATCCTTCCATTTCCTTCCATAACTCACACACCCCAACCTCCCACAACAGCCCTAGCTTCCTCCCTTCCCCATTTTCTCAAGTTGGAGCTCTCATACCCATCCTTGGAGCTCAAAAATTGGGTAAACTCCTAACCCATTCTATTTTCTTTTGTTCCTTCTTCATTTCCTACCTCTAGAGCTTCTTCCACACCTGTTCGATTGTTGATTGTGGAAGATAAAGGAGATCAGCCCCTTGTTTCCCCATTTTGGAAATTTCCATGGCCCTCCTTGGTGTGGTGGCTACCATTTTCTCCATTTCCTCCATCCTATCTCTCATGGGAAAGAGGAAAACCGCGGCCGACGACGCCGGCCCAAGTAGGCCAGCCCATACCCGAAGAAGATCCAACGTTGGGGCCGGCACAAGTACCGTGCGGGAGTTTAGGTCGAAGCGAGACCTGGATCCTGACCACCCCGCCAGGAACGCTTATCCGATAGGCATGGAATATGGGCGCTTCGCGGGCCGCAAGGTTGTGTTTGAAGCTCATGTGGATGAGAGGATGTTTGGCCTACACCCGATGATGGACCATTTGGTGGATATCGGATGGAATTCCATTTTTGAAGGTGAGTCCCCCGCATGTGAGAACACGGTTCGCGCTTTCTACGCTCACATCATGGACTCATCACTAGAGCCTCTTCAGTTTACTGTTTCTGTGAGGGGCATAAGGCGCACAATCACTGTGGACGAAGTGGCTCGAATCACGAAGATCCCGCTTGGTCAAGTACAGCCTAGTGATGACTTCTCTAGAAGTGCGCGGGAAAGGGATCGTCGCACACGACTTCTCTGTGGTCGCCGGGTTACTTGGAAGCGAGGAAATTGTATTGCGGCGACAAAGATGTCTGAAGACTTCCATTTGCTCCATCACATCTTCACATACAATGTATACCCACAGTGGGGTAACCGCACAGAATGTACTAGGGTGATGGTGGACTTTCTGTACAAGATGGGACGTGGGGACAACATATGCCCGCCACATTCATCCTATCCCAGATAGTTAATGTTGTTCGTTCTGCCAGGAACTATCTTTCGCTCCCATTTGGCCGACTGATCTGCAGGATGGCTCGTGATGTAGGCTACAGATTGAATATGGAGGATCTTGCACCGGTCCGAGTCATAAGTGAAGCGACACTCGGAATATAAAGATCGGCCCCAACAATGCAAGCAAGCCCGACTCGACGAGTCCGGGAGATGAGTCGGATAGCGTCGGCGAGGAGAGTGTTGACCTCCAGGCTGAGAGTGATGAGGAGCACAGTGATGACATACAGGAGGAAGAACCTGAGGCTCAGGACACTGAGGAGAGTTCACCCCCTGCGGCTCAGGAGCAGGGTGTGGATCGAGATGTATTTGATGCGCGATTGGGCCGTCTTGAGGAGAGGCAAGCCGCCCTGCAGCAAGAGGTTGGACAAGTTCGGGCTGAGATTGGTCAAGTTCGAACCAAACTTGAAGAGAATGAAGCCTACATGAAGAAGAGTTTCAAGAAGATGTCCCGTACGTTGAAGGCCATCCTGTGCTGTGCGCAAGATAAGAATGCTCCTCCTCCACCGCCTACTTCGGATGCTTAGTCATCCATATTGTTGTATGTTGTGTTTGCTTAGTTGCCGCGATAGGCGGTTTGTGTTTTCGTACGGATGTTGTATTAGGTAGTAGCGTGTTTTAAGTGTTTAACGTGTGGATGTATTGGCTATCATGTAATTTCCGTCATGATTCATGTAAACTCTGTAATCCATGTATTATGACTAAGTTTGGGTAAATGAAAGGCATGTAGCCCTTTTGGTTTTAATTATGTGTGGAATGCTTAAAGTGCTTTATGATGTGTGTTATGCTGTATCTCACCAATGCTGTACCCTGTGTTGTATAGGGTATGCCGCGACAGTATACGCGGAGTACGGCACATATCCGTCTGACTATCTCTATGGACCAGACTCCTTCTGGTAGTAGCGGTCCTGCGGACCGTGGGATAGGTTCCGATCAGCCCCCTACTGGTCCTGCCGGTGGGTTGCCACCATATACGCCCCCGGTCCGTGAGCAGTTTCGGCCGTCATCTTCGCGTTAAAGATGACTCCCTGTGTCGCTCCGCCAACCGATAGATTTGAGCAAAAGCGGTGATGTTGATGATGCATCAAAGCCAGCAGATACAAGAAGAAGAAGAAGATCAGCCAGACTTATGGCCACTATCGCCGAGGCCTTGTCACATGGTGGTAGTGCGACTCCACCTACGACTTCGCTTGTCTCTGTAGGGCACCCGAGCCTCCTGCTCAGTGTGAGGATGTGCCTCTGCCTTCACCCATGGTGCCTCCTACTGGAGATGTCGGCACACGCGGTCTACTCGAGCGATTTCAGCGCTTGAGGCCTCCTTCATTCATGGGCACTCATAGGCCCGAGGAGGCAGAGTTTTGGCTTGACCGCATCTCTAAGATGCTTCGGATGCTGCATTGCTCAGAGGCAGAGCAGGTAGAGCTGGCCGCCTTCATGTTTGAGAGGAAGGCCAGTTTATGGTGGGACAGTGTGTTGCGGTCTGTCGCAGCGGACTACGTATGGACCTGGGAGGCTTTTGAGTTCCGGTTCCATGAGAAATACTACCCGCCAACTTATCGACATGAGCGGGAGGATGAGTTTCTGCGCCTCGGGCGAGGAGGCATGACGACTGAGTACGAGCACCGCTTCACGAGTTGGGTCGCTTGTCCCGACTATACTAGTGGACGAGCGGATGCGGATGCGTCGATTTTCTTTGGGCTTGCGACCGGAGATACGGCCGAAGATATCCGCCTCGTATACCTACATATGCGACTGGTTCACATGTCTATGACGGCAGCAGGATGTGGACCGGTTGGCCCGATCTCGTGGTGCTATGGTTGCGAGGCCACGACAGGAGATACAGAGCAGGCCTATCCTAGGCAAGAGGCCTCGTGTTGACTCGCCTCCCAGGATCGCAGCGCCAGTGGCTCCGGTGAGGCGCCCTATTGTGACCTGCACGTACTGCGGGAAGCAGGGTCATCTTATTGGGAGTTGTTTCGCGCGGATGAAGGACAGTGGGTTCTCTCCGCCACAGATGTTGGGTCGTTCTCGCCCACAGCCATATCAGCTCCATCGCTTACAGACGGCTCCGCACATCCTTCCTTCCGACCTCCTGTGCCGCGCTTCAGGCCGCCACAGCGACCCTTGGCTCCTCAGCCGAACCGCCAGCAGCAGGCTCGCGTTCATACTCTTGTGGCTGAGGCACTTGAGACGTCGGTTTCAGCTCCGACGGCTTTCGAGGGTACGGCTTTTATTCATGGCACTCCTGTTTCTTTATTGGTAGACACTGGGTCCACCACTTCTATTATTTCTTGTGGGGCGGTGAAACGCCTATCTCTGCATACTGTTCCCACTAGGGGAACGAGACTCATTATGGCTATTGGGGCCTTCTCGACGGTCACACGATTATGCGAGGGTTGTGCGATAGTCTTGGGTAGCAGCACAGTGCTCGTCGACCTTATTGTTGCTCCGCTATGGCACTACAACGTTATACTTGGTATGGATTGGCTCGCCAAGATGGGGGCTGAGATAGATTGCGATGCTCGGATCGTGACTGCCTATGGACCTGACGGCACAGCTTTCACGTTTCCAGTGTAGGTCAGTTTGCCCTGCCGCGTTGATTGTTATGCTGCTTTACTTGTGCCGATTGATGGTCCGACCATTGATGGTACGCCGGTGGTTCGAGAGTTTGCAGGCGTGTTTGAGACTATCCCTGGTTTACCTCCTCGGCGTGAGATTGATTTTACGATTGATCTTACGCCTGGTGCGACGCCCATCTCGTTGCCGACTTATCGTATGCCTCCATATGAGATGGAGGAGCTGCGGATACAGATTGACGGACTCGTAGAGAAAGGTTTTATTCGACCTAGCGTGTCTCCTTGGGGAGCACCTGTGTTGTTCGTGAAGAAGAAGGGACGAGTCGCTACGGTTGTGTATTGACACCGTAGGTTGAACCAGTCACGGTGAAGAACAAGTATCCTTTGCCCAGATTGACGATCCGTTCGATCGTTGAGGGGGCGAAGTATTTCTCGAAGATTGACCTTCGGCCGGGTACCACCAGGTGCGCGTGAGAGAGGAGGACGTGCGAGGAAGACAGCCTTCGGGACGTGCTTTGGGCACTACGAGTTCTTAGTGATGTCGTTCGCCTGACGAACGCACCGGCCGTGTTCATGGATCGATGAACGGTGTATTTCGGCCCTTCCTTTACCGATTCGTCATCGTCTTTATCGATGACATCTTGATATACTCCATGAGTCGGGAGGAGCACGAGGAGCACTTGCGAGCGGTATTGGATACACCGAAGAAGAACCAGTTGTTTGCGCAATACAAGAAGTGCGACTTCGGCAGAGGAAGTCAAGTTCCCTGGGACATGTAGTGTCCAAGGATGGGATAGCAATGGACCTTGCTAAGGTAGTGCGGTTCGGGATTGGCGAGCTGAATCGGATTACCGAGGTGAGGAGTTTCCTTGGTCCGGGCCGGGTACTACATGACGTTTCATTCGGGATTTCTCGAAGATCGCGGTGCCATTGTCTCGGTGACTCGGAAGGACTGAAGTTCGCCTGGAATGAGAAGGCGGAGGCGCCTTTAAGGAGTGAAGGACAAGTTGACGTCCGCCCTGTGCTAGTATTGCGGAGCAAGGGGTGAAATACACGGTGTATACCGACGCGTCTCGCGTTGGTTTGGGTTGTGTCTTTGATGCGAAGGATAGGGTAATTTCGTATGCCTCGAGACAATTAAGGAAGCATGAGGAGAATTACCCTACACATGACTGGAGTTGGCGGTATCATCTTTGCATTGAAGCTCTGGAGACATTACCTCTATGGTGAGGAGTTCGAGCTTTTCTGCGACCACAAGAGCCTTAAATACATATTCACACCGCGGATTTGAATATGAGACAAATAGATGGATGGAGACCTTCAAGGACTTCAAGTTCGAGGTTTCCTACCATCCGGCAAGGCGAACCTTGTGGCGACGCGCGTTGAGCCGCAAAAGGCGATAGCATTTGCGGCACCGCCGATGATAGCCGAGTGGGACATGGTGGAGTTTGTGCGGGACTTGAAAGCGGAGACTCACCTTGTCGAGGAGCCATTTGAGTGTGTTGCGCACATTCGGGTGCGGCCACTTATTGACGACAGATTGTTGAGGCCCAAGAGGGCGATATACGGCCGTCTCGAGCCGAGAGCGAGGCTAGCGACGCCGTGGACTCGAGTGGAGAGTTGGTTCGATGGGGGTTTACGATTTCGTGGCCGCCTATGTGTTCCGGATGTGCGACTTGAGACGCGAGCTTCTCGAGTCCGCCCATAATTCGAAGTTTGCGATGCATCCTGGTAGCACGAAGATGTACCAGGATATGAGACGGACGTATTGGTGGGATAACATGAAGGCCCACATTGCTGAGTATGTGTCTCGATGTCTGACGTGCCAGCAGGTCAAGGCATAACATCGCCGACCTCCTGGGATCGGCCCATGCACCATGCCTATAGCGGAGTGGAAGTGGGACTTCATCTCCATGGACTTCATATCAGGGTTGCCGAAGACGAGGAAGGGGCATGATTCCATTTGGGTGATTGTGGACCGGTTGACCAAATCGGCCCATTTCCTCCCTATCAGAGTTACGAACTCCGCAGACGAGCTGGCCAGATTGTACATCAGGGAGATCGTCCGTCTGCACGGGTTCCTTTGGAGATGGTGTCGGACGAGAGACACGCGGTTCACATCCATCTTCCGGACTCGTATCCAGTGAGGCGATGGGTGTGAAGTTGAAGTTCAAGATGCGGCGTTTCATCCTCGACCGATGGGCGACAGAGCGGGTGAATCGGATTCTAGAGGATATGTTGCGAGCATGTGTGTTGGACTTGGGACAGTTGGGATGACTGTCTTCCGTACGCAGAGTTCGCCTACAACAATGGCTTTCGGCGACTATTGGCATGGCGCCATATGAGGCTCTATATGGTCGACCAGAGGGCACCGCACTTGTTGGGCGTAGGTTGGAGAGCGTAGCACGATTGGCCGGAGTTGGTTCGGCGACTACTGCAGAAGGTAGACATTATCAAGCGTCGATTACTCACGGCACAGAAGAAAGCGAAGAGTTACGCCGATACGAGGCGCGACCGCTGGAGTTCGAGGTCGGTGATCATGTGTTCCTTCGGGTTTCCCCTATGAAGGGAGTCCTTCGGTTTGGGAAGAAGGGGAAGCTTACACCGAGGTTTATCGGTCCATTTCAGATACTGGATCGAGTGGGTGATGTGGCGTATCGTCTCGCCTTGCCTACACCACTTGCTTCCGTACACAACGTATTTCATGTATCTATGCTAAAGAAGTACGTTCCTGATCCTTCGCATATCATCAGATAGGAGCAGGTACAGTTGAGCGAGGATGCTACATATGAGTTACGCCCGACGCGCATCCTTGACAGGAAGGAGCAGGTACTGCGTAGCAAGGTCATCCCACTTGTGAAGGTGCTTTGGACACATCATTCCGAAGAAGAAGCTACCTGGGAGACTGAGGCCGAGGTCAGGAAGAACTACCCTCAGATTCTCGAGGAGTACGAAAGGGTATAAATTTCGGGGATGAAATTTTTTGTTTAAGGGGGGTAGATTGTAACGACCTGGAAATTTCCGTACATTGGGTCGAGTACCACCTCGACCAGAAATCACGTAGGATTAAATCCTTTAGAAATTTAACAAAGTTAACTAAGTACTAAACTCAATTAGCTATGAAATCCATTAGGATCGCTTTAAATACGATCTGCAAGACCCAAAAGTTGCAGAATCATTGACGCTAGGTTACCCTAAAGTTTAGAACCAAACTCATTTCCCGTCCGCTCTCGGGAATGAAACGAAACTTCGTATTAGGTCTAGATCGCACATCGGGAGTCCGATTAACCCGAAGCTAAGGAACTAGGATCGCCCCACTGGACTTAACAATCATCTCAAAAATCAGCTCCATCCGATGTTCCACGGCCATTCGTTTCGAATCGGAGCGAGGTAGTGTGAAAAACACTATTCATATGCCAAAATAAATATCCGGAATAGTGATCGGCATCCTTCGTTGTGCCAAGTATTAAGCAACCCGACCGTCGAATCGGACCAAATTACACCCTCGGATTAAGAAAAATTTCGGGAACATTTACATGTACTTGGAATTTCGATCGTGGCCCACCGACCATCGGGCGAAAGTGGTCCGCCACGTGCGATCTGGGAATCCGATCGAGTCAAAAACGTAATCCCACGTAGATCCATCGATGGTGAGCTTAAGTCTGACGTTTGGTTCGAGGAGGGCCACCAGAACTCCCCTTTTGAGCTGGAAAAGCGGCAAAAATCCTATATTAGCAGTACCCCATGAACCTAAGTCTAAATTCGTAATGTTTGTGGCTATAAAAGGAGCTTAGAGCAGCCCCTCTCACAGCCATACGAATTTTGAAGAAAACCCTAGAGGGAGAGAGAGAAAAGAGAGAGAAAGTCTTGGAGATTGTTGCCGATCTTCCTCCTCCTGCTCTGGCTTGTTACACGGCCTACACCGCCCTATTCTAGACGCTTTTCCGGCGGTATCCATCTCATTTGAAGGTAAGAAACCCTAATCCTAGGTCTGATTTGAGGTGGGATCGATGTAGGATGTGTATCGACTAACCGATTCCGCTCTTTAGGCTAGAAATCTCCCGTAGACGGAAGTTCCATTACCCTTGCTGATTCGTTCCGTTTCCAAAGGCAAAGGTGAGGACTTTAAGCTTATAAGTTACGGTTTTCAACGCTTTCAATGTCAGATAATGGTAGATTCATGATCGCTTGCAATTGCACATGTACAAAGTGCTTTCCGTTTCTGTTTTGATTAACGGTGTGAAATATGGAATTTCACATATTCTAGGTATACGTAGAAATACCGTATACGTATTTTTTCGGATAAATGTTTGACATGTTTATTTAATGTATGATTATATAATATATGAATAAATTACTAGTTTGGCGAAAGGAATCGCCAAAATATATGTTTACTTGTAAATGCGCCGTATGTTGAAATTACGTATTGTAGAAATACCGTATACGTATTTCTTTTGGAATAATGTTTGACATATTTATTTAATGTATGATTATACAATACATGATTAAAATACTAGCTTGGCGAAAGGAATCGCCGAAATCTATGTTCCTTTGTAAACACTATGTATGTTGAAATTGGGTATACGTGGAAGTACCCTATACGTATAAAATTTGCTGATGTGATTACCATGTTTAATTGCTGTATGAATATGATGTATATGTATAAAATACTAGTTTGGTAAAGGGACAACCCTAGTACACACTTCCCTAGCATACGTCATGTATGTTGAACTATTGCATTCCAAGTGTTGGTGAATTCACTTGTGAGTGTAAGTGCTTAAGTGTTAGAATCTTAGGTAGGTGCTGAGATGGGATTCTCGGCTACCTTAGAGTCACATATGACACTCTCCATGTGGTTGTTCACTCTAACCACTCGCCACGAAATTTAAGTATTTGTATCCCTATTTACATAATGCTTTATAACATGCTTTTGAACATGCTTTGTGACTTGTTTATTAACATGCTTCATGTTATGCTTTATAATATGCTTGCTAGTGTTCTTGAATTACCGTGTTATCATGCCGTATTTCACATGCTATGGTTAGGATTTGATGAGCTTGGGACTATGTTCATAGTCCAGGCATCCCAGATCGTACTTGAAGATGTGGTTGGGATTCGTTCTGCCACGCATGATGTGTTAGCGAACCCGTGTCGTACTTCGGTTGGCGATAGTGGTTGGCCACACGAGGTGCTTCTGTGCCTCATATCGCCCAACTTGTTGTGCGCTCGAGCTAGCCGAACACGTCCAAGAAACTAGTGTGCCTTATGTATGTTCACCATGTTTGGTCGCTAATGCTTGAACCTAGGGTACCAAACTTACCAGTAATAATCCCGTTAACCATGGTACTTCGATCCGCTAAGACTCATGAGCCGGGCATGGTGGTATGGGACACCGTGGTCGAGCTGTCGGCCTACGCTGGGGCTACGTGCCTCCCGTAGTGACCAAAGTGAGCAACTCAACTCGTGAGCCGATTATGGTGGTATGGGACACTATATTCGCTTTGTCGGCCTACATTGATAAGGTGATGGGGAGTGGTGCAACCTTTGTGCGTAACAGCCCAGCACCCTTTGTAGTGACCGCGAGCATATTCTGAAGTTGCAGCGTGCCTTAGGGTTCGCCGCGATATATAGAGTATGAACTAGGCCTGTTTCTGTATAGTTGTATAGTGATGAATCGTTTAAGGGGTGATGGGGGAGTGGTGCAACCTTTGTGCGTAACAACCCTAGCAACCTCTGCAGTGACCTAGAAAACACACCATCGTCTGATATTAACTAGGACTGACGACCCTAGATTGGATCATGTTTGGGAATGATACAAGGGAGGTACCTTAGTTTCCCAATCCTGCTGTTTGAAACGAACTAATTAAAAACTCGGTAATCATACTCATCATGCATCGCATGTGCCTGGAAGATGTGGAGCACTGTGGGATGTAAGCATGCGCGAACGTGAGATGGTGTCGCTTGAGGAGTATGTCGGAGAGGGCATCCATCATACCTGCATTCATACTTGCATTAATCAGAGTAACTAGGAGTGTTTGATTTACTGCTTGACTGTATTGATAACATGATAACTTATGTCTTATCGTTCCACTGAGTTAGCTACTCACTCCCACGTTACGGGACGGTGTTGCGCACACCAACCAGACTCTGTCTCAGGTTTAGGCGATCCGACTATTCTGGAGGCGGAGCCCGATTATGACGAGGACCAGGAGGAGTTCTCGTATATGCAGTTCGCTGGCGGCTTCGACTAGGCTGCCGGGACTGATGGGATTTACAGGGATTGTACCTAGTTTACTTTGACATTTTGTTTATATAAACAGACATGTATATTGTGACTCAGAAGGATTCATACTCTGGATAATGAATCGTTTATTTTGTTTCTTTACATACATATATATACAATTCAGTCTTCCGCTTGCTTTTATACAACTGATCTGGAGTATGAACTACTGCTTTGGTATAATCTCATTCATGTTTACTGCTCTAACACAGACAACATTCAAATATCATTGAACATGTTGCATAAGTGATGCGTTGGAACTCGGGAGTTGAGTTACACTCGACCCCCGATTTTCAGGGCGTTACATCCACGTATCAGTACGGTTCCTCTCTCGGATCATCACCGGGTTTAGTACACTACAAATGGCACTGCCGCTCTCCCAGCCGCACAGTCCAAGTGAGCGTAAGAAACCTCACTATCCGCCTGGCCAATAGTCTGCCAATACCTATCCGGCACATTGATAGCGGACCCATTCCTCGAGCTGGTCAGACTCAGCCTAGTAATGCCCCCTACGCTTGGGCGGGTAAGGCCATACCCCCTCCCAACCGACCATCGCACAGTGGGAGACGCGGCCTCTTGGTATTCGGCACTCGGGCGCTCATGTGTATCCACTCAGTCCCGACGTTGGGGCGTCCTCTGGTACCAAGAGGGTTTTAGGGATTTTCACCCAAGGCCATCTATGGCAGCCCGATGCTAGAACAGATTTTCGGTGTCCCATCCGGCCATCCACGATATGCCTGTGGAGGCTACAACCCTGATGTCGCTAGGGCGTACAGTAATCATAATGCAAGATGCATGAGTCATACAATCCAGTCATGCATCAATCCTGTGCATGCCATGCTCTCATATGGGGCAACTCCACCTATCAGGGAGCCCTATGAACAACCTGCCCTATGACATATGCAATGGTCAATCACATCTCATAACAAACATGCAGATGATGCGAATGGACATGTATTATGATGCTACGCTGTCACATACTCATAATCAGTATCAATAACCGGCGTCAACCATCGGCCTCGACAATATGGACATTTAACCAACACTGCTCCCAAGGAATGGCCACATAGAGCCAAACATATAATGGGCCCACGGCCTCACACAAAGACCTAATATACAACACAATGAGCCTTACTTAATGGCCATATATATACAACGGGTGGGCCCTGCTCATGGGCTTTTAAATACATGACATGTGGACCCTACACATGGGTCTCAAATACATCAAATGGGCCATGCGTCATTGGCCTAATACATATCACAATGGGCCTTGCCCATAGGCCACGAATACATCACAGTGGACCCCAACTATAGGTCGCATATACATCATATAGGTCTCGACAATCGGCCTCAGCCTCAACAATCGAATTGACACTCAGAATTAGCCTCGATACGTGGCCTTAACAATCAGAATCAGCCTTGATACTTGGCTTGGACAATCGGAATCGGCCTATAGTCGATCTTCGACAGATCAGAATCAGCCTCGATACTTAGCCTCAACAATCAAAATCGGCATATACAATCGGCCTCGACAAATCGGAATCATTGGAATCGGCCTTGATACTCGAAATCGATCGATAATCGGAATCGACAAATCGGTCACGTTAATTGAAATCGATAATCGGTCAAGGTAATCAGAATCGATCGATAATCAGCATCGGCAAATCGGTCACGTCAATCGGAATCGGCAATCGGTCAAGGTAATCAGAATTAGCAAATCGGTCACGACAATCACACCGATCGATAGTCGGAATTAGCAAATCGGTCACATTAATCGAAATCGGTAATCAGTCAAGGTAATCAGAATCAGCAAATCGGTCATGACAATCGCACCCATCGATAGTCGAAATTAATAAATCGATCACGTCAATCGAAATCGATAATTGGTCAAGGCAATCAGAATCGATCGATAATCAGAATCGGCAATTCGGTCATGTTAATCAAAATCAACTATCGGTCAAGATAATCGGATCGGCAATCGGCCACGACAAATCAGAATCGGTAATTGACCTCGATCGATAATCGACAATCGGCCACGATAATTAAGAATCGATCGATCAATAATCAGAATTGGTAAATCAGTCACGTCAATCGGAATCGGTAATCAGCAGATAAATAAAACGGGGTCCATAGAAGATTAGTCGATCAACTATGACATAAAGATTAGCACTCGGCCGTGGTTAAATCAAGTCCGATAACACGGAGCCATCCGTCTACGGTGAATGGGGCCCACTTATTTAGGTTAACCCATTGAGGGAATGATGAGAATGAGCCTAACAAGGCCTAATGGAAGGTCACAATGTGGACATTCAACCATCATTGCCCATTAATGTGGACATTTAACCAACTTTGCTATCAAGGAGTGGTTCACATAGAGCCAAACATAAAGTGGGCCCATGGCCTCACACAAAGGCCTAAAATACATCACATGGGCCGCACCAGTGGGCCTCATATGCATCAAGTGGACCGCGTCCATGGGCCGCACCAATGGGCCTCATATATATCAACTAGGCTACATCAATGGGCCACACAATGGGCCTAAAATGGGCTTGGACCGCACCAAAAATCATTCCACTAGTTGTAGGTATAACATGTGTATCACTGTACACCTTCATTCTATGGGGCACATGACCACTAATGATGATCGGCACTATCTAACATTGGCCGTGCAAATCAGCACCACCCAACCATTGTCTAGCACCGTCCAGTACAATCTGGACGGTGTGGATATGGAATTAATAAATCAAGGTGGACCCTGCACACTGCGGGTGGGTCTACAAATGAACGGCCTGCATGAAACACACATCATGATGTGCACTGCACGGCAGGAAGAAACACATACATCATACACGCCCTAGCAAGCACACTGTCCAGACTGACGGTATGGATAGAAAATACATTAATCAAGGTGGGTCCCACCTGCCACATGTGTCACACGTGTGGGGTGGGCCCACACCTCAGAACAGATGGTGGCGTGGGTATAAACCGCGTACATCTCAGAGTGCCCCGTACTGCCAGTCCAGATGGACGGTGGATAAGAAGCAGGCGTCTGGTGAGTCCCACGAGTAGCCCACCATATATATATTATAATATTAAATTATATAGATCTATATACATACATAAAGATATCATATAATAATATTTTATGCTCAAACGTACAGGTGTTGGCGTGCTCCTCTTAAGGCTTAAATTTGCGTACCTGAGATAGACGGTCAGATAAAATACTTGCATCAAAGAGTAGGGTCCACCGTCTACAGGTGGATGACGTCGATAGAACACGCACAGTTAGGTGATTCACACCGTCCAGATCACTGGGTGGTGTCGATATAAAACACCTACAGCATGTGTGGGCCCCACGTCCACCCCCAGGGACTGGACGGCCATGGATTAAACACATCTATCGTGGTGGATCTCACCAATGGACGGATGACTTGGAAAAATTCATACATCATGGAGGGGTCATCACGTACATATGGTGGGTCCCAACCAGATGAACGGACGGCATAGATGAGATCCGTGCATCGGTGGGTCCCATCTTCCATGTGGACAGTGTGGATTTCACACACCCACAGGACCTGCCGACGTCCTACACAGCAGCCCCGGTGCGTGACGTACACCAGCCAACCCTCTTCTCCAGAGGTGGGTCACATGTAGGGCCCACCATCACGTTGATTTGTCATCCAAACCATTGATAAGGTCACACAGACCCTGTATGATAAGGAAAACAAATTTCATAAAGATCCAAAACTTCTATGGCCCAAAAATGATTTCAATAGTAGACGTTCAACACTACTGTTTCCTACCGTGTGGGCCACCTGAGTTCAAGAAGAGGATTATTTTTGGACGGAGCCCACTTCACTAAAGGATCCATCATATGCACGGTATGGATGTTTGGTACGCATCACAGTAGGGCCCACAGCTGGGAACCAACGTCCCAGCCCGTCCGTCCGTCAGTGGCGCAGCAGGACGCTGCTGGCCGTCCTCTGGTGTCAGCGGCAGCGCCTGCTGCCCCTGTACATTTTATTATTATTTTTTTTTAACGTGGTTTTTTTGAAGATTTCATAGGTGGGGCCCGCATCAGGAGAATCTGACCCGTCCACTGGCTCCTATGGCTCAAGACAAGCCAAACAAACCCAATGTTTGATATGTCTCAGTATGTAGAAAGATTAGGATAAGTTTTTTAACGGTGAAAATTACTATTTTCAATGATATGGACCACCAGGGGGTTGGATTGACTTCGTTTTCCGGCTCAACGCCTGAAATGAGCGGAGGAGTGGAATGGACGGCGTGGATTAAATCCATACATCAAAGTAGAGCCTGCATAAGTGGCCCATTCAAAAGTTTGGAATCAAGCTGATATCTTTGTTTCTACACGGCTCAGACGCTGCAGTGCATTCCACGGCCTACTCACGCTTTACAAAAATCACTTCAAGCTTTACAAAATCACTTCAAGCGTCCAGGGACACTGGACGTACGGTGTGAATCATATTTCATCAAGGTGGGTCCCACGTTAGCACCATGTACTTTACATTGGCGTGGGTCCACACGTCTGGGACCCATCAGCCTTGGCAAAAATAAAAATAAAAATAGATATTTGAGTATTTTCTCCAATTAGGCCCGCCTAAACGGACTACTAGGTGGGCGACATGGATGTAATTCATATATTATAGGTGGACCACTCATCATCACTAAGGAAAAATTAAAGAGAGGGAGAGAGAGAGAGAGAGAAAGAGAAGCACCTACCTTAGACTTCTCCTTCCTTCATCCGCCAATGCGTGCTAGAGCAACAAATGATCAATTTCAACGGTTGGGATCACACTTGGATGGTGGAGATGGGAGATAAGAAGTGGGTCACACAAAGCTCCCTCTCATGGAGCTCTCCCAACGAATTCTTGCTTTGGAGGAAATGAGGAAGAGAGAAGAGAGAAGAGAGAGAGAGAGAGAGAGAGAGAGGGATGGGTGATGGATGGGGTGAGAGATGGGTGATGGGTGATGGTTGTACTTGGGTGTAAGAGAAAGTTTGACTTTGGGGTTGCTTGGGGATGGGGTTGTACTTTGACATGTGAGGTGATGTGTACTTGATTGATGGGATTGATGGGATTTGATGTGATGTTCTCTTGGGTTTTGCAACGCGCGGTATTTTTCCTCGAACTGAGTGCAGGCCCACATCTCTTGGTCAGGGTGTCGCGTTGGTGTGCGAGACGCGGCATCGGAACCGCGGCGACGGCGCGGTCGCACGGGTACAAGTCTCGGGTCAAGCCGACTCTGCAATACGGGACATGACTCAGGGTTGTGCGCAACCCCGATAACAGAACGCGGGTTGCCGAAATTCGACGGGAGGACCGCGGAAGTTTACGGAACGGTACGGCCTATGATACGGGTCTTACAGGCCATACCATAGAAAACTATATTTTCTACTGTTTAAAGCTTTTAGGACCCACCTTGCTTTATCCACACACCAAACATGCCGTATATTGGACTTGTTTGGTTTGTTTTGATCCCTACAACGCATTGGACGAAGTGGATTCTCAGGTAGCAGGCCCCACATGTGATTTTTCTCAGGAAAACAAATATATATATATATAAGTTGCAACCGCAGCAGCGCTGCTGCTGTCAGAAGGTAACAGGCGCTGCCTACACTGCCTGCGGACAGACGGCGGGCCATGATGTATATCTGTCATCCAACCCGTTCACTAGGTGGGCCCCTCCCTGGAGTGGGCCCCCTCAAAATATCAGGCCCATCTAAAGCTCAGGTGGCCCACATCACAAGAAATATTGGAGTTGAACCACCTGCCATTGAAACCCTTTTTGGGCCCACAGGAGTTTTGGATCAAGATGAAATTTGTTTTTCCCCTCTATCTAGGCCTACGTGACCTTATGGACGGTCTGGATGGCTTATAAACATTGAGGTGGGCCCCACGTGGGACCCACAGTGATGTATTGATTTTATTTCCACCGTCCGCCTGGATGGTGGAGCCTATAGTGATGTATCTGTTCTATCCCCACCGTCCAGGGGACGATGGGTGTGTGCGTGTGCATGCGTGTGGTGTGTGTGTGTACGTGTGGCTCTGTGTGTGTGTATATATATATATATTATATTGTATATTATATATATATATATATATTATGTATATATATATATTATATTATGTAATGTATATATACCTGATGGTGGGCCTTCATGGGACCCACCATGATGCATGTGTTGCATCCAAGCTATCCATCTATTTTGCAAGCTCATTTCATGGCGTGACCTAAAGAATGAGTCCGATCTATAGTCCAAGAGGACCCCACGGTATACATAAGGCCCAAGTGATTAGGCCCACCTTGCCATAATTATGGCCCGTTGTTGAGGCCCACTTTGATGCAAATATAAGGCCCATGTTATGAGGCCCATTCGATGTATTTGTGGCCCGTGGTTGAGGCCCACTTAGATATATGAGGCCATATTACGAGGCCCATTATGATGTACTCAAAGGCCCAGGGGTTATAGCCCATTGTAATGTACATAAGGCCCATTGATGTGGCTCATTTGATTTATATAAGGCCCATATGATGCGGCCCAGTTGATGTATCCAAGGCCCAGGGGTCGAGGCCCAACGGGGTGTCCTTAGGGTCCATTGCAATGTGTGATTTCCCCATGGCTTGTGTGTTGATATTAAGCAGGCCATGCCTTGGGAGCAATGTTGGTTTGATGTCCACATTATAAGAATAATGTTAGTTAAATGTCTGCATTATGATGCTCCCTAAGGCCCATTGTTAGGCCCATACTTGTAGGCTGTCTAGGCCCACCTTCATTATGAACAACATTCATCACTATATAACATGTTCAGTATAGTTCCATGATTCATGATCATATGCATCATATGTATGCTTGATATGAGAAGTGACCGATCATAGCATATGCCTTTGGATAGATTGTTTAGGGGCTCTCGGTTAGGTGGAGTTGCCCCACATGAGCTCACGATACGCGTAGGATTGTTACATGACTGGATAGTGTGATTCATGCATTTCGCATTGTATGACATGGTTACCGTACACCATAGCGACATCAGGGTCGTAGCCTCCATAGGCGTATCGTGGTTGGCAGGATTGGATACCGAAAATCTTATTCTACATGGGGTGCTATAGATATCCTTGGGTGAAAGTTCATAAACCCTTATGGTACCAAGAGGTTGCTCCAGCATCTAGACCGAGTGGGTGCATGAGTGCCGAGGGCCGATTACCAGAAGGTCGCGCTTTCCACTGTGTCGTGGTCAATTGGAAGGGGGTGCGGCCTTACCCGCCAGAGAGGAGAGGGCAATGTTAGGCCGAGTTTGACTAGCTTGAGGAATGGGTCCGCTATTGACGAGCCGAGCCCGATATTGACAGGTAGGTAGTGAGGTCTCTTCCACTTACCTTATTACACACGATGGGGTGACAATCTGGTTTAGAGTTTCTAGACCCCGGTGATATTCCAGAGTTGAGCTGTATTGATATGTGGATATAGATGAAGATTTATATGCTTGAGTTACATCTCGCATCGCATGGCCTTGGTATGGCCGACATCATTCATGCCTTGCATTGCATAGCCTTGGTACAGCTAATAGTATTCAAGATTCATCAGTATGTTCCGCATTACTTTGATACTGCATATCTGCATTACTACCTTACGCACACACTTTCACCACTCTCTAAGCTTTCTATAAGCTTATGCACGACCGTTGAGTGTAGGTGACGTTGGGACGCAGCAGCAGTGAGGCAGGAGCGCAGAGCAGATCATTTTGGAGCTTTTTATCTATCATCATTGTATTTCCCTTTATGCTCATTGTACTTATAAAGTTTTTGATCATAGTGGAAATGTGATCGAGTTTTTAGTTGTTATTTGTGGGTTATGCCTTTGGTTATGCTTATTATGAATCAAACTGATGTTGAAAATCCTCATTGTAGCATCCCAGGATCGGAACCTGGCGAATGGGCGCTGGAAGCCGAGAATGGGGTTCTACGGAGGCTATCGGCGCCGGATTCGGCAATCAAAAATTTTGTGAGCCCGGTTTCTGAGTTTAGGGTGTGACATTTTCTAAAGTTTCTTTTTAAACAGTTTTCTTCCCATGACCATTTTACTAACTCATATTGGAGTGGTTTTTCCTATTAGGTTTAGGCTAGTTAGAAATTTAAAGAGGTCACGACACTTCATCTTTTCTTTGATTTTCCAATGCTTGGATGCTTATGATATTTGAATCTTCATTCTTCAGTCTTTCATAGGGCTCTTTAGACTCAATGATTCATAACTCACGCTAATTAACAAATTAGGGCATTTACAGTGACAACATTGGAGTCTTTCGGTATGGTCTAATCGTAGCCAAAATGACTTACAAACCTACTAGGGTAGTAGGGTCATGCCAAAATTCCTTACTCTCCCTCAGAGGGAGACTATTGGATCTGATGCAGATACAAAAGATGCATTCACTTGGTGAAAGAGAGTTATCATTGATGGCTTCTGTACATCAGAGATGTTGGAGAATGGGAATTGGAAGAAGATGATGGATTATGTCCTCTCAATCTTGTCCACCACCTAGTCGTAGGTCTTTTAGATCATCTTTCTCCGTTGATAATGCCAAAGAGGGAGACAATCTGGGTTAACGTATGCCTTTTGCAGTTTGTCGTAAATCCTTAAAAAGTATTCTCCCAGCCACCCTACAAAGTAGTGCCGAGGAGCATAACTAGAAGATGCTCCCACCGAAGGACTCTAGTAGTGAGTCACCGGGTTACAGAAAGCATGATAAAGAGAACAGAGAATTGGAGGTGGCAAGAAATATTTTCTGCCCTCTGTCATTGCTCCAGTGATCACGAATAAAGTGCGTCTAATATCATATGCCCATTTGGAGCTAGGGGGCACCACCAAGCTAAGCCAATAAGCCAAGATAGCGGCTAGCTCGCTACATTTAATGTATTATATTGGGCCCTTGATCTTTTGTCGTAGACCATTCAGTTTTTAGGTATGGTTCCCGACAAAGCTACAAGATTAAGAGAAATATGGTCTGATGAGAATTAATGAAGAAGTACATTAAGATACTATTGAACCAAGAAAAGAAAAGAATTAGATTAGTCACTAGGCTACTAATCTATTAGACACATGACCCATTGATAATATCCCAAAATAATTAGATTATCAACTACATCGCTAAAATTACTTTAATAAGATGATCTACGTAGTCTAAACATTGTCCACATAAATCAACTATTAAAAATTGCTGGTTAGTTGCATGGATGTGTTCCTATGCCTGTGGCCCATGTGAGACTTATAATTTCATCATTTTCAACCAAAGTATATATATTTTAAGGGGTTTATTATAATTATTGTGTCAAACATTACATGCATACACAGATATTAAAGTTGATTTAGTAATTAAATATAAACACATGTAAATATACAATGCATAGCTACTTTTGGATTACAAGGATTTTAAATTTTGGGTGTCAATATAATTGGATGATTCCGAATCTAACGTATATTAAATTAAGGGGATTTCTAGTTCAGGGTATTTCAAATCACGGGGACAAACGAGACTTAGGAACATCAAAAGCTCAAGTGAACTACACCACAAGAAAGTCGGGATAATGACGCTAGCAGTTGAAGCCTTCCTGGTTTTCACTGTAATGTTTATTTGTCGTTGGAGGTGGGCATCGAGTCTAGTCAGATCGAGTTAGGGCCAACCTGACTCGATTCGACTCAATACCGAGTCCAGCAGGGCTGACTCGATCCGAGTCCGAGTTGGCTGGGCTGACCCGAACCAAGTCGGATCGAGTTGGCACCGATTCGAATCGGGTCACATTGGACTGGCTAGCCAGGCATTCGAAAAAGTTGATACAATAGTCTTTTATTGATCGGGTTCACCCATTTACTAGCATAATAGGAAGAATTGGTTATGGTATACCCATGACCCATCTCTCGACAGAACAGGTGGCGGAGTCATGGAACCAGGACGGATGGCGTACTGTTTAAAAATAAAACTCAGGAGACAATTCGATCAAGTAGCTTTTGTATAGTTTATCTCAATGCATTTTTTTACCATTAACATTTTATTTTCATCGTCAATTTAATGTCGACAGATCGAAACATTTTATCTCACAGGGTTCATAGGGTCCACTGTTGATTAGACCAAACATTTCATGCCACATGGTGGCACACCAATGGAAACAATGTAAAATTGCTCCCAATATAGCTAGGTTAATGTAGTGTGACCTGCTTGCACTCTGAATCATGGTGATTTTTATATCTTCATTTCATCCAAGTGTAAATAAACCATGTCCATAAAATAAATAAAGTAAATAAACAATGTCAGAAATTAAAAATAAATAAACCACGTTTACATAGAGACAAATAAAACTTTCATTCATTCAATAACCTTTGTACGATGAATGCCTTTGTGGCATGTAACCTGAGTAACTCTATCAATAATAGTAACTCCCTCCTCCACATCCACCTTCGTAGCCAAAATCATCCTTCAGTTCTCTTTTTACAACTTCAACTGCAAGAGAACTCTGGGCTGACTCCAAGATAGAAGTGTCTAAAAAATGGTCGTTTACCCATGCTGAATCAGATAGCAGAGATGATTGTCCATTGTCCTCATTCATAAATTTAAAAGTTTTTTCAATCACTTTTTATGATCCGATTTGTACGGGATTCCCAACCACCTATAAAATACTACAAGACTTTTAAGAAACTTTGATGATTTACTCATGCCTTTTTCAGCATCATGTTGTCTCGGAGGGGGTGGATGTTGTTGTCTGGTTATGGATGTCATTTTCAAGTTTTCTTTTACAACCTCTTTATAATTTTGTTCTTATTGTTCCCTTAAAAGTCTCCCTTGTTCTTCTCTACTAACTTGTGTAGCCAATTCCTCTACTTAACCCTTCTTCAGCTATAATATGCCTACTTTTATATCTTCTGTGGCTGGTTATATTGGTTGTAGTTGTAGAGGATGGTGTAGAGAAAGTATTTGTATTTGAATTGAGAATGACTCAAAATAAATCCCATACTTCTTGAGGAGCTTTGCTACATAGTGCAGCATCTCCTCCTCAAAAAGCAAAATGTAATTTCAATCGATTTATTTTGTTAACAAATTGTTTTCCACACAACTTATATTGTAACTTTATCTTTCTGTCCTGGGAATAAATATGGAGTTCATAATCCCAAATATCTATCGATGTATCATCTTCCGATGACATATCTATAGGTGTTTATTTAGAAAGAAAAATATCTAGTTATGTTAAGGTAACATATAATTAAGATATAGTGATGAATAAATGTAATCAGGTAATCATATGATATGAGATTTAAGCAACATTAACTAATTTAAAGTATAAATGAAAAGATAAAAATATCCATCCACCCATCAAATATTATAATTAAGGTCCATAAATATATAATTATCAAAATCTTGCTGCAACTTGTAAGCAAATGCAAGAGAAATAGAAGACAATGTCTTATCATTCAGCCTCTTTCATGCAATTGTTGCAGGTATTTTCTCATCTTAATTATCACACTCCTCTTTCTCAAACTCCTCATCAACAAAGTTTCATTTCCCCCAAATCGGCATAACCAATAATGTGTACAAATGAGCGCTTCAACTAATTTTAGTGTAAGTGAGCTTCGATACTTATTCATGACCTTATTCCCCATACTAAAAGCAGATTTTGTCACCACGGTTGAAATTGAAATTGATAATATGTCTCGTGCCATTAATGAGAGCACAGGATATTGTGAATCACGAGATTTCGACTTTCACTAGTTCAAAGCATCAAAATCTTCGCCTTTGTACTTTACAAGTGGCTCCTTAAGATAGTGTTCAAGTTCTGATTGGGTTGTTTGTGTTTGAGTCTCAACCTGTGCAGGGAAAGACATGAAATCATCAATCGTTTCTCATTGTTATCAACAGTAAACTAGAACCCACTTGAAGAGTACAGCGGCTTGTGGCTGCAATTTTGTCTTTTGTAGCCCGAAGTTCGTATATAGAAATTGTACAAATCATCAATTACATCATGAATCTTATTGACCTTAGAGGCACTGTTCTTACCATAAAACTTATTAAAGATGAATATAACCATGAATATCTTGTATTGAGGATAAAAAACAGTTACAACAGCCATTACCAAACTGCACTCAAACCAATGCTTATTAAACTTTAACTCATACCCATGGTCATTACTCGTAAAAAGTCTAGTCCACTATAGCTTATGTGCAAGACATCTTTTATCCTCAAAAGTTCTGGCAAAAATATCTTTGTTGTTGGATACTTGCATCTTGAAAATTTCTTCGTTGTGTTGTAAAAAACCGAAAGGAAATTGTGAATTAATTCAATTCTTGACCAATCATCATCAGAATGTAACCAGAGATACGAACTATCATGTTCCGCATAGTGAGAGAATGCATCTCTGAAAGCTATCGTTGATTCTAATATTTCAAAAGTTGAATTCCAACATGTCATGACATCCAACTTCATTGTTATCTAAGATAGCAAATTCAACTGCTTCACGATCTCATTCCATGTATATAATAGTGAAGGTGACCCCCGTATGTACTTTACACTCTCTCTTATGTTCTTGATCATTGGCTCAATTGTTTTAAAAGGTCATCTTGTACAATCAAGTTTAGGATGTAAGTACAACACCTAACATGAAATATCTTTCTACCAATCAGTCACTGGTTGCCCTAAACTGGTTCCGCAAATTCATTATCACGCTATCATTTGTAGATGCATTGTCTAAAGTTATTGATGAGAATTTTTTCTCAATGCCCCACTCTACAAGACATTTGTACATGTAGTCTGAAATCATCAATCCAGTGTAAGGATGCACAAAATAACGAAAGTTTAGGATTCTCTTACATGGTCTCTATTTGGCATTAACATAGTGGACAGTTAGTGACATATACCCCTTTCGTTGGTTGGATGTCGTCCACAAATCTAATGTTAATCTAATTCGGGAAATTGATTCCAACTATCCTTTAACTTAAGCTTCTCGCTTTCATACATCTTCATGCATACTTTCTTTATTGTTGTACGGGATACATTCTCGTATCTGGGGTTAAAACCTCTTACTAATTTGACAAAAGAATGACTCTCTATCATCTCAAATGGCCTTTCATTAGTAATAATAAATTTAGCCGCCAACTCATTCACATAGTCTTTGTTATACTTGTAGATGGACAATATACCTTGCGACGAACCCACTAAAGATTGGGTAAATGAAAGTGTTTATTGCCCTGAGGCATGAGTTCTCGCTTTTTTATGCCACTTCAGACTATGTTTTTCCAGAGTTGTGGTCGACCCATCTACTTATTTAGCATATTAAGTCTTGCAGTACTTGCATTGTATATTTACTGTGCCATTTTTTAGGGTTACTTCTTCAAAATCTTCCCACACTACCGATCTTTTTTTCGCTTTTCTTGTAATATGTGACTATAAGATACCAATATCAATAGGCGCCTCTTCAAGTTCTAGACCTGATCCTTCATCTTACAAGATCATCGATGATATAACTGACAAACCGGAGAGTATTGGAAAGACCCTCACTAGCCATCTAATAATTGAAAGATACTAAATCATATTAGCATTAACAATCTAATGCCTTAAAGATTTATACGAAATCCTAAATTAGTCACTCATCCAAGGATAGATAGATTGTAATACTTTCATATTTCCATTTAAATGCTCACACCGAAAACCCGACAGCATCTCCCCATATCTCTTCAGATAAGTTGATCTTCCATTACATTCTAATGCCAAATGTCTAAGCAATGTGAAGATATTTGACATTAGAAATGAAAAAGGAATAAACATATCCAGAAAGAAATGAGGAGATGAGTGCAGATCGAGCATGAACATTTAAATAGATTATATGAAAGCATACTATCCATCTAACCTTGAACTGTCTAAAATGGGACAATTTGAGTGATTTCTATGCCACCTAAAATACACTATATCTATGTGTAACACCCCAAACTCTTTAATACCCTAGTATTGAAAGTCCACAAGTGTTACCGTAAATTTAACCTATTATATACACGTGTTGACAGCCCACACCCACACTGTATGATATTGTCCGCTCTGGGCATAGCCCGCACGATTTTGTTCTCAAGGTTTCCCCCAAAAGGCCTCATATAGTATAGGGTGACAACTCTATATATAACCACTACAACTTCAGACAACACTTCCAATGTGAGACAAGTTACGCTACAATCAACTGCAACAGTAGCTCGCCCAGCATGGTAGCTCACCCAGGCCCTCAGGCCCCCCACATCGCGCTCGCCCACATTGAAGCAGTGACCGGGGCGTCACACTATCCCCCACCGAGGGCAGAGCGGTCCTCGGCTCTGATACCATTTTCTCACACCCTAAACTCGAAAACTTGTCTCACAAAATTCTCGATCGCCGAATCTGGCGCCGACAGCCTCCATAGTACCCCATTCTCATCTCTTAGCGCCCATTCGCCCGGTTCCGATCCTGGGATGCTACGAGGAGGATTTTCAACATCAATTTGATTCGTAATAAGCATAACCAAAGGCATAACTCACAAACAACAACCAAAAACTCCATCATATTTCCACTATGATCAAAAACTTTATGAGTACAATGAGCATAAAGGGAAATACAATAATAATGGACAAAAAGCTCCAAGATGATCTGTTATGCGATCCTCCCTCAACGATGCTGCGGTCCGACGTTACCTGCACGCAACGGTCGTGTATAACCTTATGAAAAGCTTAAAGGGTGGTGAAAGTGTGTGTGCAAGGTAGTAATATAATTATGCAATATCAGAGTAATGCAGAATATGCTGATGAATCCATGAATACTATTAGTCGTACCAAGGCTATGCGATGCAAGGCATGAATGATGTCGGCCATACCAAGGCCATGCAATGCAAGATGTGACTCAAGCATACGAATCATCATCTAAGTCCGTATATTAATATATCTCAAATCTGGAATATCACCGGGGTCTAGTACACTCCAAGCCAGATTGCCGCCCCATCGCACGCAATAAGGTGAGTGGAAGAGACCTCGCTATCCACCTGCCAATATCAGGCTTGGCTCGTCAATAGCGGACTCATTCCTCAAGCTGGTCAAACTCAGCCTAGCTTTGCCCCCTCCTCTCGGGCGGGTAAGGCTGCACCCCCTTCCAACCGACCACGACACAGTGAAAAGCACGACCTTCTGGTAATCGACACTCGGCACTCATGCACCCACTTGGTCTAAACGTTGGAACAACCTCCTGGTACCATAAGGATTTAGGGACTTTCACTCAGGGATATCTATAGCACCCCATGTAGAACAAGATTTTCAGTATCCAATCTTGCCAACCACGATACTCTTGTGGAGGCTACGGCCCTGATGTCACTAGAGCGTATAACAACCATGTCATACAATGCAAGATGCATGAATCATGCAATCCAGTCATACAGCAAATATGTGCGTACCGCACGCTCGTGCGGGCAACTTCCCTTACCAGGGAGTCCATAACAATGTGCCCAATGGCATGTGCTATGATCAATCACTCATCTCATCACAAGCATGCAGATGATGCGTATGGACATGTATCATGATGCTATGTTGTTATATACTCATAATCAGAATCGAAAATCGGAATCGATAATTGGAATCGATTAATCACCCACAGCGAATGGGGCCTACTTATTTGGGTTAACCCACGCAAAGAATGGGCCTAACAAGGCCTAAGGGAAGGTCACAATGAGGACATCTAACCATCATTGCCCATCAATATGAACGTCAAACCATCATTGCTCCCAAGGCATGACCGCCAAAAACATCATCACATACATCATGGTGGAATCTCAATCAATGGGTCGATTCAAATGGGCCGAATCAATGGGCCGAGTCGAATGGGCCTAGTCACATGGGCCGAATCGAATGAGCTGAATCGATGGGCCGAATGAATATTAAATCGGGTCCACCCTTATGTATTTTGAGATCCGACCTATTCATAAGTTAACATAGAGATAGATGAAGTAAAAACAAATATTAGCTTAATTGGAAACTACAGTGGTCCTTAGAAGTTTGAATGGTGGTATCACTATCCACTATTTAAATAGTGGGGTCCACTTGAACTTTAGATCTGACCCATTCTTTTGCTCACGCCATAAAATGATATCTCAAATGGTTGGACGGTTTATGTACAACACATGCATCATGGTGGGTCCTATAGATAGACGGTGTGGATGGAACAGGTGAGACCCACTAAACTTGATGCTGTGTACAGCAGCTGGCGGTGGGGTCCACCCTCTTGCCGTGCCCAGAAGAATTGGGCAATTTATTCTTTGTCGAGTAAAGAGCAAAGGTGGGTCCCATGTAGGGCCCACCGTTATATATACATACAGTATATAATATAATATATATATTATATATATTATATAATAGCTGCTGCTGTGAAGCTTTTAGGCATTAAAGGGAGAGGTGGGTAGTACATGTAGGGCCCACCCTCTCATAACATATAATATATAATATATAATATAATATATATATATATACATTATATATCAAAGTGACGTCCAGGCCATCACGTAAGCCAAGAAGGGCCCCACACGTGGGGTGGGTCTCACCGTCCAAGGATGGTGGACGGTTGGATGGACACATACACCGTGGTGTGGCCCATCTAAAAGGAGGGACATCGTGGATGGGTCCCATGGACCTCCACTGCTGGCCCACACTACACTGTCAGTTACACTTCACCGTTAGCCACTCCCAGTAGGAAATCCATGCTAAGACCTCAACATTGAAAGGAGGTATCTTCCACTCAGCCTACCACTGGAGTCATGGCTCTGGGTCCCACTGTCTCGTATGGGTCCTACAGAAGTGCTGACATCAATATGGCAGCTAGCAGATGCCTGCTTCAACAGAGTAGGTGGGTCCCACGTAGGGCCCACCACCATGTGTATATATATATATAATATAATATAATATAATATATTTATATATATGCCAACGTCTAGGCCTGGACGGCCTAGACGATTACGTACATCAAGTGTGGCCCCACACGTGGGCCACCACACATGGTGCATACATACAATATATTATATAATATATAATATTATATTAAATACAAAAAAAAAAATAACCAAGGTAGCTAGATAGTACACCCTAGCATCAGATCACACTTCAGGTTAGCTACACCCTACTGTCCGTTTACACTTCACCGCCACCATCCCACTTTGTCGATTAACGCTTCCTCGTTAGCCATACCCCACTGATGGACAGTGTGGGCATATGCCTTATCAAGGTAGGTCCCACATGGTCCACATGTTTGGACCAGCCTGATATTTGTGTTTTACCCATGTCCAGTAGGTCGCTGTCGGACGATGCATGTTCCACCCATGTAAACAGTGGGGTCCACTTCTATGGGCTGCGTGGATAAGGTCATGCATCAAAGCGGGCCACAAACCATCATACACAAAAAAAGGGAGAGAGAGAGAGAGAGAGAGAGAGAGAAAGGAGTGTAGGGGAGGGACCCTGCCACTATTGGGCCCTCCCTTGATCAATACATCCATCAAGTGGGTCCCACAACAAGTGGGTGTTGAGGGCCAAATATTACATATTAGACCCCAGTAATTGCCTGCATTTACAAGCATGATACTGTTTAACAGACTATTTTAAACGTGTTTGTGTTGCAAGGTGTGTTTAGGAGCTTGGACCGAAACAAGGTGTTAAAAGTATAGATTTGATGCTCATAATGTACCAAGGCAAGGGACGGAGCACAGGGGACCAAGATCGACGGATTTACATGCCAAAGATCCAAGAAAATCGGGAAACTGAAGCTCAAGTGGCGCGAAATTGGTCCAGAATGCAAGATCACAGGATTTCCACCATCCGTTCAGCTCAAAACATCATGCATGGCCTGAGGACCATAAATTAACTGTACACAGCGAATTCCAACCATTGGATCCCTATGAAAATGGCTCAACAGACAAATCAGCCCATGAATCTCTGATTCAGGGCCCACTTGATCTCTGGATAAGCTTCAAACTTGGGCTCGACCCCTTAAATTCGGCAGAAGATCGAATGGATGGCGTGATTGATGAAACATGGTGAGTGAACCCCATGGGAAATAAGAGCATAGTGCATAAGTGCACTCTCGTTGCACCGATCAATTGAGTGGGTCAAAAGGAAGTTGAGACTTTCCTTTTTAAAAGAGGATTTTTCAAACTTGCTTCCCGCCGCAACACAAAGAAAGACTATGGCGATTGTAGATGGCCCACTATATCAGTCCAGATGACTAATCGGAACCATCCATCAGACCTAAAAGGGCCCACCTACTATGGCCTAGGTGTCAAAACTTCAAGAGATAACAGCGAGAACGATCTCCAACCATCTAACAGACATTGGACGGTATAACAGAAAATCTTATGGGCCACACTGAAATCAACCTGGTCTTGGCCGGCCCAAACAGTTTTTCCTCCTCAAGCCGATGGACGGAGTGGATCCCTCAAAATAATAGCAAATTGGGGCCCACCAATATCCCAGCGAAAGATTGCGAAGGCCTTGTCTGCGAATGATCGAGAAAACCGGATATTCCGGCGTGATCAGCGACTAAATCAGTGACCAAGAAACTGATCCGGACCATCCAGTGAATGCAGCACACGTCCATTACCAAAAAACATAGGATTTTTAATGTTGGAAGGAAGATTTGCATGGCAATGACAATCGAATGAAGAGCCACATGGGATTAACAGCAGGGAAAACGGAAGCCAAAACAGATTAATCAGGCCAATCCAAGCCGTCCAAACCCTGCACATGGGGCAATCGACCATCACTAAGGACTCTGAATGGGATAGAACATCCAATCAGATCCTTTTCTTATGCAAAATCTCAGTCACGTTTGTGCGTTTTTAGCTGTCCAAAACAAAATTTGCGCAAGAACCTGCGTAACTTGGAGTCGGTTCTCCAACTCCAGCACTGATTCCACTCCGCCCAGCTGCATATAAAAAGAGAAAAGAGAGAATGTGAAGGGTATTCAGGAATCTCACGTGAGAGAGAGAGAGACGTGGATCAAGGAGTTCGGCTGGAACGTGGGTAAAGAGGGAGAGAGAAAGGGAGTAGAGTTTATATTTTCTTTTTGTTTCTGATTTATTTTTTTTAGAGATTTGAGTCCACCATGTCTATGTGTGGCTAAACCTCTTAGCTAATGCTAAGAGGTGAAGCTTGTAGCGTGATGGGAGGATTTATACTTGTGCTTTTTATTTAGACTGAATGGATTTTTATTTAATTTTATTAAGGGAATGTTTTTAGTCTTTAATGGTCTGTTGTGACTGAAATTACAATGGGTCTGCGATGGCTTTAAGCATGTTCTTTTCCTCTTTATGTTTATGATGTCAGGAAGCCCTGTTGTTCACCATCGTCTCCTGGGCATGGTCGGATGATGGTACCCTTCCTAACCTCTATGGCATGTTGATTGGTTAGTAATTAGTTTAATTCTGTTGTTTGCTTTGTCTCCTGGGCATGGTTTAGTGATAGAATCCATTCTAATTCATATACCTCTCATCTCTTGAAAACTATATCAATGGCAGTTCAGTTAATTTCCCTGATTTTTAATCCAGGCATAAGATCTCTCTAATCTCTACAAGTGGATCCTCTGAATCCCTAGTTTCCCTCTTTCTGAATTTTTCCTTGAGTTTTAGATTAGTATTTCACCATTATTCTACAATCTATTTGATTTAGAATTCATCTTAGTCTAGTTCTAATTCTACTTAATTTTAGGATACGTACAAGTATCAGTCCCTTGGGATTCGACCTCGATCTTACCGAGTTTATTACTACATCACAACCCTATACTTGGGTAGTGGAAGATAGGACACCCCTTACCTTATCCTCTGATCCTTTAGAGACGTGCCTGGCCCACTCCCATGAGTTTGATGATGACATGATTAGGGAGATGTGTGTCATGCTAGATACTGCACCGGTACTTGAAGTTAACCGGTGGAGGCTACAATTTAAAAAATTGCCACAAACTGATGTAGTGCCTCTACCGTCTAACCTCAAGGCACCGAAGCTTGACCTAAAACCTTTGCCCCCTGATTTGAAATATGCATATTTAGGTCAAGATGAGACATACCCGGTGGTGATCTCTACCCACCTGGAGAAAGAACAGGAGAGTATGCTCATAGCTACTCTCATTAAGCATAAGGGAGCCCTTGGATGGACCGTCGCGGACCTCAAGGGAATCGATCCCTCGATTTGCACTCACCACATATATCTTGAGGATAATGCGAAGACCGCTCGGCAACCACAACGTAGACTAAATCCAAACATGAAGGAAGTGGTTAAGGCCGAGGTTCTTAAACTATTAGATGTGGGTATTATATACCCTATATCTGATAGTCAATGGGTGAGTCCAACTCAAGTGGTTCCTAAGAAGTCCGAAATCACCATCGTAGCCAATGCTAATAATGAACTCGTGCCAACTAGAGTCACTACTGGTTGGAGAATGTGCATTGACTACAGAAAGTTGAATACCGTCACAAGGAAGGATCACTTTCCTTTGCCCTTCATTGATCAAATCTTGGAAATGCTAGCTGGTCATTCCTATTACTGTTTCCTTGACGGGTTTTCGGGCTACAATCAGATTGAAATCGCCCTTGAGGACCAGGAAAAGATCACATTTATATGTCCCTACGGCACCTTTGCTTACCGAAGGATGCCATTTGGACTATGTAATGCACCTACCACCTTTCAGCGATGTATGCTGAGTATCTTTTCTGATATGGTGGGGCAATATCTAGAGGTTTTCATGGATGATTTCTCTGTCTATGGTTCATCTTTCAGCAAGTGCTTGGTAAGTCTTAAATGTGTGCTAAAAAGATGTGAAGAAAAGAACTTGGTACTTAATTGGGAGAAGTGTCATTTCATGGTTCATAAGGGGATTGTCCTTGGACATATCATCTCGTCCAAAGGAATTGAGGTAGATAAGGAAAAAATCGATCTTATATCTAACCTACCTCCACCCAAGAACATCAGGGACGTGCGATCCTTCTTAGGACACGCGGGATTTTACAGGCGATTCATAAAGGACTTTAGTCCCCTCTCTCGTCCTTTATATAATCTTCTTCAAAAGGATGCTCCATACGAGTGGACTGAGCAATGCCAGGAAGCTTTCACCAAGCTTAAAGGCACGTTAACCACTGCACCCATCATGCAGCCACCCAACTGGAGCCTTCCTTTTGAGCTTATGTGCGACGCTTCTGATTATGCTCTTGGAGCGGTTCTAGGCCAGAGAAAAGATAAGAGGCCCTACGTCATCCATTACGCGAG
This sequence comes from Magnolia changhungtana, assembly GCA_030180095.1. Classification (NCBI taxonomy): domain Eukaryota; kingdom Viridiplantae; phylum Streptophyta; class Magnoliopsida; order Magnoliales; family Magnoliaceae; genus Magnolia; species Magnolia changhungtana. Next base: position 1,458,402 of record JASAUF010000294.1, read on the forward strand.
TAGGACTTTAAATCCTACACAAGTGAACTACTCGACTACGGAAAAAGAACTCTTAGCCGTAGTGTTCGCCTTGGACAAATTTAGGTCCTATTTGATTGGATCCAAGGTCATTATCTATACAGATCATGTGGCACTTAAATATCTTCTTTCTAAGAATGATTCTAAGCCCTACCTGATACGATGGATCCTTCTACTCCAAGAATTTGATTTGGAAATTAAAGATAAAAAGGGAGTAGAGAACGTAGTGGCCGATCACCTTTCCCGCCTTAATACTTCTGATTCCCTTGAGGCAACCCATATCAACGACATGTTCCCTGATGAACAACTGTTCAGAGTCTCCCATTCACCTTGGTTCGCTGATATTGCTAATTATCTTGCTACATGTTCCATACCGACATATTGGACCGCATAAGATAAGAAGAAATTCTTTACCGAGGTACGCAAATTTTTCTGGGACAATCCATATCTGTTTAAATATTACCCAGACCAAATCGTAAGGAGATGTGTGTCAGACGATGAGCATCAGAGTGTCATCTCCTTCTGTCACTCACAGGCTTGTGATGGTCACTTTTCTACAAAAAAGACCACTGCCAAGATTCTGCAGTGTGGCTTCTATTGGCCCACTATGTTCAGGGACACTCATGAGTTTTACAAAGCTTATGAGCGTTGTCAGAAATTGGGAGCATTGTCCCATTGAAATATGATGCCCTCGAATCCCATCCTTATCATAGAGGCATTTGATTGCTGGGGCATCGATTTCATGGGGCCATTCCCCCAATCTTTTGGGAATTTATATATTTTGCTTGTCGTGGACTATGTCACTAAATGGGTCGAAGTGATTCCGTGTCAAACTAATGACCATCGCACGGTCATTAAATTCCTAAAAGAAAACTTCCTTTCCCGATTTGGAACGCCTCGAGCCATCATTAGTGATGGGAGCTCACACTTTTGTAATAGGCCATTCGAGAGTTTAATGAAGAAATGTGGTATCTCTCATAAGGTGAGCACCCCATACCACCCATAGACAAGTGGGCAAGCTGAGATTTCTAATAGGGAGATCAAACACATTTTGGAGAAAATGGTTAACCCTGATCGTAAAGACTGGTTAATCCGATTGACCGATGCCTTATGGGCTTACCGTACTGCTTTAAAAACCCCTATTGGAATGTCTCCCTTTAGACTCGTCTATGGGAAGGCTTGCCACTTACCTGTGAAGTTGGAACATAGAGCCTACTGGGCGATCAAAAATCTGAATTTCAATCTGAACAGTGCTGGCTCGCTACGCAAACTTCAATTGAATGAACTTGAAGAAATCTGGAATGACGCATACGAGAACTCAAGAATTTATAAGGACAAAATGAAGGCGTTTCATGACCAACATATTCTACGGAAATCATTCACACCTGGTCAGAAGGTCCTTTTGTATAATTCTCGATTACATCTCTTTCTGGGTAAGCTTCGATCTCGTTGGACAGGCCCTTATATTGTGGTTACTGCTTATCTTCACGGGGCCGTTGAAATAAGAGATCCTGACAATGGCAAGGAATTTAAAGTAAATGGACATCGATTAAAACCATTTGTCGAGAAATTTGATTCAGAGGACATGTCCACGCCTCTGAATGATCCTGTTTACCAGGACTGATCTCCTAGTCTGATGGAGGTATAGGTAAGTTTATCGCTTTCTTAATATTAGAGTAGTTTGCCTTATTTGTCTGGCTGAAGACGTTAAACTTAGCGCTCCTGGGAGGCAACCCAGCTTTTCAATTCATTTCATTTTCCTAGTTCAATGTTTGTGGGTAACATTACTGCAAACCCTCACGAGACTACAACTCGTCCTCTAGGGGTAAACTAGGGGTTTAAAGGCTTGTTGCATGCGCTAAATGCAATCGAGAGCACCTGCGAAAGTGGTATAGGTTGGATTTTATTTTTGTTAGTTTTGTGTTGCTCTCTCTCTTGTGCTGACCGAATTCCATGCTTCTATCTCTTGGAAAGTCTCTCTCGATTCATCATCCAGGTACTATCTTCCCATCACTTTGCATTTACTTCCGTTGTCCCATGTGCCTTACATACTCATATCTTTTACATTGAGGACAATGTAGATTTTAGGTTGGGGGTGGGAGATTAGGTTACCTAATCAGTGTTTTCTTGGTCTTGACCAAAATTTGTGAAAATTTTTAAAATTTTTTTTTAGAATTTTTGATGAATTCGAAGTGATTTTAACGGTCGTCTTGGATTTAGAATTTTGAGATACGTAATGTTTGTACTCTATGACTCTTGGATTCAAGTAGCGGTTAGATTTCACAGTTAAGTTTAAATGGTTAATCCAAAATTAGAAGTTGTAAACATTGATAGAGTCATGATTTCACAAGACACATCTCGCTCACACATTAGGGTTTCAGCTCGATATTGAACGACTAAAATGGTAATCACTAAGCATGAAAGGAACCAGCCTGAAAAATTTTAGCATCGTTGTAAAGAAGAATTGAAAGGGTTGGGCGAATAATCTTCACCATAGGTTTGTTCCCTATAGGTGTAAGTTTAATTCTCCATGGATGATATGTGAAAAGGTTTAGGTGTACGATCTTCGCCATAGGTTTGCTCCCTATAGGTGAGGATTGCATTCCCCTTCTTGGCGTTACTTTTAATGGAAAAATCAAAAGCTGGTAAAATGAAAAGTTGATCTGTGAGACACGTTTAGTTTTGGGTATCCTGAATACTCTTGTTGGTTACCAACGATATCATTCAATAATGAATTGAATCGTAGTGTCGATAAGCCAAGATTTCACTAAACACCTATGGAACTCAATGTTTAGAATTTTTTCTAATTGATGGATTAATACTTTGAACTTGATTATGAAGTTTACCGTATGCTTGAGTCTAGGAGAGAGTAATGCCCAACATTTGTGAATCTTAAAATTCTAGCATCTGGTTTATTTTGTAAAAATCACTCGAGTTCATGGAAATTGTCTTGTAGTTCTCAACTTATTTTTCGCATACTTTGCTCGGGACTAGCAAGATGCTAGTTGGGGGTTGTGTTGAGGGTCAAATATTACATATTAGACCCCAGTAATTGCCTGCATTTACAAACATGATACTGTTTAACAGACTATTTTAAACGTGTTTGTGTTGCAAGGTGTATTTAGGAGCTTGGACCGAAACAAGGTGTTAAAAGTATAGATTTTACGCTCAGAATGTACCAAGGCAAGGGACAGAGCACAGGGGACCAAGATCGACGGATTTACATGCCAAAGATCCAAGAAAATAGGGAAACTGAAGCTCAAGTAGCCCGAAATTGGTCCAGAATGCAAGATCGCAGAATTTCCACCATCCGTTCAGCTCAAAACTTCATGCATGGCCTGAGGACCATAAATTAACCGTACACAGCGAATTTCAACCATTGGATCCCTATGAAAATGGCTCAACGGATAGATCAGCCCATGAATCTCTGATTCAGGGCCCACTTGATCTCTGGATAAGCTTCAAACTTGGGCTCGACCCCTTAAATTCGGTAGAAGATCGAATGGATGGAGCGGATTGCATCTGAAACACTGCAGTGGACCCCATGGGAAATAGCAGAGCATAGTGCATAAGTGCACTCTCGTTGCACCAGATCAATTGAGCTGGTCAAAAGGGAAGTTGACCGACTTTCTTTTTTAAAAGAGGATTTTTCAAACTTGCTTCCCATTGCAACACAGCAGAGACTTGCGGGCGATTGTAGATGGCCCACTATATCAGTCCAGATGACTAATCGGAACCATCCATCAGACCTAAAAGGGCCCACCTACTATGGCCTAGGTGTCAAAACTTCAAGAGATAACAGTGAGAACGATCTCCAACCATCTAACAGACATTGGACGTTATAACAGAAAATCTTGTGGACCACACCGAAATCAACCTGGTCTTGGCCGGCCCGAACGGTTTTTCCTCCTTAAGCTGATGGACGGAGTGGATCCCTCAAAATAATAGCAAATTGGGGCCCACCAATATCCCAGTGAAAGATTGCGAAGGCCCTGTCTGCGAATGATCGAGAAAACCGGATATTCCAGCGTGATCAGCGACCAAATCAGCGACCAAGAAACTGATCCGGACTGTCCAGTGAATGCAGCACACATTCATTACCAGAAAACATAGGATTTTCGATGTTGGAAGGAAGATTTGCATGGCGATGATGATCGAATGAAGAGCCACACGGGATTAACAACAGGGAAAACGGAAGCCAAAACAGATTAATCAGGCCAATCCAAGCCGTCCAAACCCTGCACATGGGGCAATCGACCATCACCAAGGACTCTGAATGGGATAGATCATCCAATCAGATCCTTCTCTTATGCAAAATCTCAGTCGCGTTTGTGCGTTTTTAGCTGTCCAAAACAGAATTTGCGCAAGAACCTGCGTAACTTGGAGTCGGTTCTCCAACTCCAGCACTGACTCCACTCCGCCCGGCTGCATATAAAAAGAGAAAAGAGAGAATGTGGAGGGTATTCAGGAATCTCACGTTAGAGAGAGAGACGTGGATCAAGGAGTTCGGCTGGAACGTGGGTAAAGAGGGAGAGAGAAAGGGAGTAGAGTATATATTTTCTTTTTGTTTCTGATTTATTTTTTTTAGAGATTTGAGTCCACCATATCTATGTGTGGCTAAACCTCTTAGCTAGGGCTAAGAGGTGAAGCTTGTAGCGTGATGGGAGGATTTATACTTGTGCCTTTTATTTAGACTGAATGGATTTTTATTTAATTTTATTAAGGGAATGTTTTTAGTCTTTAATGGTCTGTTGTGACTGAAATTACAATGGGTCTGCGATGGCTTTGAGCATGTTCTTTTCCTCTTTATGTTTATGATATCAGGAAGCCCTGTTGTTCACCATCGTCTCCTGGGCATGGTCGGATGATGGTACCCTTCCTAACCTCTATGGCATGTTGATTAGTTGGTAATTAGTTTAATTCTGTTGTTTGCTTTGTCTCCTGGGCATGGTTTAGTGATAGAATCCATTCTAATTCATATACCTCTCATCTCTTGAAAACTATATCAAAGGCAGTTCAGTTAATTTCCCTGATTTTTAATCCAGGCATAAGATCTCTCTAATCTCTACAAGTAGATCCTCTGAATCCCTAGTTTCCCTCTTTCTGAATTTTTCCTTGAGTTTTAGATTAGTATTTCACCATTATTCCACAATCTATTTGATTTAGAATTCATCTTAGTCTAGTTCTAATTCTACTTAATTTTAGGATACGTACAAGTATCAGTCCCTTGGGATTCGACCTCGGTCTTACCGAGTTTATTACTACATCACAACCCTATACTTGGGGAGTGAACAGTGGGCCCTTAAATCTCAAGAAAGAAAATACAAAAAGGGAAGAATGTGGGTCCAAGATCACCCACCATCCACTTCTTCTTGCTCCCTAGGCTTCCTTTGCTCCTTAGCTTCAATCTTAACGGAGGAGATAGAGTTTGGATGGTTGAGATGAGAGATGAGAGGGTAGGAAGTGGGCCACGCACAAATCTCTCTTGGAGGTTTGGGAGAGCTTGGGACGTGTGGTATTTTGGTTACTTGGGAAAGTGGTTTGAGAATGAGAGAGAGAAGGTTATAAAAAGAGAGAGACAGAGAGAAAGAGAGAGATGGGTGATGGATGTGGTGAGTGATGGGTGTAAGAGCTTTTTCACTTTTGACGTTTTTGGTGTAAGAAAGGTATGGGGTGTGTAAGAACTTTTTGACTTTTGGGGTTGCTTGGGGATGGGTGTGAGGTGATGTGTACTTGACATATACTTGACCCTTGATGGGATTGATTGATGGATTAGGTGACATTCGGTAGAGATTCTCTTGGGTTTTACAACGTGAGGTGTTTTTCTCGAACTGAACGCGGGCCCACATCTCTCGGCCTGCGTATTGCCTCGACGTACGAGTCGCGGCATCAAAACCGCTGCGACGGCGGGGTCGCTAGGGTACAAGTCTCGGGTTGAGCCAACTCGAGTTGACAGGACTCGGCTTAGGATCACGCGCAAACGTCAGATAAAGGTCGCATGTTGCCAAAATTTGACCGGGAAGACCGCAGAAGCCTATGGAACAGTACGGTCTAAGATATGGGTCTTACACGTGTATGATACCAATCTAGCTAACCTAACCCTACATCCATCCTCCAATGTGAATCTGATCAATTAAGAATGATCTTCATCCATAAATCAAGTCATCCAACCGCTGATCATGTGGTCTAATATACGTACATTCCCTTGACTAAATCGGTGAATAACTCTTTATCCATAATAATTTGGATGTAATTTCTTTTGTAAAGATTGTTTAGAAATGGGCATAGAACCACGTAGAATCATTAGATTTCACAAAACTCTTAGATCGATAATAATTATGAAAATGCCATTAGCCTAGACCATTGGATTCTAGATCATGTTCCCTCGATCCGTTTAATGTTAAATTTTACACCATTCTTATAAATCCTAAATTAACCTTACATGTCAAATTCAACCTTAGATCATAGTAAATTAGCTACTTGACTTCTACATCCGTCCGTACACCTATTAGAGCAAGATTCTAATCCGTTCATCTTGTACACTCCATATGAATATGCTTAACCCACCATTAGAATTACAATCCGAGGAACTTACACATGTAAATAAGTTACTCGAATCCAATGATATACGTGTTCTAGCCCTAAATCACTCTAAAAACTAATTTTTGTTCATCCATTCACAAAATTGATTGTACAATCACCAACATACGTGATTAGAATACTAACCACTGAGTTTACTTATTTTTAACAAGTCATCTGACCACCCATCAGGTTTGGATCCGTCAAATGGGCCATCCGAATATTAAGATGAATCAGTCGTTTTAAAGATCTTAAAGTATATGACCAAACTACCAAGTAATAGTTTAACTAGATGTGTACAACTGACATTCTGAAACACATAGCATGTTGGTCGTTTAAAAGAGCATCTTGGACATTCTCGGGAGATCAGGGCCCAAACTTGACCAATGGAAAGAGCACGAAAAATGAGAAACACCTGTCAAATTTTAGGGCAATTGGACGGTGCACTCAGATATAACTGACACTGGGAGATGGTTGAAGAATTGATGGCAAATCTGTAATTAAGGATGCATGGCACATACGTATGAGTGGGGATTCTTTTTTTTTTTACGGTGAATACCATTCCATGCATTGGTTGATCGTGCGGCCCACCCAAAGATCGTACCTACTTCAAATTTGGGGCCATGGGTCAATACAATGTGTTGAAAGCGGTGAAGGGAGTGGATCCCCTGGAAGATAATCGTAAGTGGACCCCACTAGATTTCCAACAACCATGCAGAACATCCGCACATGGCTACAGTGGGCGGTGAAAGCATTGCGTATAGGGGATTCATCCCATCTTCCTGCCATCCGATCATCGGATCCACCCCAAGTTCAAGCCCATAAACCAACACAACCCTCTCATGCTAATGGAGGGAATGGATTTCCCTAATGAACACCTTAATTAGACCCCATCGAATCAGCCATTGAACAAGGCTGTCTCACCCCGCACTGTAACAGCGTCCAAGAAGATTCCAACTTGGATTCTTCCTCTAGCTTGCGCTCTCCTACCTAACCTCCCCTACCACATCCTAACAATCCAAATTCCACTAGGATGAGATCCGACCATAGCCAAGAGCGTTGATAGAATCGGAACGTCCTCCACGTCCCTGAAGATGGGATTTCCTCTACTATACGCTTCTTTCCTTTTGCACAAACCAAGCCGCCTAGTATCACGCTGCCCAGAAAGATGTTGTGGAAACACCCATCAATAGGACACATACGGGCCAATGATTTCATGCGTCATCCGATCAGTCTTTCCAAACACATGATGCTGATGGACTGCCTTAATCCAACAGACGGTTAGGATGAAGGAAATCTAAAGAAACGAGAATCAATCTTACTACCATGCGTAAGGATGAATAGTATAAGGCCCGTATCTTAGACCGTACCATTTCGTAAGCTTGCACAGTCCTCCTGGTCGAATTCCAGGGTCCTGCGATCTATTATCGGCGTTTGCACGCAGTCAGCTCCCATATATCAGAGTTAACTCAACTCGAAACTTGTATCCTTGTGACCGCGCCGACACCGCGGTTCCAACGTCGTGTCTCAAGCGTTGAAACGATACCCAGGCCAGAAGATGTGGGCCCGCGTTCAGTTCGAGGAAAACGCCGTGCGTTGCAAATCCCAAGAGAATATGTCCCATCAAATGTCAAGTACACACCTCATCACTCCCATCACTCACACCCATCCCCAAGTACCATACCCATCCCCAAAAGTCAACTCTCCCCATCACCCATCACTCATTCACCATCCCTCTCTCCCATCACTTCTCTCCCATCACCTCTCTCTCTCTCATTCTCCAAGCAAGAAACCGTCCAAGCAAGCAAGCCTCCCATGGAGAGAAGCTAGTGTGGCCGACTTCCTACCACCCAATCCCACCCTTCATAATCAATCTCAACCGTTGAATCATGTCCCATTAGAGCTAAGATGAGGAGAAACCTAAGAAGAAGTAAGAACGGTGGGTGTTTTTCTTGTATGATTTGATTTTTTTGATTTGAGGGCCCACATATGGTGAGACCCATCGTGATCTATGCATTGTATCATGGAGGAGCTCATAGTGGCAGAGCTCCTCCCACCTCATCCGATTTCTCTCCCTCTCTCTCTCTCTCTTGTGATGCATGTGGCCCACTTGATCCACACCGATCATGGACCCACTATAATGTATGTATTTATCCATGCCATCCACCTGTATGTACCCACCTGGTGGACGCATTTCACTTTGATCGTCCGGATGGCGAGCTGGACGAGGGAGGAAACAAATATCAGTTTGATCCCAAATCGGGTGGGTCATACTGTCGTGGCACCACCCTGATGTGTGTGTTCCATCATACTGTCCATTTGGTTGGACGTGGACCCCACCATGGCAGCGTGTGGGGCTCACCTTATAGCGATATGTGTATCCTCACCGTCTAGGGACTGGATGGTGGGAAGGGGATTGGCTGGACTACCGCACAGTAGCTATATAGATGTTGTATTGACGTCAGCACCCATGTGGGTCCCGCATGATGTATGTATCTTATGTCCACGCCATCCATCCGTGGATCCCACCATGATGTAGGCGTTTCATCTCGACCGTCCATCATCAGGATGCTGATGTGGACCCTAGCAACATGCAACTGCTGGATTGACGCCAAGAGTTCTCTGGATCTAATCATGAGGTCTCTGTTATATTCAGACCATTCATCTAGTGGGACCCACTGATGTATGAGATTATCTACACCGTCCCTTTTGTGTGGGGCCTTACACGTGTGTTGAATCCACACCGTCCATGTTGGGATGATGGGACCCACCTCAGATATGTGTTAGATATACAGATCATCCATCAATGGATGTTCAGAGCCGAACGCTTGTTGTTTATATTATATGTGTGTGTGTATGTGTGTGTGTGTGTGTGTGGTTGAAAAGGCCTAGTTATATGTCCTAGAGGGGGGGTGAATAGGACTATGCCAAATTAAAACTTTAACAACAGAATTTAAAAGAATAAGATAGCCTTGAAAGATAGAACTTTAAATAAATCACAGTACTGAAATGTACAGCACTAAAATAGAGAGGTTGATACCAATGTTGTTCTAAGGACAACCTTACACCATAAAAACCAAGGGTTTATGGCAGGATAACCTTACTAGAACAATTTGAATATCAAAACTCAAACTGAACGGAAATAAAGGAAATAGCAAGAAATTAAATTCTAGACTATTACAACATTCCCACAATGCTTGAAATGTAAATATTACAACATTCACATCCACACATACACTCCACAGCTTTGAATGATAAAAGAAAGAAATTAAATAAACATTTAAACCACAAAACACAAAGAATTATAGTGGTTCACCTGTGTGTACACTAACTGTTAAACAACAGCCACACAGCTTGCTACTCCACTCCTAATATCCTCACACAGGGGATATCAGCGTTCACTATAAAAATAAGTTTCACAGGTTCACCTAAAACCTTCACAATTGTGTCTTTCAAATGGGTTTACACAATTCAAAAAACCCCACTTCTGAGTTTTCTGGCTCTCCTCAGATAACTACAAGATTGAGATTTTTCTGGCTTAACCTCAAACAAAAACTAAAGCATAAAAGATTTACATAAATGTAAAATACCTGGATTTCTCCTTTTGTAGCAGCCCGAAAGAACCAATCGGAGTAGAAGTTCGAATATAGAAGTTCAAATGTCCAATACTCAATTTGATATGGTTCTAAGTTCTAATTAATTTTAAATTAAACTAGTTGGGCTAGCTCTATTTGATTTTGATTCCAAGAAGAAGGAATACAGCAATTCCTCTTTTCAATTTAGATTGGAATGTAGAAACAAAATCAAATAAATAAAGCTAACAAAAGAGAATATGAAATATGCACAGCGTAGCTTAAATTAACATAAACTTATCTTAGAGTGATGCCTTGATTTTACGTGAATTGGATTCTTAAAAAACTCTGAAATTCGTGTTCTATTTATAGTTGTAGAAATCGCGTCTACGACTGGTCGTGAGGCCACCATGACTGGTTGTAGGTCGAACTGCATTTTAAAATTTTAAGCGCGATCGGATAAATTCATTCTACGACTGGTCTTAGGGTATCCACGACTGGTTGTGAGGCCTCCACGACTGGTCGTGACCATCCCACGACTGGTCGTGAGAAACCAAGAATGGTTGCTGGAGTTTGAGTCGTAACTGCAGGACTGGTCGTGAATGAGTCGGCACTGTTCCTACGACCAGTTGAGCAGACTCCAGGACTTGTCGAAGCACAACAAAATTTTTTTGAAAATTTGCAACAACTTAGGACTGGTCTTGGAATTTCTTGGACTGGTCGAGCTAGTTCTAGGACTAGTCGAACAGAGTTCAGGACTGGTCTTAGAATAAACCAAATACTTATATAATAATTCAGCTCAAATTATGTATTCAAAATGACCTATCCTAAGGTCAAACTAAGGTCATGCAAACCTTAAATATGAAGCATGGACATTAAGTCTTCATTTCTTCAGATGTTGGTTGACCTTTGAAGATTGTGAAGCTTGAGATCTTTGATGTAGCTTGAACTTGAGATCTTTGATGTACCTTGAACTTGAGATTTTCTAAAGCTTGAACTTCATCCTGTACTTTAGTCTTGAGTTGTACTTGAGACTTGAACAAGAATATGCCTTTTGATATAGCTCTTGTGAAACTTATAGAAGTAGACAAATAACTTGAACTTGAACTTCTTGAAGTATATTACCGTTCTTAGCTTGTAGCATTGATGCAGTGACTTGAACATACAAATCAACATGCTATACAAGACATAAATTGTGTTTTTGGCACCACACATAGATTGTGTCTTTGGCACCACAAAATTTGACAACCAAAGGGGTAAATAACAATTGCACTTATAGTGGTGGCCCCACGTGGGACCCACCATGCTGTATGCCTTCATCTACACCGTCCAAATATCCGGATGGTGGAAACCCACCTGAATGCATGGATTTTATCCAACACTGTCCATCCGTTTGGGACGTGGACCCCATAGCCACGATGTATGTGTTTTATGCACACCTTCCAGGTATGGGCCCACCCCACACGTGTGACACATGTGGGTAGGTGGGACCCACCTTGATGTATCCATTATATTTCCACCGTCCAGTAGCAGCAAATGATGGGGCCTGCTTTGATGATGTGTGTCGCATCCGCACCGTCGACTAGATGGACAGTTGGAATCCCAGCAATGTATGCATTATATCCACACCGTCCGCCCTATTTTTAGATCATTTTAAGGCCCACCATGATATATATGTTTTATCCATCCATCCATTATGTGGCCCGCCATGATGTATGTATTGTATATCTATGTCGTTCATTTGATGAGTCCCATTGAAATGTATTTAAGACCCATGGGTTGAGACCCATTGTGATGCATTTAGGGCCCATGGGTAGAGGCCCATTGTGATATATTTGAGGGCCATCTCAAAGGCCCATTGTGATGTATATTAGGCCCATGTCAGAGGCCCATTGCGATATATATTAAGCTCGTGTGAGTGGCCTGATGTGGTGCATATGTGGCCCATATGATGAGGCCTACTGTGATGTATGAGAGGCCCATGTAAGAGGCCCATTGAGATGTATTTGAGGCCCAGGTAAGAGGCCCATTGAGATGTATTTGAAAACCAAGTAAGAGGCCCATTGTGATATGTGTGGCCCATGAGTGAGGCCCGATGTGATGTATTTATGGCCCATGTGCCGAGGCCCATAGTGATATGTATTAGGCCCTTGATCGAGGCACATGGTGTTATATATTAGGCCCTTATGTGAGGCCATGGGCCCACATACGTTTGGTTCTACGTGGGCCATTCTTTGGGAGCGATGATGGTTAAATGTCCACATTGATGGGCTTCCCTTAGGCCCTTGGTTAGGCCGATTACCAATTCCAATTGTCGAGGCTGATTGTTGAGGCCGATTTCGATTGTTGAAGCTGATTCCATTTGTTGAGGCCGATTCCGATTCAGATTGTCGTGGCTGATTATCGAGGCTGATTTCAATTGTCGATACCGATTCCGATTGTCGAGGCCGATTGTTGAGGCCAATTCCGATTCTGATTATCAAGGCTGATTATCAAAGTCGATTCTGATTGTCAGGCCGATTTCTATTATCGAGGCCTATTGTTGAGGCCGATTCCGATTGTCGAGGTCAATTGTTGAGGCCGATTCCGATTGTCGATATCGATTTTGATTGTCGAGGCTGATTCCAATTGTTGAGGTTGATTGAATAGGTCGATTCTCGAGGTCAATTATCGAGGCTGATTCCAATTGTATAGGTCAATTGTCAAGGCCGGATATCGAGGCCGATTGTCGAGGCCCAATGTGATGTATATGTGGCCCGTATTTGAGGCCCATTGTGATGTGCATTCAGCCCATATTTAAGGCCCAATATGATGTATATGCGACCCGTATTTGAGGCCCGTTGTGATGTGTATTTAGCCCTTGTTTAAGGCCCAATGTAATGTATATGAGGCCTATGTGATGAGGCCCATTATGATGCATTTGAGGGTCAAGTGATGGAGCCCATTGTGATGTATGTTAGGCCCATGTGAAAGGCCCAATGTGATGTATATTAAGCTCTTGAGTGAGGCCCATGGTGTTGTATATTTGGCCCTTGTGTGAGGTCATGGGTCCACTATATGTTAGGCTCTATGTGGGTCATTCCTTGGGGGGCAATGTTGGTTAAATGTCCACATTGTCGAGGTTGATTGTCAATACCAGTTATTGATACTGATTATTAGTATGTGATAGCATAGCATCATAACACATGCCCATACGCATCACCTACATGTTTGTTATGAGAAGTGGTTGACCATTGCATATGTCATTGGGTAAGTTGTTATGAGACTCCCTAATAGGCGGAGGTTATCTCGCATGAGCGCACGGTATACGCAAGATTGTTGCAGACTGGATTGTATGACTCATGCACCTTGCATTGTGTGTTGTGATTACTGTACACCCTAGTAACATCAGGGCCGTAGCCTCCACAGGCATATTGTCGATGGCCAGATGGGACACCAAAAATCTGTTATTAGCATCGGGCTGTCATGGCCTTAGGTGAAAGTCCCTAAACCCTCTTAGTACCCGAGGACGCCCCAACGTCGAGATCGAGTGCATACATGAGCGCCCGAGTGTAAAATACCAGGAGGTCGCATCTCCCACTGTGTAGTGCTTGATTGGGAGGGGGTGTGACCTTACCCGCCTGAGGGTAGGGGGCATAGCTAGGTTGAGTTTGACCAGCTCATGAATGGGTCCACTATTAACATGCCGAGTAGATATTGGCTGACTACTGGTCACGCGGATAGTGAGGTCTTTTCCACTTGCATGGTCGCGCGTCAGTGGGCGATGATTGCATGTAAAGTGTACTAGACCCCGGTGATGATCCCAGAGATGTACAATACTGATTTGTAGAGCAGGAGTTGCATACTCAGCATTATATTCATTCATTTATTCACTATCTACTTGGGCTGATAGTGCGCAACTAATCGTTATGTGTACTTTTACAATGGCCAAGATTTTGGTTTGGGAGCGCGACTAACCTGAAATCAGGAGTTTACCACATTGAGTCTGACTATCCAAATTAGGTATGGGACTGGTTTGGATAGAAGTCTCTTGTGATGGACCCCATAGCCTACGACACTACGTACTATCATCCTGACTTCACACTCTTGCATGATCATTCACACCGTATATTGCGTTGTATCCTCGGTATCTGATACTTGACTCTTTATGACTACTCATTTGCATAACTGATTTATATTGCATACTCTTATATTGTATGATTCGTGATCTCGCCAATATTTCTGACATTGTATGATTATGACGTTGTATTTGTGTACTTGGCACTTACCTTGTGCACACACTTTCACCACCCTCTAAGCTTTCTATAAGCTTATGCAAGATAAATGCGTGTAAGTGGCATTGGTCACAGCGGCGTTGAGCATGGAGCGTGCAACTATCTTCTGGAGCTTTGATTTTATTTTGACATATGTATTTCCCTTTCAGCATTGTATTTAAAGTTTATATTAGTGGATATGTGATGATGATGATGATATTGCTTTTTTGATTTGGGTAAACTTGTGGTTATGCTTCTTACGAGATAAATGTACGTTGGAAAATCCTGCTTGTAGGATCCCAAGATTAGAACCTGGCATATGAGCGCTGGGAACCGAGAATTGGGTACTACGGAGGCTGTCGGCACCGAATTCATCGATCGAGATTCCTATGAATCCAATTTTTGGGTTTGGGGCTTGACAAATAGGATCAATCTTTCCAAACACAAGTGCAAAGTGTACCATCTAGCGCCACTACAGTCACATTGCCTCACTGCCCACGCCCAAGCCCTCGCCCTTGCCCGAGCCTGAGCGCGCGCGTGTGCTTTCATGCGTGTGGTCCAATGCTATGCACTAGAACATGCAACCCGAGTATCACCTCCTCCAAAAACTCTAAGTAAGAATACTCTTCACGAGATCTCATATAAATCATAAAACATTTCTTCACATTTCTGATGTGGGACAAAGCACACACACCGCACTTTTGAATTCAAAATTTCAAAAAGCATTTTGGCAGGAAATTTCCAAAATTTTGAAAATTCGAATTTTCATTTTTTTCAAAAACCCACTGATTTTCAACAATCCCCCACTGGTTTTTTAAAACAATGAAAACTCTGCCAGAATAATAACAATTACTATGCATAAAGAAAGATATCTAACGATTTAAATCTTTCCTTAATGTAAGTATTCTAAAGTTATTTCAAAATTTTTGGTTGCCACAGCATTAAACCAGTTATTCCTATATGATATTACCAAAAATATCACACACATAATAGCTCTTGCATTAGGTGTTCCTTCATAATCTCGATTAGCACTTTTAATGGCCATGTGCTTATCCTTTTTCATAAATGATCCCGAGATAACTCTAACTCTCGTGAGAAGCGACACCACTTCTACGTTCACATAGGTGAAATCTTTCTAGTGTTTTCTATAAGACACTTGTCCTATTTGGCTGAACTTCATTAAGAGTTTAATACTCATCCCTCTTTTATAATGGTTAGCATTATCATCCTGGATGAGGTTATTAATTTTATTTAGTGCTGAAACTTTTCACTTATCAGTGAATTGTTGTTACCCATTAAACTCAATATTTAGAGATTTTCTAATTTAGGGTTGGGTTTCTTTCACTGGTGAAACTTTGAGTAAAGAGTTTCAACCCCATCCCTCTAGATGTTGTCCTTACTACCTCTCTCATTAGAGTTTTAGTAAAAGGATCAACCAAGTTATTACTTGACTTTACATATGAGATCGCAATGATTCCATCTTAAATCAATTGTCTTATATAATCATGTCTCAAACTTATGTGTCTAGACTTCCAATTATAGGTACCACTATAGGCTCTTGCTGGAGTGGCTTCACTATCACAATGAAATGAAACAGCCAGTATAGGCTTCGCATAAAATGGGATTTCCAATAGAAGATCCTTTAACCACTCAGCATCTTTGCCCGTATCAGCTAAAGCTATGAACTCAGATTTCATAGTTGAGTATGTTATACAAGTTTGTTTCTTGGATCCCCAAGATACAGCTGCACCTTCTAGGGTGAATATCCACCCTGTAGTGGACTTGTTGTCCCCCGTACTCGATATCTAACTTGCATCGGTATATCCTTCCAATACTACTGGAAATTCTAAGTAAAATAGCTCTAGTTCTTTGATTTCTTTAAGATAACCTAGAACTCTACTAACTGCTTTCCAGTGTTCAACACTTGGATTACTCATAAACCCACTTAGTTTACTCATAGCGTATGTTATATCCAGTCTTGTGCATTGACATACTCTAGTTGTGCAACTGCACTTCCACTTTTTTCTTTTAACTTGATACTTGGATCAAACGGGGTCTTTGTCTCTTTAATTTTCAAGTGATTAAACTTGTTTATTATTTTCTCAATATAATGAGACTGGCATAATGCAAAACTCCCACTATGTTTTTCAACTTTGATACCTAATATGGTATCCACTTGTCTAAGATCCTTCATTTTGAAAACTGAAGAGAGAAACTTTTTGGTTTCAGTCACACCTTCCATTTTATTACTGATTATTAACATATCATCTACATACAAGCATATAATCATTACACACTTTTGAATATATGCATTTATTAGTAATATTATATTCAAAACCATAAGATAGAACTTTAGAATCAAATTTATCATGCCACTGTTTTGGTGCTTGCATTAATCAATACAAAGACTTAACAAGTCTATACAACTTTATTTCATTTCCTGGTAGAACAAACCCTTCTAGTTGCTCCATGTATACCTCCTCATCGAGATCACCATTCAGGAATGTTGTCTTCAAATCCATTTGATAGATATGAGATCATAATCGATGTTATTCGAGCTACTGGTGAATAAGTATCAAAATAATCGATTCCTTCTTTTTGTCAGAAACCCTCAGCAACTAATCTTGCCTTAAAGGTTTGAATTGTACCATCTGTGTAATATTTTTTCTTAAATACCTACTTACAACCTATTAGTTTTGAACCTGGAGGTAGATATACCAATTCCCATATTTGATTAGATATTAAGGAATCCATTTCATCATTAATGGCCTCTTTCCAAAAAGTAGAGTCTTTTGAAGTCATAGTTTCACTAAAGGTTTTAGGTTCATCTTCTATAGTTAAAACCATAGGTATTTTCCTAATGAGCTTCTCTCTATCACCCTCAACTAGATGAAAAGAGAGTCACTAAGAGTCTATTTGACCAGAATCAAGACACTTTTCTACTCTTATTCTTTGACTCCTACGAGGTTCACTAAGATTTTTTTCTTCTATTTGTGTTTCTTTTATAGTTTCATTAGGAGATTAAATCTCAGCATTCTTTTTCTCCGTGAATATAGAATTTTTAAAGAACTCTACATCTCTAAACTTTATGATTACATTGGAGTCTAAGTCTAAAAGTTTATAGGCCTGATTATGTAGTGTATATCCTACAAGGACACACTTGATAGTTATTGGTCCTAACTTAGTTCTTTTAGGTTATAAAGTTCTGCAATATGCAAGACACCCCCACACTCTAAGATACCCTATGTTTGATTTTGTTGAGGGTCAAATATTACATATCAGACACCCGTTATTACCTGGATTTACGATCATGATATTGTTTAACGGCCTGAAATAACTATGTTTGTGATGCAAGGTGTGTTTAGGAGCTTGGAACAAAACAAGGTACTAAAAGCATGAAATTAACGTTCTAATGACACCAAAGCTAAGGACAGACTCCAGAAGACCAAGATCGACGCCCGAGATCAGAGAAAATCGAGAAACTGAAGCTCAAGTGGCCTGAAAGTCAGCAAGAATGCAAGATCATAGGGTTTTCACCATCTGATTAGCTCCGAATTTCATACATTGCCTGAGGACCACAAATGAGCCGTACACGTCAAATTTCAGCTCCTGGATCACTATAGAAGTGCCCCAACTGACAAATAAGTCTATAAACTGTTGATTCTGAGCCTACCTGATATCTGGAACTGCCTCAAATTTGGTTTCAAAGCCTTAAATAGAGAGACTAATTGAATGAATGGATTGGATTTTGCAAAAACATTACAGTGGGCCCTGTATATGCAGTTGTACACAGTACATATGTACACCAGATGTGCACCGACTCTTTTTCAAACGAATTAAAAAACAGAAGCTTCCGTTTCCAGAGACTTTCACAGCAAGAGTCAGTTATCAGTTGTGGGTCCCATACATTGTCCAAACAGACAATCCAAACCATCCATTCATCCCCTACGGCAACCACAACCCATGCCTAGCGGGAAGAATTTAAAGAAGTGAAGAGAATGGGATCCTATCCGTTCAAACGTCGGACGGACAGTAGAGCATTAAATCAGGAGGACCACATCAAAAACAACCCAAAATCAGTCATTTCCAACTGAAATTTTGAGTAGTTTCTAATGGACGGAGTTAATTTTCTCGAAGATCCCAGTAGTGGCCCCACTGATCATCACACGTCCGTGGAATTCGAAGCAGAGAATGAAATTGAAAGCAGAGGCTCGCGTTGGATTCGTGTGGCCACAAACATGATTTTAACGGATGATCAGAGCTGACCAATAAGTCCAGGGAAGGAGTTCAACAAGAACCATGGTGTTCTTGTGCAACCATGTACAAGAACGGGATCGAAAAATGGGCCTGCAAAACGTCACGTTGATTGATATTACGGCCCACCTAAGATTTGGATTCTTTCCAGATTTTGGCTCATGACCTAAATCGGTCCTACAAATCCAATGAACGGCCTGGATCATCAAAAGAATGACTCTAAATCGGCCCCATCAACATCAGCGCCGAATGTGGAAACGGCCCTCTGTATACGCAGTGCGAAAATTCTCCGCACCGACTCCTATCGCCCACGCACCATCCGACCGACCTGCAGTCTCTATAAGAAGCTATCCACGACTGGAGGCGAGGGGGGCTGCACGTTAGTGAGAGAGAGAGACAGAGAGAGTTGCTTTATTTGTTTAATTAGTGTTTTTTTTCTTTTATTATTATTATTTTTTGGAGATTCAACCCGATTATGAGCGGCTGGACCTCTTAACTAGGGCTAAGAGGTGAAGCTTGTAGTGAGATGGGAGATTCTATTTTATGCTTTTAATTTAATTTATAAATTGAAGTTGATTTTAGTTGATTATTAAGGGAATACTTTCAGTTTTTAATGGTTTGTTGTGACTGAAATTACAATAGATCTGCGATAGCTTTGAGTATTTCTTTCTCCTTTTTATGTTTATGACGTCATGAAGCCCTATTGTTCACCATCGTCTCCTGTGCATGGTCGCATGACGGTACCCTTCCTAACCCTCATAGCATGTTGATTGGTTGGTAATTAGTTTAATTCTATTGTTTACTTTGTCCCCTGGGTATGGTTGGGTGATGGAATCCATTCTAATTCATATACCTTTCATTTCTTGAAAACTATATCAAAGGAAGTTCAGTCATGATTTCCATGGTTACATTCTGGATGAAGGTGGGACACCGAGTCCAGTCAATTTTAATGCAGGCATAAGATCTCCCCGATCTCTACAAGTGGATCCTCTGAATCCCTAGTTTCCTTCCCTTGAATTCCTTAAGTTGTAGATACTTATTTCACCATTATTCCTTAAAATTCATCTGATTTAGATTTCATCTTTTTCTAGTTCTAGTTCTAGTTAGTTTCAGATAACGTACAGGTATCAGTCCCTTAGGATTCGACCTCGATCATACCGAGTTTATTACTACATCACAACCCTACACTTAGGCAGTGAACAAGTTTTTGGCGCCGTTGCCGGGGACTGACGGTTACGTTTTCTGAAATTAATTAGTTTTCAGATTAGTTTAAGATTAGGATTTTATAACCTTAGATTTTTAGGTTTAGTTTTCCTGATTTTTAGAAACTAACCTGTTTTTCCAGTTTTGTAAGATTCTGACATAATCTTCTAATTTGGTAATCCCCTCCTAAGTTTTCTACTTTTTCTATTTTTAGAATTAGGATTTCTAATTTAGAATTTTCTAACTTTAGGTTTAGAACTTTCCCCTTTTGTTTTTAGAAACTAGTTTAGTTATTTTCTGTTTTAGAAACTCTTCCTAATTTTAAAAACTAACTTTCTATTTCCATCTTAGAATATTTTTCTAACTTTAGAATTTCGATTTTTAGGAACTAATTTCTTTTGTTTTCTTTTGCAGGATTCTATCATAGGAACTTTCAACCTGGTAATTCCTTTCTAATTCCTTTTCTTTTTATTTTTAGATCTCGTATTGTTGTAGGATTTTTCCTTTTATTCTTAGGATTAGATTTAGAATTAGAGTTTTACTATACAAGAGTTGGAACGTATGTATGCTAAGATAGCCAAGAAATCTTGGGAAAGTTTTTTGATGTATGATGATAATGATGGAGAACAGCCTATGCCTCAAATATTTTCTGAATATTTCTTCAACCAATCGAAACATGATGCTCCACCGATTAAGAAGTCCTTCGGTGATTATCTGTGGGAAAATAATTACATTCCATGAGTTAAGAAAATAGTACGTGATTATTGGAATGATGACACATATCAACTCCCGACCTATGACCCATATGACTATGATCAGTGGAAACATCAACATTGGAGAGATGAACCACCAATTGATTTTAATGATTATTCTCTTGGATACCCTACCTTTGAGAACCAACCAGAAACGATCCAATAGAACTCATTTCAACATAACATGGAGTGTCTTGCGGAAATTAGAAAAGCAATCGAAGCACTCAATTCACACCTCGAGAGGATAGAGGAAGCTCGCTCATCCCAACTACAACCCAATTCAGAAATACAATGCGAGGAAAGTGATCCTCACTCGCTTTTGACGAAATCTGGAATTTGGAATGAGGAGTTGGATTCCATTAATGAGCATACGGTTCAATTCCCCGATGAATCGATCTCAATGACTGTTCAAAAGAATGGTGGAGATACATGGGTGTCTTTCAAATATAGTGATGATAACACACTTTCCCTACATGACATACAGGATCTCAATGATGAGGTAGAGGTTAGTTTATTTTAACGTCAACTGAATTTAGAATGTGAGGAAAGCGATCCCATCCCAAGTGTGCACTGCATAGAATTAGACGATGATGCCTATTGGGATGATGATCATAAACGTGCAGCCCAAATTCCCCTTGAATCAATCTCAAGATTGGTCTAGGTCAATGATTAAGACGTACACGAAGTGATCGGTCATAATGAACTACTCCCCTCACCTGACATGTCTGATTTAAAGGTGGAGGACGAGCCCCTTACAACCGACACTTCTAACTCTTGTGAAACATGTTTGGACCACCCCTCTGAATCGAATGATGATGTGATTCAGGAGAAAGACAAGTTGCTCGCTACGACCCTAGAATTTGAAACCACTCAGTTGAGGCCATCATCTGAGTTGTACACGTTTGACAATTCAACGCCTCGATTGAGTAGTTTCAATGAACCAAGTGATCACATCGATGCTTCCCCTATTGATTTTCAATCTATCTATGTAGGACTGGAGCAAGAGAGCGTACATCCGTCCACTGTCAAGGATGATGGATTACTTGGGCAGATCATTACGAGCTCCACTGTGGAAAATAAGTCACACTCAGCTAAACTTCCCAACTCCTGGGATTGCTTAGCACACTTTGCAGATTCAAACGATCCCATGTCAAATGACAAAGTGGATGCCTTGCAAGATAACATCTCGGTAGTCATCACTGACCGAGAGAACCCTTATTCTAAAGCCCCTCCTCCTGATCCTAAACATCTACTATTAAGGGAGGAAGAGCTGAAAATTGAACCGAAGTCTGAAACTTCGGAATATGTTGAGGCTACATCACTTCCTGAAAACCTTTCTGAATCTTACATACTTGTAGTCTCTAATTCACCATAGGATACTAACATTGAAACTTCTGCTGTTGCAGGTGAATCGTATATACTCTGGATACCTTAAGCAATTAAACAAAAACTTTTTTATGAGGTAAATAAGTTTCTCTGGAAAGTCATGCTCCAGGGCATCCAAGCCTATTACAAAAAGGGCTTTTGGATGATCCTGTTAAGGAACTTACTGAGAAACTTATCAAGATATTGGCTGAAAGAGGAACCTTGCGGCGTGATCGAGTAGTTTTTCCCTGCTTTCATAGGACTAGGATAAGTTGCTTTATGCTGTTCTAGGTTAGTTTGATTTTTGTCTGGCTGAAGACGTGAAACTTAGCGCTCTTGGGAGGCAACCCAGCCTTTCATTTCATTTACTTGTCCTAGCTAGTTAGTTCAATGTTTGTGGGTAACATTACTGCAAACCCTCACGAGACTACAACTCGTCCACTAGGGGCAACCTAAGGGTTTAAAGGCTTGTTGTATACGCTAAATGCAATCGAGAACACCTACGAAAGTGGTGTAGTTTGCTTTTGTGGTTTCTCTCTTGTGCTGACCCGCTCTTACGCTGATATCTTTGGAAAGCCTCTTGATTCTTTCGTCCAGGTACTATCTTTCCATCTCTCCTCTTTTACTTTCATTGTCTCATGTGCATTGCATGCTCATATCTTTTACATTGAGGACAATGTAGATTTTAGGTTGGGGTGGGAGATTAGGTTGCCTAATCAGTGTTTTCTTGGTCTTGAGCAAAAATTGTGAAAATTTTTAATTTTTCTAGCATTTCTTGTGAATTCGAAATGATTTTGATGGCCATCTAGGGCAATTATAATTTCAAGATATGTGATGTTGGTAATTTATGACTCTTGGATTCAATATCTGTTAGATTTCACAGTTAAGTTTGAATTGGTAATCCAGAATTAGAGGTTTTAAACATTGATTAAGTCATGATTTCACAAGACACCTCTCGCTTGCACATTAAGGTTTCAGTTCGATATTGAATTGTAACTTGGTGATCATTAAGCATGGAAGGAACCAACCTAGGGAAATTTGTCAATCATGTTCAAAAAGAAGAATGAAAGAAAAAGAAACTACACAGCTAAAAGATAGCTGCCTGTGGAAAGGGTTGGGCAAATGAACTTCACCCTAGGTTTGCTCCCTATAGGTGTGGACTTGATTCCCTTCGGTTGACATTTGGGAAGAGTTAGGCGACTAGTTTTCACCATAGGTTTGCTCCCTATAGGTGAAGATCTAATTCCCCTCGGTGTTACAAAAAAAAAAAAAAAAAAAGAGTCAAAAGCTGGAAGAATGAAAAGAAGAACTGTAAGGCAAGTGCTGGTTTAGGTTTTGGTTGTCCTGAATGCTCTTTGTATCATTAACGTTATCATGGAAATTGACAATTGGATTTCTTAATGTTGTTAAGCCGAGATTATACTTTACACCCAGGGAACTCAATGTTTAGAATTTTTTTTTTTTATTAATGGATTAATATTTTGAACTTGACTATAAAGTTTACCATGCACTTGAGTCCAGGAGATAGTAATGTCCAACATTCATGAATCGTAGAATTCTAGGATCTGGATTATTTTTCAAAAATTAGTTGGGTACGTTTACAAAAATTTTCCTATATGTCTCAACTTACTTTTCGCATACTTTGCTCAGGACTAGCAAGATGCTAGTGGGGGGTTGTGTTGAGGGTCAAATATTGCATATCAGACCCCAGTTATTACCTAGATTTACGATCATGATACTGTTTAACGGCCTAAAATAACTATGTTTGTGATGCAAGGTGTGTTTAGTAGCTTGGACCAAAATAAGGTACTAAAAGCATGGAATTAACAATCTAATGACACCAAAGCTAGGGACAGACTCCAAAGGACCAAGATCGATGCCCAAGATCGGAGAAAATCGAGAAACTGAAGCTCAAGTGGCCTGAAAGTCAGCAAGAATGCAAGATCATAGGGTTTTCACCATCTGATCAGCTCCAAATTTCATACATTGCCTGAGGACCACAAATGAGACAAATGAGCCGTACACGTCAAATTTCAGCTCCTGGATCGCTATGGAAGTGCCCCAACTGACAGATAAGTCTATAAACCGTTGATTCTGAGCCTACCTGATATCTGGAACTGCCTCAAATTTGGTTTCAAAGCCTTAAATAAAGAGACTAATTGAATGAATGGATTGGATTTTGTAAAAACATTACAGTGGGCCCTGTATATGCAGTGTGTACACAGTGCATATGTACACCAGATGTGGACCGACTCTTTTTCAAACGAATTAAAAAACGGAAGCTTCCGTTTCCAGAGACTTTCGCGGTAAGAGTCAGTTATCAGTTGTGGGTCCCATACATTGTCCAAACAGACAATCCAAACCGTCCATTCATCCCCTACAGCAGCCACAACCCATGCCTAGCTGGAAGAATTTGAAGAAGTGAAGAGAATGGGATCCTATCCGTTCAAACATCGGACGGACGGTAGAGCACTAAATCAGGAGGACCACATCAAAAACAACCTAAAATTAGTCATTTTCAACTGAAATTTTGAGTAGCTTCTAATGGACGGAGTTGATTTTCTCAAAGATCCCAGTAGTGGCCCCACTGATCATCACACGTCCATGAAATTCGAAGCAGAGAATGAAATTGAAAGCAGAGGCTCACATTGGATTCGTGTGGCCACAAACATGATTTTAACGGATGATCAGAGCCGACCAGTAAGTCCAGGGAAGGAGTTTAACAAGAACCATGGTGTTCTTGTGCAACCATGTACAAGAACGGGATCGGAAGATGGGCCTGCAAAACGTCACGTTGATTGATATTACGGCCCACCTAAGATTTGGATTCTTTCCAGATTTCGGCTCATGACCTAAATCGGTCCTACAAATCCAATGAATGGCCTGGATCATCAAAAGAACGACTCTAAATCGGCCCCATCAACATCAGCGCTGAATGTGGAAACGGCCCTCTGTATACGCAGTGCGGAAATTTTCCGCACCGACTCCTGTCGCCCACGCACCATCCGACCGACCTTCAGTCTCTATAAGAAGCTATCCACGGCTGGAGGCGAGGGGGGCTGCACATTAGTGAGAGAGAGAGAGAGAGACAGAGAGAGTTTCTTTATTTGTTTAATTAGTGTTTTTTTTTCTTTTATTATTATTATTTTTTGGAGATTCAACGATTATGAGTAATTTGGACCTCTTAACTAGGGCTAAGAGGTGAAGCTTGTAGTGAGATGGGAGATTCTATTTTATGCTTTTAATTTAATTTATGAATTGAAGTTGATTTTAGTTTATTATTAAGGGAATACTTTCAGTTTTTAATGGTTTGTTATGACTGAAATTACAATAGATCTGCGATAGCTTTGAGTATTTCTTTCTCCTTTTTATGTTTATGACGTCAGGAAGCCCTGTTGTTCACCATCGTCTCCTGGGCATGGTCGGATGAAGGTACCGTTCCTAACCCTCATAGCATGTTGATTGGTTGGTAATTAGTTTAATTCTATTGTTTACTTTGTCCCCTGGGCATGGTTGGGTGATGGAATCCATTCTTATTCATATACCTTTCATCTCTTGAAAACTATATCAAAGGAAGTTCAGTCATGATTTCCATGGTTACATTCTGGATGAAGGTGGGACACCGAGTCCAGTCAGTTTTAATGCAAGCATAAGACCTCACCAATCTCCACAAGTGGATCCTCTGAATCCCTAGTTTCCTTCCCTTGAATTCCTTAAGTTGTAGATACTTATTTCACCATTATTCCTCAAAATTCATCTGATTTAGATTTTATCTTTTTCTAGTTCTAGTTCTAGTTATTTTCAGATAACGTACAGGTATCAGTCCCTTGGGATTTGACCTCGGTCTTACCGAGTTTATTACTACATCACAACCCTGCACTTGGGGAGTGAACAGGTTTTCTTCCTTTCCATATTTCGTATGGAGAGGTCTTGGTTTTCTTAGATGGAATTTGGTTTAAAACATGACATGCAGCTAACAGTGCTTCTCCCATATGTTTAATGGCAGTTGTGTTTGTATTAGCATTGAGTTGACCATTTCTACTAATGTCTTATTTTTTCTTTCTGTTACACCATTTTGTTGTGGTGTATAAGGTGTTGTGCACTGATGTATTATGTCGTGTTCTTCACACTAGTTAGAAAAATTATTAGAGAAATATTCTCCTCCTCGGTCACTACGAAGTATTTTAATATTTTTAACTAATTGATTTTCTACTTCAGATTTATAGATCTTGAATGCAATAAATGTTTCATCTTTCGATTTTAACAGATTCACATGTACATATCTTGAACAATCATCTATAAACATTATAAAGTACATTTTACCTCCATGGGTACGAACGTCATTTAGTTCACATATGTCAGTATGCATTAGGTCTAATATTTGATATGATCTCTCAAAGTTAGGGAATGGTTTCTTGATTATTTTAAACCATATGCATACTTCACATTTATCTTTGTCACTATCATTGTATGATATTAGGCTGTTCTTAGCCATGAGTTTTATGGTACTGTAGGCAATATGGGATAGTCTACCATGCCATAGCGTTACAGACACAATCATGTGTGCAGAAAAATTCTTTTCATTTAAAGAAAACTTGATCATCCCATTACAAGCATAACCCTTACTCACAAAGTTCACATTCTTAGACAAGATCAGCTTGCCTGATTCAAACACAACCCTAATCCCAGGTTTGCTTAAGAGATCCCCTGAGACAAGATTCCTCCTTATGTCTAGGACATGCAGTACGTTGGTCAGGATTACCTTCTTTCCAGAGATAAAGAGTAATTTCACGGTTCCTTTGCCTGCAACTTTCGATCGTCTTTCATTTTCCATTTGAACCCCTTGACCATTGGTCTCGTCTTCATAGGTTTTGAAGGCAGATCGATTGTTGCATACATGGACTGTGGCAACTGTATCATACCACCAACCAGGAATTTTCTCTTGAATTAAGTTCACTTCTGTGACCATGGCTAACGATTTCATCGTCTATTGCATTAGCCTCTTTCTTAGGCTTTTTTGGTCCCTACAGACTCAGGCGAAAAGCTCGATCTTGCTGCAGACATAGCAAGCTCCCTTAGGTTTGCCATTTTTCTTCTTTTAGATTTTCTTGAATTTTTCTTGATTTTTGTTAGGTTTAAGGCAATCAGCTTTCTCATAGGAATTATTTTGGGATGGTCATTCTACTGCGTTCACCTTAGATGAGGATGCACCATTAGCGTCATCCTTTTTGTCTCGGTTATGGGATTCTTCTTCAATACGAAGATGCTTTTGGATTTTGTTCCAGGGTGAATTCTTCGAATTTATGCAGTAGTTTCTTCATGTAGTCTTTCCATCTCAGAGGCAATTTTACGATTATAGCTCCGACTTGAAAGGATTCAAGAAGATCAATTTTATGGCTTTTATTTTGTTTAAAATAAGCTGCGGTTCTTGGATTTAGCCAAGCAACGGTAGATTGTCTACCATCGTGAAGTCGAAATACCTAGCAATTAGAAATTTCTATGTACCTTCCTCTTTAACCTTGTACTTGTATTCTAGCGCACTCCAAATTTCTTTCGCTGATGTAGTCCCCGTGTACAGATTGTACAACCGATCAGAGAGAGCATTGAGGATGTGGCCACGACACAGCAATTCATCTTCTTATCACTTGATCCTAGCAGCAACCTATTCTGGAGTGTCAGTATCCTTTGCTTCAGGCAGAGGCTAGAAAGTCGGGTCCAGGATGTAGAAAATCTTCAGAGCTGTCAGTAGGAATTTCAACTTATCCTGCCATCTAGTGAAATTCGAACCATCGAATCAGTCCAATCGGATCAGATCCTGATTCATCAGTTTGACTGGTGCAACACTTTCAGTGTCCATGGAATCACGCTTTAAGAATGTTAGAAATTGATGTTTGGATACACCGAAAAATATAAAAAAATAAATGTACAAACAATGATTTCACTAGGCTGAATCACATATAAAATACGCCGTCCTTAAAGCGTAATTTGCCCCCTTATCAACTGTTGATGGGTTACAAGTGAATTACTTCTAGGATAAGACAAGCCTTATCTGGATCCAACGTGTAGCAATCACGATGGGTCCACTATGGAATAATTTTTTTTAGCACAGTAGATCTATTCTGGTAGACTCAGACAGTAGAGACGTTCACAGAATTCTATAATAGAGATTTGGATTGTACCTGATCTGATGGGAGAGATGGTGTGTTGAGATGATGAAATCAGACTAGAATGGTCCAGTTTATATAGGCATCAGGTATAGCATTGTTACTGTGTGGTATTCAATGGTCTAGAATGTTTGAAAATGTTTCTGGCCGTTTTCAATTAATCCCAGATGTTTCTAGCCGTCAGATCAGAAGATCTGACCGTTGGATCGTCCTGGCCCGTCCATTTTCAGACCGTTGTGGCTTTCAAGGTGGTTATTCATTTTTAGAAATGGCTGGACGTTTCAGATTTAAGATCCAACCATTCTCAGTCACCTATAAAACCCAAGCTCATTTCAGATTTTCAAATCCACCGCCCTAAAGCTCTGACCAGACCTATCGCACCGTGGTCGCACTATCTCGCTCCGGATCGCACGCCCTCGCCCATGCTCGTGCCCGAGCCCGAGTGTGAGCGCGCGTGTGCATGCGTGCATGTGTTCCAGTGGGCAACCCAAGTATCACCTCCTCCAAAAACTCCAAGTAAAAATACTCTTCACAAGATCTCATATAAACCACAAAACATTTCTTCACATTTCCGATGTGGGACAAAGCACACACACCGTACTTTTGAATTCAAATTTCCAAAAAGCGTTTTGGCGGGAAATTCCTGAAATTTTGAAAATTCAAATTTTTATTTTTTTCAAAAAACCACTGATTTTCAACAGGGCGTACATTACGTAACCAACTTTTGTAAGAGAATTCTAGAAAAAAAGAATCAACTGCGTAAAGAGAGTTCCTCATGCATAAGGTAATCTTGCGTGAGAATTCCGCACTTGGACCAGCTATAAATAACCTGTCCTTCCTGCAAAGGGAGAAAGTAGAAAGAAGAGAGAGATTATGAAAGAGAAAGGGGGAGTGCTGTCCGATCAAGAAAGGAAAGAAAGAGAGAGAGAGAGAGGGAGAGAGAGAGAGAGAGAGAGAAAGAGAGAGAGAGAAATTGTTGTGCTGAGTCGACTCGCCGAGTTAGCATCTAGTTACAATTCGACGTAGTTCATGACAGGAAAAGTGGGTTCTGATCCTAGGTTCAAGATAGGGCAGGCACCTCCACCTGTACAAGTCAATCCCATCTTAGCAAGATTTGCAGGAAGGAAAGTCATTCCCGAAAGGAAAGTCGACAGAAGCTGCTTAATTCCATATAATCTAGAACCACTATTTGCAGCCATAGATTGGTCACCAGTTCTCGACTTTAAAGGATCATATCAGCTTGAATGAACTTACCAATTCTTTGCTACCTGCCATTCACCAACATCTGATCCTCCTTCCATCTCTGTCACTGTAAATGGTGATGATGTGCTGATCACTCCAGGGTCTGTTGCAGGAATATTCAATCTTATCCTATCCCCTGTAGGAATCCCTGATATGGACATGAAAGATCCTGAAGTTTGGTCCAAGGTCACTAAATTTCTCTGTTATAATCGTGATGTCGAGTGGTACCAAGGAAATGCTCTGAAAGTCAAGTTCATGGCACCACGTTATCGTGTACTACATGGTATTCTTGCTTCAAATTTTTACTCTAGAGGCTCTAACAGAGCTGATCTCACCGGCTTCATGACTATGATAATCTATTCAATCGCCGTTGGAGTCAAGATCTGTCTGCCTACCCTGATTGTATATCAGCTAGTGTATGCCCATCATAGGGCCAGGGACATTCTCCTGCCATATCCCTGGATCATCAATACAATTTGTAATGCCATAGGATTCCAAACCACAAATGATCCAGTTCTTCCTCTCCAATTCTTCAACAAAAGCAACATCCGAAGGATGGATCTGGTGTTTCACAAATATCTTGAGGAGCCTTTAGAGGAAGGAATCCAAGTTGAGGGAGAAGATAGGGCTAGAGACGCTCCTATGAGAGGGACCGAGATGACCGAAGAAGATGCCTCTAGACCGCAACATGCTCCATCAACATCAACATCTGGGCATGCAAAGAGGTTTAAGCTCTAGTCAGATAAGCTTGGCGCTATTCAACACGATGTCTCTCAGCTCAGGGAGTCAATGAATGAGAGATTTACTGTCCTGGAATGGATGGTGCTAAGTGTGCAGTAAACTGTCCAACAATTGGTGGACGTGATAACATGTCGCCGAGACGAAACGATGTCATCTCATTCTGCTCCGTAAGGCCAGTTCATACATGCTATCATCCACACCTTACTCTTATCTCACATTTGAACATCAGTATCTTTTTAGATGTTCTTCGCTATCATTAGTGTGCATGATAGCCTTCTAGATGTGCATATTTATTTTGGTTGTATATGCCTAAAGCTGGGCTAATGTTGATGAATGTTGTTGGGTGCCCATATATGGGCTTGATATTCTGTTTTGCTTACTGCTGTGTGGAGCAGTATTTTTTTTTTGGTTGGATTGAACAGTTGTGTGTGGCTTGGGATTTACTGCCGTCTGGGGCAGTTTTGGTTCTTCTGTGGCTAAATAGAATTCATATCATTAATGCCATTTTTTTTTTTGCTCCCTGGTTTATCAAAGTTGTGGAATGCATGTGATGTCCTTAAATGAATATTTTTTTTCTTTCACTGCTATACCTTATTTAATATGTATTCATTCTGAGATTGATATTTGACTAAAATGTGTTATCTTTTATATATCAATGATTTGCTTTTGCCTGATGGTTCTCCCATGCAATTCACTCTTCAGTCAATATCATTTGTTATACCTTTGCCAATGACTGACAAAAAGGGGGAGAACATTTGCCAATACCCTGAGTGAAAAATTATATATCTAATGTGTTGCAGGTATTAGGGGGAGCAGCTGCACTAAAAAAGGGGGAGTTTTGAAGTAAGGGGGAGCAGATACTACTGGTTGTGTACATGGGTTAGAAAATTATAAAATTGTGTAAAAACATATACACACAATTTAGGGTGTGTTTGTCTAGAAGTATCTTAGGGTGTTTTGGGTATTTTATCACCTAATTGACAAAGGGGGAGATTGAAAGTGCACATGCTAGTGCCCTGGTTTATCAAGTTACATGAGTTGTAAGTCAGACTGTCTACAGAGCTCGATAGGAAGAACAATTCAAGCATCTACCTCATCCGGATGTGTGGAAGCTCGCCATAGGTAAATCATAGCCTCACATCCCTTATCCCAAACACCAGGTGATTAAAACCCTTAAAACAAGATAGACATCTTAGGGTTTTTATGGTGAGAAAACTTTTTTTAAACAAGAAAATTTTTAAGTTTTTCTCACTGTGCCGATTTTATCAAAGCACTCTCGATATGATCGACCTGCTCTATCAATGTCCTCGATACCTTACCGATATTATCAATATGAGGACCAAATCTGTCCAGTACCTAAATATTCATCTGGACGGATTTATCGATGTATCGATACACCTATCGATATCATCGATAAAAGAACTAAATTTGTTCAGCAACTTCACAACATATCTGGACGGATTATCGATGTATCGATACACCTATCGATATCATCGATATTCAAACCTCGAATCCATCGGGAGTGGCTCAATAAGATCGACAGGCAGATTTTCGGCGCCCCTATTTTTTAATGAAAATCTCAAATTCCTTCGATATATCGATGACCGTCCGATATGATCTGAATTCAAATGTCGATAAGATCGGCGGTCCATCGATGATATCGATAGTGGGCGCGCATTTCTTACAGCAAATACTTCAGGTTGTTTTTAACTATGATCGGGGGCCTATCGATAAAATCGATATTCAAATATCGATGATATCAGCACCAGGACGATTACATCGAACAAGGACACAAATCGTCCAGCAAGCTTAAAGATAAATCCGTTGGATTTATCAATACATCGACTCTAATATCGATATCATCGACGTTCAAATTCCAATAATCTCGACGGTTCCCCCGATCATTCATGAAAACCTGAAATATCTCAAAGTCAAGTCTCTCTAATTTTTCATGTGTCGATTAATCGAACCTGTCATCGATGGAATCGAAGTTCGAAATCTGATGACATCGACAATAGTTTCGATTCATCGACCATTTGGCAAAAAGTTTCAAAACCGTATGATATTGAGTCTAAGTCATCGAACAGACCATCGATGCTATCGAGAGTATACGCTCAATGATATCAAACCTGCTCGATGATATCGAACTCTGTCATAAATGTGACCGTTTTATATCCGTTGGAACTTTTTGCCTATATATAGAGGACTTGTCTTTTGTTGTTATATGAGAGAAAATAGAGAGAGCTTTTGTGTGTTTCATCTTACATCCTATATCTTAAACCCTTTCTCTCAAGGGAGTTCATCCTCCAATCCACCCTCACCATTGATATTCAATAGAGTGGATTGGGGAATGAACTTCCGCATTCAAGGATCCTCTAGCTACTACCTTAATGGCAAATCATTAAGCTGGGATGCCTTGAATGCATAAGAATGGAACTACTCTATCTTCCTTATAGGAAAATCTTTAGAGAGTAGGATTCCATCATAACCTTGCCCCGACCCGAAGCCGAGTATTGGTATACTATCTTGTGTTGCGGATTGATCAGGGTCGAATATTGCATATCAGACCTAGTAATTACCTGATTTTACACACATGATAAAGCCTAACATCGGATTTTAATCGTGTTTTTATTATAGGAGGAAATTAGGAGTGTGTGTTGAAAGATGATGTTAAAAACATGGATTTGACGCTCCAAAATTACCAGAGCACGGGATGGACTCCAGAAAATCAATAATGAAGATTTTACACGCCTGGGATTTGAGGAAAGCAAACCAAAGGGACCCGAAAAGGGTCCAGAATGCAAGATCACGTATTTCCCGCCATCCGATCAACTCGAAACTTCATACATATGATGGGGGCCATAAATTAACCGTACATATTAAATTTCAGCCATTGATGATCTCGGAAAGTGCTCCAACGGACAGATCAGCCTGTTAATCTACAATTTGGGACCTGCCTGATATTTGGAACTACCTCAAATTTGGTCCTGACGGTGGAAATAATATGAGAAAGAGGATGGACGGAGCAGATCTTTCGTAAACATCTCAGTGGGCCCTGTGTATGGGGAGTGTACACCGAGTACATGCAGGCACCGCGCTGCCAGACGGAGTGTGGGCCGTGACCGTGACCGTGCTTCTTCGTCGAAAACGCCTCGCATTCAGTGCGGCGTCAGAGGCAACCGATTGGTCGTCGGTTGTGGGGCCCACCTTGTGTCCAAATGGACAATCCAAGCCGTTCATCCGCTTCCTGGGGCGACCATTAACATTGCCTAGGTGGCCAAAATTGAAATGAAAGCAGAGATCAGATCCCAGCCGTTCAAACATCAGATTGACAGCGAAAGTAAAGATCAGGTGGGACACACCAAAATAGAGGAAAAACTGGTCATTTTCGACCGGTTTTTCGTCCTTATTCCAGTGAACGGAGTGGATTTTCGGTTCAAGTAGAGGAATGGGCCCCACCATCATCGCAGCACTTAGGTTTGGCGTCAGTGTAACGCACGGCCGGCCGGCCTTTTTACTTTAATTATGTGTGGGCCCCACCGTCAACCGTACGGACGATCTGATCGTCCATCTTGTAGATGGGTTCGAGCACTACAAAACCATGCTAATACTTTACTCCCATGCGTACACACGTGTGCGGTACAGAGGCCACAAACAGGCGATCTTGTGACGTTCAAAACTGAGTTTTTTGAGATTTCTTCTGTGGGCCACGCTAATGGACCTTCAAAACCACCCATTCTTAACTGAAATTTCGTCCTGAATCAATGGACGGGGTGGATTTTCTAGAAAACACCTCTGTGGGGCCCATCGATCACGGTTGTGAAAATTGGTGCTCGAGTCCTCTACGACTGCACATCGACTCCACCATCCCAGCCACTATAAAGGAAGTTTTGGACGTGGGAGAGGCATTGAGAACTGGGAATTCGAGATCAGAGCCGAGGAGAGAAGAGAAGAAAGAGAAGAAAGAAAGAGAAGAGAGAGAGAGAGAGAGAGAGATTGTTTGGTTTAACGTTTTTTATGAATTTTGCTTAATATTTTTTTATGGATTTTATGGGTCACTAATCTCTCAGCTAGGGCTGAGATGAAGCCTCTAATTTGATTAGCACTTGTATTGGTTGATTTACTTTAAATATTAATTAATTCGTTTCTTTCTCTAAGTGGGCTTTATGGGTTTAAATTCTATACTTCTCCATCTATGAACTTGACCCAAGTATATATATGGATGTTGTTTGGATGCTTATTATAGGTGCTTATGTCTGATCAAGAACAGGTTTCCTATAGAGGAAGAAACAGGGTGCTTTAATGAATGTACATTCCATGTACCCGACTAAGGACATGGGATATGTTATTCACGGCATTACTTAAAGGAATTAGACATTCTGTATGCCCGATTAAGGACACAGATTGTGCTTTCTCTGTATAAGTGGTATCAATCTAGATCAAGGTGAATCAACAGACCAAACAAGGGTTAGGATAATTATAGGTGGATTCGAAAGTCCTAGTGCTCTCTCTCTGATTGAATTCTCTTCCAACTTGATGTTTTATTTAAACTAACATGATTTAAATGATTTTTAAACTCGCAAGTATACGAATCACATGCAGATACGGTACGTATTACGAGATCGTTCCCATGAGGACTGGTCGTCACAACTCAAATCTATGATTCTCCTTAACTAATCCAACAAAGAATGGAAGGAACTATTAAGCACAATTCTAAGAAAAAATAAAACAATTAAGAACAGGGAAGAAAATTCAATCAGAGAGAGAGCACTAGGACTTTCGAATCCACCTCTAATTATCCTAACCTTTGTTTGGTCTATTGATTCACCTTGATCTAGATTGATACCACTTATACAGAGAAAGCACAATCTGTGTCCTTAATCGGGCATACAGAATGTCTAATTCCTTTAAGTAATGCCATGAATAACATATCCCATGTCCTTAGTCGGGTACATGGAATGTACATTCATTAAAGCACCCTGTTTCTTCCTCTATAGGAAACCTGTTCTTGATCAGACACAAGCACCTATAATAAGCATCCAAACAACATCCATATATATACTTGGGTCAAGTTCATAGATGGAGAAGTATAGAATTTAAACCCATAAAGCCCACTTAGAGAAAGAAACAAATTAATTAATATTCAAAGTAAATCAACCAATACAAGTGCTAATCAAATTAGAGGCTTCATCTCAGCCCTAGCTGAGAGATTAGTGACCCATAAAATCCATCAAAAAATATTAAGCAAAATTCATAAAAAAACGTTAAACCAAACAATCTCTCTCTCTCTTCTTTCTTCTCTTTCTTCTCTTTCTTCTCTTTCTTCTCTCCCTGGCTCTGGATCTCGAATTCCCTGGTTCTGAATGCCTCTCCCACGTCCAAAACTTTCCTTTTATAGCTGTTGGATGGCTGGAGTCGGTGGCAGAGTCGTAGAGGGACTCGGAGCACCAATTTTCGCAACCGTGATCGATGGGCCCCACAGAGGTGTTTTCTGGAAAATCCACCCCGTCCATTGGATTCAGGATGAAATTTCAGTCAAGAATGGGTGGTTTTGAAGGTCCATTAGCGTGGCCCACAGAAGAAATCTCAAAAAACTCAGTTTTGAATGTCACAAGATCGCCTGTTTGTGGCCTCTGTACCGCATACGTGTGTACGCATGGGAGTAAAGTATTAGCATGGTTTGTAGTGCTCGAACCCATCTACAAGATGGATAGATCAGATCGTCCGTACGGTTGACGGGTGGGGCCCATAATAATTCGCAAAAACGGCCAGTGGCCGTGCGTTACGCGGACGCCAAACCGGCGCTGCGATGATGGTGGGGCCCATTCCTCTACTTGAACCGAAAATCCACTCTGTTCACTGGAATAAGGACGGAAAACCGATCGAAAATGACCAGTTTTTCCTCTGTTTTGGTGTGTCCCACCTGATCTTTACTTCCACCGTCAATCTGATGTTTGAACGACTGGGATCTGATCTCTACTTTCATTTCAATTTTGGCCACCTAGGCAATGTTAATGGTCGCCCCAGGAAGCGGATGGACGGCTTGGATTGTCCATTTGGACACAAGGTGGGCCCCACAACCGACGACCGTAGTCGGTTCGCGGACGCCGCAGGCTATGGCGAGGGCGTTTTGCTGACGAAGAAGCACGGGTCGGGCACGGTTCTTGACCTGATGCAGTGCACAGGTGCGGGTGTACTCGATGTACACTCCCCATACTGTGGTCCCACCGAGATGTTTACGAAAGATCTGTCTCCGTCCATCCTCTTTCTCATATTATTTCCACCGTCAGGACCAAATTTGAGGCAGTTCCAAATATCAGGCGGGTCCCAAATTGTAGATTAACAGGCTGATCTGTCCATTGGAGCACTTTCCGAGATTATCAATGGCTGAAATTTAATATGTAC
The DNA here is from genome assembly GCA_030180095.1 of Magnolia changhungtana. Lineage (NCBI taxonomy): Eukaryota > Viridiplantae > Streptophyta > Magnoliopsida > Magnoliales > Magnoliaceae > Magnolia > Magnolia changhungtana. The sequence continues at coordinate 1,494,950 of JASAUF010000294.1, forward strand.
GGTTAATTTATGGCCCCCATCATATGTATGAAGTTTCGAGTTGATCGGATGGCGGGAAATACGTGATCTTGCATTCTGGACCCTTTTCGGGTCCCTTTGGTTTGCTTTCCTCAAATCCCAGGCGTGTAAAATCTTCATTATTGGTTTTCTAGAGTCCATCCCGTGCTCTGGTAATTTTGGAGCGTCAAATCCATGTTTTTAATATCATCTTTCAACACACACTCCTAATTTTCTCCTGTAATAAAAACACGATTAAAATCCGATGTTAGGCTTTATCATGTGTGTAAAATCAGGTAATTACTGGGTCTGATATGTAATATTCAACCCTGATCACGGATCAAGGGAGCAGAAGACTCTTCGTCAACAAAGAGGAGGAGATCTTCGGCATTGTACTGAATGGGACTCATCAACTTATCTATAAGTATCTAGAGTCCAGAGGACACTTGTGATCATTCCTTTCTAGGATTGGGTCTTAAGTGGTTCTCACCCTTTGAAGTCCTCAAGGAGGCCTCAGGCGGGAGTGTACATGGTGGCTGCATTGTGTGGACCCTTGCTCTGTGGAGTGCATAAACATCTTGTTAGGAGTGAACCAGTAAAACTCCCGGGTGCGTTGTGTGGACCCTTGCTCTATGGAGAGCATAAACATCTGGTTAGGAGTGAACCAGTAAAACTCCAGGGTTAGAGGTGAACCAAGTAAAAACCTCCGTATAAAGGTTGAAGGTGAACCTGATTTAAAACCTTAGGTTTGAGGTGAACCCTGGGAAACCTCCTTAGTGAAATCCGGTACACTCAAGGGTTGAGAGGCAAAAACGGGGAGTAGAGTAGACTTATCGTCGAACCACTATAAAATGACTGTGTTTGAGATTGTTATTTTGATTAAGTGATTTGCATTAATATTTCTATATCTAAATATTTGATCACTTCTCACACACTTACACAGTCATATCCATCATGAACTTGACTTTATATTGTTAACTCTTTAAGCATTTTATGATTGGATCCTCTACCAGGCTTGGAAACCAGTAGAGTTACATTTGAGTAATCCTAATAATTGTATATTTAAAAGGATTAGTGAAATAGGATTTTAAACAAATCATAAAAACTTTTAGAAGTCCTATTCACCCCCCTTTATGACATATTGGTATATTCCTTCTTCAACTAGTGCAGTCTTTACAGCCATATCAAATTCGATCTTGCCTTTGCCCGTACTTAATCTGGCCTGTTACATATCACTCCAAATCTTCTACGCTATTATATGTTTCACCATCAATTATTGGCCCTTTTGAGATTTTCACATGATATCCATTATAAGAGGCTTTCCTAGATTCATGGGAGGCTAGGGATGTAAGCTCTGCCTTTGCCTTAATATTAATTTGGCTCTACCACTCTCCATTACCAAGAATTGACGGTGGTCGCTCTTCTAATTATGGATTTGGCCGTTGCCACCCTCATTAAAGAATCGGTCGTTGCCGCTCTTCTATTTATTGAGTTGGCTTTAATCTCTCTCCTCATTCTCGAGTTGACCTTTGTCACTCGCCTCTTATTCGAGTTGGCTATTGTCACTCGCACTTTTTCTTCAGGGCTCAGCAAGTGTTTTGTTATTCTTAACCGACCATGGATAAAGGAACTCTTTCTTGATGCAAGTACTATGTTGGGAATTCCTCCTCTAGCGATCGATGAAATATTGTGGACGTCATGCGTTTTCAGTAACGGCCCTTGTGGCGACACGTAAATCCATGTTTCATGGCTAGTGGTGCACAAATTGGTGCATGTAATCCGCATTGCGTGTTGCATTGTTTTCGGGATTAAATGTCGGAAATAGTCGCTCCATGAACAAATTGTGTCACGTAATTCTTCCAAGCATGTGTTGTGTTTGTCTTGGGGTAATCGCGTAAAATTATGTTAAGCGTGGGACACGCCGGCGAATATCTATAGTATGAGATGCGGGTCAAGTCGGCTAACTGTAATCATATTCCACATCGTGGCGATTGTTAAGAGTGATACACCACATATACTTTGCTAGGCATGCATCTTAGATAGATTGATTGCACATTGATACCTCTTGTAATGTGGATTACTTAACGTATCAGAACATGTAACGTCTTGAAAAAATCCGTACATAGGCCCGAGTACCACCTCAGCCAGAAATCACTAAGGACCGAATCCTTTCAAAATTAAACGAAAATTAGCTAAGTACTAAACTGAAATAATTAGTAGATTAGCTTGAACCGCTTTCTATATGAACCGCAAGACCCAAAACCAGTAGAATCGCTAACTCTACATTACCTAAAAACCTAGGATCAGTCTCAAAACCCAGTTGCTCTCAGGAGCATATTGAAACTCCGTATCGAACATGAACCGTGCATCGAAAGTCCGATGACCCCAAAACTATACGGTTATGACCACCTTACTAGGCTTGACAACCGTCACGAGAATCGAACCTGAATAGTATCTAGAAATGCACAAGTAGAGCCTTGAGTAAAGTGTGTGAAAAATGCAAATATCTTTAGAAAATGAACTCAGATTTAAGTGAATTGGATAATTTGCTTGCCGGCCAAATTTAAGACTTTAGACCGTCAAATTTTGACCCAACTACACCCTTGGATTAGGGAAATTTTCCTGTACATGTCAGTATACTTGTGGCCCTGATCGAGTGACGATGACTGTTGAACTGAAACAGGTCCCCCACGGTCGATCCACTAATCCAATTGGACCGAAAACTTAACCTGGCGTAGATCCATTGTCAGGGAACTTCCTCCAGACTGTATGCGAGCAATGGACCTCCAGATGAGCTCCTTTTGGCCGAAACAGCAACCTTTTGGCTATATCCTAAGTATACCATGGCCTTGGGGCCATTGACATCAGTTCTGGGCTTATAAATAGCCCTTAACCCACCCATTCTCTGTCACATACGAATTTGCTCTAAACCCTAGGAGAGAGAAGAGAGAAAAGGAGAGAAAAGATTGGGGATCGAAGGGAGATCGTTGGAGTTTGCTGCCGTCCTTCTATTCTGCTACTCCACGCCTCGATTCACCCTTCCACATCGAACACCATCGGTTTCAACTCCGTTTTTGGGTAAGAAATCCTAACCCTAATTTTGCTTTAGGAATCCAATAGAGGAATCAGTGAAATAGCTAACCTATTTCATGATTTAGGTAGTCGTTGTACTGTAGACAGTGACGTAGTGTACGAACCGAGTTCGTAATGAGCATACCGACGAAAGGTGCGGACTATAAATGTTTAGGTTATGGTTTTCAAGGCTTTCAATGTCAGCTAATGATTTATGTCTGACTTGATTGCTGCCATATGATCTTAGTTATGACGTTTTCGATATATCATGTATGTGTAAACTAGGTTGTATACTAAAATGCATTCCATGTGTTTGTTGAAATGTTTGAATGAATATGAAATAATGATTTGTGTTTTCCATGTCTATTAACCTAGAATACATGTTTGTTGTATGTATGACAACTCCTTTATGAAAAGATTTGTCATAATATATGTTATAATTAGATTACTTCATGTATGTGGTATTATGTAGTCTAAGTATTTGTTAAAATGTCTGAATAAGATCTTATTGATGGATTGTACTTATTAAGTGTATTAAGACAGGATTCTTAGTCTCCTTAGTCATATGAATAGTTTCCTTCATGTATTGTAAATTGTCACTATGTGATGTATGGGTGAAATGCATATGTATGTCATCTTGTCAAATGTGTTTGATAACATGCTCAAATGAGATTTATGTTTGTATTATTTGTTAAATGTTGATATGAGTAACATATGTGATTCCTTATTACATTTGAGTATGATTGGGACTACTACGTAGTCCAGGCAATCGGTAACCATTCCTATCTGGGGGGTCGAATTAGTCTCGCCACACTTCATGCGTTCAGTGAATCCAAGTCATATGATGATCATTGAAAGTGGTACCATGTCGATTAATTCAGCATATGCTCGTACTAGTCGAACTTGTCTAATAAACCGATTGGCCTATTATGTGTTTACCATGTATGGACACTACTGCTTGTATCTAAGGTACCACTTACCAATGTAAAGCCCGTTCAACCATGGTACCAAGATCCGCTAAGACTCATGAGCCGGGCATGGTGGTATGGGACACCGTGGTCGAGCTGTCAGCCTACGCTGGGGTGGCGAGCCTCCTCGTAGTGACCAGCGAGCAACCCAAACTGGTGAGCCGAATACGGTGGTATGGGATACTATATTCGAGCTGTCGGCCTACGCTAAGGTGATGAGCCTTCCCGTAGTGACCTCGAGTATAAACGCGGCCAACCTCGGCGCAGCCTGGCTGTGGTCCCCAGCCGGGTGGGTGACAAGCCTTCGAAAATAAACTGTCAGTTGGTAGGGTATCAGTGGAGTAACCTCGAGTATAAAATAGGCCTACACTGAGGTGACGGGCCTCCCCGTAGTGACCTAAACTTCCCTATCATATGTGACAAGGTAAGATTGACGACCCTAGATGGATCATTGTTTGGGTAAATGATATAAAGGGAGGTACCTTAGCTTCCCTAATCTGATGTATGAATAAGCCTAAATAAGAACTCGACTAACACGATTATGCACCGCATTGCGTGTGCTTTGGCGAGGAAGCGCAAGTTTACCAGGAGTGTAGCATGCGCGATCGTGAGATGATGTCACTGAGGGAGTGCAAGTGAGGGCATACATCATTGTCGCATACCATTCTTATATTAACAAGAGTACTTAGGACATGATTGTTGTACTACTTTATCATTACTGCTTGACTGAATTGATAACATGTTAACCTTTGTCTTATAGCTCCACTGAGTTAATCACTCACTCCCACTCTGAGACGGTGTTTTAAACCAACCAGACTCTGTTGTAGTTGCAGGCGATGACGAGGCTTACGAGACGGAGCCTGTCTTCTACGTTGACGAGGAGAAGTTCTCCTACCTGCAACCCTCTGGCGGGTCTATGTAGACCTGGAGTTGCATCACCGGGGCTACAGGGACACGGATTAGATGACATTACACTTTACTATTTTGTAAATTTTGAAGTTATACATGTAATTATTTAACCTGGTAACACGTTCATACTCTGGGAACTTACAACCACTTATATGCTTAATATATCTATCACAGTCTTTCGCTTGCTTAATTTAATCATCTCTGGAGTATGATATGTCAATTTAATATAATCCCATTCATGTTTAAATGCACTAAATTGGACAACATTTAATCATCAGTACTTATGTTGCATAAGTGATGCGTTGGGACTCAAGAGTTAAAATTATGCTCGACCCCCGATTTTCAGGTGGTTAAAAGTTGGTATCAAAGCATGATTTGGATCAAACTGGGCCTGGGTTATGATAGCACGACGCGCACTGATGTACTTTGACTTAAGAGTGAGCGATGAAACGTAAAAACAGTCGTAGGATTCCCAGTTTCGCCGACAGGTGAAACTAACCATTGAAATCGGACCCGTAGGTATCTGCGATCATGCGGGATGGCCCTAACCCTTTTCCAGACCGTCAATCGACAGGTTTAGATGAGGATTCAGCCTATTCCACACTCAAACAAGCTGAAAAACGTGAATATACGCAAGATGAAACACCTCAAATGGACTCAAGGGCTTAAACGGTGCAAATCGAGGGGATCCAAAGTGGACTCCGCACGTTTTTAACACCCTTGGTGGGGATAGCATCGCCCCTGGAGCGAGCCCTTGCCCCTCGATCCAGTAACCTGTGATGTTATCGCCGATACGACGAGGCCTCGCAGCCCGGATGGTCCGGGCCTGTCGAGCCGCAACGGGCCAGGCGAGCCGACGCCTATACATTGTAGTGGGGCCCATGAATGTGGGGACCCCTATAACACCCCCATTTGCTTCCTTTCCCTCTCTTACACATCTCCAAGCTTTTCAATCTCTCAAAATTTCTATTTTTTCTCTCACAAATCTCCCCTCTATTCTCATATTTTCTCTTTTTTCTTCATTACATACACCCCTTCACCATCTTCATTAAAACCCATCTTCTATCTCCCTCATTTCCTCCCCTTTTAGTACACAAAACCATATTTGTGTCTCATACATCTCCAAATCCACCAACACATTCCACCTCCCAAGTTCCTTCACCTTCATGGCTCTTTTGAGCTTATGGCTGCAATATTCTCCCTTTCCACACTTCTTTCTCTCATGAGAAGAAGAAAGCATCTACAAAAGAAGTCGGGCCTAGCCGCCCTACCCGTCCTAAGAGGAAATCGGCCACCGAAGTAAGTACAAGTGCCGCACAAGAGCGGGAAGGAAGGGGGATCTCGATCCCCAAGTTTCACTCGAAAGAGCCCTACAGCCGAGCATCGCGCATGGTAGATTCTAGGGTTGTAGAGTTCTCTGTGAAGCCCACATGGATGAGAAGCTGTTTGGGTTTTATCCAGTGATGGACCTCTTGGTGGACGCCGAATGGGGTCCTATATTTGAGGGCAAGTCTCGTGCTTGTAAGAGCACTGTCCGAGCCTTCTACGCCCATATACGAGAACCGCTACTGGAGCCTTTACAGTCCATTATCCCCGTGGGAAGGTGGGAAGTCATTGTCAATGTGGACTTGATAGCTCGAATCATGGGCATGGAGCGTGGTGAGGTTCATGCTAGCGAGAAGAATCTCAAGAGTGTGCGTGAAAGATATTGTCGTATGCGATTTCTTTGCGGCCGACTGATCCACTGAAATCGAGGCAACTGCCTCCCAAAGACCAAGATGACTCATTACTTCCGCCTACTCCACCACATATTCACACACAATATGTATCCTATGTGGAGCAATTACTCTGAATGCATGCGTTTGAAGGTGGACTTCCTATATAGAGTTGGGCAAAGAGACAAGTTGTGTCTGCCTACCTTTGTCCTGCTATAGATAGTTCAGACCGCACGTTCTATTAGGACAGATATTTCACTCTCATTCGGACGACTTATATGCAAGCTTACTTGTGAATTCAGCTACAGACTTGGCGCAGATAATCTTACGCTGATCCATTTCATCAATGACACTACGCTTAACAACATGGGTATTGGGCCATGACAACATCGAGCCCGACTTGATGAGTCCGGGAATGGGATAGAAGAGGGCAGTGAAGAGGAAGAAAGTAGTGAAGAAGATGAAGAAAATGAAATAGAAGAAGGAAGTGAGGAAGAAGAGGAAGGGTCCCAAGACTCTGATAGGGAGCCTCCTCCTGCTACAGAGAAAGACCGCCATGATCAGGCCACCGTGGAAGCCCGCCTGGCTCAGATTGAAAGAACCAGGCCGCCCTGAGACAAGTGGTCAATGAGAATCAGGCCTATCTGAAACAGAAGTTCAAGAGGATGTCTCGCACTCTGAAGACCCTCATGTGCTATATGCAAGACAAGAGTGCTCCTCCACCATAACCAGATTCGGACGACTAGTCATATGTTGTAGTCATCTTTAGGGTTTCCTTATTTTCTTGCTTTCCTTTGTAATAGCCTTGATAGGCTTAGTTGTGTGTTGGTTTGGTTAGTGTTTAAAGCTTTTGCTAGATTAGCTTACATGCATCTTCTACTATCATGATCCATGTAAGTCTACAACTCATGTATTGTGACAATTTTGGCTCCTCGAAATGCATGAAGTTTACGATTTGGAATGTGAGTGCTTGAAAATGATGAGGGTTGTTGCTCAAACCTTACACATGTTTCATACCCTATGTTGTGTATAAGGAATGCCGGGAAATTCACTTAGAGACAATGACACGTCTTGCATAGTGCCCACAAATTGTTGCACGAGGCATCTCCCGAACGATAGCCATACGGACCCTAGTCAGAGGAGGAACTTTGAGGATATGTGGTTCATGTGGACGCACGGCCCTATTTGGGTAAACACCTTGTACACCAGGTGTTTGCCCATTAGTGGGTCAGTGGCCGACCGTGAATCCACATCGACACCACACATTCCTCAATTGGCTCCTCGTATGACTATCGTTGGAGGGATGATGCTCCCTCAACAACAATTTGTCAAGTTTGGGCGTGTCGTACTGTGGGGGTCATTTCCAAAGGAATATTCCCGCCGCATACACAACATAGGGGAGATATGAATACCAAGGTTTGAGCACAACCCTCAATTTTCATCCTCCAACATTCCAAATTGAGAAACTTCAACAGGAGGCTAAGCCAAAATTGCACCTACAAGAGTTGTAGACTTACATGGATCATACTACACTGAGGCAGAGCAAGTTGAGCTAGTCAACATGTCTCTAAGAACTGAACAAGATGGAGACAGAGTTTCTCAGACATGCATACCAATGGGCCCAAGGCCTCAGTCTGAATTACAGCACTGGTCAGTCTTAGGTAAGAGGCCACATGTAGACTCACCTCCTAGGCCCATGGCTCCGCCGATCCAGCAGAGGAGAACGGGCCTTTGGTATACATATTGCAACAAAGGGGGACACACTGACCCCTTCTGTTTTACTAAGACGGTCTCACACCACTTCAGAAGATCGACCGTCAGCCGCCACTTGTTATAGCGACTCCATCTCAACGACCTATGGCAATGCAACCAAATCGCCCTCAACAAGCACGTGTACATGCACTGGCGGTTGGAGCATCTGGGAAAGTAGTTGCAGTACCCTTAGCCCCTGAAGTCACTGCCCACATTTAAGGTACCAACGCCATAGTACATATCCTCGATAAATGAAAGACCAATATATTGAGAGGTCGTTCCCCATTTCATGTTGAGGATATGTCTTAAATTACACCTTGTTCCGACATACGGATCGGGACATAAATTCTTGAGCCTTAAGAGTGAAAATAATTCTTAAGAGGGGTAGAAAAGTTATGAACTCAGTTAGGTTAAGTAGGTACACTTGTCTACCCACTGATAGGCGCAATGGAAGCTTGATGGCTAATAGCCCACTAGCCTAGGATCAAAGGAAATTGATCCTGGTTATACGTAAGGTTAGGTCACTAAATAAGAGCTAGACCTTCCTTAGAAGGTCAATAATGAAGTCATTGAAGGTAAGTAATTAGGGTTCAAGTATTAAACCAGTTCATATTAAAGAATAGGCCTAACAATGGATTACTATAAAAATTATAAAAATAATATGGTAACTAGAGGTGACAAATATGTTATAAATAATAGAAGGGTTGAAACGAAAAATTTCTACAACTTCGTGTTGCCAATAGACTAGTCATATCTTTTCATATTAAAGTTTAGTATTTTGTGTCTATTTAGGAATTATTTATAATCATATTAGGAATCATCCTATGATTAAATTTAATTATACATATATATATATATTAGTTGTTTTGTGTAATTAATTAGGACCCTTGAATAGGATTGAGTTTTATAGTTTAATACTCCGTAAGCTCTTGTTAGAGGTGGGGCTACAGTAAAATATCATAAGTTTCTTATCCCCTTGTAAATTCAAGGTTCATACCGCATCGAGGAGATGTCCCTCTTCTTTCCTTTCCCGCGGCCTTATATTATTGACATTCCAAACTTCTGAAATATTTTAGAACTCTCGACTCTTCCTTCTCTCCCGAAGTTAATGAAACTGAAGTGTTATCTGCCCATAACCCCATAGCCATATGGTCAAAATGGTGACATACAAATATAATTTTAGGAGATTGAAAACCCTTCTAGTATAGTCTTTTGCCTACGAGCACCATTGAAGAACTTATTATCTACCAAGTTAAACATAGGTTAAATAAGAACTCTCTTTGAACAAGACCCAAAGGACAACCTTATAAATATGAGACTTGAACCTCCTAATGAATTATAATACTGTTTAAATACTTAGGATGATTAGATTTCAGAATTTCAGAACCATATCTCTACGAGGCATTCGTGGCTTAACTCAATTCTCAATCCTGGGTGATTACCAAGGGACTCACTGCTTTGACAGAGTAGAAAACCAGGATCCATCAGGATTAGGAAGGGATACAACGAGTTGTCTGCCCTGGTCAGGCAGGTAATCGACGTATCGGGTTTGAGCCTACCACAACTGTCTTTCCATATTAGTCCAATCATAAATAGTAAAATATATTGCCCTTAGGTAAACTTTGTCATCAAACACTTAGCACGATAATAATGATTTGGACATTTGTTTTCAAACCTCAAGGGTATAAACTTTTAAGGGGGATAGACCATTATGAGCTAGGCTAGTGTAGTTATTATATACCCTAACACGTATATAAACCTAAAATCAACCGAACTAAGCAAATAAAATAATAAAACATTTACTTATTATCTTAAGAAATTTCAGGAACGAAATTGTTTCTTTAAGGGGGGTAGATTGTAACGTCTCGGAAAAATTCATACATAAGCCCAAGTACCACCTCAGGCAGAAATCACTAAGGACTGAATCCTTTAGAAATTAGATGAAAAATAAATAGCGTTAAACTGAATTAATTAGTATATTAGCTTGAACCGCTTTCTATACGAACTGCAAGACCTAAAACCAGTAGAATCGCTAACTCTACAATACCTAAAAACCTAAGATCAGTCTCAAAACCCAGTTGCTCTTGGGAGTACATTGAAACTCCATATCGGACCTGGACCGCGCATCGAAAGTCCGATGACCACGAAACTATACGGTATAACCACCTTACTGAGCTTAACAACCATCGCGGGAATCGAACCCGAGTAGTATCCAGAAACGCACAACTAGAGCCCTGAGTAAAGTGTGCGAAAAACGCGAATATCTTTAGAAAATGAACTCAAATTTAAGTGAATTAGACCGTTTGCTTGTAGGCTAAATTTAAGACTTCAGACCGTCAGATTCTGACCTAACTACACCCTTGGATAAGGGAAATTTCCCTGCACATGTCAATATACTTGTGGCCCTGATCGAGTCCGTCGAACTAAAACGGGTCCTCCACGGACGATCCACTAATCTGATCGGACCAAAAGCTTAACCTGGCGTAGATCCATTGTCAGGAAACTTCCTTCAGACTGTATGCGAGTAATGGACCTCCAGATGAGCTCCGTTTGGCCGAAACAGCAACCTTTTGGCTATATCCTAAGTATACCATGGCCCTGGGGCCATTGACATCAGTTTTGAGATTATAAATAGCCCTTAACCCACCCATTCTCTCTCACATACGAATTTGCTCCAAACCCTAGGAGAGAGAAGAGAGAAAAAGAGAGAAAAGAGTGGGGATCGAAGGGAGATCCTTAAAGTTTGATGTCGTCCTTCTGTTCTGCTACTCCACGCCTCGATTCACCCTTCCACATCGCAACACCATCAATTTCAACTTCTTTTTTAGGTAAGAAATCCTAACCCTAATTTTGTTTTAGGAATCCAATAGAGGAATCAATGAAATAGCTAACCTATTTCATGATTTAGGTAGTCGTTGTGCTGTAGACAGTGACGTAGTGTACGAACCGAGTTCGTAACGAGCATACCGACGAAAGATGTAGACTATAAATGTTTAGGTTATAGTTTTTAAGGCTTTCAATGTCAGCTAATGATTTATGTCTGACTTGATTGTTGTCATATGATCTTAGTTACGATGTTTTCGATATATCATATATATGTAAACTAGGTTATATACTAAAATGCATTCCATGTATTTGTTGAAATGTTTGAATGAATATGAAATAATGATTTGTGCTTTCCATGTCTAATAACCTAGAATACATGTTTGTCGTATGTATGACAACTCCTTTATGAAAGGATTTGTCATACTATATGTTATAATTAGATTAGTTCATGTATGTGGTATTATGTAGTCTAAGTGTTTGTTAAAATGTCTGAATGAGATCTTGTTGATGGATTGTACTTATTAAGTGTATTAAGATAGGATTCTTAGTCTCCTTAGTCATATGAATAGTTTCCTTCATGTATTGTAAATTGTCACTATGTGATGTATAGGTGAAATGCATATGTATGTCATCTTGTCAAATGTGTTTGATAACATGATCAAATGAGATTTATGTTTATATTATTTATTAAATGATGATATGAGTAACATATGTGATTCCTTATTGCATTTGAGTATGATTGGGACTACTATGTAGTCCAGGCAATCAATAACCATTCCTATCTGAGTGGCCGAATTAGTCTCGCCACATTTCATGCGTTCGATGAATCCGAGTCGTACGATGATCGTCGACGGTGGTACCATGTCGATTAATTTAGCGTACGCTCGTACCAGTCGAACTTATCTAATAAATCGATTGGCTTATTATGTGTTTACCATGTATGGACGCTACTGCTTGTATCTAAGGTACCACTTACCAATGTAAAGCCCGTTCAATCATGGTACCAAGATCTGCTAAGACTCATGAGCCGGGCATGGTGGTATGGGACATCGTAGTCAAGCTGTCGGCCTACACTGGGGTGACAAACCTCTCTATAGTGACCAATGAGAAACCCAAACTCATGAGCCGAATACAGTGGTATGGGACACTGTATTCGAGCTATCAGCCTACGCTAAGGTGACGAGCCTTCCCTTAGTGACCTCGAGTATAAACGCGGCCTACCTCGGCGCAGCCTGGCTGTGGTCCCTAGTCGGGTTAGTGACGAGCCTTCAAAAATAGACTGTCAGTTGGTAGGGAGTCAGTGGAGTAACCTCGAGTATAAAATAGGCCTACGCTGAGGTGACGAGTCTCCCCGTAGTGACCTGAACTTACCTATCGTATGTGACAAGCTAGGATTGATGACCCTAGATAGATCATTGTTTGGGTAAATGATATAAAGGGAGGTACCTTAACTTCCCGAATCTGCTGTATGAATAACCCTAAATAAGAACTCGACTAACACGATCATGCATCGCATTACATGTGCTTTGGCGAGAAAGCGCACGTTTATCGAGAGTGTAGCATGCGCGATCGTAAGATGATGTCGCTAAGGGAGTGCAGGCGAGGGCATACATCATTGTCGCATACCATTCTTGTATTAACAAGAGTACTTAGGACATTATTGTTGTACTGCTTTATCATTACTGCTTGACTGAATTGATAAAATGTTAACCTTTGCCTTATAGCTCCACTGAGTTGATCACTCACTCCCACTCTGGGACGGTGTTTTAAAACACTAACCAGACTCTATTGTAGTTGTAGGTAACGGCGAGGCTTACGAGATGGAGCCTGTCTTCTACGATGACGTGGAGTTCTCCTACCTGCAACTCTTTGGTGGGTCTATGTAGACCTGGAGTTGTGGCACCGGGGCTATAGGGACATGGATTAGATGACATTACACTTTACTATTTTGTAAATTTTGAAGTTATACATGTAATTATTTAACCTGGTAACACGTTCATACTATGGGGACTTACAACCACTTATATGCTTGATATATCTATCACTGTCTTTCGCTTGCTTAATTTAATCATCTCTGGAGTATGATATGTCGATTTAGTATAATCTCATTCATGTTTAAATGCACTAAACTGGACAACATTTAATTATCAGTACCTATGTTGCATAAGTGATGTGTTGGAACTCGGGAGTTGAATTTCTGCTCGACCCTGATTTTTAGGGCATTACAGAACATTTACATCACTTTTATGAATCTCTTGAATTACTGTTAATCTTAAAGGATAACCATCACTATGAGTAGGGCATTGACCCTCTCCCAACCATACAGTTGATGCAGGTGATGTACAGATGAAAGACTTAAAGAACTACTTCCCTATAGAAGATTATACGAAAGAATGAGAAGATAGATTTATGATATAGTTTTATACTTCCGTTGCGAACTCGATTGATGTAATAAGCTTTCATTGGGAAGGCCGTTTATTAAAATTTTTATTCTTATGAAATATAATCAACACAGTTGGTTTTATTCTTGTGAATGTTACCTTCATGAATGTATCTGGATGTAAATCAAACAAAAAAATAGGGTGTTATAACGCCCCATGTTTTTAGGACCCGAGTATATAACTCGTTTCCCAAAAACCCAAGTGTTAACCTTAAAGGATGGTCAAATTTAAGTTTTTTATTATTTTTTTTATTTATCAGAATAAGTAGATGAGCGTAGAATGGACAAATCAAAATAAAGGAAAAAAAAATTTTCATTTAAATATACCAGCAGCCCATAATGACTTATACAAACCAATGTCTCCACAATAACAAATACAAGATTACACACATGAGAAATTTAAGAGCATATGAAATACAAATGAAAGCCGCAAGATCCCATAGCTTCCTTGACAAGTACAATCACGTGTCCTTGACCAACATAACGACTCCTCATCAGTCTAAACCTGCATATCACTTAAGCCACCTATGTTACCTGTACGGTTTTATTTTTTATAGATGAGTGGTCAGCTCAGTGTGAATTCTCCTCAAGATTACAAACCACCACATTAGGTAAGCATAGTTATAAAATAACAAAGCAATCAAAATAATAAATAATGCAGTCTTTTTAAATGCATGGATACATGAAAGCACATCGGCCTGGGGTTGCACATCCAGCCGGACTTGGGCTCGTCACCAATGTAATCATCGACCTGAAAAAATCATCCAGTTGGACAAGGGTTGATAGTCGGTGGTCTAAAAGCTAGCGAAACGATACCCCAACATCTTTAGGGCACATGCTATAGCATCAAGAATAGCCACCCGTCATCGCCAACATGCTATGGATGCATGATTAGCCAAACCGTTATTAGTCCAGTTACAATCAGCCAATTTATGTAAGATCAAGGTCACTACGGGAGCTCGAGAGTTTGCGGCCAGACGCCGACAAAGCTCTGCATAGTGTCTCATTACCACCATCCCCGGCTCATGAGACTACCACCTTAGGATGTTTAATGGAAAACCGTCGACTAGTGGTCAATCATATTACAACATATGGGCTTACCATCGCATGGTTGTACGGTATAAAACATTGAGCCCATATAAGGTAAATACCAAAATAAAGCCACATAGGGCGATATCGAAACAAGCCACGCAGACAGATAACAAAATAAGTCACATAGGATGAGTATCAAAACCATGCGATAAAAGACCATCCTTGAAAACCGTTGGACACAACAACCCTGGATGGTAGGCCCACGTCAATGGTTAGTTTAAATCATCATTCAATAACCACTAAGCTGAAGGTCCATTACTACCACAACCAGTCGAGTTACATCTCAATTATGGGTATACACATATAGGTGGGGGTTTCCCACTGGTGTACCAGTTTAAGTTCCATAAGCATTCCACAAATGATCCACAAGCATGAATAAATATGCAGGATAAACATCAAGCATGTAATATAGCAATTTAATTCCAATAATTAACACATGTGACTATGAAATGGAGATATCGATTACAAGTTAAAATAAAAACTAGGACTTAAGCTAATGGGAAAATGGAAAGGTCAAGGGGAAGAATCATCACCTATATGGTAGGGTTCACGAACTTGATCTAAGTCTCCTTGTGGTCTGGGGTCACTCAAAGAATCTCCTAAAAATTACCGCTTACGTTCGTTAGGCATTCTTATGTCTTAGATTAACAGATGTATTATAGTGAAGTCTCGTGGAAGTTCATACACGTCGTGAGGTGGGCCCTAATGAATGGGGTAGGTGCCACCTACCTATTCCCTTAGCTATTTTAATGGGTCGTGTTAGGGTATTATTCTAAGGGATGGATTTTGTTTACCAAAATCAATGTGGCCATGATTCCTACTGTTGAAATCTCACAGGGCCCATCATGGCGGTTTATCTTCTATCCAGGCTGCTCATAGGGTCACCAGAACCTGCTTTATGAGGTCAAGCAAATGCCATGTTATCCTAGGGCCCTGGTGCTCAAATAGGGTTTCAATAGTGGCCTTTTAAATCTTGTCATTGTGCATGGCAGTGTGGCCCACTAGGTAAGGGGGGGATTCAGGTGCGGCCCACCATCAGCAGGAGCCAATTTTTAGGCCCAGTTCTGGGTTGGCCTTCAGCCCAATCAATAGCCATATGAAGTGGGCGAATTGTGGCCTCAAACAGATCAGGTTTTTCAACTATTCTTTAGAGCAGAAAAATCAGTCGTTGCAACTAATTTTTCAGCCGTGTTTGTACATCAGCTGGCGTTGTTTCATGGACTATTTGCAAGCAAATTGTCGGCTGATTTACAGCCACTATTTAGGCTGAAAACTATAAATTTTCAGTCATTAATGTGTTGCGTTTTCCTAGCCGTTCTCAAGGCCAAAAATTAACCATTGTATTGCCAGCTTTCAGCTATCTTTCAGGCTAAGAAACAGCACCTTATACGACCCGTTTGTGAGGCTTGTTTCAGTTTAAATCGGATCTTAAACAGAGACCTTTCTTGCTCCATTTCCAGCCCAGAAACGGCCAAGATTTGATGTGTTTCCTGACTTGATTTTCAGGCTGTTATCAGGCTCGATCCCAGCCAAGACCGGACACCCATGCGAGGGACTTTTGAAGCATTATTTGCTGCCTAACTTCTGGCCCCAAAATGTGGCCACCAATATGGAAAAACAAAGAAGAAAATGGAAGAGAAAAACCAGAGTTTGGCTATTTTTTACATGGCCGGACTGGTGCACTCACGTCCACACTTTCCCTCTCTCTCTTCTCTCTCTTCTCTCCTTCTTTTCTTTCTTTTCCTCTCTTTCTGTGTGGAATCTAAGGTCATTGAGGGTTCTATTTATACGTAAGGAGAGGGGAAATCGATGGTTGGCAAAGGCTCTCTACACCTAACGGTCGGGATTGAAGAGAGAGCTAGCATGGGGCCCATCCACGTTTGGGGATGCATTGGTGGCATCCGGGGCTACCTAGAAGTACAACTTCTAGGCCAGGTGGGGCCCATCTTAAGTTGATGGTTGGATGGGTTTTTGAGGAAGATGACCCCCCCAACAATGGTGGATTTTTATCCAAAGGTTTTCAGGGTAATCCAGACAGTTTAATCAGTCTAGATGGGTCCCATAAGTGGTGTGGGGTCCACTTTTCGGATCTCAGATGAGATCTTGCTCCATCTCATGAGATCTCTTCTATTTTCCTCCCCATTCTCATGAGATGAGCAATTCCTTCATCTCATCACGTACCTTCCATGAAGGAGCGCTGTGATGAAGCCACGTGGCCCATCGGACGGCCACGAGTGTGACAGCCACCACTACCCAAAAGAAGGAAACCTTCTTTTTCTCCTTTATTAATTTCCTCGCCGTTTTTGGGCTATGAGAGTACTCCTCTCAGCCAACAAAGGGGAGGGCCGTAACCCTTTGGTCTATACGATGTTGGCTTGCCCAACAAGTCTCTTGATGGTCCCTCTCATCGGATCTCAGCCCCACGTGAAGGGAGTGGATGGCTAGGACCGATCTTTGTTGTCTTAATGCATGGGTCAAAGACCCTATACAGTTTTGTTCAATGGCCCATCACGAGTGAAATGGAAGGTTTGGATCATCTAGAAAGTTCCCCAGATGGCCCCACTGGGGCTTGAAAACTCGTCGGTTTGAAATTTTAATGGCGGGAGGAGTTTTTGAAAATTTTCCTTCTTTTTTCATTTTTTGCTCAGTCAAAGGTCGATTAACCGAGTACCTTGGTTTGGTGCACATCGTGCATGATGGTCCATGGTGCACATGCACCTCGTGTGGGGGCCACTGTAATGTTTATGTCAAATCCATTCCATTCATTTGGTTTTACAGGTCCAATTAGGACCTTAGGCTAAAGATGAGGTGGATCTAAAGCCTAGGTGGGCCATTCCAAGTGATTCTCGGCCTTAGGTACGGATCCTTGCTGATTCGCTAGTCGGATTATCTTGAATTTGGACGTCAACGGCTGAAAGAGTCCTAGGGACCATTTAAGCTAGAATTTAGTGGTCGGTCCATAAATCATATGGCCTAATACACACTTATAGTATGAGCTATTTATTTTCAATGCTTTTAATATCATTAATATTATTATCGTTATTATTATTATTATTATTATTATTATTATTATTATTATTATTATTATTCTATTTATTATCATTTTTCTAAGTTGTTTATCATCGATTGTGATTTCGACTATCAATGGTTAAAATATCTTAAGGGATCACTTATGTGTCTAAGCAGACCATCGTACGCTTTTATTCAAATAAATTTTAATATTAATATACTATCATATACGTGTTATGGATCATATGTTTATTAGTATATAATTCACAATATATAATATCAATATATATTTAATTAAAATCATCTTTGTATTCCTTAATATTGTTAAGTCATATAAAATCTTATTAAAATATCTAATAAATTTTGTACTCATATTCATAGAAGATATGTAGTACTACATCAGTATTTATAATTCACTCATACATTGTAAGATTATTACTCATTATAATATTATTTTCGTAATATTTGTATATGGTAGTTGCATATCATTTTAATATGAGACTCTAAATATTTATAAAATATATAAATAACATTTCATAACATATATAATTAGATTGTATACCTTCTTGTATTCATATTGAATTAAATTAAATGGTAACACTCGAGTAATGGAAAGTACGGGGTGTTACAAACTACCCCCCTTAAAGAGAATTTCGCCCCCGAATTTTCGCACCTCGACTATGGATGTGGATGACAACCTACCTTACGGTGTCCGTTTGCATCCGCTAGCTCTCTACCCTAAGTTCATTTATATATGCAAGCGCTCGTGACTTTCAATTAGGGTAAGGGTCATTACAGTCTACCCCCCTTAAAGAAAAATAAATAAAGTTCTACTTCTAATTTTTATTATTTATTTTATTATTATTATTTATTTATTCTTTTTTTTTAGTGTTCAGGCTAACACGAATAGATGGTCGTAATAGGTTTGAGCCCGATACATTAATCATCTGCCTACAGAACAGAGGATTTCGGTATCAATTCATAGTCTTGTTAAATCTCGATCCTTTGCTTGATCAGGGCATCAAGATCATTGAGATTTGCTAGGACCTAGAACTTGAGCTAAACCATGTAAACTTCGTTTAAACATGTTTTCATCAGTCCGTGAATCCCGATTGTCCTAGACTCCTGGGAAATGTCATGAAATCTATTTTTTTTTATGACAAGTCTATGCAGCCCGTCATGCTTTCGCTGTGCACTCTGATCATCTAAGCGCTACTTGGAAATTCCAGGTTCAGGATCCCTTCATGAAACATAAGTCTTAAAATTTTGCTAAATCTATCTAGGATGCAGCCCATCACGCTTTCGCTGCGCACTCGGATCATTTAAGCGCTACTTGGAATTTTTAAGATTAGGATTTCTACGTGAAACTTGAGTTTGAAATATACTTTTTTTTTACGGAACCCAAAATATGAGTATCTTTATTTTCAACTTTCTTAGATCCTAGGGGAAATGCTCCTAATTCCCAATGGTCATCCTAATCATCCCTAAGGAAATTCTACATAAGTTTAAGGTCCATGATCTAACTTAAAATTTTTAGGGGAGTCTTACGTACATCATAGAGGGTATTCACATAGTTAATTTCTAAATTCAAACAACCATGTTGCAATTTACTAGGACACTAAGTTCTGGTTTTTAAGTTCAAATGGTCATTTTGAAAATTCTCATGGGAAACAAAGTCCTTATCCTTAAGTCTAAATGACTCATCCTAAAACTAACAAAGGGCTAAGGTTTTGGATATCCATGTTCTCAAAATTTTCCTAATTCTAAGGTCTAAAAGTCTATCTTAAAAGTTTCAAGGGAACCTAAAGTGGAAGTGCCTATGTTCTCCATTCCTCCTAGCTACAAGGGATTTCTACATAAGTTAACATCCCAAGGTCTAACCTCGAACTTCAAGGGGTCTAAAGTTGAAGTATCTATGTTCTCAACCTTCCCTAATCCTAAGGGAACTTCATACAAGTTTCAATAGCTAATCTAACAATTTCTAAGGAAACCTAAGTTCAATCTTCCAGGGAACCTACGTTTGGGTTTCTACATCCTCAATCACTCTTCTAAGTCTAAGGGAAATTTACCTAAGTTCAAATTTCTAATTTCAAACATCCAAATTTGAGACATTTAAAGTTTGTATAAGATCATTTTCCAAGGCCAAGTTTGTCCAAACTATGCTCTGATACCAATTGTAACGCCCCATGTTTTTAAGACCCGAGTATATGACTCATTTCCTAAAAATCCAATTGTTAACTTTAAAGGATGGTCAAATTCGAGTGTATTTTTTTCTTTCATCAGAGTAATCAGATGAGCATAGAATGGACAAATCAACATAAAGGAAAATTTTCATTTCATTTAAATATACCAGCAGCCCATAATGACTTATACAAACCAAAGTCTCCACAATAACAAATACAAGATTACACATATGAGAAATTTAAGAGCATATGAAACACAAACGAAAGCTGTAAGATCCCGCAACTTCCTTAACAGGTACAATCACGTGTCGTTGACCACCATAACAGCTCCTCATCAGCCTGAACCTACATATCACTTCAACCACCTGTGCTACCTGTACGGTTATATTTTTGATGGATGAGTAGCCAACTCAGTGTGAATTCCCCTCAAGATTACACACTGCCACATTAGGTAAGCATAGTTATAAAATAACAAAGCAATCAAAACAATATATAATGTAGTCTTTTTAAATGTATGGATGCATGAATGCACATCGGCCTGGGGATGCACATCCAGCCGGACTTGGGCTCGTCACCCATGCAATCATCGACCTGAGAAAATCATCTAGTCGGACAGGGGTCGATAGTCGGTGGTCTGGGAGCTAGCGAAACGATACCTCAACATCTCTAGGGCACGTGTTATACCATCCAGAATAGCCACCCGTCATCGCCAACTTGCTATAGATGCATGATTAGTCAAACCGTTATTAGTCCAGTTACAACTAGCCAATTTAGGTAAGCTCAAGGTCACTACGGGGAGCTCAGAGCCCAGCGTAGACCAACAGCTCGGGCATAGTGTCCCATTACCACCATCTCCAGCTCATGAGACTGTCACCTTAGTATGTTTAATGGAAAACCGTTAACTAGTGGTCAATCATATTACAATATATGGGCTTACCATCACATGGTTGTACAGTATAAAATATCGAGCCCATATAAGGTATATACCAAAATAAAGCCACATAGGGCGATATCGAAACAAGCCACGCAGACAGATAACAAAATAAGTCACATAGGGCGAGTATCAAAACCATACGATAAAAGACCATCCTTGAAAACCGTTGGACACAACAACCCTGGATGGTAGGCCCACGTCAATGGTTAGTTTAAATCATCATTCAATAACCACTAACCCAAAGGTCCATTACTACCACAACCAGTCGAGTTACATCCCAAGTATGGGTGTACACATATAGGTGGGAGTTTCCCACTGGTGTACCAGTTTAAGTTCCATAAGCAATCCACAAATGATCCACAAGCATGAATAAATATGCAGGATAAACATTAAGAATGTAATATAGCAATTTAATTCCAACAATTAACACATGTGACTATGAAATGAAGATATCAATTACAAGTTAAAATAAAAACTATGACTTAAGCTAATGGGAAAATGGAAAGCTCAAGGAGAAGAATCATCACCTGTATGGTAGGGTTCACGAACTTGATCTGAGTCTCCTTGTGGTCCGAGGTCACTCAAAGAATCTCCTAAAAATTACCGCTTACATTTGTCAGCCAATCTTATGTCTTGGATTAACAGATGTATTATAGTGAAGTCTCATGGATGGTGCTACACGTCATGAGGTGGGCCCTAATGAATGGGGTGCACCTACTTATTCCCTTAGCTATTTTAAGGGGTCGTGTTAGAGTATTATTCCAAGGGATAAATTTTGTTTACCAAAAGCAATGTGGCCATGATTCCTACTGTTGAAATCTCACAGGGCCCATCATGGCGGTTTATCTTCTATCCAGGCTGCTCATAGGGTCACCAGAACCTGCTTTAAGAGGTCAGGCAGATGCCATGTTATCCCAGGGCCCTGGTGCTCAAATAGGGTTTCAATAGTGGCCTTTTAAATCTCGCCATTGTGCATGGTAGTGTGGCCCACTGGGTAAGGGGGGATTCAGGTGTGGCCCACCATCAGCTGGAGCCAAATTTTAGGCCCAGATCTGGGTTGGCCTTCAGCCCAATCAATAGCCATATGAAGTGGGCGGATTGTGGCCTCAAACAGATCAGGTTTTTCAACTATTCTTTAGAGCAGAAAAATCAGTCATTGCAACTGATTTTTCAGCCGTGTTTGTGCATCGGCTGGCATTGTTTCATTGACTATTTGCAGGAAAATTGTCAGCTGATTTACAGCCACTATTTAGGCTGAAAACCAGCAACTTTTAGTCGTTAATGTGCTACGTTTTCCCAGCCATTCTCAAGGCCAAAAATCAGCCATTATATTGCCGGCTTTCAGCTATCTTTCAGGCTAAGAAACAGCACCTTGTACGATCCGTTTGCGAGGCTTGTTTCAGTCTAAATCGGAGCTTAAACAGAGACCTTTCCTGCCCCATTTCCAGTCCAGAAACAGCGAGGATTTGGCGTGTTCTTGGCCTAATTTTTAGGCTGTTATCAGGCCCGATCCTAGCCAAGACCAGACACCCATGCGAGGGACTTTTACAGCCTTATTTGTTTCCTAACTTCTGGCCCCAAAATGTGGCCACCAATATGGAAAAACAAAGAGGAAAATGGAAGAGAAAAACCAGAGTTTGGCCATTTTTTACCTGGCCGGACTGGTGCACTCACGTCCACACTTTCCCTCTCTCTCTTCTCTCTCTTTTCTCTCCTTCTTTTCTTTCTTTTCCTCTCTTTCTGTGTGGAATCTAAGGCCATTGAGGGTTCTATTTATAGGTAGGGAGAGGAGAAATCGATGGTTAGCAAAGGCTCTCTACACCCAACGGTCGGGATTGAAGAGATAGCTAGCATGGGGCCCATCCACGTTTGGGGATGCATTGGTGGCATCCAGGGCTACCTAGAAGTACAACTTCTAGGCCAAGTGGGGCTCATCTTAAGTTGCTGGTTGGATGGGTTTTTGAGGAAGATGACCCACCCAATAATGGGGATTTTTATCCAAAGGTTTTCAGGGTAATCCAGACCATTTGATCAGTCTGGATAGGTCCCATAAGTGGTGTGGGGTCCACTTTTCGGATCTCAGTTGAGATCTTGCTCCATCTCATGAGATCTCTTCCATTTTCCTCCTCATTTTCATGAGACGAGAAATTCCTTCATCTCATCACGTACCTTCCATGAAGGAGCACTGTGATGAAGCCATGTGGCCCATCGGACGGCCACGAGTGTGACAGTCACCACCACCCAAAAGAAGAAAATCTTATTTTTCTCCTTTCTTAATTTCCTAGCCGTTTTTGGGCTGTGAGAGTACTCCTCTCAGCTGACAAGGGGGAGTGTTGTAACCCTTTGATCTATACGATGTTGGCTTGCCCAACAAGTCTCTTGATGGTCCCTCTCATCGGATCTCAGCCCCACGTGAAGGGAGTGGACAGCTGGGACCGATCTTTGTTGTCTTAATGCATGGGTCAAAGACCCTATACAGTTTTGTTCAATGGCCCACACGAGTGAAATGGACAATTTGGATCGTCTAAAAAGTTCCCCAAATGGCCCACTTTGGGGCTTGAAAACTTGTCAGTTTGAAATTTTAATGGCGAGAGGAGTTTTTGAAAATTTTCCTCTTTTTTCATTTTTTGCTCGGTCAAAGGTCGTTTGACCGAGTACCTTGGTTCGGTGTACATCATGCATGTGGTCCATGGTGCACATGCACCTCGTGTGGGGGCCACTGTAATGTTTATGTCAAATCCACTCCATTCATTTAGTTTTACAGGTCCAATTAGGACCTTAGGGTAAAGATGAGGTGGATCCAAAGCCTAGGTGGGCCATACCAAGTGATTCTCGGCCTTAGGTATGGATCCTTACTGATCCGCTAGTCGGATTATCTTGAATTTGGACGTAAACAGCTAAAAGAGTCCAGGGACCATTTAAGCTAGAATTTAGTGGTCGGTCCATGAATCATATGGACTAATACACACTTATAGTATGATTGATTTTTTCAATATTTATTTTTATGCTTTTATATATTATTATTATTATTATTATTATTATTATTATTATTATTCTATTTATTATCATTTTTCTAAGTTGTTTATCATCGATCGTGATTTTGACTATTAATGGTTAAAATATCTTAAGGGATCACTTATGTGTCTAAGCAGACCATAGTATGCTTTTATTCAAATAACTTTTAATATTAATATACTATCATATACATGCTATGGATCACATGTTTATTAGTATAAAATTCACAATATATAATATCAATATATATTTAATTAAAATCATCTTTGTATTCCTTAATATTGTTAAGTCATATAAAATCTTATTAAAATATCTAATAAATTTTATACTCATATTCATAGAAGATATGTAGTACTACATCAGTATTTATAATTCACTCATACATTGTAAGATTATTACTCATTATAATATTATTTTCGTAATATTTGTATACGGTAGTTACAAATCATTTTGATATGAGACTCTAAATATTTATAAATTATATAAATAACATTTCATAACATATATAATTAGGTTGTATTATCTTCTTGTATTCATATTGAATTAAATTAAACGGTAACACTCGAGTACTGGAAAGTACTGGGTGTTACAGGTGCGATTTCAGAGCATCCAGTTTATACATTATTAATACCCAGTTTTCACGGGCACGAGTATAAAATCTGGTCGTGAAATTTTGGGATGTTACACTATGTATGGTCCCATATAAATCCTCAAATGGGCAACTAATTATCTAACTAACAAGTTTCATTAATAAGCTCAGTAAAAAAAGCAATTTAATACATATTAAGCTAACTATATAATATAATGCACAAAAATAAGCTAAGCAAAAAAGCAATGTAATACAAATATATTAATATAACCATCTAATTCACAATAAGATGCTAAGCAATAAGCAATGTAAACCATACTTCTATAAAATTAACTACTAATTGTTTGATTCAAATAAATAAAACATATTAACAATTCAGGATTTATGGATTAGGTTTAAGATTTAGGGTTTAGGATTAGGGTTAGTGTTGAGTGTGAAATATTGCATATTTCTCCCTATTTATGCCTTGGTTTTATAAACATGATAATGTTTAATTGATCTAATTATGCATGTTTTGAGGTGATTTCAAAAGCTTAAGGTGGAATTGATGCTAAAAGGAAGATTTATGCGTAAAAGATTACTAAATGAAGATTTGAATATTTGGAAGTCATTAATGAATAATTCACATGCAAAATATCCAAGGAAACCAAGTGTGGAATTAAGAGAATCGAAAATCTGAAGTAAAGAAAAGGAATCCTAAAAATTGGTCAGAAAAAACATATTCTGAAATTTCGATTCTAAAAAGAGAAAGTCCTGAAACAGACTTCGGTTTCACCAAAATCATGCAAAACTGTATAGCGAGAAAGTAGGATTTTTGGCCTTAATTCAGTCCGACAAAAGCGTAACTTTTTGTGTAAAATTGAGGCAGTTTGAAAGTCGGTCCAATCAAAGCTTATAAATATGAGTTTTTTAAGCGTTTCTAAGCACGTATTAGGGTTGGAAGAGTGTAGCAAGGTGTTAGAGAACTTCAAGGAGTCCTTCCTTCTTCCCCAATCTTCTTCTTCTAGTTAGTTTTTATGTTTTCGTTAAGAGTTTTAGTTTCAATCATGTCTTTGGTTGGCTAAACCTCTTACGTAGAGCTAAGAGGTAAAGCTCGTAGTTTGTTTAAATGATTATCTTACTTTGATTTATGTTTATATTGAACTTCTATTAATTTATAGTTTGAATGAAGGAATATTTTCAGTTTTATGTGGTTTATTGTGACTTTAATTACAGTATATGCTTGAAAAGCTTTTGATATCTTCTTATCTTATTTTGTAATTATGAGATCTGTAAAATTCGTGATCCACCATTATCTCCTGGGCATGGTGGATGGTTGAATTCCCTACGATCATCACAATGGTACTTCACATGGGAACTAATTCAATGAAAAGTTCATATTTGGTTTAACCGCTCTATCATCCAACTGGATAGGATAGGACTTCGATTCTAGTTGTGTTTGTTGGATCAAGTAAGGTAGTATCTTAATAGCTACAAGTGGATCCTTGGCATTATAGTTTCCCTTTTATTATTGATAGTTTATTGACAACTAATCTCTCTTATTCCATGTTATAGTTTAGATCTTATTCTAGTTATAGTTTTAATTATTTTCAAAATACGTACAAGGAAAGTCCATGTGGATTTGACCTCGGTCTCATCGAGTTATTACTGTAGAGCAATCCTGCGCTTGGGGTTATGAATAGTTAGGCTTTAGGGTTAGGGTTAAGATTTATGGTTTAAGGTAGGATTTATATTTTATGAATGACGTTTTAAGAATCAGGGTTAAGTTTTAGTGTTTAGGGTTTAAGTTTAGGGATTAAGGATTGGGAATTGATATTATGGATTAGCGTTTAAAGTTTATGGTAGGGTTTAGATTTTATGGATTACGTTTTAGGAATTAGGGTTAGGTTTTAGTGTTTAGGGTTTAAGTTGAGGGATTAGGGATTATGAATTAATATTATAGATTAGGGTTTAAAGTTTAGGGTTAGGGCTAGGGTTGGGGTCGGGTAGTGTTTAGGGTTTAGGTTTAGAGATTAGGGATTAATTAGAGTTTAGGGTTAGGGTTAGGTTTTAGGTTCAGGGATTAGGGTTTATGGTTAGGGTTAGGTTTAGGGATTAAGGATTAGGGTTTAGGGTTAGGGTTAGGTTTTAGGTTTAGGTATTGGGGTTTGGGGTTAGGGATTATGGTTCAGGGTTAGCCTGGCCGCACCTGAGTTAGGTTGGATGCACCACAGCGAGTCAAGCCAGGCCAGGTGGGACGCACCAATGAGCTCAACCTAGCCAGGCCAATTGGGACGCACCACTGCATTGAGGCAAGCCAATCGGGACACACTAGCGAGTTCTGTCGCATGCCCGTACCGCACCTGAGTCAGCCTGGACCACCACAACGAGCCCGGACCACCAAGCGAGCTAAAAAAATTTAGAATAGAAAATTACATTTCACCTAAAATGGGCGGATTGCTGCCGGACTGGTGGATTACTGCCGAATGGGGCTGCTGGACGAGTGGATTGCTGCCAAACTGGTAGAGGGAGGAAGTGGACTGGAGAGGAGGAGGAGGAGGGATGGCCAGATGGCTGCTGGGTTCGGGTATATGGTAGTCCGATCGGGTGCGGTGCGGGTAGGGTTAGGGTATAGATGAAAAAAAAAAGAGTAAATTTATACACACACACACACACACACAACCCGATATCGGATCGAGTTGGGTTTCGGATCGGGTCGGGTCCAACCAGATCGAGTTTCGATTCGAGTCGGGTTGAGTTACTATTTAACCCGAACTCGACTCAGTCGGGATTCGAATTTGGATGGGGCTACCCAATCCGAACCTGAGTCTACCATTCGGTTTAGGTTGAGTCAGATCTGACCGAGTCGGACGAGTCGGATCCGTCGAGTCGAGTCGGGTCGTGCCAGCTCTATTTGTCATCCAGCCTATTGATAATGTCATAAAGACACTGATGAAGGTATGCAAAAATATGAGCTTAATCTAAAACTCTTGCGGCTCTGAGGAGGTTTTAATGGTTGGTGTTCAATCACTGCTGTTTCCCGTGGTGTGGTATACTTGAGATTCAGATCTACTTCATTTTTTGTTCTATTCCCTGAAATGATTTGGAAAAACTGATGGACGGCGTAGATATACAAAAAGACATCTAGGTGGCCCCCACGGCACCCAACACATCACAACACCACGGCTATGGGTGCTAGCAATGGACGAGGATTGCATCCTACCCTTGCCTGGATGATAATCCGTCCGGGCAGGGCTCTATGGGGTCCAAATTGATGTAAGTGTTTTATCCACGCTGTTAATAATTTTTCTCAAATCATTTTAATATATAATATAAAAAATTAGGCAGGTAGAGGGCTTAACTGGACCACAAAGTGGGGATATAACTTCCACCATTTAAAACTTCTTGGGAGCCGGAGAAGTTTCGAATCAAGCCAATATTTGTGTTTTAACTTCATCCACGTCTGCATGACATTAGTAATAGGTTGGATGGTAAAAAAAATAAAAATATCATCGTGGCCCTTATAAAGGTTTCAACGGTGAGAGTCATTATCACTGCAGCTTACTTTGATGTGATCCATTGGAGCTATGGATCTGCTTTAGTTTTTCTTTAATACCTTAAAATGATCTGAGAAAAGCGATGAACGGCATGGATAAAACACTTACATCACTTTGGACCCCACAGAGCCCTGCCCGGACGGATTACCGTCCAGACGGGGGTAGGACGCAATCCGCGTCCGCTGGCAACACCCCTTCATCCGCATCCCCTCTAGATATCTATTTCCTAAAATAGAATCAGATCGAAATGGATTCATATAAGGCTGCGTTTGGATCTCTGTAAGTTTTTTAAGTTGTAAGTTACAGATAACGTACTTACACGTGAAAGAAAGTTATAGGTAATCCTGTTTGGGTGTAAGCTGTAACTAACTTACAGGTAACTTAGTTTATGTGTTTGGATAACCTGTAAGTTAGTTATAAGTAAGATGTTTTATATTCACACCAACTAGAGTTTAAAGTATAGAATTGTTAAAAAATCAAATTGTCACATAGAAAATTTTGGATCAAAATATGTAATTTTATTAAGCCCATTTAGATGACTAGTTGGACTGATTCTAAAGCTAAACTAATCATTATATGAAAAACATTATTTTTATTATAAAATATAAGTCTAAATAAAAGCTTTCATACATACTGGGTCTTATATACTTAGGTGTTTTATGCTATACCTGGAGAATTTGAGTTTCCCCACAAGCGAGTATGTGTGTGTGTGTGCGTGTGTATATGTATGTGTATAAGTATGTATATGTATATGTGTGTATATGTATGTATATATGTATGTATATGTATATATGTACATGAATATGTGTATATGTATGTATATAAGTATATATATATATATATATATATATATATATATACATGAATATATATGTGTGTATGTGTGTGTGTACATGAATATATGTATGTGTGTGTATGTGTGTGTGTGTGTTGTGTGTTTATATATATGTATGTGTAGATATATATGTATCTGTACACATACATATTTATGTGTGTATATGTATGTATACATATATATGTGTGTATTTGTATGTATACATATACACACACACATATGTACATGTATATGTATATGTATATATATGTGTATATGTATATACACATACATATACATACATATATTATATGTATATGTATACATTTATATGTATGTGTATGTATATGTGTGTGTATGTGTGTGTATGCATTTGTATATGTGTGTACACACATATACACTCACATACATACACATATACATACACATACATATACATAAATAGATATATATGTGTGCGCGCGCGCACACACACACATATATACATATACATATATATACATATACATACACATACATATAATATATACATATATACATATACATATATACATTCATATATATAACCATGTATGTTAGTTCATCTTATAGGAGTCATGACCCTTAAGAAGATGCGTAGTGTTCGTGATTTAATACCTTCCACAAATGCAGTTCTCTTAGATAATTTTTTACCAAATCCTCATATTGACAACATAAGCTAATTATAGTGAAAATTTTCAACGGTTTTTTGAAATCCCAAATAACAAAATTTTGGGACATTACAAGGGTCTACAAAATTTGGTGACGTCGCTTCTCGCTATTGTCAGGTTTAGTAACTAATCCATTTCCAACCAATCTTAAGTATTGTGATTTTCATGCAAACCTCATCTTAACCTAGGTTGGACCCATTACAATGTTTGCTACAAATCCAATTCATTCATTTGTTTTATCAGTTCATTTTAGGATATGCGATTAAAGAAGAGGTACATTTGAAGCTCAATTTGACCACACGATGGGAAAC
This sequence comes from Magnolia changhungtana, assembly GCA_030180095.1. NCBI lineage: Eukaryota > Viridiplantae > Streptophyta > Magnoliopsida > Magnoliales > Magnoliaceae > Magnolia > Magnolia changhungtana. The sequence goes on from JASAUF010000294.1 coordinate 1,524,801, forward strand.
AATGTGAAAGGATGCTCACCGTTAAAATATCTTGAGGCCATTATGGAGCCACTTTGAACCTTAGATCTGCCTCATTTCATGCGTCATGTTGTCACGCCCCAAACTCAAAAACCAGGCTACTAAAATTCCCGATTGCCAAATCCAGCGCCGACAGCCTCTGTAGTACCCCATTCTCAGCTCCGACACCCATATACCAGGTTCCGATCTTGGGATCCTAAGAGGAGGATTTTTTACATAAATTTATTTCATAATAAACAAAACCCACAAACAACAACCAACAACATCACCACATATCCACTATAATCAAAATCTTTTAAGTACAATACATAAAGGAAAATACAAGATAATATCGAAACTCTAAAAGCTCGACTGCACGCTCTTACTCCTGCTCGGCTACGTCCTAGTGTCACCTGCATGCAACAGTCGTGTATAAGCTTATAGAAAGCTTAAAGGGTGGTGTAAGTATGTGCGAAAAGTATATGTCAAGTATGCAATATCAGAGTAATGCGAAATATGCTGACGAGTCCATGAATACTATCAGCCATACCAAGGCTATGCGATGCAAGGCATGAATGCTATCGGCTATATCAAGCCTATGCAATGCAAGGCATGAATGTTAAATGTCATTGCAATATGCAACACAAGCACACCAGTCCTCGGCTGGATCCATATATCAGTACAGCTCATCTTTGGTATATCATCGGGGTACAGTACACTCAACACCAGCTTGTCGCCCATCTAAGCGCGCAACTGGGTAAGTGGAAGAGACCTCACTATCCGTTTGCCAATATCGGGCCCAGCTTATCGATAGCGAACCCATTCCTCAAGCTGGGTTAGACTTAGCCTAGTCATTGCTCCCTCGCTCAAGCAGGTAAGGCCACACCCCCTTCCAACCAACCACGACACAGTGGGAGACACAGCCAACTGGTATTCGGCCCTCATGCGCTCATGCATCCACTTAGTTTAGACATTAGAGCATCCTCTTGATACCATAAGGGTTTGGGGACTTTCACCTTGGGACATCTATAGCGCCCCCGTGCTAGTAACAAGTATTTTCGGTATCCAATCTTTCCATCTACATTATGCCTGCGGAGGCTACGGCCCTGATGTCGCTAGAGCGTACGGCAATCAAATCATACAATGCAAGGTGCATGAATCACACTATCCAATCATACATCAATCATGCGCGTACCACGCACTCATGTGGGGCAACTCCATCTATCAAAGAGTCTCATAAACAATCTGCCCAATGACATATGCTATGATCAGTCACTCTTCATAACAAGTATACAAATGATGCGCATGTGTAAGACCCGTATCCTAAATCGTACCATTCCATAGGCTTCCGCGGTCTTCCCGGTCGAATTTCGGCAACCTTCGACCCTTAACCGACGTTTGCGCGCGACCCTGATTCACACGCCGTCAACCCGAGTCGACTTAACCTAAGATTGGTACCTTAGCGACCGTGCCGTCGCCGCGGTTCCAATGTCACAACTCACCCGCCGAGGCGATACCCGGGCCAGGAGATGTGGGCCCACGTCCAGTTCGAGGATAAATGTTGAGCGTTGCAATCCCTAGAAAACATCACATCAATCCTATCAATCACATCAATCAAGTACCCATCACTCTCATCACTCACACCCATCCCCAAGTACAACCACATTTCCCTTAAAGTCAACATTTTCTTACAATAAAGTACATGCTTACATCACTCACCATCACTTCTCTCCCATCACTCTCTTATTTTTTTTCTCAAGCAACTCCCATGGAGCAATCGTCCATGGCTTCCATGGAGAGCAAGTGTGGCCCACCTTCCTACCTCCCATCTCCACCCTCCAATGATCATCTCCACCGTTGAAATGCGTCCCTCGGAGCTTTAAGAATCGTTGATGGAAGTGGAGGACCAAGAAGATCATAAGGTGGGTGCTTTTATTTGTTGATTTTATGATTTAAGGGCCCACATATGTGGGACCCATCTTGATGTATTCATGTATAGGGAGGGCCCATAGTGGCGGGGTCCCTCCCCTCTCACGATGGTCTCTTCCTTTCTTTTGATGTGTGGCCCACCCTGATGCACCCCATCATGATATATGTATTATATCCTTGCCATCCATACGTGGGACCACCTCGATGTGCGTGACTGGTGGCCACGTGTACTTGGCCCCCTGTGGACACTGAAAAATCGGCGTCCACGTTGTTGCTGTAAAATGTTGTTGTGGTGGATGATGGTGAGAGGGTGATTAAGCTGACTAATGATTGTTGGAGTTGCCACTAGCCGAATAATTTCAAAATCCCGCGGTCGGCTAGAACCACGGAATACGTAAGGTTGGAAAAATCTGAAGATTCTCTAACCTTAGATTGACTCCTGGTCTACGATCCGGGATTTCGGGTAAGGGACCTCGGTTACAAAGAGGGAAGCTGTTAGGCACCCTCTCTGCCGTACAAGTGTACGATCTCGACTTAGTGTGGTAAAATAATCTCAAGGGATGATGATGATGCTGTGGTCATGATGGGACTAGTCACACATTGATTTCTGATGTAGCAAGATCCGAGTATTTCGGAAAGGTTCTACGAGCATACGTCAACAATGCGTCTAGAGGGCGGATGTGATGATGCTTATGCAAAGAGATAAGAAAAGTGGACTAGGTCACTAGGAATTTCTGATGTGACAGGATCCGATGTACGGCAGGTCATAGAGCATACATCCACTAGAGATCTAGAGAAGCGGGGGGGTTGAGAAGAGAGTAGATGTCATGATGAATGCTTGTAGGGCGATGGATCTTTGGCTTGATTCTTGAATAGACTAGGATGTAGGTTGAACCATGATCATTCTGGGCTACGCTTATATGTTGGAAGGGCTGAGATGAGGGCTAGGGGGTGGCTGGAAAAATCAGATCTTTGAGGGTTTGGGAGCTCCTTTCCTTTCTCTCACTCTCTTCCTCACTCACTCTTTCTCTCTTTCTCTCCCTCTCCTTGGTGGCTCATACCATATATGAAAATGAAAGGGGAGAGGGCTATTTATAGCCCTCTCCAATGGTTTTTTGGTAAATAAGGGACAAGAGGGGGGTAAATGCTGATGTGGCACATGGTGATTGGTATAGAGGAGAGAGATGCCACGTGGCGTGCTCTCATTGGCTATGGAGGCTGGTAAAACTGTAAATAGTGGAGATGGGAGGGGTAAATTCCAGGAAGAGTTGACTTTGGACGCTGAGACAGCTGTCCCTGCTCAGACCGCACGCGGCGGAATTTCGAGTACCGCCGGCGGTAGTCCGACTACCGCCCGGACCTGGTTGAGTCTGGAACTCGTGTGACTGGCTCCGTGAGCATTTTCAGGGAGGAAGCGGTAATTTGACTACCGCCGGCGGTACAGTTTCCCTCGAAATTTATCTGGTAGGTCCTTTTGAGTGAAACAAAGTCCGTTTTGAATATTTTGCTCAAAATGGCTTGAAATTGGCTCGATTGTTGCCCGAGAATGATTCGAGAAATAGATCAGTTTTGGACATGGTCTGGATTGAATAATGGCTCAGGTTAGGGTTGGGGATATGATCATGGTTCTCGGATTGTCTTAACAAAATCAAGATATTAGCCTGGGTGGGGTGTCTACAGATGCCCCTCTTTGACCGAGGTTGCGAGCAACCGAAGGTCAAAGCAAGTGGACACCCCACCCTTCTGGTCAGAATGAAGGGTAGCGATTCAAATCTATTGCTTACCATTGTATCATCATCAGTCGACTGTTTGGAAAAAGATGACTTGCACATATCACGAGGGTTGAGGAAAACGTTGTGATTGTCTCCTGCGCATTCGTCGCGGCTTTACGGATCACCAATCACAACCTCTTCACATCGGATTGTTTACAGCATTGGAGGGTAAGTCTGAAAAGTAAGGGCCTCTGCGCATTCGTCGCGGCTTTACGAGGATTCCGCATCTTGTTAGGTCTGTCGTTCCTTTGCTATGTAATCACCCTAGAATGTTTGTTCCATTTGATCGTCAAAGTGGTAAGTCGCGCCTGCGTGCGTTGGTGCGGCCTTACGGGGAACTCACTACGCCGACTTGAACTCGATCAAATTTTTCGAACATCTCGGACTAGGTATGTGCAAGTAATCCTTTGCCATGCAATCTGCTTTGAGTCGACACTTTGGTTACAATGGATTGTCTTCACTTCGAGTTTGATTATTCTTTCCGAGAGATAGATCCACTCATCTTACTAGCATTTGTACGACTACCCGGTTATAGAGATCTAGCCAATCGTACATATATCATGTACGGACTCGATCATCCTTCTGGGAAACCTAGGAAGAGATCGGGTCTTATTCTTTTTGCCTTGTCCGCAACCGGAGAATATGGAAGATTCCTCGTTGTCTTTGCGTGGCCTTACGCGTTTTTAAAACTATCCTCTTTGGAGATAGGCTCTTGAGAATTTTATCGAACTCTCTTTTTTTTTTTTTGGAAAATATCCGTTCGATCTCGCGGGTGGGCGTCGTCGTTCGGTTTTTATTTTCGCAAGTTAAGTAAAATGTGATCGCGTTGCCTCCACTAATGAGTTGATGGGGCTAACGGTTTTTATTTGAGAGTCAGATGGCCTCCACTAATAAATTAATGGGGCTAATTTTTTATTTGTAAAAGGTCAGATGGCCTCCACTAATAAATTAATGGGGCTAATGTTTTTAGAAGAAGCAAACCTTTTGGGCCTGGGGATTTATTTTAGAGTTAATTGGTATTTATTTATTTATTTTTATTTTTATTTTTATTTTTATTTTTATTTTTATTTTTATTTTTTGAAGATTTTGAGATTTTTGGAAAATTTGGAGGTTTTATGAAATCCTTTGGGAAATTTTGGGATTTTTTGGAATTTTTTGGAGACTTTTTGGGATTTTGGATTTTATTTTTTTTTTATTATATATATTTTTTTGGATTTTTGGGATTTTTTTTATTTTTTTTTAGAACAAAGGTTTATTATTTTTTTTTGAAATTTTCTGGGGGCCATTTTCAAGGGTTTAGAAAGACTAAAATCTATTTTTAGAAATTTTGGGACCTTTTAGAAGAACTGAAGTTTATTTTTTAAAAAAAAAATTTGGACATTTTGGAGGTTTTAGAGAATCAGAAGTTTATTCTTGGAATTTTTGAAGACCCTTTTTGAACTTTAGAGGAAACAGGAGTCTATTTTAAAAAAAAAAAATTTGACTTTGTCTATCGGTCCAAAGGGAGGACCGGTCACATCGGGGAGTGGGCATGGGGGACCCTGCATGCCCCACGTCGGATTGTCGGCGGCGGTCGGATCTGCCGCCAGTGGTAATCCGGATCTGGCCGGTCATCAAATAGACCATTTGTCCGTTCCTCTTCTTTGGTCCGTCCGATGACCTTCTTCCCATTGCTTTGCTCGCCGATCGTCTGTGGACGCATTTGTGGTCCCCTGGAGCTCTTTTTACCTTGTATTTTCTTTGATTTCAGGTATTCTTGGCCATTGGATTCTCCTTAGGTTCTTGGCGGGCCATCCTCTTGAGGAGATCTTGTAATCTTTCTCCTTCTTTTTTTTTTTTTTTTTTTTTTGGGGAGGGCTATGATCTGGACCGTTGATCGATTTTAGTGAAATCTGAACCACTTTGGATCTTTGGGATTTTGCATATTTTTATTTATTTATTTTATTTATTTTTTTATTATTCAAGTTCTTTGATTGTATTTATATTTTTTTGTTTTTGTTTTTATTTTCACTTGCTAGAGTGGGGTGTGATAAGAAAGGGGGCCCCACCTTTTATTTGATCTAATTTCTTTTTTTGTTTTTTTTTGGACGATCCGGACCGTTGGATGGGTGGATGGATGATTGATCTGGACGATGGATTTGGATCATGCATGGATGGATGGATGATGGATGTTCTGGACCATTAACTTGAATCATGTATGAATGAAGGGATGATGGGTGTTTTGGACCATTAATCTGGATCGTGTATGAACGGATGGATGATGGATGATGGATGATCTGGACCATTAATCTGGATCATGTATGAATGATCTGGACCATTGATCTGGATCATGTATGAATGGATGGATGATGGATGATCTGGACCGTTGATCTGGATCATGTATGAACGATCTAGACCATCGGATGGATGATCTGGACCATGTGTGGATGATCTAGATCATGAGATGGATGATCTGGATGATCTGGACCATTGGATGAAATGATCTAGACTATGTATGAGTGATTTGGACCATTGGATCATGGATGGATTTGCTGAAATGGCCCCTCCCTTCTTTTTTTTTTTGGAATGGACCTTGATCTTTGAGCGAGCCTTTGATTTTAAAGTGGCAATGACTTTGAAGAGGATTTAAGCCTTGGAATGGGTTATTCTGGAAAACATGCTCTTGAAGGTGGGTTTGTGGACGTGGGCCTCCGAGATGGGCCTTTCACCATGGACCCTTCTTTTTTTTTGGCCTTTTAAGATTGTCCTTGAAAGTGGGCTTTTGAGATGGATCTTTTGAAGTATGGGCTTCACATGGAACTTACCTGTAGGCTTTGCCTGTGCAGTATGCCCCGTCGAGGTAGGAATGAGGCTGGTCCGTCTCAGCGTTCGACTGACCCATGTTTCGTGCCGCGGGAGGGTCGGCATCTTTCTGACGTAGCTCGGGAAGGTGGTGCGCCTGCGATTCTTAGAGGGCGTGGAGTCAGAAGGCATTGGCCTGACTGGTTTCACGATCCTCAGCCCTTGTTCTTTGAGGTTCTAGAGCGTACCCCTTTTGCGCATCTTTTAGGGTTCGTCTGAGCAAGACGAACATGTCGCTCTTATCTCGCGCTTGGCCGAGCGATGGCACGAGACACATACATTCCAACTGCCCTTTGGAGAGTGGGGGATCACCCCATATGACATATATATGCAGCTGGGTCTTAGATATGATGGTGGTTCTGTGCCCTTTGAGGAGGACCTTCCAGTACCTACTGAGGACGACTGGATGGAGCTATTAGGGATGATGCCGGATGCCATGTAATTTTCGGGCCATCGATTTAAACTTTGTGGCTTTCCTCGAATTTCGCTTGGGCGCATCCACGAGACCGAAGTTGCGGTGTGGTAAAAGCTCGGGCCCTGATTTTATATACCATGGGAGCGATGATCTTCTGCCATGGGAATGAATTAGTGAGTTCCCGTTTGTTATCGCTCGTGGCAGACATCACTTTTTCCATGCCGTACAACTGGAATGCAGCCCTCTTGGCGCATTTGTACGAAGGGCTGGATAAGGCCAGTCGCTGCATCAGCCGCTCCTTGACTGGTTTTTACCCAATCATTGAGGTACTTTCTCGAGATCCTTTCTGTCATCTTTTCCTTGAGGATGGTCTGGTGTGTTTCCCCCTAATTTTGGTGTAGCGCAGGTTTGCTTTTCTGACCACTTTCCTCACCTGGCACCCACTCTGATCAATCATTCGCCTCCATTCCCGCGCATGATGCTGTGGTACAAGGATAACCGCAGCCGTACACGTTTGTTTTCTGATCTTGCTTGGAGGTCGAATGTTGATGCCCTCGTTCCTGACGATGTGAGCGATCCGTCTTGCTCTTTATTGCCCATATGTTGCTTTCTGCATGTCTAACAATTTCTTCCTTTTACAGTTTCATACTCGGCCATACCTTCAGTCAAATGCAGCTCTTACTCCTGGTGCACAGGAGGCTTTCCAGGCCTCTCGACGACGCCGCATCCTGGAGGATCCACGGGTGACCAAATGGTATCCGGGAGAGAGACTTTTTGGCGGTACCGGTGGTGACCCTTTGGTCCCGCTTAGTCCACCATCTGGACCATCTGATTGGAGATCTGTGTCACAGAGAGAGTTGGTTGCTGCTTTGGAGGGTTATGAAGCCAACACCTTTGTTGACCCAGACAGAGAGTACAGCTCTTGGAGCGAGCAGTACGGCATGGGTCCGATTCTTCAGCCTGGTTATGCTCCTGGTGGTGGTGCCCGCTTTGCTGGAGGAGGGATCTTGGGACCTCATTTTCATAGCAAGGATAGTGACACCTATTTTCCGGATGACGATTAGTTCATCAATTTGTATGATCTCCTTCATTTGATATAAAATTTTAGTTTGTTTGGCATTGTCTTCTGCTTTCACAGTTGCTTTTATCTAATCATGCACATAGGAGCAAATTACTTGTTTTCTACCCTCCCGAGTAGATCTGTCCTGAATTGCACTTGGAACTGGGCCGGGGCGGCAGTCGGACTACCGCCCGTTGACATTTGCCCATCTGCCTTTCTGTCGTGTCTTTGCGATGATTCGGGGATGACACCTACTGTTGCGAAGCGGTATTAGAATACCATTATGATGTCGGAATACCGCCCAAATCCATCTTTTCTTCCAAAGAAGCCCCTGTTCTTTTCTGTTCATTCCTTTTGTCTCTTCCTCAGATATCTTCGTCCGTCCGCTCTCTGATCGTCCCTTTTGTTTTTATTTTATCCTTTTTTCTTTGTCTCATCCATCCCTTGTTCCTTTCTCCTCTTCTGATTCATCATGGCCAATCATGATGATGGGTTAGGTGGGTCTATTGATGGTGAAAAGGTGGGTAGCTCCATAAATGATGAGGGATTTATGAGTGGATTGATGGGGGTAGATGGAGAAGTGATAGGTCCTCTTGAAGGAATGAACACCATTTATAGCTTGGATCCTTTTCTTACTAATGGGCTGATGGGATTGGAAGGTTTGATTGATGGAGGGATGGCTATGGATGGTGTGGATCGCTTGATGGGTGGTATGGATGCTTTGATGGATGGGAGGATGGCTATGGATAGTGTGGATGGTTTGATGGGTGGTGGGATGGCTATAGGTGGTGTGGATGGTTTGATGGGTGGGAGGATGGCTATGGATCAGATTTTGGTGGATGACGGGACTCCTCTTGGAGCTTTAGATGACTTGGATCTGGTAGACGATGGACTTCCGATAGGCGGCCTGAGTCAGATTTTTGGTGCAGATTTCGAGGCGATGGTTAGACAGTCGGCTCCTGTCGTCGTGCAGGATGTAGCTCTTATATGTCACAGGGATGCTCCAGACGTTGCAGCCATTGGGGCTTCTTCATTTCAGACGCCTCCTGACGTAGCAGTTGTCGGGGATTCAGGTTCTCGTGTTGGTGCTTTTCAGGATACACTGCGTGATGCGATGGGCGCGTATGGCTTTTTTCACCATCACGAGATTGACTTTCTAGATGAGGGCATGCCCATATTCGATGACCTATCGGTGGACCCAGGGATCCAGATTGTTGAGGGCGTGCCAGTTCGGACTTGTCGACTGCAGCCGCGTGGCACCTGTTCTGAGCGGTTACTCATGGACAGTTTGACCGAGTCCGAGATCTTCGAGTTGAACTCCTTGGGCTTTCGCGAGGTTCTCCACCTTCACCGAGTTCGCTTAGACTGGCGACTTCTGAGTGCAGCATTGTATGATTGGGTACCATCCCTGAACCTGTTTTCCTTCAATGATCTGGAGCTGGGTCCATCGTTGGAGGAGTTTACGCGTCTGTCAGGCCTTCTCCTGACCCAGGAGGCGTACCTTCCTTCATCAGAGTCGGTTGCCGCCCTTCTGATCTAGTTGCTGGTTCGGATTTTCCGTTGATCTTCCTCTCTTTGCAGAGGGCGGGGTTAGTGAGCTTTCCCTGGAGATTTTATATGACCATGCTCTGCGGCCGTGGGAACTGGATCCGACGACCGTCAGCTTCAGTGCCTAAATGCAATGATATTTTGCACCTTGGCTGAGCTGCTCTTTTCAGGATGGAGACGGTCATCGCTAGTAGTTTTGTTAGATGTCTTCCGATGTGTTCTTTATCCCAGGAGCATCGTTTCGGTAGTGCTGGCAGAGCTTTTCTTGGGGTTGACTGAGTGTTCCCTTGGACATACCCGCATCCTCGAGGCTCTTACCTCATTTCTTCGGTACTACGCTCTTTTGCCTCTTTCTCATGCATCCCTTTTTTTTGATATTTTGAGCTTAATTTGAGCTTCTCCCAGGTATGGTTATGGGAGCACTTGTACATGACCCCTATGCTTGCATTTCCTGATTCCCGCCGCACTGACATGCTGCGCTTGTTACTCGACGACCTTCCATGTGGCGCTGAGGCCACGGAGTCATTGTATCGCCGCATGCTTTCTCAGCTTCGAGGGTGGGAGGTCAGCTGGGAGGCTACTTGACTTTGTCGAGCTCCCCTGATCTGTAGTGCGGCTCGCACTCCTTTGTTGTTGCTCGGCCTTTGGGAATGCTGCTCCTATCATCCCGTACGCTTCCTTCGCCAGTTTGTTTTCTGGCAGGATGTCCCAGAGTTCGCCTTTTCTGGATTTGGACATTCCTCTCTTCCATCTGATTTGACATCCCTGTATAGGCGAGTCTGGATTTCCTGGCAGGGTTCTTTGGATGCGACGGCTCTAGGCCTTGAGTCTTGGGCTCTTCCTATGGCGACGGTACCATACCAGCGATGGGTAGCAGAGCAGTCGTTGTATCGTCAGATTCCAGGCTGGCACTTGGCAGATGAGGCTGCTGATCAGGATATGATAGGTGACACTGCTACATCTTCCTCCTGTGTTATTGATTCTTTTGAGGCCTTTGAGGAGCGGCCCTTCATTGATCCTTCATTTCTGCTAGCCACACATGGCCATCTGATTAGTGAGATTGCTGTGCTTCGCCACTCGTGTGAGGACATGGCCCGCCGATTAGCCATAGGGCGACGATATGATGAGAGCATGCTTGTGGCACATCGTCTGGATAGGGATGAGATTTTCTACCTGCGCATGGAGATAGAGAGGCTCAGGGAGAGATTGTTGGTATATGAGAGGTAGGAGCTTACCTGTAATTTCTGCTGTTGATTGACTGCTTGTTTTGTATGCACAGAGGATTTTTGCTATAAAAGGAAAAAAATAGTGTACTTGCAAAATGGTTTAAAAGAATGAAATATTTTGTTCGTGCAATGTTTGCTCATGTTTGGATTTGTACTTTGGATGATTGGGATCAGAATCTTGGGCTCAGCCCACGTTATGTATAGTATTCTAGTCTGTGCTCCTTGGGGTCTTGGTTTCTTGAGACGATATCCAGGGATTGCATCCCTGGATCCGAAACGACATCGATGGATCGATCTGAAGTTGATCCTTCTTTGTTGTGTCGTTTCTTTGCCTCGGCTTCTACATTCTGCACTTTTATTTCATTTTTATTTCTTGCCATTTTTACCGTAGCGCCCTTTCGGGTTTTCACTACGTCGGCTCTTCCCGTCATTTTGCCCGTAGAGTCCTCTCGGATTTTCACTACGTCCTGGGTTTTGATCTTGCCCCTTGGCGGCTTGTGCTATTTTTACCCTTGGCCCTTTCGGGTTTTCACCAAGTCCGCTATGTACTTGTTTTTACTCGAGCCGCCTTTTAGTTTTCAACTCGCCCTTTTTTTTTTTTTTTTTGTTTTTTTTTAGGTTTCTTTTTGTCTTTTCCTTTTTTCTTTTCTTTTTTTTTTGTTTTGTTTTCTTTCTTTCTCTTTTTTTTTGGGACATGATGGGTATTTCGAAAAGGGTAATTGGTGGATATATACGATTTATTTACGGTAAGGAGGTGAGAGATGACCTTTCGATTGTAATCATTGACAAGGTTAGGTAGGGTTACCCGTGATAGATTTTCACATTGTCGGCGTTGATGGGCTCGGGAAGATCCTCGCCATTCAGGTTGGTGAGCCGAAGAGCACCTCTGGGAATACTTCCCGAATGATCGAGTGGTCCGTTCCACAATGGTTTGAATTTTCCTCTGGAATATGGCAAATGCGGCGGCAGGATACGTTTCATGACCATGTCACCAACTTTGAAACTCCTCTTCCGGACTCTCTTGTTGTAAGCTCGAGCGATCCTTCTTTGATAGCATTGGGAGTGGTTTAGCGCCCGCATGCGCTTCTCATCTGCCAGATGCAGTTGATCGTACCTTACTTGTTGCCATTCGCCTTCCTCTACTTCACTTTCTAGTAGTATCCGCAGTGATGGGATTTCGATTTCGACTAGTAGTACTGCTTCCATTCCGTAAACGAGCTCATATGGAGTTGCGCCTGTAGCAGACCGTATAGACGTGCGATAAGCCCAGAGTGCATAAGAAAGCATTTCTGACCAGTCACGATATGTCTTCACCATCTTTTCGAGTATGCGGATGATAGTCTTGTTTGCGGCTTCCACCCCACCATTCATCTAAGGGCGGTAGGGGCTTGACCGATGGCGTTGAATTTTAAACTTGTCGAGGAAATCGCCCATCCTTTTATTGACGAACGGAGTTCCGTTATCAGTGATAATGGCTGAGGACCCCACATCGGCTAATGATGTTGTTCTTCATGAATTTGACCACATGAGATGCTTGTGACGGTGGTGTAGGATGCTGCTTCTATCCATTTAGTGAAGTAATCTACTGCCACCAGGATGTATTCATGCCCGTTTGAAGCTTTAGGGCTGATCTTACCTATGATGTCGAGTCCCCATACAGAGAAGGGCCATGGTGCCGTCAAGTTGTAGAGTTCGGAAGCAGGCGCATGGATCTGGTTTGCGTGCTCCTGACACTTGAAGCATCTCCTGACGTGCTTGCAGCAATCTGTCTCCATTGTAAGCCAGTAGTAGCCGAGTCGTAGGATCTTCTTTGCCATCATGTGTCCATTCATATGCGGGCCGCATAGTCCTTCGTGGATTTCTGACATAATCTGGGCTGCCTCTGTCTCGTCGAGACAGCGGAGGAGGACTTGGTTGAAGGATCGCTTGTAGAGGATACCCCCAGTGATCACGAACTGAGCTGCTAATCTTTGTATTGTACGTCGATCAGTCAGAGCTGCTCCTTCCGGGTACTCCTGATGTTTGAGGTATTTTTTGATGTCTGTATACCATGGCTGATCATTTGGGGTAGGCTCGGCTTCTTCAATTTGTAGGCAGAATGCAGGTTCCTCTTGGAGTTCGACAGTGAGCTCCCATTCAGCAACTCCTTTTGGGATTTCCGAGCATTGAAGCGAGGGTAGCCAGAGCGTCCGCAAACTGATTCTTGACCCGAGGCATGTGAGAGAATGTGATCTCTTGAACTCCTCGATTAGATTTTCCAGATAGACATGATAAGGAATCAGCTTCTCATCCTTGGTCTTCCAATCGCCATTTATCTGGTTGATGATGAGTTGCGAATCTCCGAAGACTCGTAACTTCTTTACGTTGAGGATGATGGCTTCTCTTAGGCCTACGATGCATGCCTCATATTCTGCTACATTGTTGGTGCACTGGAATGCTAGTCTTCTGGATATAGGAACTGGGACGTCTTCGGGGGAGTAGAGTATGGCACCTACTCCATTCCCCTTCGAGTTTGCTGCTCCGTCGAAGAAGAGTGTCCACTCTCCTGCCTTTCTTTCCTCTTCTCCCTCGATCTGGAGGATGTCTTCGTCAGGGAAGAAGGTCTTCAGGGGTTGGTAGTTGGGCAGGGAGTGTGCTGCTAAGTGATCGGCCAGTGCTTGCCCCTTGATTGCCTTCTGGGTGACATATGTGATGTCAAACTCAGAAAGCAGTAACTGCCATTTTGCAATTCTGCCCGTCAGTGCCGGTTTTTCGAATAAGTACTTCAACGGGTCCATGCGAGCGAGCAGAAGTATCGGGTGAGCGATCATGTACTGCCTTAGCCGTTGTGTTGCCCAGACTAGGGCGAGGCATGTCTTTTCCAAGCTGGAATATTTGGCTTCATAGTTTGTAAACCGTCGGCTTAGATAGTAGATCGCTTGTTCCTTTTTTCCTGTATCGTCGTGTTGGCCGAGAACGCATCCGATTGCTTCCACTGCGACAGAGATATACAGCAGAAGTGGCCTACCTGGAGTAGGTGGTACGAGCACTGGAGGATTTAGCAAGTATCTTTTGATTTTATCGAAGGCCGCTTGACAGTCGTCATTCCACTCTTTTGGAGAGTTTTTTCGTAATAGCTTGAATATGGGTTCGCAGACTGGAGTGAGCTGTGCGATGAATCGGCTGATATATTGAATTCGCCCGAGGAAGCCTCGAATTTCTTTCTCAGTTTTGGGCGGTGGCATTTCGATGATAGCTTTGGTTTTGGTCTCATCCACCACGATCTGAGTCTTCGCGACAATGAAGCTTAAAAGCTTGCCTCCGGTTGCACCGAAGACACATTTTTGCGGATTGAGGCGGAGCTTGAACTTTTCCAGCCTGTCGAAGAGCTTTTTGAGATCTTCAAAGTGTCCTTCGATCGTGCGAGACTTGACAATCATGTCATCCACATAAACCTCCATTTCCTTGTTTATCATGTCATGAAACAAGGCAGTCATGGCTCGTTGATACGTAGCTCCTGCATTTTTCAATCCGAAGGGCATGACTCGATAGCAGAAAGTTCCCCATGGCGTGATGAAGGAAGTCTTCTCACGGTCTTCGACGGCCATCTTGATCTGATTGTAACCGGAGAAACCATCCATGAAGGAGAAGATCTTGTGTCCAGCAGTATTATCTACCAGTGTGTCGATATGAGGTAGAGGGAAGTCATCTTTAGGGCTTGCTCTGTTGAGGTCCCTAAAGTCGATGCACATCCGACTTTTCCATCTTTTTTAGAGCGATGTACGATATTTGCGAGCCATTAGGATAGTTGGAGACTACCAGAAATCCCGCATTGTATTGCTTGATGACTTCATCACGAATTTTCAGGGCCCATTCGGCTTCATCCTTCATAGTTTTTGCTTGACTGGCTTCATTTCTGGCTTTGTCGGCAGATGATGCACCACCAACTCTTCATCGAGCCCTGGCATGTCCTCGTAGGAGAAAGCAAAATTGGACAACCTCGGCTTCAGAAACTCCATCATCTTTCGCTTGTATTACGGGGAAGCGATTTCCCGATACGCACTTCCCTGGGGGATTCCATTGACCCTAAGTTCACAATTTCGAAGTCGTCTGCCATAACATTGGCCTTTGTTTCAAATTTTTCGAGGGAATCCTCGAATTCAAGAGCGGTATCATCATTTCCCGCATCCGGGGCTTCATCCAAACCCATGAGTTCGAAGTTCAACTCTAGATCGAAATCATATGAGTCGACTTCAAACTCATGCTTGTCATGAGAAGTGTTTGGCACAGTGATTTTTGAACAATTTTCTATTGTTTTTGTATTTTGGAAGTTTTTTGATGTTTGTGATTTTGAGGAATATGTGATGTTTTTGTATTTGAAAGATTTTTTGATGTTTTTGTGTTTGAAAGATTTTTTGATTTTTTTGTGTCGCCAAGATATCCTGAACAGGACGGTGTCGCAAACCATGATTGGTCTTGTCCTGGTTCGGGATACCAATTGTTATCTACATTGGCGTTTTTTTTTAAAGCTGATGCTAGCGAGTGGTTTGCTAGCTGATTCAATTGTTTGGGGGATGGCTGACCATCCTGGCTCTTTTCCCCTATCGATCTTGCTGATCTGCCTTGTCTGTTCCTGTGGGTCATCTGTCTCGATGACCATGATGTCTGCTAGGCTGGGCTCAGAGTCAGAATCTGTTTCGACCTTTGTGCCCAGGAGTTGAAGTTCCTCTTGTTCTTCGGATTCCTGGGACGGGATTTGAACATCTGTCCAATCCAGAACAAGCCACTTACCTTTGTCAACCCAATGGATGGGTTGCTTCTGCCCTGTGTTCCCCTGAATGGGTGTCTCCCTGTTTTGGCCTACATTGCATGCAAAGGACATTCCCAGTTTTGAGTTACCTGCGGATGGACTTGTTTCCATGCCCCTAGTCTCATGCGATGGATCTGGGGGTTCTGCCCCTGGCTTTGTGTGTTCCTCTGATGTCTTGAGGATCCGATCCCACCTTATTGGTGGCCAGATAGACTCTTGCCTAGTCTATTTTGCGATTCTAAGTGCTTGGAATTGGTCCTCAAGAGATACCATTTTGCTCTCGTCAACTGTCCCGGCTTTGACAAACTCGATAGGCGTACATTTAAACGGTTGGCTTCCTTTTGGCTTCTCAGCCTGATCTTCCGATGTCGGCTGATATCCCAGTCCCTGTCTCTGTACATTGGCATGTGCTGGTTTCACCACCATACCTTTTTCATGGAATTTGGTACGATAATTTAAGACTAATCGCTCAGCAGGGGGGATGACGTATTCAGCAGCTAGAGGGCGAAGGTTAGCGATCGCGTTCACTTTTTCGAATTTAAAACTGTGATATGGAATGTCGCCCTCTGTATGCTGTATGTCAATCACTGGAATGTCGGTTTCTGGGATACTGACCGTCACCGGGAGGATGGTTTCTGGCTCAGCCAGTATTGAAATGATTCGATTTCCCGAAGGGAATTTAACTCTTTGGTGGAGGGTAGATGGGATGGCTCCAATAACATGGAGCCATGGCCGTCCCAAGAGAAGGTTAAATGAGGCAGGGATATCGATGACCTGGAATGTGACAAGGGTCACGTCTGGTCCAATTTGTAATTCTAGGTCGATTTCCGCCTCTACTTGCCTTCGGGAATTATCGAAGGCTCTGACACTCATGGTACTGGGTCTGAAAGAAGACGGTTCTATCCCTAACCGTTCAACAGTCCTTAAAGGGCAAACGTTGAGACTGGATCCATTATCGATGAGCACAAGCGGGATCTTGAAATTCCTGTGGTGGGCCACTATGTTTAGTGAGCGCCTGTGTTCACGACCCTCAGGTGGTAACTCATCATCAGAGAAGGTGATGGCTTGTGGTGCGAGAAGTTGGCCAATCATGCTTGCCACCATTTCGGGAGGTACGTCAGGAGAAATATGGGCATCATTCAAGGTCTTCGCAAAGATCTCTCGATGCGATCTTGACGTACATAGGAGTTCCCAGATGGATATTTGTGCAGGAATGGTTTTGAGTTGAGCTGCTATGTCATAAGCAGCGTCAGTTTTGCTAGTGTTTCCTGACGAAACTCCCCGAGTTTCTTTTAGGTTCTGACTATCTCTCCTGAAGTATCTCCCGTTGTTACTCACCTCATCGCATTCTGGGTAGTGCCATGGGACAGCCTTCGGGTTATAGGAAGGAACCGCTCTTCCTTCTAAGTATACCAATGGTTCTTGAGGTTGAGGGGTTATTATTGGAACAGTTTGTGGTAGACTCAGTGATATCTCTTGAGGTGCCCCAAGTTTTGATTAGTTGTGGCCATGGATTTTTCTTCTTTTCTTTGATGTGGGGAGGGATCCTCCGGGCATGTGCCGATTGGTGAGGCATCGGAATTGCGGGGCTTGAGCGAGGGTGCCCCTTGCAAGATTGGCGAGGTTAAGTCGGAGACCTATCGGGAGGATGACAGTTCATAATTCAACCCTTTTGGATATGCCGAGGATGGAGTTGAATGTGTCCCTTGGAGGCGAGGTTCGAGGGTATGACCTGTTGGGTCTTGCTCCAAAGTTACGAGAGGTGAAATGTTGGCGTTGCTTCAAGAAATATGAGAGGTTGAGTAGTGGTAGTCTTGCTTCAAGGGACACTGTGGCCCTGTGCGATGGTGCTTCTTTGGTGTCCCCATGTCCGATTGGTCGTGTCGGGCATGATTGCTTAGATGGAATGATGTGGATAAGCATGTGTGGGTTGACCTCCTTCAATGTGATTGACGGTGCAGAAGTCCGGATGTCTTGGGTCCCGCCCGATGCTATATGGGGGATTTTGGAGAATATTGGCTTGAAAGCGTATGGCTTTGGCCTGTGGGGTGATCGCAATCTTCGGCTTTGATCAAATCTTGGACCGCATGTTTCAAAACGAAGCAATGTCCGTTAGATGACCAGGAGCCTCGATGATATGCACAAGATCGATTTTCATTGTAACCAGGAGGCAAGGGATTAGGTGGAAGTCGAGGCTGGAGGGGTGTTAACGATTGCTTTTGCATGAGCATTGTTAGCACTTGGCTGTATGATTGCGCCAACGGAGTGAACTTCCTCCCTAACATTCCTTGCTTGTATGGTCCTTGCGTATTTCCCCTAGGCTGTTGTGATGACTGTGCCTGATATCCTTGTTGGGTTTGCTGGGGTTGGTATTGCCTATTCTGTTGTGGCTGGTACTGTCTTCTTGCCGTGGCTCTAGTGGTGGAGCATACTGGTTGCCTTGAGTATTAGCGATGATGTTGTTAACTTCAGTAGCACGATGCATGGGAGCAGCGCTGTTTCCATTCCCGTGTCCAACAGGTTTCCCCTCGACTTTGTTTCTTTTGATTGAGGGGGTTTGATGTGGCCATGGGGAAATGGTTCCAGCTCTGATCCCAGCTTCTACTTGTTCTCCGGCTCGGATGAGTTGGGAGAAGTTTACGTACGGATACGAGATCAGATATCCTGAAATGCTGGGATGTGCTGAATGCACAATCATGGATATCTGCTCCTCGTCATCGATGGGGTTTCTCATTCGAGCTGCCATAGCTCGCCATCGTCCTACATATGCTGATAAAGATTCATCGCTTTTTTGCCTCAGTGTAGCCAAGTCGGCTCTCCTTGGAGCCATGTTCAGGTTGTATGAGAACCTGTCAATGAATGCTTGGGAAAGTTTTTCCCAGGTTCTGATTTGGTGGTTATCTAGTGAGGTGTACCAATCCAGAGCGTCACCCTTTAAGGATTTCTGAAAAAGTCTTATTAAAGCTCCATCATTCCCTGCTATCGCATTGAGCTCCCCACAAAAGGCTTTTAGATGTGCTGTGGGGCACCCACTACCATCATACCTTTTGAACTTTGGTACCTCAAAATTTGGAGGTACCCTGGGCGTCTGGGAAGGGACAAAGGTCCCTAAACTTGGTGGATGGGTGATCCACTCCTTGTTGTCTTTGAAGCTGGTTTTGCATCAGTTGTAGCTGCTCTCGTAACTCCTCAATCTCTGACTTACTTTGCTGCGGATATCTTGCCCCTTGCTGTAGGGCTTGTGCTGCTTCTTCTTCATATGGATCCAGAATGGGGGTTTGATGGAAAGAAGGTGGGCTCCCAGTGGCGGGAGGTAGCTGGAATTGTACACCACTCCCCTTCGGAGGAGGGTGGGATGTTCGGAAATGGCTCCCACCTGGGGTATCTGCCAATTCCGGGAGGTTACTCCCGTTAGGGGGAGTGAGCTGGACTCGAAACTGGCCCCCTTCATGGGCATCCGCCAGTTCTTGTTTGTGATTTGCATGTGCTGTAACCGGATTGTTATGATGTGTTGAGTAGAGATGTGGGGGAGGGTTGCTCCCGATTGCTTGCTGTTGTTGATCTTGAGCTGATTCTTCTGAGAGAGGGAGCATAGGATTCGTCGGAGGAATGAGAGAGAAGGCAAAAGGAGTTTGAGGGAGTGAGCTGTTCTGCACACTAGGCTGGGTCATTTGCATATTCGGTGTGACACTTGGCACCAGGCGAAGCAGTAGCTCTTGCATTGTTCGAAGTAGTAGCTCTTGTGTGGTGACATTGGCTGGCAACTCTGTCGGAGCTATTGGTAAGAGTACCGATGTAGGCATGGGTGCGGGTGTGGGTGCATGTGCGAATATTTCAGGAGCTGGTTGGGGTGCCAGCTCTTCTTCATGGGTCGCTTGAGAAGTCATGGCTGCACGGGATCGAGTGGTCATGGTTCGGATCTTTACCTAAGCAAGTGTAAGCCAAAGAGATTTTTTTTTATTTTGTATGAATGCGCTAATGAATGTCCCTTGAGATTAGTATACCACACGTTGTCGAGTCGGGTCTCAGCTAGTGCGTTCTAGACTTATCCCCAGTGGAGTCGCCATTCTGTGGACACTGAAAAATCGGCGTCCACGTTATTGCAGTAAAATGTTGTTGTGGTGGATGAAGGTGAGAGGGTGATTAAGCTGACTAATGATTGTTGGAGTCGCCACTAGCCGAATGATTTCAAAATCCCGCGGTCGGCTAGAACCACGGAATACGTAAGGTTGGAAAAATCCGAAGATTCTCCAACCTTAGATTGACTCCTGGTCTACGATCCGGGATTCCGGGTAAGGGACCTTGGTTACAAAGAGGGAAGCTGTTAGGCACCCTCTCTGCCCGTACAAGTGTACGGTCTCGACTTAGTGTGGTAAAATAATCTCAAAGGATGATGATGATGCTGTGGTCATGATGGGACTAGTCACACATAGATTTCTGATGTAGCAAGATCCGAGTATTTTGGCAGGCTACAGAGCATACGTCCAACAATGCGTCTAGAGGGCGGATGTGATGATGCTTATGCAAAGAGATAAGAAAAGTGGACTAGGTCACTAGGAATTTCTGATGTGACAGGATCCGATGTACGGCAGGTCACAGAGCATACATCCACTAGAGATCTAGAGAAGCAGGGGGGTTGAGAAGAGAGTAGATGTCATGATGAATGCTTGTAGGGCGATGGATCTTTGGCTTGATTCTTGAATAGACTAGGATGTAGGTTGAACCATGATCATTCTGGGCTACGCTTATATGTTGGAAGGGCTGAGATGAGGGCTAGGGGGTGGCTGGAAAAATCAGATCTTTGAGGGTTTGGAAGCTCCTTTCCTTTCCCTCACTCTCTTCCTCACTCACTCTTTCTCTCTTTCTCTCCCTCTCCTTGGTGGCTCATACCATATATGAAAATGAAAGGGGAGAGGGCTATTTATAGCCCTCTCCAATGGTTTTTTGGTAAATAAGGGACAAGAGGGGGGTAAATGCTGATGTGGCACATGGTGATTGGTAGAGAGGAGAGAGATGCCACGTGGCGTGCTCTCATTGGCTATGGAAGCTGGTAAAACTGTAAATAGTGGAGATGGGAGGGGTAAATTCCAGGAAGAGTTGACTTTGGACGCTGAGACAGCTGTCCCTGCTCAGACCGCACGCGGCGGAATTCCGAGTACCGCCGGCGGTAGTCCGACTATGAGATAAGTGTTATATCCCTACTGTCCATCCATTAGGCGCGGTGGCCAGTTAACCCACCCAGCAGCTATCGCTGCTGTATTTGGTCAGCAATTTCATGGGGCCCACTGATGCATGTGTGCATCCAAACCATCCATCCCATTTGATGAAAGAAGCAGATTCAACTCTATGAGGGTGGGCCACATGAGTGGACCCCACCTTAATATATGTGATTCATCCAAACCGTCCATGCATTTGGTAAGCTCGTCCTTGGGCTTGACAAGGAAAATAAGGCAGTGGTTTTGAACGCCCACAATTGAAACCCCTTTGGGTTACAGAAGTTTTGAACCAATATAATATTTGTTTTTCCTCTAATCCAGGCTTTTGTGACCTTATGATTAGACTGGATGGGTTTAAAACACTATGGTGGGCCCGCAGGAGATTTATTTGTGGAAATCATTATCACCACTGCCATTTGTGGTATGGTCCAGATGTTCTTTAGATCTGATTTATTGTTTGGATAATGCTCTAAAATGATCTCAAAAACAATATATACATATATATAAATAAGAGGAATGGTGTAGATGGTGCGACCCGTATAATGCGGCCCATTTGATGTATGTTGGCCCATTGGTGTGGCCCATATGATACGGTCCATATAATGTATTTGAGGCCCAAGTGCAGAGCCCACCTATTATGTATTTGAGGCCCGTGGGATGAGGGGCCAAGGTGATGTATTTGAGGCCCAAGTGCAGGGCCCACCTGTTGTATATTCAAGGCCCATTAAGATATGTGATTTTGCCATGATGTATTTAATGATGTTTATGTGGGACACTCCTTGGGAACAATGTTGGTTGAATGTCCACATAGATGGTCAATAATGGTTAAATGTTCACATTGTGACTGTAACGCCCTGAAAATCGGGGGTCGAGTGTAACTCAACTCCCGAGTTCCAACGCATCACTTATGCAACATGTTTAATGATATTTGAATGTTGTTTGTGTTAGAGCAGTAAACATGAATGAGATTATACCAAAGCAGTAGTTCATACTCCAGATCAGTTGTATAAAAGCAAGCGGAAGACTGAATTGTATATATATGTATGTAAAGGAACAAAATAAACGATTCATTATCCAGAGTATGAATCCTTCCGAGTCACAATATACATGTCTGTTTATATAAACAAAATGTCAAAATAAACTAGGTACAATCACTCAGTAAATCCCATCACCCCTACTGAATTTAGTCCGAAGCGCCCGAACCGCATATACGAGAACTCCTCCGGTCCTCGTCATAATCGGCTCCGCCTCCAGCGTGAGTCGGATCGCCTAAACCTGAGACAGAGTCTGGTTGGTGTGCGCAACACCGTCCCATAACGTGGGAGTGAGTAGCTAACTCAGTGGAACGATAAGACATAAGTTATCATGTTATCAATACAGTCAAGCAGTAATGATAAAGCAGTAAATCAAACACTCCTAGTTACTCTGATTAATGCAAGCATGAATGCAGGTATGATGGATGATCTCTCCGACATACTCCCTCAAGCGATACCATCTCACGTTCGCGCATGCTTACATCCCACAGTGCTCCACATCTTCCAGGCACATGCGATGCATGATGAGTATGATTACCGAGTTTTTAATTAGTTCGTTTCAAACAGCAGGATTGGGAAACTAAGGTACCTCCCTTATATCATTTTCAAACATGATCCAATCTAGGGTCGTCAGTCCTAGTTAATATCAGACGATGGTGTGTTTTCTAGGTCACTGCAGAGGCTGCCAGGGCTGTTACGCACAAAGGTTGCACCACTCCCCCATCACCCCTTAAACGATTCATCACTGTACAGCTATACAGAAACAGGCCTAGTTCATACTCTATATATCGCGGCGAACCCTAAGGCACGCTACAACTTCAAAATATGCTCGCGGTCACTACAAAGGGCTGCCAAGGCTGTTACGTACAAAGGTTGCACCACTCCCCCATCACCTTATCAATGTAGGCCGACAGCGCGAATATAGTGTCACATACCACCATAATCGGCTCACGAGTTGAGTTGCTCACTGGTCACTACGGGGAGGCACGTAGCCCCAGCGTAGGCCGACAGCTCGACCACGGTGTCCCATACCACCATGCCCGGCTCATGAGTCTTAGCGGATCAAGGTACCATGGTTAACGGGATTTTCACTGGTAAGTTTGGTACCCTAGGTTCAAGCATTAGCGACCAAACATGGTGAACATACATAAGACACACGGTTTACTTGACGTGTTCGGGCTAGCTCGAGCGCACAACAAGTTGGGCGATATGATAGTATGAAGCACCTCGTGTGGCCAACCACTATCGCCAACCGAAGTACGACACTTGCGGGTTCGCCAACACATCATCGTGGCGGAACGAATCCCAACCACATCTTCAAGTCGATATCTGGGATGCCTGGACTATGAACATAGTCCCAAGCTCACCAAATCCTAACCATAGCATGTGAAATATACGGCATGATAACATGGTAATTCAAGAACACTAGCAAGCATATTATAAAGCATAACATGAAGCATGTTAATAAACAAGTCACAAAGCATGTTCAAAAGCATGTTATAAAGCATTATGTAAATAGGGATACAAATACTTAAATTTCGTAGGCGAGTGGTTAGAGTGAACAACCACATGGAGAGTGTCATATGTGACTCTAAGGTAGCCGAGAATTCCATCTCAGCACCTACCTAAGATTCTAACACTTACGCACTTACACTCACAAGTGATTTCACCAACACTTGGAATGCAATATTTCAACATACATGACGTATGCTAGAGAAATGTATACTAGGATTGTCCCTTCACCAAACTAGTATTTTATACATAAACATCATATTCATACAGCAATTAAACATGGCAATCACGTCAGCAAATTTTATACGTGTAGGGTACTTCCTCGTATACCCAATTTCGACATACATAGTGTTTACAAAGGAACATAGGTTACGGCGATTCCTTTCGCCAAACTAGTAATTTAATCATGTATTGTATAATCATACATTAACTAAATATGTCAAACATTATTCCAAAAGAAATACGTATACAGTATTTCTAAAATACGTAATTTCAACATACGGCGCATTTACAAGTGAACATATATTTTGGCGATTCCTTTCGCCAAACTAGTAATTTATTCATGTATTATATAATCATACATTAAATAAACATGTCAAACATTTATCCAAAAAAAATACGTATACGGTATTTCTACGTATAACTAGAATATGTGAAATTCCATATTTCACAACGTTAATCGAAACAGGAAACGGAAAGCACTTTGTACATGTGCAATTGCAAGCAGATCATGAATCTACCATTATCTGACATTGAAAGCGTTGAAAACCGTAACTTATACACTTAAAGTCCTCACCTTTGCCTTTGGAAACGAAACGAATCAGCAAGGGTAACAGAACTTCCGTCTACGGGCGATTTCTAGCCTAAAGAGCGGAATCGGTTAGTCGGTACACATCCTACATCGATCCCACCTCAAATCAGACCTAGGGTTAGGGTTTCTTACCTTCAAATGAGACGGAAAACGCCGGAAAACGCCTAGAATAAGGCGGTGTAGGCCGTACAACAAGCCAAAGCAGGAGGAGGGAAATCAAGAACAATCTCCAAGTCTTTTCTCTCTTTTTCTCTCTCCCTCTGTGGTTTTCTCCAAAATTTGTATGGTCATGTGAGAGGGGCTGTTCTAAGCTCCTTTTATAGCCACAAACATTACGAATTTAGACTCGGGTTCAAGGGGTACCGCTAATATAGGATTTTCGCCGCTTTTCCTCAAAAGGGAAGTTCTGGTGGCCCTCCTTGAACCAAACGTCAGACTTAAGCTCACCATCGATGGATCTACGTGGGATTACGTTTTTGACTCGATCGGATTCCCAGATCACACGTGGCGGACCACTTTCAGTTCGACGGTCAGTGGGCCACGATCAGAAATTCCAAGTACATACAAATGTTCCTGAAATTTTTCTTAATCCGAGGGTGTAATTTGGTCTGATTCTGACGGTCAGGTTGCTTAATACTGACGCGTCAACAAATGATGCCAGATCACTATTCCAGATATTTATTTTGGCATGTGAATAGTGTTTTTCACACTACCTCGCTCCGAATCGAAACGAATGACCGTGGGACATCGGATGGAGCTGATTTTTGAGATGATTGTTAAGTCCAAGTAGTGCGGTCCTAGTTCCTTAGCCAGGTTAATCGGACTCGATGTGCGATCTAGACCTAATACGAAGTTTCGTTTCATTCCCAAGAGCAGACGGGAAATGAGTTTGGTTCTAAACTTTAGGATAACCTAGCGTCAATGATTCTGCAACTTTTGGGTCTTGCAGATCGTATTTAAAGCGATCCTAACGGATTTCACGACAAATCGAGTTTAGTACTTAGTTAACTTTGTTAAATTTCTAAAGGATTTAATCCTACGTGATTTCTGGTCGAGGTGGTACTCGACCCAATGTACGGAAATTTTCAGGTCGTTACAGTGACCTTCCCTTGGGCCCTTTGTTAGGTTGATTATCGTGACCGATTGTCATGGCCAATTGTCGTAACCGATTAGCCGATTTTGATTATTGATCGATCCCGATTGTCATGACCGATTGTCGTGGCCAATTATCGATTCCGATTGACGAGACCAAATTGCCGACTCTAATTATCGATCGATCCGATTGTTGTAACCGATTAGCCAATTTTGATTATCGATCGGTGCGATTGTCGTGATCGATTTGCTGATTCTGATTGCCTTGATCGATTACCGATTTCGATTAACATGACTGATTTATCGATTTCGACTATCGATTGGTGCAATTGCCGTGACCGATTTGCTGATTCTGATTACCTTGACCGATTACCGATTTCGATTAACGTGACCGATTTACCGATTCCGACTATCGATCGGTGCGATTATCGTGACCGATTTGCTAATTCTGATTATCTTGACCGATTGCCGATTCCGATTGCTGTGACCGATTTGCTAATTCTGATTACCTTGACCGATTTTGATTAACGTGACCAATTTGCCGATTCCGACTATTGATCAGTACGATTGTCGTGACCGATTTGCTAATTCTGATTACCTTGACCGATTGCCGATTCCAATTGACGTGACCGATTTTTCGATTCCGATTATCAATCGATTTCGAGTATCAAGGACAATTCTGGTGATTTCAATTTGTCGAGGCCGATTGTATATGCCGATTCTGATTGTTGAGGCTAAGAATCGAGGCCGATTATCGATGTCGATGCCGATTGTCGATTCTGACTCCGATTGTCGATGCCGATTGAGGCTGATTCCGATTCTGATTATCGAGGCCGATTCTGATTTGTCGAGGCCGATTGTATAGGCTGATTCCGATTGTCAAAGCCAAGTATCAAGGCTGATTTCGATTTTCGAGGCTGCATATCGAGGTCGATTTCAAGTGTCAATTCAATTGTTGAGGTCGAGGCCGATTGTCGAGACCTATATGATGTATATGCGACCTGTAGTTGGGGCCCACTGTGATGTATTCATGGCCTATGGGTAAGGCCCATTGTGATATATATTGGGCTCATGATGCATGGCCCATTTGATGTATTCGAGACCCATGAGTAGGGTCCACATGTCATGTATTTAAAGCCTATGAGCAGGGCCCACCCGTTGTGTATATATGGCCCTTAAGTAAGGCCCATTGTGTTATATATTAGGCCTTTGTGTGAGGCCGTGGGCCCATTATATGTTTGGCTTTGTGTGAGCCATTCCTTGGGGCCAATGTTGGTTAAATGTTCACATTGTCGAGGCCGATTGTTGATACTGGTTATTGATACCGATTATGAGTATGTGACTGCATAGCATCATAATATATGCCCATACACATCATCTGCATGTTTGTTATGAGATGTGGTTGACCATTGCATATGTCATTAGGCAGATTGTTATGAGACTTCCTGATAGGCAGAGGTTATCTCACATGAGCGTACGGTATGCGCATGATTGATGCATGACTGGATTGTATGGCTCATGCATCTTGTATTGTGTGCCCTAACGACATTAAGGTCGTAGCCTCCACAGGCATATCGTGGATGGCCAGACGGGACACCAGAAATTTGTTCTACATGGGGTGTTATAGATATCCCTGGGAGAAAGTCCCTAAACCCCTTGGTTCCAGAGGTTGCTCCAACGTCTAAACCGAGTAGATGCATGAGCGCATGAGGGCCATATACCATTAGGCCGAGTCTCCCACTGTGTAGCAGTCGGTTGGAAGGGGGTACGGCCTTACCTGCCCGAGAGGAGGGGGCAATGTAGGCTGAGTCTAACCAGCTCGAGGAATGGGTCCGCTATCGATGAGTCGGGCCCGATATTGGCAGGCGAATAGTGAGGTCTCTTCCACTCACCTTGTTGCACGTGATGGGGTGGCAATCTGGTTTGGAGTGTAATAGACCCCGGTGATTTTCCAGAAAGAGGAACCATACTGATATGTGGACTTATTGAATAGGAGTTGCATGCTCATTCATTAATCCATTCACTATCCACTCGGGCTGGTGGTGCGCAACTAATTGTCGTGTACCTTCGTTATGGTAGGATTTCGGTTGGGCGCACAACTAACCTGAGATCAGGAGTCTACTACATTGAGTTTGGCTATCCAAATTTAGGTATGGGACTGGTTTGGATAGAAGTCCCTTGTGATGGACCCCATAGCCTGCGATACTACGTACTATCATCCGACTTCACACTCCAGCATGGTCATTCCATTCGCACCGCATATTGCATTACATTCGCGGCATATGACATTTTGGGTTACCTGTGTTTCTACATTTATATGGTCTAGATAAGCATCTGATATTTGACTCCTTATTTGTATAGTTGATTTGTACTGCGTATTCTGATATTACTCCTCATTTGTATAGTCGATCTGTACCACATATTCTGGTATTATTCCTCATTTGTATAGTTGATCTGTATTGCGTATTCTGATATTGCTTGACTCATAAACTTGTCAGTATTTCCGCTTACTCTAATAACGTATGATTCATGACCTTGCGCCTATTTCGATACTGTATGATTATGACATTGTGTTGAATACTTGGCACTTACCTTAGGCACATACTTACACTACCCTCTAAGCTTTTTATAAGCTTATGCACGATAGATGCGTGCAGGTGATGTTAGGTTGCAGCAGTGTTGAGCTTGGAGCGTGCGGCGGTCTTCTGGAGCTTGATTTTCAATTTATGTATTTCCTTTCAGCATTGTACTCAAATGACTATATTAGTGGATATGTGATGATGATGTTGCCTTTGTGATTTGGGTAAACTTGTGATTATGCTCCATTACAAAAAAAAAAAAAAATTATACTGAAAATCCTCCTTATAGGATCCCAGGATCGGAATCTGGCACATGCGCGCTGGAAGCCGAGAATGGGATACTACGGAGGCTATCGGTGCCGGATTCGGTGATTGGGATTCCTTTAAATCTGATTTCCAGGTTTGGAGCGTGACAGCATGGGCATGTAATGTGATGTTATGCTAGCCTATACTCAGTATGTCCTACTAACTCAAGTACACTAGCATGATTAACAGATATAATATCAAGCTTAGTCCTCAACAGTGGATATATCAAATCTGATGTCACGGATCCTTCCATCTACGGTGATGATGTACTCTACTCATATCAAGGATAGGCCTAGATGGCTTACTCATATCAAGAATGGACCTAAGAATGATGCGTGGAGTTTCCTCATCCACTTTGACGTGTAGTAAACTAGGCTTCCTAAGGGGCCCAATAAACATAAGATGAGCCTAATAACTTGGACGATCTACAAGGTATGATGGAAGCATCAACAATAATGGGGGCCCAATGGTTTGGGGTAAGCCTAATGAGGTGGATCATGCTAATGTTAATGAGGGCCCAATGAATTGGGATAGCCCAATAAGGTGAGATAAGAATGGGTCAAATCAACAGGCCCTAGGGAGGATTATAATGTGGACATTTAATCATCATTTCTCCCAAGGCATGGCCCATTTAGAAACTACCCTATAATGGGGTCCGTGGTCCTCATGCTAACTAGGAGATGGATGGGCATCATAAACATTATCACACACATCATGGTGGACTCAGATAACTCAATTGGGCCTCATATGCATCACATTGGGCCTCGTACAAGGGCCTCATATACATCACATTGGGCTTTACTCATGGGCCTCACATACATCACATTGGGCCTCATACAAGGGCCTCAGATACATCACATTGGGCCTCACATACATCACATTGGGCCTCACACATCGGCCTCACATACATCATAATGGGCTTCATCATAAAGGCCTCATGTACATCATATTGGGCCTCACACATGGGCCTCATATACATCACATTGGGCCTCATACAAGGGCTCATGTACATCACATTGGGCCTCATACAAGGGCCTCATATACATCACATTGTGCCTCATATACATCATAATGAGCCTTATGGGGCAGCCCATGATCCAGTAAAAATGGATGAGTAACATGTACAACACACACATTAAGTGGGCCCTGCACATGTAGCAGGTGGGCCTGTACATTCCAGATGAGCCCCGCACATGTAGCAAGTGGGCCTACACCTTCCAAATGGGCCCCTACCAGATGAACAGTGTGGATATATAATGCATACATCATGGTGGATCCCAGTGCGGATATACAACATAATCATCAAGGCGGGTCACACTGTCCAAGGATGGATGGTGCAGATACAACACATGCCTCAAGGTGGGCCCCACCCCCACATGTGCAGCATGTGTAGGGTGGGTCCCATGTCCAGTAAATGGACGGCTATAAAATACATACATCATGGTGGGGTCCGGCCCACGTGGACGGCTTGGATAAAACATGTTCATCACATGGGGTCCACGCCCCAGCTGGACTGGACGATATGGATAAACCACAACCATCAAGGTGGGGTCCACGTCCAGTTAGACTGGACGGTGTGAATACAACACTTACATCACGATAAGGTCCCACTGTCCACGGCTGGACGATGTGGATATACACATATCATCAAGGTGGGCTCCACCGTCCATAGTTGGACGGTGGATGGGATGGATGAAACGTATACATCTGGTGGGTCCACATGTGTGGCCCATCAGCTTGTATCAAGCTAATATTTACGTTTTCCTGGTTGTCCAAGCATGTTGGACATCCAGTGGACAGAGGGCTTGGATGAAATACTTACATCAATGGGTCCCACGTACACGTGGCTCACTTGAATCAAGTTGGTATTTGTATTTTTCCTTCTTCTAGGTTGGCCCGAAAACGAGCAGCAAGTTGGGTTCCGTTAACTGGATGTCCAAAAAAAATCTAGACGGTCTAGATTTGTTCACATCAAGTGGGTCACACGCATCATCATCACCATAGAAAGAGAGAGAAGGAAGAGAAGAGAGAGAGAGAGAGAGAGAGAGAGAGAGACGTGCGATGGAGGGGCCCCGCCACTATGGGTCCCTCAATACATGCATCTACATACATCATTCATTCATATATCAAGATGGGTCCCATCCATGTGTGGGCCCTCAAATCAGTAAATCAAGGTGGGGATGTCATCCCCGCCACAAATCAAGGGTCTACATGACCCATCAATAGCATGGATTCAAATAAAACATCATGGGGTCTATGGAGAATGGCCCCATCATGGCTCATTCATGCAACAAGGACGGGCCATGGGCCACATCTAAGGGGTCAAGTAAGATCTCCACCATTGATTAGTGTGTCCTACATGTCCCAAAGCAAGAAAATCAAAGAAAAATAGAAGATCTACCCTAAACATGGCACCCACCTCAAACCTTTAACTCCTTCGACCTTAGGGTCCTAGTGCTCCAAAAGGAAGGTTTTAATGGTTGAGATGAGGTTTAGAGGGTTGGATTGAGAGAGATTAATGGTGGAATTTGGCTAGATTTTTGGGAGTACATGGCTTCTCTCTTAATAAGGGAGATGAGAATTGAGGGAGAAAGGGAGGGAGAGAGAGATGTGGAGGAATGATTGCCATGTAAGACAATCATCACACATGTAAGAGGCATGGGTAGCTAGGAATGATTTCATGTAAAAAGCATGAGGGTGGATGATGTCACCCCTAGGCTAGTAGCTTAGGGTGACATCACCCTCATGATGGTCCTAGGAAATTATGCTTTCTGAAATGTCCTGGCCCCGCAATATGTGGTCCATAGCCAGAATAGAGCGCGGGTCACATCTCACAATCTAAGCGTCGGATTAGCGCACGAGACGCGGTGTTGGAACTGCGACGACGGCACAGTCGCAATGGCATAGGTCTCGAGTTGAGTTGACTCAGGTTTATAGGGTGCAACTCAAGGTCGATCACAAACGCTATCTACAGGTCGCGGGTCACCAAAATTCGACTGAGAGGACCGCAGGATCCTACGTAACGGCGAGATGTTAGGGCACAGGCCTGACACATGCCCTAAAATAAGGTGTCAAAATAAATGAGCGGAATAGATTTATTAGACACATCAAAGTGGAACCCACATGTGCTCAATATGATATTTGTATTACAATCAACATCAATAAATGTTGTTTAGGAGGGACAGTTGGACATTTAACCCTACATGTTAAGGGTGGTTCGACAGTAAGTGGGGCCATTATGATGCTTGTTACAAATCCACCCCATCTATCGGATTTGTCATCTCATTTTAGACCATGGGCTTGAAAATAAGGCTATTAGAGAGCTTGAGTGGGCCACACGAACATAAAATTGGGGATTGAAAGTTTACCGTT
Organism: Magnolia changhungtana; assembly: GCA_030180095.1. Classification (NCBI taxonomy): domain Eukaryota; kingdom Viridiplantae; phylum Streptophyta; class Magnoliopsida; order Magnoliales; family Magnoliaceae; genus Magnolia; species Magnolia changhungtana. The sequence goes on from JASAUF010000294.1 coordinate 1,556,300, forward strand.
GAAATATTCGAGGGGTTACAGTTTTTTTTGACAAATCAACTTTGTCTATCAGTTAACTCAATTCATTCAGGGCATGGGCAGGAAAATGACGCAAATCCATATTTGACCTAAAACAATGGGCTATATGACAAAAAATAGTGGTAAAAAAGTCTACGTTGAAATGTCTTAGGACAATCATGGGGCCCACTTTGATATGTGGATTTGCCTCATTTTTGGGTCCATGCCCTCGAATGAGTTGAAAAAACATATGAACAAGGTGGATTTCTTACAACCATCAAGGTGGACCCCATGTACAAATAGGGTGAGGGTTGGTATGATAATATTTCAACTTCAAATTGACAGTGGCTGTAAAGTAAGGGAAGTTTTATACATTCAAAATTACAAAAACCAATTTGTATATATAATTAATAGTAGTAAGTTTAATGACTAACAGTTTGAACTATAAGCGGGTTTGGAGAAATAGTTTAAAGGTAGGGATTTTTTGGTCCATAGCCAAAAAGGTTGGCGGCCAAAGGAAGAAATCCCTTAATAAAAATACCGCACGTCATCTCTATATATATCACTTAAAGTTTCTACCTTCCTTTTTCTTTTTTATTTCTAGGCTGTGTTTAGATGTTTGTAAGTTTTTTAAGTTGTAAGTAAGTTACAGGTAATCTATTTACACGTGAAAGAAAGTTACAGGTAATCCTGTTTGGGTGTAAGTTGTAACTAACTTACAGATAACTTAGTTTCTGTGTTTGGATAACCTATAAGTTAGTTACAGGTAGAATGTTTTATAATTACACCAACCGGAGTTTAGAGTATGGAATTGTTAAAAAATCAAATTGTCACATAGAAAAAGTTTGGATAAAAGTATGCAATTTTATTGAGCCTGTTTAGATGATTAGTTGAACTGATTTTAAAGCTAAACTAATCATTATATGAGAGACGTTATTTTTATTATAGAAGATAAGTCTAAATAAAAGTTTTCATACATGTTGGGTCTTATATACTTAGGTGTTTTATGCTATACGTGGAGGATTTGAGTTTCCCCACAAACGAGTGTGTGTGTGTGTGTAAGTATATATATGTATATGTATATGTGTATAGGTATATTTGTGTGTCTATATATATATATATATATATATATATATATATATATATATATATATATATATATATATATATATATATATATATATATAGGGAAATGGTACTATAAGGTCGAGCACATAGAACCATAACATACGGTTGAGTCGTGTCTTAGTATGAGTCGTTTGATGATAAATATTCAAAATGTGCGGGAAGATGCGACAATCTCTCCGGGAAGCTTAATGTGATAGGAAGTTAGTTAGGGCCCACCATCATGTTGTGAGAAATCCACATCGTCCATCTATTTTTTATTTCACATTAGGGCATGAGACAAAAAGTGGGGCAGATCCGAAAATCATGTAGATTTCATGACAGGAAATAGTGAGGAATGGATGTCTGCTGGTGAACATTGGTGGGTTACAAAAGTTTTGGATTGGGCTAATATTTTTGTATTTTCAGTTCATCCTAGTAAGAATGACCCTATGAGTAGTATAGATGGCATATAAGAATAATGGTAGACCTTAGGAAGGTTTCAAAAATATGCATTTAACTACTCACATTTTCTTATTGTGTGGCCCGGTTGAATTATAGATATACCTCATTATTTTTCCCATGTCCTAACATGAACAGAAAAAATGAATGAACGTGGTGGATTTCTCATAAACATTATAATGGGCCCACTTATCTGTGCAGATAAAATTTCCTTCTCATACAATCCAGAGGACAGGCTGTCTACGAGGTGATTATTCAATCACCACTATTTCCAATAGTATGGTTCACCTTAGAATTGGATATTCTTTATTTTTAGAATCAGGACCTAAAATTGTCTTCCAAAACAAATGGCCATGTGGGTACACAATATATAGATCAAGTTGGGCCCCACGATGAGGGATGCACTATCCTAGGTTAGGCGGAGGCCGCACCTAATCTGCTCCCTTCCGCGGGGCGTGGATTAGCTACTGACAAGTTGAGTAGCGAGACTAGTTACCGAAGTGACATCGCCAAGCTCCATGGGCCCCACCATGATGTATGTTTTGTATCCACACCTTCCATCCATCTAGAGAGATCATTTTAGGGCAATATCCAAAGAATGAGTTAAATCCAAAGCTCCAATGGATCCTAGCACAGAAAACAGTGGGACAGTGATGCCCACCATTAAAAACTTCTAAAGGCCACAAAAGTTTTAGATCAAGTTGATATTTGTGTTTTCTCTTATTTCAAGTCTTTTTTTAACTTTTGAATAGGTTGGATTTCAAATAAACATTATGGTGGGCCTTAGGATAACTTCAAGGGTGGGAATCACTCTCCCCACTGTTTTTTGTGGTGGGGTCCAGTACAACTTTTTAATTTACTCATTCTTTGGCCCATGCCCTAAAATGATATCTAAAAATGGATGGACGGTATGGATATAACACATACATCATAGTGGAACCCACGTAACTTGGTGACGTCACTTCAGTAGTCGACTCGCTACTCAACCTGTCAGTATCTAATCCGCGTCCCCTTCCGCATGGGAAGCGGAAAGGCTAGTGTGCCACACGCCACTGACCGTGTTGCCATCACCAAGTTATGTGGCCCCACCATGATATAAGTATTATATCTACACCGTGCATCCATTTGGAAAAATCATTTTAGGACATTAACACAAAAATCAAACAGATCTAAAGCTCAAGTGGACCATAACATAGAAAGTAGTAGGGATTAAACGCCTACCATTAAAAACTTCTTGGAGCCACAAAAGTTTTGAATCAAGATGATATTTTTTTGGTCCCTTCATCCAGTTCTGTGTCACGTTATGGACAAGTTGGATGTAAAATAAACATTATGATGGGTCGTAGAAAGGTTTTAACAGTGGGCATCATTGTCTCCACTTTATGTGTTGTGGTCCACTTGAGATTTGGATTTTGTATATGTGTGTATGTATACGTTTATGTATATGTATATGTATATACACAAATATATACATGTATATATTATATGTATATGTATATATGTATACATGTATATGTAAGTGTATGTGTATGTGTATGTGTATGTGTGTGTATGTGTGTATTTGTGTGTATATGTACGTATACATATACACTCATACATGTACACACATATAAAGTTTCACACATGGGTTAATGATCAATAAATTATGATGACTTTGATAACACAATTAGGATCCGATCACTATGGTTGGCCTAATCGGAAAATAAAATAGTTTAAATATTTTTAGTAAATGATATAAGAGATTAAAAAATCATAGATTAGCACCATTAACATATATTCTCAAGCGTCAGTGATTTTAAGCCTTCAATATCCATGAGATAATGAATCAAATAATGTAATAGGTTAAGAATATCTCTCATATAAGAAATCTAATTGATCCAGGTCAAGCCTATCCATTAATACGGATCTTACATGATGGAAACATATGAATCTCACATGATGATAAAAAACCTAAACCTAGATAATTGATAACATGCATACACCATTTATCTCATCATTAAAAACAATCAATTATCATAATTTAAAAAATCATTAAACCAATGTGCTTCCCTTCTAACTTGGGCTAGAAGAAACTAGAAAAATATAACTAAATTTCAAAATAGAAAAACAACAAGAAAGCAAGAAAATAAATTAATAAAGATCTAAAAAGAACTTATAAAGATCTAAAAACCTTAGAAAAAACCCTATATATTGCTCTTAAATGCTGTGAATGATGCTTAGGAATGCCCTCGAAGCCCTATTTATAAGTGGGGAACTCTCACTTTTAAATCGACTTGAAAAATTCGGAAACCGTCTCAAATTTTCTCACTCCGCATAGGCTCTGCGTAAACCTTTCGATGACATCGAACTGCTTTCGATGTCATCTAAGACTGGTTTCAATGTCATCGAAGACCGTATCCAGTTTTTCTAGCAACCAAACTTGATTTTCCTTTAATTCTTCAATGTCATCTAAGACTGGATTCGATATCAATATCAAAACTAGTTCGATATCATCTAAGCTTAGATTCTGTGAATTTCTGCAATTCCTTCATTTTTCACTTGGTTTTCTTGACTCTTGGGGTCTTAAAATCTTCAATCTTGGTCTCCAAATGATCCGTTCTTTTGCCTTAGTGATTCTTGAGCATTAAATACACACTTTTAACATTGTTTTCACTTTGAGCTCTCAAGTTCACCTTGCAACACAAACATGAGTAAAACATAACAGTAAGCAGTATAACGTTCATAAAACTAAGATATAAATGGGAAAAAATATGTAATATTTGCCACTCAACATATACACATACATATACATAAATATATATACATATACACATACATATACATAAATATATATACATATATATACATACATATAGATATATGTATGTGTGTGTATACACATATACATATACTGAAAGTGCCCTGGTTTGTCAATTAGCATGATTATTGTGTCAGTCAGACTATAGAGCCTCATAGGAAGATCAATTCAAACGTCTGTCTCAACTGAATGTGTGCAAGCTCGCCATAGGTAAATCTAGCCTCACATTCCTTATCCCAAAACACCAGGTATATAAAACCCTTAAAACAAACTAGAATATCATAGGATTCTTAAGTTAAGAAAACTTTTTTTCAAAATAGGAAAATTCTCTAAGTTTTCTTGCTTTGTCGATTTTATTGATACATTTCTCGATATGATCGATCTGCGCTATCGATGTCCTCGATACCTAAACGATATCATCAGAATGAGGACAAAAGTGTCCAGCAACCACAAATATATCTTGATGGATTTATCGATGTATCGATATACCTATCAATATAATCGATATTTGAATCTCAAGTTCATCGAAGGTGACTCGATAATATCGACAGGCAGATCTCAGGCGCTCCTGTTTTTACTTAAGAATATCATATATGCATCGATATATCGGAGCCTCCTCGATACCATCAAAATTCAAATCTCGATGATATCGGAAGGCTATCAATGATATCGGTCTTGGGCATCAAGTTCTTCCTGCAAAATATTTCAGGATGGTTTATCTATGATCGGGGGTTTCTCGATAGAATTGATATTCAAATGTTGATAATATCGGTACGGTCTCGATTGCATCAAACATAGACATAAACTATCCAGCAAGCTTAAAGAAAAATCCATTGGATTTATCAATGCATCGACACGGGTATCGATATCATCGACATTCAAATTTCGATGATCTCGATGGTCCCTCGATCATTCTTGTAAACCTGAAATATTTCATGTCAAGTCTCTCTCATTATTCAAATGTCGATGAATCGACACTAGTATCGATTGAATCGGAGTTCAAAATTCGATGACATCGACACCTATTTAATTCCATCGACCAGCTGACAAGAGATTTCAAAAGCGTATGACATTTAAATTTGTGTCATCGAGCGGATCATCGATGCGATCGAGAATATACGCTCGATGATATCGAACCCGCTCGATGATATTGAACTCGGTCATAAATATGACCGTTTTATATCCGTCGAAACCTTTTGCCTATATATAGAGGACTTGTCTATTATTGCTGGTAGAGAAAGTAGAGAGTGCTTTTGTGTGTTTTACCTTAGATCATATACCCAAAGCCCTTTCTCTCAGGGGAGTTCATCCTCTAATCCACCCTCATCATTAATATTCAATAGAGTGGATTGGGGAATGAACTTCTGCATTCAAGGATCCTCCATCTACTACCTTGATGGCAAATCATTAAGCTGGGATGCCTTGAATGCATAATCGGAATCACTCTATGTTCCTTATAGGAAAACTTTTTATAGAGTAGGATTCCGTTTTGACCTTGACCCAACCCGAAGCCTCATGGTACATCATCTGGTTGCGGATCAAGGAAGCTGAAGATTCTTCATCAACAAGGAGGATATCTTTGTCAACGTGTTAAATAGGACTCATCCACTTATTTGTAAGTTATTAGAGTCCATAGGACATTTGTGATCATTCCTTTTTATGATTGGGTCTTAGGTGTTTCTCACCCTTGCAAGCCCTCGTAGGAGGCCTCCGGCGGGAGTGTACATGGTAGTTACGTAGTGTTGACCCTTACTCTGTGGAGAGCATAAACTTCCGGTTAAAGGTGAACCTGTCTAAACCTTAGGTTCGAGGTGATCCGAGTGAAACCTCCGTTAGGGTCTTATGGAAGATCATTGGCCAGTGTGCTTAAAAGTGAGTATGTTGTGTTGACCCTTGCTCGTGAGAGCATAAATAGTTAACTTCAGTGTAGGTTGTAAAGGTTAAAGGTGAACCTGATTTAAAACCTTAGGTTTTAGGTGAACCACAATGAAACCTCCTTAGTGAAATCCGGTACACTCAAGGGTTGAGTGCAGTTACTGGGAGTGGAGTAGATAAATAGTCGAACCACTATAAAAATGACTGTGTTTGAGATTGTTATTCTTCTGTTTGTGTGATTTACTTTAATATTTTCATATCTGAATATTTGAGATCACACCTCACACACATGCACAGTCATATCCATCATAAACTAGTTTGCATATTGTTTACTTCTTAAATAGTTTGTGATTAGATCCTCTACAGGGCTTGGAAGCTAGTAGAGTTATTTTTGAGTAATCCTAATATGTATTTGTTGTTAAGATTAGTGTAATAGGATTTTAAATAAACTATAAAAACTTTTAAAAGTCTTATTCACCCCTCTCTAGGACATATTGGCATATTCCTACTTCGACTAAAGCGGGCTTCACCGTTATTTCAATTGGTATCAGAGCAGACCTCTCTTTAAGGGCTTCACCGCCTCGAGAGTGATCTTAACTGAAGTTGGGAATATGGTCAAAGGAGAGGGCTCATCAGTCACTAGACCTCTAGTATTTGATGGATCAAATTATACATACTGGAAGGCTAGGATGCACTACTTTCTGAGATATTTAGATCACGATGTTTGGGATATAGTTGAAAGTGGATATGTGCCACCAACTGAACAATTTGTACTTGACAGTGGCACAACCATCACGAAACCCAAACCCAAAGAGAAGTGGATGACGTTCGATAAAGAGAGACAAACTGCTGAAGCTAAAGCAATGAACGTCATCTACTGTGCCGTGTCCCAGGATATATTCAATCAGATAAGTATGTGTGGGACATCCAAAAAAGCATGGGATTTATTGGAAACAACTCATGAAGGCACAAGCACTGTGAAGAGATCCAAACTTCAACTCCTGACTTCACAGTTCAAAAGTCTCAAAATGGAAGAGCATGAGACATTTATGGAGTTTTTCACAAAGTTGAATATTATTTACAACTCCATGGGTGGATTGGGAGAAAAAGTTCTGTTTCTTAAATTTTGTAGGAAAATACTGAGATCACTGTCGAAACGGTTTAATCCCAAAGTAATAACAATTGAAGAGTGTAGGAACATAGATGAAATGAAATTAGAAGAACTGGTAGGTTCCCTACAAACTTTTGAACTACACTTCAAACAAACCCCTACATCTGTAAGACTTGTATCCTAGTCCGTACCATTCTGTAGACTTCTGCGGTCTTTTCGATCGAATTCCGGCAATCTTCAACTCGTATCCGACGTTTACGCGCGATCCTAAGTCAGGTCCTACATACCAAAGTTGACTCGAACCGAAACCTGTACTTTGGTGACCGCGCCGTCGCCGCGGTTCCAACTCCGCAACTCGTGCACCGATCCGATACCCAGACTAGAAGTTATAAGCCCGCATCATTCCAAAGAAATGCCGCACGTTGCGAATTTCGAGGGAATCTCTATGACATGTCCCATCAAATCAAGTCCAGTACACCACCTTACATCAATGCCACCTCACCCAACAATAAGTACAAGTGGCCACTCCCTCTTTTCCCACAAGTCAACCCTCTCTCTCCCCTCACCATTCCTCTTTTACAAAAAAAATCAAACTCACCCATACCTCCCATCCCCTTCCTTACATCATCCCATCCATTTCATCTCATCACCTCTTTTTCTCTCTCATTTCTCAAATCTCCAAGCAAGAATTCCAAAGGTCCAAGCCTCCCCAAGCTCTCTACCAAATGCTAAGTGTGGCCCGCCCTCTCATCCTTCATCCCCACTATCAAAACTCCATCAACCACCATTAAAAGTTGAGTATAGGAGCATACAAGCCCAAGGGAGCAAGAAGGAGGCCAATAAGGTGGGTGATCCACCGTTAATTTTCAATTTGATGACCCACTTGTGATGGGACCCAATTTAATATATGTGTTGTAGTCATATAAGGGGCCTTTAGTAGCGGGGCCCCTCCACTATGCCGATCTCTCTCTCCTTCTCTCTATCTGTCTCTCTCTTCCCCTTTTCTTATTGATGGCCCACCTGATATGTGAGTGTGTGGCCCACCATGAATGTATTTCATCCATACTGTCCAGCCGAACTGGAAGTGGGACCCATCTGGATTGGAAGTGGGTTGGCTGGGCCATCTCATACCAGGCACCTTGCTGTTATAATTACGTTAGCAAGTCTGCGGGGGCTGACTATCATCCAGACCGTTAATCTATGTGGGTCCCAGCAGTATGCTGTTGTGATGATCGCTTTAAATCCTGTGGGCCCCATCATGATGAGATGTGTTGAAGGCCACATGTGTTTGGGGCCAGATGTATCACAACCGTCCAGCTACCTGGACGCTGGACGATAGTACAGAATATATATTATGAGTCCCGATCCTCTGTTACCCGGTCAAAAGAGAATTCCTAATACCCTACAATTCATTGGTCCACGTCAACACTCACTGAAAAAATAAAAATAAAAAAAAAAAGTTTCGGACGCCAAACCACTAGGATAACAGGGAAATCCTGTTGACCTGATAACAGAGGATCCCGACTCATATATTATATTATAAATAGTTAAATATTATATATATATTAAATGATATATTATATAAATGAATATTATGGTGTGCCACTCCCACGTGGACCCACCTTACCTCAGCAGTGTATTGACGTCAACTTTAGCTGACGTGAGGTGAGATCCTCACCGTCCAGGGTCTGGACGGTAAGGTTTTCCTGCTGATGGAGGTGCTACATCCAGCCGACCATCCATTTGGCCAGCCGTCCATCCATTACGTGGGACCCATGTTGAAGTGGATTTCATCCACTTGTTGTGTGCATCTTGTCCAGCCGTCCATCTGGACGCTGGACGTTGTAACCTTGTTAAAATAATAATAAGAATAAGAATAATAATTATAAATAATATACCATATACTATACATATAGAGATTACATTGCTGTAGGCCTACGTGGCAATCATCCACGTTAAAGTGGATTGCTAGACATCCATTCACCAGCTATATAGCCGATGTATTGACGTCAGCAAGTAGGTGGGACCCACCCCACACCTTGGTGCTTGTATTCCACACCGTCCACATCACTGGACGGTGGGATCCCACACGTGCAGCAGCAGCGTGGGCTGTGGGGATGTGTTGTATCCACGCTGTTCAAATGGTGGCCCAATTCCAATAGCTAGCCACTGCATCACGGTGGCAAATCTTGTGGGTCCCACCATTTCATCTAAACCGTCCATCCATATGGCAGTTCGTCTCAAGGCTTAGAGACCAAAAAAAAAAAAAATGAGACATATTTAATTATCAGGTGGACCACGCTACAGAAAACAGTGGGTTTTGACGCCTACAATTGAAGCCCTTTGGGTTCGGAAGTTTTGGACCAATATGTTACTTGTTTATCCTCTTAAACCAAGTCCTTGTGACCTTATGAACAGATTGGATGGAAAATAAATATTATGGTGGGCCCACTGGAATTCAATAGTTGAAATTATTATCGCTACTGCCATTTGTGGTATGGTCCAGATGATCCTTGGATATGATTCATTTTGTGATAATACTCTAAAATGATCTCTATCTATAGATGAATGGTGTGGTTGGTTTGGGCCCGTTCGACTTAGCCCATTGATTCGGCCCATTCGAGTCGACCTATTTGAATCGGCCCATTTGACTCGGTCCATTGACTAACCCATCTATTTCGGCCCAATTGATTCGGCCCATTTGCACCAGCCCATTTGATCGGCTCATTTGTACCGGCCCAAATGATTCGGCTCATTCGACTTGGCCCATTGATTCGGCCCATTTGATTCAGCATATTTGATACGGCCCAATGTGATATATATATTGGCCCATGAGTGAGGTCCAATGTGATGCATATATGCCCCATAAGCAAGGCCCATGATGATGTATGTTAGGCCCTTATGTGTGGTCGTGGGCCCATTGTACGTTTGTCCCTATGTGGGTCACTCCTTGGGGGCAATGTTGGTTAAATGTCCACATTGATGGGCGATGATGGTTGGATGTCCACATTATGACCTTCCCTTAGGCTCTTGTTCGACCGATCATCGAGGCCGATTCCGATTGTCAATTCTGATTATTAAGGTCGATTATCAGTCGATTCCGATTATTGTGGCCGATTGACCGATTAACGATCAAGGTCAATTATCGTGACCGATTCCGATCATCAAGGCCGATTATCATGACCGATTGCCGATTCCAATTATCGTGACCGATTTCGATCATCGAGTCCAATTATCATGACCGATTGCCGATTCCGATCATCGAGGCCGATTATCGGTCGATTCTGATTATTGTAGCCGATTGCTGATTCCGATTATCAAGGCCCATTATCGATCGATTCCGATTGACGTGACCGATTTGTTGATCCTATTTATTGATCAATCCCGAGTGTTGTGGCCGATTGCCGATTCCGATTATCGAGATCGATTATCTATCGATTCCGATTGACGTGACCGATTTGCCGATTCTGATTTTCGAACGATCCCGATTGTCGTGACTGATTTGCCGATTATGATTATCAATCGATTTTCGATTATCGTGACCGATTGTCGATTCCAATTGACGTAACCGATTTGTCGATCCTAATTATCGATTAATCCTGAGTGTCGTACCGATTGCCGACTCCAATTATCGATCGATTCCAATTGACGTGACCGATTTGTCGATTCTGATTATCGATCGATTCCAATTGACGTGACCGATTTTTCGATTCTGATTATCAATCAATCCCGATTGTCGTGACCGATTTGTCGATTCTGATTATCGATCGATCCCGATTGTCATGACCGATTTGCCGATTCTTATTATAGATTGATTTCGATTGTCGTAACCGATTGTCAATTCCGATTGACGTGGCCGATTTGCTGATTCTGATTATCGATCGATTCCGATTGTCGTGAACGATTGTCGATTCAGATTGACGTGACCAAATTGTCAATTCTGATTATCGATCGATTCCGATTGTCGAGGCCGATTCCGAGTATCGATTCCGATTGTTGAGACCGATTTCGATTCTGATTATCGTGATTTCGATTGTTGAGGCCGATTTCGATTCTAATTATCGTGATTCCAATTGTTGAGGCCGATTTCAATTGTCGAGGTTGATTTCAATTAGTGAGGCCGATTGTCGAGACCTATATGATGTATATGCGACCTGTAGTTGAGGCCCATTGTGATGTATATTAGGCCTGCGTGATGTGCATTCGGCTCGTGTTTGAGGCCCAATGTGATGTATATGCGGTGATGTATATGCGGCCCGTATTTGAGGCATGTTGTGATGTGTATTTAGCTCGTGTTTAAGGCCCAATGTGGTGTATATGAGACCCATCGTGATGCATTTGTTGTGATGTATGTCAGGCCCATCGTGATGTGTAGACCCATGGTGTTGTATATTTGGCCCTTGTATGAGGCCATGGGTCCACTATATATTAGGCTCTATGTGGGTCATTCCTTGGGGCAATGTTGGTTAAATGTCTACATTGTCGAGGCCGATTGTTGATGTCAATTGTTGATATTGATTATGAGTATGTGACAGCATAGCATCATGATACATACCCATACGCATCATGTGCATATATGTTATGAGATGTGATTGACCATTGCATATGTCATTGGGCAGGTTGATATGAGACTCCCTAATAAGCGGAGGTTATCTCACATGAGCGCACAACATGCGCATGATTAATATATGACTGGATTGTATGACTCATGCATCACGCATTTTTTTATATGACTATTGTACGCCATAGCGATATCAGGGTCGTAGCCTCCACAGGCATAACATGGATGGCTGGATGAGACACCGAAAATGTTTGGTTCTAGCATACAGGTGTCAAAGATGTCCCTGGGTGAAAATCTCTAAACCTTTGTGGCCAGGAAACGCCCCAACGCCGAGACCGATTGGATATATATGAGTGCATGAGGGTAATATATCAGTAGGCTTTGTCTCCTACTGTGTCGTGGTCGGTTGGGAGGGGGTGTGACCTTACCCGCCTAAGTGAGGGGGCAAATCTAGGTTGAGTTTGACCAGCTTAAGGAATAAATCCGCTATCGACGAGTCGGGCCCGATATTGGCAGGCGGATAGTGATGTCTCTTCCACTTACCCAGTTGTATGCTCGGATAGGGGCGGCAAGCTAGTGTAGAGTGTAATAGACCCCGGTGATGATCCCAGAGATGAACCATACTGATATGTGGACTTATTGAGCAGGAGTTGCATACGCATTCATTTATTCATTCACTATCCACTCGTGCTGGTGGTGCGCACTTATTTGTTACATGCACCTTCTCAATGGCCAGGATTTCGGTTGGGGCACGAGACTAACCTAAGATCAGGAGTTTACCACATTGAGTTTGACTATTCAAATTTAGGTATGGGACTGGTTTGGATAAAAGTCCTTGTGGTGGACCCCGTAGCCTGCGATATTACGTACTATCATCCCAAATTTACTCCGGCTTGTTCATTTCATTCGCACCGCATATCGCATTACATTTGCAGCATTTAACATTTTGGGTTGACATATTTTTGCATTGATGTGGCCATTAGCGTTCATGTCATGCATTACATAGCCTTGGTACGACTGCTGACACTTATGGACTTATCGGTATATTTCCGCTTACTCTGATAATTCATTATCTTGTTAGTATTTCTACTTATTCTGACATTGTACGATTTGTGGATTACCAGTATTTTTGGTATTTTATGACCATGGCATTGTATTGAATACTTGGCTCTTACCTTGTGCACACACTTACACCACCCTCTAAGCTTCTATAAGCTTATGCACGATAGATGTGTGCAGGTGATGTTGGGTTGCAACAGTGTTGAGCATAGAGCGTACAGTGGTCTGCTAGAGCTTGATTTTTGACTTATGTATTTCCTTTTTAGCATTGTACTGAAATTATTATATTAGTGGATATGTGATGATGATGTTGCCTTTGTGATCTAGGTAAACTTGTGGTTATGCTTCTTACGAGTTAAATGTACATTGAAAAAAAAATTCTCCTTGTAAGATCGCAGGATCGGAATCTAGCGTATGGAGTTGGGAGTCGAGAACGGGGTACTACGGAGGCTATTGGCACCGGATTCGGCGATCGGGATTCCTGTGAATCCGATTTCTGGATTTGGGGCGTGACAGAAACAACTGTCTTAAAAACTTCAAAGAAAACAACAAACGAGGACAGTGAAAGCGAAAAAGATGATGAAGATGAGGAAGTGGCTTTGCTGGCACAAAGATTCAGAAAATTCTTTCAGAAGAATCGTGGTCGTTCTACTAGAGGAAGAAAGATGGACAACAGACCTTCTATAGGCAAATTTGGTAAAAAGACCAAAGAACCACAATGTTATGCTTGTCAGAAATATGGAAATCTGTCTACTGAATGCCCAAACAGAAAAACAAAGGATAAGGTGATGGCTGCCACATGGGATGATACAGAAGAGTCAAACTCAGAATCCAGTAACTCAAAGAGTGATGGGGACCAAAAATCCTTGAAAATTTTTATGGTCTCCACTACTCCAATTATTCCCAGCGAATCTGAGAACGAGAAAGAACAGCAAGCCACCAAATCATTTCCGTCAGATAATGAGGATATTGAAAAGGAAGAAGAAGAAGAAAAAACAAGCTACAAGATACCTACAATCAACGTTATATTCATAGCATCAACGTTCTTAAAAGACTTGGAATGTCTGAAAACAAAGAAGGAACTACTGCAAAAAGATCTGGACAAAACATTGGAAATCAATTCACATCTAATTAATGATCTTCAGTAATATCATTCAGAAAATGATAAACTGGAAAGAGTCAATCTGTCCCTAAAAACGGAATCATCAAAGCTTACTAAACAAGTTGAATTATTAAAAGATGAAATTGAGCAACTCGAGGATGAGAATCACACACTCCGGTTTGACCTAGAAAAATCCAGAAAATTTGCTGAAATAAACTATAAATTCTCCTAGAATGGTGAAAAGCTCGAAAAATTATTAAGGATGGGAAGACAAGGAAGAGACAAGAGTGGCCCAGGGTATGATAAAACTAAAAGGAAAACTGGAAATGCAACCCCTATAACTGAAAAATCTGCTACTTCAGGAAGCAATATGAGAACTTCCCCAGTTTGTCATTTATGTGGTGATATGGGTCATTATAAGTTTGAATGCTTGACACCTAAAAGGACTTCACATGACTCTGGTCAAAATAACAAAAGTCAACCTAGGAGAAACACTCACCCATCACCACCTGAAATGAAATCATTGGATCAAGTGGGAGAGAAAACTAAAAATAATTGTCTCAAAATGGATAGTGAAGGAAAAACCGAAGTGTCTAATTACTAACTTTATCCATATATCTTAATGTCAAAGCATGAAAAGAACAAGTCCAAGTCATGCATCTACGTCTAGATATTTGTTGAAATGATGCATTTTTTTCTGAGCTTTAAATGATATATGTGAGGTCTCTCACCTCACTTTTTTAACATAAACATCTTGATGTTTATAATTTTGATGTGTACAATGATTGTACATAGTTTTATTGTGTATACTGATGATTCATTGACAAGCTAAAAGTATACATGATTGGTTATCTGAATGCTAAAAATGAGGAATCATTTATCTTCAATATGTCTGTCGATATGTCATTCTCGATCAAATCGATCAACTGTCGATATCATCGACATCTCTTCAGAATATGGAAAGCCACATGATCGGGTCTATTATCGAAACTATTATCGATAACATCAAATGAGGATTATCGATATAATCGAAAGTAAGTTCGATAAAATAAAAAACTGTTACTCGATAAAAGGCGATCGAGCAGAAAAATTTTATTTTTTTTTAGAAAGAAACTTTCCATTTTTTTTGCTAAAACCCTCGACAGGAAGTTCACCGGTGGGTCCCAGAAGCTCCTCAAAAACTGGTACTATCCTTCAATTTCAGAGTTTATCTTGCTTTTTGGTCGGATACTGTCAGTTTCTTTGAAAGAAGAATTTTGTCTGTACTTCCCAAAGTCTTAATGGGCAAGGACAAAGAAATGGTGTCGGGTCTAGGGGAGTCGTCCAGACCCTCTCGACAAAAGACCCTTGCCTCAAAGGAAAAGGCAAGTGCTGCTGAACGTGTGATCCCTACTCATTAGAGATCTCGACAAACTTCACATGGTGGGTCCCAGTCCGAAACTTCGGCACTTCCTTCGGCTAGCTTAAATCCACGTCCAGCAAAATATATGGGGAGGAAGCTCATTCACGAGAGAAAGGTAGACAGGGATTGTCTAAAACCATACAATCTTGAATCCCTGTTTGCTGCAATTGATTGGTTGCTTGTTCTAAATTTCGGTGGGTCATGCCAACTCGAACGAACACGCAACTTCCTTGTCGCATATTACTCACCCGTGTATGATCCTCCCTCTATCATGGTCTCTCTGGATGGTGATGATGTGCTGATCACGCCTGCTACAATGGCAAATATCCTTAGACTAACAATAGCACCAGTGGGTCTCCCTAAAATGGACCTCAAAAATATGAAAATTCGGTCCATGGTAACTAAGTACCTGTGTCATAGTAGGGGACATTCCTTGGTATCAAGGGAATGCATTGAAATCTAGGTACATGGAACCAAAATTTCGAGTCGTGCACGGTATCTTCACAACAAATATATATCCCAGAAGTACCAACTAGTCCGATCTCACCAGTTTTATGACTATGCTAGTATACTCAATCGCCAAAGGGATAAGGATCTGTCTGCCAACTCTGCTTGTCTATCAGTTGGTAAACACCATACATACATCCAAGGACCTCCATCTGCCCTATCCCTGAATCATAAACATGGTATGCGATGCCATCGGCTTCCCAACGACCACTGATCCGGTTCTTCCTCTCCAAATCTTCAACAAAAATAACATTCGCAAAATGGACTTGAAGTTCCACAAGTACCGTAAAGATCTAGAGGAAGGTACTCAAGAAGAAGGAGATGCTGGTGTCGCTCCCACCGAATGGACTGACATGGCCAGAGATGAACCTTTTGGACCCGATCTAGCAGCGTCAACTTCAACGCCCGGATATGTCAAACGATTCAAGCTGGACAGGATTGGGGCAATTCAGAGGGATGTCCACTCAGTGCACGAGCGGCTTACCGTCCTAGAACGATTGGTCCAAGGTGTGCAGCAGACGGTCCAACAATTAGTAGATCTGATGACTTGCTGGCGCGACGACACGACACCGTCTTCCTCGACTCCATAAGCACTGATGTCTGAATGTTATCACATGCACTTCACTCTTACTTCCACATATGAATATTAGTATCTTTTTTTGGATGTTCTACGTTCTCATGGGTGTATGTGACAGCTCTCTAACTTACAAAGGCTGACATTTTGTTTTTTTGTTTTTGGTTGTATATGCCCATGGATGGGCTAAAAATTGATGTTTTATGATGGGTGCCCATGAATGGGCTTGTTAATTTTATTGGGATGATTGTTCATCTACTGCCAAACTTGGGCAGTAAATATAGTTTTTTTAAATATGGTTGGATGTAATTCACATTTTTACTGCCATTTTTATGTTTCATAGATCCCTTGGTTTATCTGATATGGAATGCATGTGATGTCTCTTAATGATTATCCTATCTGCTATATCAGTGCCATATCTAATCTGCTATGCATACATACCTACTGTAAATGATGTAGGTTAATCAACTATTAGAATATTTTACATCTATCTATTCTATGCATATTCCTCTGGATGTTGGTTCTCCCACATTATTTTAACTTCAATCAATATCAACTGTTATATCTTTGTCAATGATTGACAAAAAGGGGGAGAACAGTCTAAAAACCCCGAACGGAAAATTGTATATCTGCTTAAATGGTGTTGTAGGTGCTAGGGAAAGCAGCATCACCAAGATAAGGGGAGTTTGAACTCAGGGGGAGCAGATACTAGGTTGTGTACATGTCTTCACTAGAAATTGTAAAATTGTGTAAAATGCATGTACACACAATTTAGGATGTGTTTGTCTAGATACTGTTCTAGGGTGTTTTGGTATTTTGTTACGTAATTGACAAAGGAGGAGATTGAAAGTGTCCTGGTTTGTTAATTAGCATGAGTGTTGAGTTAGTCAGACTGCAGAGCCTCATAAGAAGATCAATTCAAGCGTCTGTTTCAACCGGATGTGTGCAAGCTCGCCACAGGTAAATCTAGCGTCACATCCCTTGTCCCAAAACACCAGGTATATAAAAGCCTTAAAATAAACTAGAACATCATAAGGTTTTTAAGTTAAGAAAACTTTTTTCAAAATAGGAAAATTCTCTAAGTTTTCTTGCTTTGTCGATTTTATCGATACACATCTCGATATGATCGACCTGCGCTGTCGATGTCCTCGATACCTAAATGATATCATCGGAATGAGGACAAAAGTGTCCAGCAACCACATATATATCTGGACGGATTTATCGATGTATCGATATACCTATCGATATCATCGATATTTGAATCTTGAGTCCATCGAAGGTGACTCGATAATATCGACAGGCAGATCTCCGACGCCCCTATTTTTTCTTAAGAATATCATATATGCATCGATATATCGAAGCCTCCTCGATACCATTGAAATTCAAATCTTAATGATATCGGAAGGCTCTTGATGATATCGGTCCTGGGCGCCAAGTTCTTCCAACAAAATATTTCAGGATGGTTTATCTATAATCGGGGGTCTCTCGATAGAATCGACAATCAAATGTCGATAATATCAGTACAGTCTCGATTGCATCGAATATGGACATAACCTGTCCAGCAAGCTTAAAGAAAAATCTGTTGGATTTATCGATGTATCGAAACAGGTATCGATATCATCAACATTCAAATTCTAATGATCTCGATGGTCCCTCGATCATTCCTGTAAACATGAAATATTTCATGTCAAGTCTCTCTCATTATTCAAATGTCGATGAATCGACACTAGTATTGATTGAATCGGAGTTCGAAATCCGATGACATTGACACCTATTTCGATTCCATCGACCAGCTGGCAAGAGGTTTCAAAAGTGTATGACATTTGAGTTTGTGTAATTGAGCGGATCATTGATGCGATCGAGAGTATACGCTCATTGATATCGAACCCGCTCGATGATATCGAACTCGGTCATAAATATGACCGTTTTATATCCGTTGAAACTTTTTGCCTATATATAGAGGATTTGTCTATTATTGCTGGTAGAGAAAGTAGAGAGTGCTTTTGTGTGTTTTACCTTAGATCATATACCCAAAGCCCTTTCTCTCAAGGGAGTTCATCCTCTAATCCACCCTCATCATTGATATTCAATTGAGTGGATTGGGGAATGAACTTCCACATTCAAGGATCCTTCAGCTACTACCTTAATGGCAAATCATTAAGCTGGGATGCCTTGAATGCATAATCGGAATCACTTTATGTTCCTTATAGGAAAATTTTTTATAGAGTAGGATTCCATTTTGACCTTGACCCAACCCGAGCCTCATATTAGTATATCATCTAGTTGCGGATCAAGGAAGCCGAAGATTCTTCATCAACAAGGAGGAAATCTTCGTCGACGTGCTGAATGAGACTCATCCACTTATTTGTAAGTTATTAGAGTCAAGAGGACACTTGTGATAATTCCTTTTTAGGATTGGGTCTTAGGTGTTTTCACCCTTACAAGCCCTCGTAGGAGGCCTCCGGCGGGAGTATACGTGCTGGGTACGTAGTGTTGACCCTTGCTCTGTGGAGAACATAAACTTCCAGTTGAAGGTGAACTTGTCTAAAACCTTAGGTTGTGATCCAAGTGAAAGCTTCGTTAAGGTCTTATAGAAGATCCTTGGCCAGTGTGCCTAAAAGTGGGTGCGTTGTGTTGACCCTTGCTCGTGTGAGCATAAACAATCAGCCTCAGTGTAGGTTGTAAAGGTTGAATGTGAAACTGATTTAAAACCTTAGGTTTGAGGTGAACTATTGTGAAACCTCCTTAGTGAAATCTGGTACACTCAAGGGTTGAGTGCGGTTACCAATAGTGGAGTAGACAAGTAGTAGAACCACTATAAAAATGACTGTGTTTGAGATTGTTATTCTTCTGTTTGTGTGATTTACTTTAATATTTTCATATCTGAATATCTGAGATCACACCTTACACACATACACAGTCATATCCATCATAAACTAGTTTGCATATTGTTTACTACTTAAATAGTTTGTGATTGGATCCTCTACAGGGCTTGGAATCCAGTAGAGTTATTTTTTAGTAATCCTAATATGTACTTGTTGTTAAGTTTAGTGTAATAGGATTTTAAATAAACCATAAAAACTTTAAAAAGTCCTATTCATCCCCCTCTAAGACATATTAGCATATTCATACTTCGACTAAAGCAGTCTTCACCATTATTTCATATACATACATGCATACAATATATACGTGTATACATACACATATATACATTCATGTGTGTGTGTGTGTGTGTGTGTGTGTGTGTGTGTGTGTGTGTGTATATATATATATATATGTATATATAGACACACACACACATATACATTTATATATATAAAAACCATGTATGTTAGTTCTTCTTATAGGAGTCATGGCCCTTAAGAAGACGCGTAATGTTCGTGATTTAATACCCTTTGCAAGTGCATTTCTCTCAGATAATTCTTTACCAAATCCTCATATTCTCGAAGAATCTTGAACAACTCTTGACGAGTAAGATGAGAATGAAGTCAATGAAGTAGGGCAAACTCCACCACCACCACTTCCAGTTAGCATGACAGATGCTGGACATAGTACACAACTCTCATTATGCACAAATACTATTTGAGCTAACATCGCAGGACCAAATGTTCAGCTGTGGAACGCTGCCTTTGGATTGGTAGCGTAGATGGCGGCAATGCTAAAACAACAGTAGGATCAGTTCGCCGTTCAGTGGGACATGTTAGCCACCTTGAACCAGATATCCCAACATCACCGGAACACATCTCTACTTAAGTTTGATCAGCCTCTTGAGGTAGATTTACTTGAAAAGTTTATGAAGTTGCAACGACTAGTATTCAATGGTGCATCTTATCCATCAATAGCAAAAGATTGGTTGAAGCAGATTGAGTAAGTTGATGTACTGATTTGAATGTTTTGTTGCAATATTTTATGATGCAGTAAATTATATGCTAATTTATGCTAAATTGCATAAAATTATAATTGTATGTTAAATTTGTTTATCAAGACAACTATATATAGCAGTTATGAAAATGATACGTTCATGGATCATCCCTCATTCATTGCTTTTGTGTAATGCGTGGTCAATCTTAGGGGCCTTCCCTGAAAGAAATGTCGATCCTGGTAGAGTGTTACCAGATGCGGGCTATGCCCAAGCCTACCGAAAGGTGAAAGTCTACCCAACGGATGAATGCAGGTTGACGACCTCTAACCTAAGTTTAAAATCAAATTAATATTTCTTTTTCCCTTCATCCAGGTCTTTATGTCCTAATCATGAGGTACGACATCAAATAAACATTATAGTCGCCATTAGGACATTTTTAGTCATAAACACCTAAGATTGAGATCTGCCTATGTTTGCTCATTTTGGGATCAAGCCCTAAAATGATATGAAAAAATTGATGAATAACATGAATAAAACACATGCAACATAGTGAGGCCCACAAAGCACCAACTAGTAGTGATATAGTTATTGGCCAACGTCGCTCGTCAACTTGAGTGGATCCATCGAGGTGCATGGGATCCCAAATTATGGAGCCCATTGTGATGTATTTTTCTCACATCCACATCGTTCATCGGTGTTGAAAGCTCATTTTAGAACATGATACAAAAAATAAGAAGATTTGAATCTCTTGTGGATCATAGTATAGGAAACAATAGTAATTGACTATTAAAAACATCCAGTGGGCACAAAAGTTTTTTGATCAAGATGATATTTGTTTGGTATTTCTGTCCAAGTCTTTGTAACCTTATCAACGGAAGCGGATTGCGTGTTGAGTAAACTCTTTAAGGCTCATCATGATTTGTGTATTGTATTCAATCTGTCCATTCATTTTACTATATAATTTTAAGTCTTGATCCAAAAAATGAAGAATATCCAAGTATCAAATGAACCACACCGCAGGAAACAATGTGAATTGAACTTCTATCGTTGAAAAATTCTTGGGAGCCATAGAAGTTTTGGATTAAGCTTATATTTGATTTTTCCCTTCATGCATGTTTGTATGATCTTATGAACATGTTGGATGACAAATAAACATCACCGTGGAGCCTAGCAAGGTTTCAACGGTGGAAATCATTATTCCCAGTGTTTCATATGGTATGATCCACTTGAGCTCTAGCTTTGCTTCAATTTTGGTCTCAACCCCTTAAATAAGTTGGAAAAATGGATGGACGACATGGATAAATCATAGGCATTCACCGTGGGCCCAACTGAGTTTACTCAGTATGATAAGAGATCCGATTTCCTTGTCAATAGGTTTGATGGGAAATCAGTACGCTCTTATCGTATCGAGTAAACTCAGGTAGGCCCACCCTTGAACTCATGTGGTCTATCCATGCCATCCATCCATTTTTCCATCTAATTTAAGGGTATAAGCCCAAAATTGAAGCATATACAAAGATGAGGTGGATCATACCACATAATAGTTAGGATGATGATTTCTAACTATGAAACCTTTCTAGGCCCCACAGTAATGTTTATTTGTCATCCAACGTGTTTATAAGATTATATGGACATGGATGAATGGAAAACAAAAATATAAGCTTGATCCAAACCTTCCGTGGCTCTAAGAAATTTTCAATGGTAGAATTTTAATTCAACCATTTCCTGTGGTGTGGTTCATTTGAAAATTATATATGCTTTATTTTTGGGCTTAAGGCTTAAAATTGTCTGGGAAAATGGATGGACGGGGCGGATAAAATACATGAATCATGGTGGACTTCGTAGAGTTTACTAGGGCAGTGTGTTGCTCACTGGGCGACCCGCTTCCGTTGGATGGAAAATAAATATTTAAGTTGGTCATGATGTTTTTAATAGTAGGAATTTAATTAAGATTGTTTCTTGTAGCGTGGCCCACTTGAGATTTGGATCAGCTTCATTTTTGGATCATATCCTAGACTGAGCTTTTTCAATACGGATGGACGGTGTGGATGTAAAGAAAGTACATCACTGTGGGCCCCAGTTAGGCATCCGAAACTGCCCTGCCAAACAGCCCCGTTCCGCACTTGAGCAAAAGAAAAAAACAAAGGAGAGGAAAAAATACAGAAGAAAAACAAGGGTTAGGGCTTCCGTTGCCAGAGCAGAGAGAGGGAAGCTGAGAGAGACAGAGAGAAGGAGACGCTGAGAGAGGGAGAAGGAGACGTTGGGTCAGAGCAGGTAGGTGCACTTTCAATGCAGCTGCGTTTCCACCACCCTATCCCAAATTCGAAATGGATAGCCGTTGCCTGTAACAAAGTAACCTGTGACTTGGAAAACACCTAATTCCTCTGTTACATTTCTTGAAATCTTACCTGATAGAAAGTTACAGGTTGAGACTTTGTTACCTGTAACATTTCTCCCCCAAACACAAACTGTAAGAAAGTCACCTGTAACTTTCTTACATTTTACACAAGTTACAGGCATCCAAACGGCCCCTAAGCTGAGCCACCTGCTTCTCGATGTTTCTCGTTCGTAGGGTTTCATTCCCAGCAATAGCGCTCTTTCTCTGGCTGCGGATTGCTCGTGAGCTATCGAATCGAAATGGGAGTTCCAGCGTTTTACCGATGGCTGGCAGAGAAATACCCTATGGTGGTGGTGGATGTGGTCGAAGAGGAGCCTGTAGACATCGAAGGCATATCGATCCCCGTCGACACCAGCAAACCAAACCCTAACAACATCGAATACGACAACCTCTACCTAGACATGAACGGAATCATTCACCCTTGCTTCCACCCCGAAGACAGGGTACGTATCTTCCATCTTCTTCTTCTTCTTCCTAACATCTTGATCTTCATTTAATGCCGAATTCATGCATCCTTTGTTTCTGTCTCGTGAAAATTCTTTTTAATTGCTCGTTCGAGATGGCTAGAAATCAGAGAACTGGTGGATAACTTTGGAAACCTGGGAAAAAAGAGGGCTGCGTTTGGATGCACTATTGAAATTAACTAAACTGTGAATTTGTTCCCTAGCATTCCTATTCATGTTCTGAGTTCCAATCTGCAATTGCGTTGGCTCCAAGTTGGGTTGAAAGCAACACGGCTACAATTTGAGGGTGACTATGTAATTATGAATAGTTGGAACCATCATTATACTCTGTTGCTTCGTGATGCCATTAGAGTCCTAGTATAGTTTGGAATTTTAGTATGTTTGTTTTTTATTTTATTTTTGGAAACAGTTTGGTATTAGTAGTTGGATATGATTAGGAGTGTGCTAGGCACAAATTAGTAATAGTTTGAGTTTCACTTAGAAACCTATGTACTTCAGCACATAAATAGGCTAGTAGGTCATGAATATGAACAAGATCTATGATTTTTTCAAATAATAAATTATTTACTTTGAATTTCATGCGAATGTTGTTTTCTTTAAAAGGTGCAAGGCCCTAGAAACCGTCAGTGCTACTCCATTGGCTTTATGTGGAGCAACTCCATAAATTTATCTTTCCGTTTACAATCTTTATGCTTCAAGTCTAGTACATTTTCTGTTTTTGAAAGGTTGAGTCTGGTAGGTGGTATTCACTTTATGCATGATTTTTGGTATTAGAGCAAGTTCCTTCCTTGGGAACTTGGGGCTTTCTTCCCTTGCTTTCTTTCCCCTCTTCCCCCTTTCCCTTTCCATCCAAAAACCATAGCCCTCTCCTTCCCCCAAATAAAAAACAAATCCCTTTCCTTCTCCTTCAATCATTACCCTCCTTTTTCTTATTTACGCATCCCAAATCCATGACCAATGTTTTAAATACCGTTATCACGTAATGTATCGCACCCTTGGGATATGGATACATATCGGTTATCATATGGGATATATCGGTCGTATCGCGTAATGTATCACCGTTGTTGGGAAACATGGGAACATTGTGGTCAAAATTTTCAATGAAACTTCAGGGATTGTTGAAAAAGACATCAATACATACTTAGAAATCAAAACATAACAAAAAAAAATAAAAATGCACATAATAAGGGTATCCTTTGTATGGGGTCCTAATATATGCTTTTTCCAACTAAACTGATGCAAGTATATTCAAAGTCTATTCATATAATTTATAAACGTAAGAAGACATGTATGGAAACACAAGCAAAACATTCAAAAGCAAAAGAAGAATCACTAGATCTGGTTACATACATGTTTAATTTTGTGTTTGGAATTTGGATACAAAGATTGTAATTGATTTGCGAGAAATTGAGAAATTTTGATTTTTCTCAAATTTCCACAACTTGACCCAAATGCATGATTTTTAATGGAAAATATGAAGAATCATATATTTGTAACAATTTGACATTGGTTTAACGTGATTTACAACAAAAATATGGATCGAAAATAAAAAATGCTCACTGGATCGAATAGGTGGGATATATCAGCACCAGTGTTTAAATTATCGGCGATAATATCAAATTATCGCCGATATTTTCGGTATCAGTGGCTCGTCGATAACGAAAATCCCAAATTTCGAATCTCCACTAGATATCGATTTTCGGTATTGGTGGCTCGTCGATAACGAAAACCCCAAATTTCGAATCTCTACTAGATATCGGCGAGATTTCGCCGATTTTTTTCGATAAAATGGCGAAATTTCGACATTGTCGGTGATTTTCTGCGATAAAATCGAGCACATGTCTAGCGTAAATACTGGAAAATTAAAAAAAAAAGAAAATACCTTTTGAGGAGTTTTGGAAGATCTTCGGTGGGTGGATTGTGGATCAACAACTTCGGTCTTCAAAAGTACAAAATAAACCCACAAGTCTTCCATTAGGGTGATGATTTTTTAAAATTTCAGTGAGTTTTCCGTTAACTTGCTGGATTTCCGTAAAAAAAATCACCATTTTTCCCGTGAGAATCAATGTTATAGATGTTTCAAACTGAATTTTAGCGTGAAAAGAGGAAAAGGGTTTTGGTTTCCCTTTTCTCACGGAGGATTTTAACTTCTCTTTGTTTACGGAGGATTTTTAGAGGTTTAAAAGAATCGAGTTCCCTTTTTTAATAAGGACATGCGACGACTCTATGGGCCCACCTCAACTTATGAATTGTATATCTACGCCATCCATTCGTTTTTCCATGTCATTTTAGGACATATGCCAAAAGATGAAGCATAGTTAGATCTCGCGTGGACTACACTACAAGAAACAGTGGTCATTAAACACCCACCATTAAAAACTTTAAAGGGTCCACTGTAATATTTATTTCGCATGCAAGCTGTTCATAAGGTCTCACAGACCCGGATGAAGGGAAAACACAATTATTAGCTTGATCTTAAAGCTTTTGTGGCCCACAAAAAGTTTTTAATGGTCAGTGACCATTGTTTCTTATAGTGTGGTCATTGGTCCACCTGAGATTTGGATCTGTTTCATTTTTCGGCTCATGTCTTAAAATAAGCTAGCAGAACAGATGGACAGTGCAGATATACAACACATATTGAGGTGGGCTCCATGGCTAGATTCTATCCCACCTTGTCGATGGTTCAGCGAAAGCGGATTGCATGGTGTGCCACGCACCAATCTCTATTGTGTGTTGATGCCACCAAGTTCTATGGGACCCACTATGATTTTTTTTGCTATATCCAAACTGTCCTTCCATTTGGCGAGATCGTTTTGGGGCTTGAGCCCAAAAATGAAACAGTTCCAAATCTTAAGTGGACTACACAGGAATCAATGGGGACTGTGATTCTCACCGTCAAAACCTTCCTGGGGCCCATCATAACGTTTATTTTCCATCCAACCTGTTCACAAGGTCACACATACCTTCCTAGGGCCCATCATGATGTTTATTTGCCATATCATGTTAGTTCATGGGCTAAAAATGAAGAGCATTGGATTTTTTATTTTTTTTTATTTTATTTTAACAAGCTAATAATTAATTTGGATTCATGATATAGCTACGCAGGGTACCATAATTTGGACAATTTAATTTGACACTTGTGTGCCTAGTGTTCAATTTCTAAGTGCTTGTATATAAAATCTATTTTTTATATTTAAATAAAATAAATCTATTTTTTATATTTTAATAAGATAAATCTATTTTTGAGATAAAATAAATTATTTATTTATTTCTTTAAATGGGCCCCCTTATGGTTTGATTTATTATGTGATGAGGATGAGCTATCCTAATGGAGCCCATTAGGACCCACTGGGGCCATTTAAAGGAAAATAAAGGATTACATTTATTTTTTATTATTTTTGGATTTACTTTAAAATATTTTTGAAATATAAATTAATAATGTATTTAATGAAAAAATATTTAAAAACCCTATTTGTATGGATTATGTAATGAATAGTTGGATTGGTGGGTATATGGGATGGATGGATGGATTATAATTTGGATGAGTTGATGGATGGATGGATGGATGGACGGATTGGATGGTTGGATGGATAGGATGGATGGATGGAATAGAATTTGGATGAGTTGATGGATGGGTGGATGAATGGATTGGGATAGTTGGATGGATGGAAAGGTTGGATGGATGGTTGGGTGGGTTGGATGGATGGATGGGTGGGTGGGGATGGTTGGATGGATGGATGGATGGTTAGATGTATAAATGGGATGGATGGATGGTTGGATAGATGCAAGGATATATTAGAATGTTGGATTTATTATAACTGCATATGCTTTTAGGCCTTATTAAATGAAAACTTATTATGGATTTATTTTTAATTTTTTTTTTTTTGGGTACTTTTTTAATTCATAAATATGCAAACATGTGTATTTAGACATCTCCTGAAGTTTCACAAAATTTTTTACCTTTTTTCTTATGTTTCCCCACATTTCCGGTTATCAGCGATATTATTGGCGATAACGATATTTTATCTTTATCTCTGGCCAACGAAACTTGTAGTGATACCGACAACTCGAACACTGATCGGCACTACCCGTGCGTTTCGTATCGCACAGGTGGCATACAAGATATATCGTGGGATATATCGGCTGATATCGTTGATATTTAAAACACTGTCCATGACAAACCCATTGCCAAAATCCATGAAAAAGCCTAACTTCAAATCCATAGTAAAACCCCTAAGCATTCCCATCGCCCAAATCCCACACCCCAAATTTCCCCATTTGCCTAAATCCTACACCAATGAACCAACACAGTCGTCAATTTTGAGATGTCATCTAGAGGTGGATACTCATACACTCCATGTGGTTCTTAAGACTTGGATACTCATAAATATTGCAATTGTTAGTACTCAACTTGCAACTACCCTCACTCATCTTCCAACTACCTGTATACCCATGTCTATCAGAATTGTCCTTCCTATTACTACATTGTTACCTGTTTTCATATGATTATTATGGCAAGTGATATCGATGCTACATCCTTTCTACACAAGCACTTGAGAATATGTTGAATATTCGAAAATATGCAATTGTTGTTGAATATTTGAAAATGCATATTTTCGAATATGCAATTGTAAAGGCCCATCTGAGGGATCAAGGAACACTGAGAAGATATGGAAGGATGAGATGCGAGAAATTAGGGAAGAAGTCTGTGAATGAAGAAAAT
Source organism: Magnolia changhungtana (assembly GCA_030180095.1). NCBI lineage: Eukaryota > Viridiplantae > Streptophyta > Magnoliopsida > Magnoliales > Magnoliaceae > Magnolia > Magnolia changhungtana. The sequence goes on from JASAUF010000294.1 coordinate 1,584,298, forward strand.
TAGTTAAGAAGTTTGGCCAAGCTTGCATGGATCGCTTGTGGAGACTGGATGGAAACAATGAATCTCAACATGTTGAATTTGAAAATTCAAAGGATGATGTGTGTAGCGAAAGTGTCAAAATCCAAGATGATACACACCAAGGGTCTAAGGTGGTATCAATTGAGGAACCAATCATTGGAACACGCGATGGATCATTGGCTCAATCCACGGAAAAGGTAATCAATGACTCAATAATCATGTTGGCATCCTATGGAGACCGTTAAAATTGAGATGGATGCATCAGTCCCATCCCAACATCAATCAAAGTCTGTAAGAGGATTCAAGAAGCTAATGAAGCCGATTGATCCATCATCTGAGGCATTCAACTCCTCTGCCAAAGATGAAGTGGAAGCCAATGACTAAAAACATGTACAACACGAAAATGATGGAAGAAGTGGGATCTAAGAAGCCATCCCACGTGAGAGTTGCCTATCAGATGTGCAAATCTTAACCACCAACTGCCATTGAAGCTAGGCAAAGACATTAGAAAGCCAGAACATGTACTTGGATCAATCTTGTTTACCAAACTGGAACATGGGTTTTCTGATCCTGGGGGAATTGATGCAATCTGATCCCATACGGATAGGTTCTTCACTGCATGCTTCAATGTGTAGTACTGCTACAGTAGCGCACTACAGTCAAGCGATGGTACACCCAAGTTAATCTAGCACAGTTTATTTTGAGTCCTAGTATAGTTTGGAATTTTAGAATGAGTTTGTTTCTTATTTTGTATTTGGAAACAGTTTGTTATTACTTACTAGTAGTTGGATATGATTAGGAGTGCTAGCAGCCTAGCACCAATTGGGAATAGTTTTTGAGTTTCACTTGGAGACCTATGCAATTAAGTTTGTAAATAGGCATGTGGGTATCGGGCGTCGGCAATTTGGAGAGGTATTTTAGCTACAAAGACTAATTTCTCAAAGGGAGTGGTGGGGTTTGAGCTTGGGAACGGGGAGAAAATCCAGTTTTGGGAAGATGTTTGGCTGGGTGAAATCCCTTTGTGTAATGTTTATCCTAACTTAGCTCGCATTTCGCCGTTCCACGATGTTCTAGTAGGTCAGTGTGCATCTAGGGTAGGATCGTTAACAGTTTGGTGCCCTCCTCCTTGTCTCTATCTATCAGATGATGAAGCCAGCGAGGTGGTCTCGCTCCTCTCTTTTATCCAACATTTCCATCTGCCCATCAGGGAGATGGACAGTCTACTATAGAGGATGGAGCCTTCAGGATGCTTTTTAGTTCTTTCTATAATATGCTATCTAAATCTGATGGGGTTGGAGGACTCCTCTTCACCAAACATGTTTGGTCCTATGCAGTGCCTCCAAAGGTTGCAGCATTCTCTTGGCTTGTAGGGTGGGAAAGGGTTCTAACGATAGATAATCTTCAGAGGGGTATGCTCTTGCCCAACTCTTGCTTGCTTTGCATGAAGGACTCAAAATCGATCAACCACCTCTTCATTCATTGCCCTAGTGTTTCCAAGGTGTGGGCTTCTGCTATGTCTGACTTCAATATGCCTTGGGTAATGCCACAGTCTATTGGTGCTATATTTTTTGGCCAGGCATGGTGCGAATTTACCTAAGAACAAGAGAGGTCTTTGGAGATCCTGCTTGATGGATACTCTTTGAGCAATCTGGAAAGAAAGGAATGGAAGATGTTTCCGTAATTTGAGCCACAACGTCGATTGGATTACAACAAAAGTTCGGAACTATGTTAAGGAGTGGGGCTGATCCTTTTTCGGATGATTGGGGTGTGGATTGTTTTTCGAGATGCTGATCTTTTCGGTCTTTGGGATGGGAGGACCCTTTCTCCTGGGGGCTGTTTTTCTGTAGTATTTTGTGTTAGGGTTGTATTCTTTGTTGCATGTTGGCGACTAATCAATAAAATTCTTTGTTATCTTTCAAAAAAATAGGCAGTTAGGTCATGCATATGAACATGATTCTCTGATCTTATGAAATAAGCAATTTTATTTGAATTATTGCCATAGAAATTTTCTTAGAGAGGTGCAATGCCTTAGAAACCATCGATGCAACTCCATCAGCTTTGTGTGGAGCGACTCCACATATTTGTCGTTTGTTTATCATCTTTATGCTTTGAATCTGGTACGTGGGATCAACTTTATGAGATTAGTTTCAATCTCTTTGATTCTAGTTGCATTGTGTCATTGCTATTAATCTGGATAGCTGCAATTTGACTCACCTTTACATCCAAAAGGAGCCAAGAACAACGCTTTAGCTTGAATTCCATAATTTTTGTGTGTGTTTTTTTTAAAAAACTTTTTTATCGTTTATTGGAGGATAAGTACTTCATTTTGGGGAAACTTCTCCCTTGAATGGTGCACCAAGTCCTCACCTAGTGTGCTGTAGTCAAATTGGACACTTGATGAGATGGTCATGATTTGGACTGTTTATTGCGTGGGTCCCATCATGGATCAGCCATGCTGATGGATATCATTGCTTTAATGATTTTAGCTGTCCAAGTGTTGACCAATATATGGATGATAGATGATAATATTGGAAATGGTCATCCTAGAATGAGAAATGGTCCCTTAGTTGGGTGAGCATGATTTCCACATTAGTGTCAGTCTTTGGACAATGCTCCATCCACTGTCTGGCCCCTCTGTGAGTGGTCTAGATCATGGGTTGCCCTCACTTAAGTTTAATGCACCAGATTTGGAGTCTAGTAATGCCCAGGTTAGATGCCCCTGTGCCATTTTTGGGATCTTAATTCTTTTTTACAAGATATCATTTCTCAGTAAAACAAGGAACAAATTCAGGACGTGGGGGCAGCCATGAAGTCTATATTTTAACATCATCATGTTTGCTGAGATAATGGGGTTAATGAACAATGTTCATACAAATATGAACGAGCCAGATCAGAAGATGTGGACATGTGCTCCCAATGAATGCTTTTGATCAAAATGTCTATTACATAAATGTTTTAGCGGTGATGGTGATGATACCTCCATGCACAAATGGGTGGCGGTATCTCATCCCTCCTAGAGTTGAACCATTTGCTTGGTAGTTAACGGTTGATATGCCCCGTGGATAACCTTCACAAAAGCTGGTTTTCATTCTCGAGAATTTGCTTCATGTGTTGTGAGAACGAGGAGTTGGCCGACCATCTATTCCTCCATTGCCCCTTGGCCTGCAATGTGTGGTTCCCATTTCTTTGATGTGTGGAAAAGGAAAAAAAAGTTTTTGTTGGGTTTGGATCTCACATTAGAACCATCAGTTGCATTGCTTTTTTGATGGCCAATCAATCAAAGTATATATATATTAGAAGAAAAAACAAAGATTACAAACTACAAAGCAACAACACTGCTCAAGCATCTACCAAAAGTAAAAAAAGAAAAGAAAATAGGGAGTAAATACAACAACAAGAAGCTACAACTCCCAACAACTAAAACACCGTTCTCTAATGAGTATTTATGATCAGAACAACCCTCAGGCCTCTTAGGCAAGATACCCGCATTAGAATTGGCCTCTCAAAGAATGTGAACAACTTAGAAGGAGCAACCCTCGACCAATTCTTTGAGCTCCTTAGTGAGTGAATGAGATCAACTAATCGCCTAATCCCCAAGGAGCAGGGACCCCCCAGTCCCACGATATCACATTCCAGGAGTCACCTTAAAAAACAACGGGGCTGAGAGCAAACTAGATATCTCTCTTGAATGCTTTGGAGGACAAGAGTAAGCATGATTTGAATCCCTAATACCATCAAGCTCCAAAAACTTGGCTAAAAACTCCTGTCGGACCTGGTTTGCCAAAAAACAACCATCAAAATTCAGTTTATACTAACTCATATGCAGTGTTTCAAATAGCGCCCGTAGCGTACACTATGTAGCATAGCGTGGCCGTAGCGCTACGTAGCGTCCCAAATAGCGTAAATCCCTTGTAGTGTATGTTACAGGGGTCGTAACGTACACTAAAACTACGTAGCACGTAGCGTCCGTAGCGTAAGCTACAATGTATTTTTTTACTATTTTATTTTTTTCACATTTTCTTTGTTTCTAATGTTGAGGAATGTGACACTTGTATTATACTTGATACTTTTAACCTATGTGATTTTTATTTCTTTTCATAATTGTGACTTGTGGTTTCAATTAGACATTATTAATTAAAGTGGTTTGCTTAGAAAGTTGTTGATGTAATAATTATTTGATTTAGCTTATATATGTGGATTGGCTTTTGATAAATGATAACTAATAACTTTTTTGAACATGCTTATAATTGATAAAATGAATTATCTTTTAGGCATTTATATATATATATATATATAACTATCTATTATATTTGTCATATTTTTTAAATATAAAAATAGAAGTATCGTGTAGCTTACGCTACACGCTACGTAGTTACGATACATGCTATAGAGGGCTGAGCGCCACGCTTCATGCTACCGCTATTTAAAACACTGCTCATATGAGGGGCTTCCAAGTAATAGATTGTTTCATAACATGATCACCACTAAGCATAACCTCCTTCCAACCTGACCGAAAGGAGCAGGGGTACCCTTGAAATTTTGCTGAATCTTGTGCAGCCCACCATCATTTAAAAAATTCTCTTAATCAAGCATTTAGACGATACAACTTTACCTTCAAAGGCCCTCCAATTTCTTTCAAGCCAAAGTGACCACACAACTGCAAACAATGACATGATCCATAGATACCATCCATTTAAACTCCAAGCTTACACCACCTAACTTCCTATCAGCTCATGATAGGAGCCGGGGATCTCCATGTTATACCAAACTTTGCCAAAACAATGGCCCATATGTCTCTAGAAAATTCACAATGGAGGAAATGATTAATTATATCTTCTTGACAGCGACATGTATCATCTATTTGTGAAATACATCCCTCTACATTTTAGATTGTCAGTTGTAAGACTCTTCTTATGACCGACCAAACAAATGCTCTGATTTTAGGTGCCACCTGAGATCTGAGATTCTGAAAAAAAAATGAATAGTTTTTAGGAGAGTCAGCCAAATCTTGTGGCAAGGAGCTAACTGAGAATGCATCTTTTGCCTCTAACTGTCACACAGCCTTTTATCATCTCCATCCTGTTGGATATACATCCCTTGTAATGTAGCCATCAACTTCAACAATCCATTGATCTTGCCCTCCTTGAGATCGGGACCGAAGGAAGAACACCACACAATGTTTCTCCTACCCTCTGATAGAATGCAAGAACTACAAGAAACATTTATCAACTAAGCTCCACTAAAGGTAATTCAGAGCGTCAAGTATCCTCCCAAAATCTCACTCTATCCCCCATTCTGACTTCGAACTGCGGATGATTAGAGCAGGAGGGTTGAGCTCTAGAGATTGCTCTCTAAAGGGATGCCCCCATCTAGTAGAGGCATGATTAAGGTCCCGACTATAGTTGCACAAAGCGTGAAGTGAAGCAGTAACAAATTCAGGTGTGGGGAAGCAGGGAAGCGTCTGTTTCGTAGGAAGTGGGAGCGGGAGGCTGAAGTGGAGATTCAAAGTGGGAGCAACACCTAGTTAGAAGGATCCTTCAACTAAGGACCCAATCATTTGCACTCAATTATACATGTTTCAATTTTAGATGATTAGATATTTCACCTTTTTTTTTGTCGTGTTCCGAGTTCTTCTATATAAGTATGTATGTTTCTCTCTAATTATATTTACTGGATTCTCTTTTCATATATTTTTTTTCATGGTTGCTCGTATGTTGCAATCTATTTATAAAATAAATTTTTATGATGCTAAAAATTTACACTCTGTACCTCTTGAAAAAAGTTCATATTGACCTTTTATGATACTGAATATTCATGCTTGCTATTGCTTAAAAAAGTTGGTTGTATTTGAACTATATATATATATATATATATATATATATATATATATATATATATATATATAATGCAGGGGCATTTTCGCACTGGGCTCGAGTGAGGTCGCTTGTGGGATGCGGGGGCACACTCGGGGTGGGTGCGGCCCACGGAGGAGGTCTCGTGTTCGAGGCTCCTCACTGGGGGTGATTAATGCAGGGGCATTTTCACACCGGGCTTGAGAGGGGTCGCTTGTGGGATGCAAGGGCACACTCGGGGTGGCTGCGGCCCACGGAGGAGGTCTCGTGTTCGAGACTCCTCACCAGGGGTGATTAATGCACATTTCACACCAGGCTCGAGTGGGGTAGCCCGTGGGATGCGGGGACACACTCGGGGTGGGCGGCCCATGTGATTTGGGGCCCACGAAGGGGGTTCGGCCGAGGTCTTAACCCATGCGATGTGGGGCCTAGGCTATGAGATAAATGGATTAATTCACTATACTCTAACAGTTCGAGCTTTTAAAGCAAGTGGTTAATTCTCCTGCATAAATTGGTATCAGAGCGGGAGGTCTCGGGTTCGAGACTCCTCACCAGGGGTGATTAATGTAGGGGCATTTTCACACTGGGCTCGAGTGGGGTCGCTTGTGGGATGCAGGGGCACACTCGGGGTGGGTGCGGCCCATGGAGGAGGTCTCGTGTTCGAGACTCCTCACCAGGGGTGATTAATGCGCATTTCACACCGGGCTCGAGTGGGGTAGCCCTTGGGATGTGGGGACACACTCGAGGTGGGTGGCCCATGTGATTTGGGGCCCACGAAGGGGGTTCGGCCGAGATCCTAACCCATGAAATGTGGGGCCTGGGTTATGAGATAAAAGGATTAGTTCGCCATACTCTAACAGTTTGAACTTTTAGAGCAAGTGGTTAATTGTCCTGCATATATATATATATATATATATATATATATATATATATATATATATATATATATATATATATATATATATAGGGAAAAGGTACAATGCGCTCGAGCTGATGATAAGCTCCCGTGAGGTCGAGCTATGTGGGCCCCACCGTGATGTGTTTCAACCATCAACACCGTGCATTTGATGGGTCCCCTTTAAATTATGGGATGTCCCAAAAATCAGCCGTATTATATATAGGGAAAAGGTACAATGCGCTCGAGCTGATGATAAGCTCCCGTGAGGTCGAGCTATGTGGGCCCCACCGTGATGCGTTTCGAACACCTACCCCATCAGTCAGATGCACCATTCCCTTGTGGGCCTAGGTCTCAAAAATCAAGTCAATCCGTGACTTGTGTGGGCCACACCACATACAGAAGTGGAGAGGGGCCGTGCACCATTAAAACATTCATAATCATTTGTTGGGCCCACCGAGATGTGGTTTGCAAATCCAGCCCATCCATTATGTGTGTCCCACTTGGATGAGGGTTTAGACCAAGTTTCAACAGCATTCAAAACTCAGGTGGGCCCCACCAAGTGCTTTTATATGTTTTTGGCATGTCTTCACATGATTTTAGATGGTATGGCCCACCTGAGTTCCGTATATGGCTGATTTTTGGGATATCCCATAATTTAAAGGGGACCCATCAAATGCACGTTGTTGATGGTTGACACGCGTCACGGTGCCCACACAGCTTGACCTCACGGGAGCTTATCGTCAGCTCGAGCGCATTGTACCTTTTCCCTATATATATATCTATATCTATTAATTAAGGAACTTGCTTGTAGTATCTTAAAAAAAGGAAACTTGCTTGTAGCAATTGGGCAGTCGAGGAATAACATGTTCATAGGATGTGTGTAGCTGAAATGGATGAGTCATGAGTAGCAAGGGGAGGAACGATAGAGTTAGAAATCAATGCGTTTGAGGGAACTTGCTGACAGATGTGCTGCTATGGTGTTGCTGTGGTTTGACAGCTAGTGTATTAGATTAGAGTTGACATAACTATGTTTGATACTTCAATGACAAATGTAAGCCAGCTGCAACATCTCAGACCTAGAAACTGGGTGTGAGAAGTTCTGATGAATTTTGAAGCAGCAGACTCCATCTGAATCATCCAGATTAAACTAATATCTTTCTGGGAATCACGGTGATGAATTTTGAAGCAGCAGACTCCATCTGAATTATCCAGATTAAACTAATATCTTTCTGCGAATCAAGGTGTGCTACTAGCCCAAGGAGATTTCAGATTGCTGCCAGAACTTGCTCGTTGGTCCAAGACTTCGGTTTCTAAGAATGCCCCTTCAGAAAGCTGACCATCCTAATTAGCTCCTGCTCTTGTCATGCATTTGTTGCTACAGTCTCTGAGTATACTTGAAGAATTCTCTAAATGTAACTTTCTGCACCTGCAATAATGCTTTGAACAGAAGTTGGAGTTTCACCTATTGTTCTATTAGTTTCTGTTTCTTTTTGCCTGTTCTTGTTATGTTAAATTTTGTTGATGACCTTGCTTTGCATTGAGGAAGCTTGCTTTTTCTAATTCCAAGTTCACTTCAAGGATAGTGACCATGTTGTGGCAATGTATTTGGATTAGATGACTAGGAGGGATTCCTCCACTTTGTTTTCCTTTTCCCCCATGCTTTGGTTTGCATAGAATTTCCTGTTCTGCTTTTCCTTTTCGTAAAATCTTTCTATTACTTGGAGGATTGATGTTCTTCTTCTAGTCATTAGCTGCTACCAGTTATCTTTGTTTTTTTAACAAAATGTTTTCAGCAATATTGTTTGGATTGCTTTCAGATCCTCTTTAGTTTGTTATTTTTTTCTTCTGCTGGGGAGAATTTTAATGTTGATTGCTTGCCTAAAGGTTTTTTTTTTTTTTTTTTTTTTTTTTTTTTTTTTTTTTTTTTTGTGCTTTCTGCTGCCTTTAGTGTCTGTTGGAAATTGTGCTTGATATACTCTTTAAGTTATAATATATGCTTGATTGGCTTCATTCCATGTTTCTGCAAAAGCATGTTTCAGCTGATTCCCTTTTTGTGTTTTCAGCCCGCCCCAGTAACTTTTGACGAGGTCTTCCAGTGCATGTTTGATTACATCGATAGACTTTTTGTAATGGTGCGTCCACGAAAGCTTCTCTATATGGCTATTGGTGAGTCGGCACTGGAACTCTCCTGATTAATTGTGAATACTGGCCGACACTGTCGTGTTAATTACTGCTTCCTGGTATTTGACAAGTCAATTTGGTTTGCTTCGATGCACACAGATCATCTGTTAGCATGCAGATGAATGATGAACTCATGGATGCTCGGATATTTCTTTGGATGTGTGTGATAGTTTTTGTTTCTCTTCAATTCATTTTGTATCTTTTGCTTTTGCTGCTGGATTGAAATTGGGAATAAGATTTTATTTCTGATTCCAAATAATTTATTTTATCTCACCATATGTCTGTTTTGTATGCAATTATTGATGTTAGTCAACACCAAACAGCTAGGAGAAGGCTATCCTGATGATGATGATGCAATTATTGATGTTTTATTATATGTAACAAACAACATTAATGCTCTGATATGTAAATGTAGATGGTGTTGCTCCAAGAGCTAAAATGAACCAGCAGCGATCTAGACGTTTCAGAGCAGCCAAAGATGCAGCTGATGCGGTGGGTCAACTTGTCTAATTTCCCAGTTGTTTCATTTTGAATTTCGTTCTCTGTGTGCATGTGTGCAGGCTTGCCAATTTATTATGCTGTGGTGAATGAAGCTTCACCTTTTGACTGTGCAGGCTGCAGAAGAAGAACGGTTACGTCAGGAGTTTGAGAAAGAGGGCAGAATGCTTCCTCCAAAACAGCAGTCACAAGTTTGCGATTCTAATGTTATCACTCCTGGAACTGAATTTATGGCTGTTTTGTCTACTGCTCTGCAGTACTACATTCATCTGAGACTAAACCATGATCCTGGATGGAGATCTATTAAGGTCTTTTTTATATTAAGCCCCTATCCCATATACATGGCGTTATGCTCCTTTTTCTTCCACTGCAACCTTAATTATTTCCTCTTTGTTTTAACACAGTCCAAACTTTTTAAGTTCTTACTAAGGCTGTATTGTGGTTTATGCATATCATTCGATTTTTTTGAAGGTTATCCTTTCTGATGCAAATGTTCCTGGTGAAGGGGAACACAAAATTATGTCGTATATTCGTCTGCAAAGAAATCTTCCTGGTTTTGATCCGAATACGCGCCACTGTTTGTATGGATTGGTATGTTTTTCATTTATCCTGTGAAGGGCATCTGGATCTACTTTCCCAGTTAGAAAAGAAAGTTCTGCTTTAGCTACCCTTCTGGGAAAATAAATCAAAGGGACCGGCTTTTGCTTTGATCTGGTGGACATTTTTCTTAATGCATTTACTTTATTCTAATTGTTGTTATTATCTTTTGGTAAATTTTTTAACGTATGCTGCTGTATCACAGGATGCGGATCTAATTATGTTGGCTTTAGCGACTCATGAAGTGCATTTCTCAATCTTGAGAGAGGTTAGTGCACCCCGCCCGCACCCCCCCCCCCCCCCCCCTGCTCTGTTAATATTTCTGGTTTCAGGTCCATCAGCAATGGCTGTGATCATTTCGTTGTCAAAATTGTGCGATTTGCAATATGAATCTTATGATTGATATCGTATTGCACATCACACAATATGAATCATAGATGGATTATTTCAAGCCCTATAGCGTTCCATCTCTATTTGAACCGCTCATTGACAGATTATTTATGCATGACATCTTTCAGGTCGTGTTTACCCCTGGACAACAAGATAAATGCTTCCTTTGCGGTCAGATGGGTCATTTAGCAGCTGATTGTGAAGGAAAGGCTAAGAGAAAATCTGGAGAGTTTGATGAAAAGAGTGAAGATGCCCCTGTTCCTAAAAAACCTTATCAGGTTGGCCCAAAAGTCCTCAGTGGATGGTAATTCTTGGATACATTTGTTGTGTTATTTACTGCTGTTAAATCCTTGCTTCACTGTTTGCAGTTTCTCAACATTTGGACTCTTCGAGAGTACTTGGAGTACGAAATGAGAATTCCTAATTCTCCTTTTGAGGTTGACTTTGAATGCATTGTTGATGATTTCATCTTCATGTGTTTCTTTGTTGGAAATGATTTTCTTCCACACATGCCCACGCTAGAGATTCGCGAGGTTTGTACTTCAGCATGGTTATGTATTCCATGCTCTGTGAATTTCAATTCAGTGTTTAGAATCATATTTTTCTCAATGTAAGCTGATTATTGTACTCTCATGTATCAAATCTAAGTCCGTATTCCCTTGATTAAAGTTCATTGCCGTGTTTTGAATATATGTGATATTTTTATTGTCGGTTTTATGTGTCCTTCAAAATTTAATGGCTGTAAGTTTCTCTGTAAGCTACCAATAGTTGGCTCTTTGCATAGTCATTTCTTATGCCAATAGTTTGTTGCAGAATAACCAATGTATCTTCTCTCTTTTGGATCCTTGTATTTAGGGTGCAATAAATCTGCTGATAGCTGTATACAAGAAAGAGTTTGGGGCAATGGGTGGGTATTTGACTGATGCAAGTGAGGTAATTACTCTTTGGTCACTTTTTTTTCCCCTAGTTTTGCTCAAGTTGAATAACTTTTTTTTTGAAGGGTCTGCAGTTGAATAAGATGGCAGTAAGAAGTATTTTTAGTATTTTTAGTTTTGGAAAAAATGCCCTTCTGCTGGTATCAACAAAGATTTTTTTCCCTAACCATTAAAAATTCATATTATGCCTAATTTATTCAATCTTTCCCAATCTTTTTTGCTTGTAAAGGAGAAAAAAGAAGAGAAACATTGAGCATCAAAGCTATTTTTAGTTATCCAATATTTTGAATAGCTTTATATTGCTCCCATTTTCTCGAGGTGTTGGTAGCAGGGAAACAAAGTTCATCATTTGTTCTCCCATTAAATGATAAATTATTCTTTTATATTTAGCCAAGGCTTTCTCACGGGTGGTACTAGACTCGAGGTTCATCGTCCATAGATTTCCCATTGTTTTTCTTCTGACAAATGCATAAACAAAAGAAGAAGAGGACCAAAAAATGAAAATGGAAGTTTTTGATACTCTGGCAGAGTGATGGTTCATTTACATGCACCGAAAAGCTATACATGAGGCCTACCTGTTAGTCAAATAAACCGCTCAAATCCCAGTAAGTGAGAAACTATTCTTATATATTTAGCTAGGACCATCTCACGGGTGCTACTGGACTCAGGGTTCATCCTACATGGATTTCCCAGAAATTTTCTCTAACATCTCTACATAAAGGGAAGAGAAAAGAATGGAAGTTATTTGATACAGAGTGTGATGGTTCATTCGCACTGGGAAGCTATACATGTGGCATGCATGGTTGATTACAACCTGAAAATCAGGGTGATTAAAAGCACTTAACTTCTGATTACTGGAAATTTGTATGTTGAATATGGACCTTAGCTGCCCGACACTGCCCCCCCCCACCTCTTGAGAAGTCAGTAGTTAAAGGTGTGGTCACCTTGGTTTTTGTGAGAATTTTAGAAGTGGAAAAGTGTAATAATTATACATATAGAATCTGTGATTTTTGCAAATCAAACAAGAGACATCCCTTTTTCCCCCCATGTGTTCCCAATTATCAAACAGGCCCGTAAGCTTCCCAAAATAAGGGTTATGTGAATGAGTATCTCCTTTTTTTGTGACAAAATTGTGACTCTCACATGGCAATGTATCCCACAGTGGGGAAAGCAAAGAAAGAAAAAAGAGAGGAGGAAACATGATTCCTAAGAGTTGGAAGTGTGGATATTAGAGGGAAAGCGATGGTTCCTATAAGAATTCAAATTGGAAGAGCAAATCCTTGGTTTGAAATGGGAGCATAAGGTGAAACAGTTCAATCCTTTATCTAACATTTTGATCATTGATTATTGTCATTGTATCCATCCATTATCCCTCAAATCAATACCACAGTTATTTTATCAGTTCAGTATACTTTCTGTTGATCTAACAGTCCAGTGGATCCCATGATTTGGATGTTTAGTTTGGGCTACAAATATATGCCACTTTATAATTTCTGAATGCGTTCACAAGAACCATCACATTCTTCCAGCGTGCAAAAGCAATACTCTTCTTTGGGAGAAACTATCATACTCTCCAAAAGTTAGTTCCAAAAAAAAAAAAAAAACCACCACGATATTGTCTAGCAGAGTGTGATGGTTTCATATTCATGCACTAAAAAATTGTGCAAATTGCACGTGTAGTTCAAATTAAATCGTCAATATCGTGGGTCCTACTATAGATGGTCAAACTGAATGTTATACTGAACTGATGTCCTTTGGTTGTTGGAAATCTAATGGGTGGTTAAACTGTAACATAATGAAGTTTGAATACGAAAAAGAAATGTTCATTGATGAGAGGTTCTTCTCTTTAATAAATCTATTTAGAGTTCATGACCTATCTATGGTTGGGCCTTGATTTGTCCAGTCAATTTGATTTTCATCTACAGCAAGTGCACATGCATGAACGGTCACTCTCTAACAGGGCATCAAGTAACTCTCCTGTCTTTACCCTGTTTCCGATTGAGTATCTGGCACCAACTTGTAGTATCCATTCTGGTACATGTGCAGTCCTGAAAATCAGGATGCCCAGTCATCAGGTGACATGGATCCACTGCTCAACATTTTTTGTAGCCATCCATTTCTTTGTAACCCCCCCCCCCCCCCCCCCCCCCAGATTCTTGGGGCAAGGATCATTTTCTGTGGGTACTGCCCAACGTGCATCTCAGATCCTGCACAAATCCTAGTGATGAGTAATTCTATGATACACGGCCCTCACATCTTTGCACAGGATGGGCCATGAGGCCTGTGGTTCAGTATTCCGGACTGTGGGTCTATTGGTCAGTGAACTCTGATTAGAAGTTCTTGGTGACTGATCTTGGGGCATTTTTAGTTGAATGAGAACTGTTGTTGCAGGTTCTTCTTAACAACCTATCTGTAAGCCGCAAACAAAAGGTTAAAAATGTCCTATCAAGGCTTTTTAGGGTGTGCAAATTGCTATAGCATTTCTCAATGTTAAGAACTAGATTAATCTGTGCTGCGCAAGAACAGATGTAGCCACAATTGGAGAACAGGTGTCATTGTAGCATCCATATTCAAGTTTTGGGTCCCACTAATCACATTGGTCCTGCCGTGAACATGTCTCAGCCTGAAAATAGTTAGGGCACTCATCAAGTGGGCTGTACAGAAATTGCACAGGTGGCATGCATGTGCCTGTAGTCAAATTGTCTGACCCGCTGTAGATAGGTTATCAGCCCCAAATCAGTTTGATTAAACTGTGCTAACCTCTGATAAGTGGACATTTGTAAGTTGAATTTGCAATATTAGCTATTTTTAATTTTAACTGCTGATAAGATGTCCACCAACTGGCCATTTAGGAGATAGTTCAGTCTAATTTTTGTTTCTTGGGTATAGGTTTTTGCGATTTGGATGATTTAATTTGAGTTACATTTATGCCATGTTCAGTTTCTGAGTCTTGCATATGAACCATTGGACTTTGCCAGAATTTCTCATTTGTTTACTGCTTCGTATAGAGTTCTGCCTAAGAAGAGATCGAAGAGGTGAATAATGGCAAACATGCCGATGTGGCACGTGTGTGAGGTCTGAACCATGAGTCAGGTGGGCTCAACATGAACGTTCCCTAGCCCAAAGGCAAGGCTGGTCCACTCATCAGGGCTTTTGACACATGCATATTGAATATTGGCTGCTGGTATTTTCTTTGTAAGCATCCACTTTCCTCGTACAAATATGGCCCATATGTGAGTTGATTGGTCTGATTTATGCGCAGGGCATGTTTGTATACCACCTATTGATAGGCCAGGATCTTGCACGCTTAAAGTGTGTCCTCTCATCTCATCAATCTCTTCTTGTGTGGGATTGGTCTGGTTTATGGGCAGGGCATATTTGTATACCACCTATTGATAGGCCGGGATCTTGCACGCTTAAAGTGTGTCTTCTAATCTCTTCAATCTCTTCTTGTGTGGATCCTCATGGTATTTCGTGAATCTTAACTCTCTCTGTTCATTGGAGATGGGTTGCGTGCGTCTCTCTGTTTTTAAAGCCTCACACTCGCCATGATGGAGCCCATGTGCTGGATCCAGGCATTCATTTGGCAGAAGTCACAGTGAACTTGCTACAGTCCAGTTGCAGGTTGGTCCACTGATTAGGTGGCCACACATGGAATTTGAATATGGACCATTTATCATTTTTTAAAAATGATGGTCCATTTTTCTCCTACACTCGTTGCCCAGTTGATTGATGCACCAGCCTGATTTTGGGACTGAGGAAGGTCCACAGTGGTTCCACCTATTGAATGACCTGGATGTTCACGCATTCCTTGTAGATGGGTCGTAATCCAAATCGAGACGAATTAGACTATATTACATCATATGGAGGGTCAAATGTCTATCAAATCATTTCTAGGAATGTCCATTAATATAATTTTGGGATGTATCTAATTTCCACAATTTGGGTGCTTTGGAGTTGTAGCCCGAAAATCCCACTGATTGAATTGTCCCAACTGTCCCAATTAGTGGGCTGTCAAATTGATGCTTAATAATAAATGGCCAGCTCGAATCATTCAAAAAGTGCAATTCAGGCTAGCTTGTTCATAATGGGTCCATTCCAGTGCAATATTCTAAGCCAATGAATCAAGCCGGTGATCTTTTTAGGTGGGTCACAAATGGATAATCAAAAGGCCTAAAGCCATAAATAATCCACATTCGATGAAAAACAGGCGAAAGATCAAATGGTTAGGATCTTCCAATCTGCAAGATTTAGCTCCCAATTAACAGATGGCCTATCCAATCAATAGTTTAGAACATCAAAGCATTGCCCCCACATGCATGAGATTTTGTGCACCAACCATGCATAGGATGGGTTACCTCTAGTATCATTTTGCTTGGGCTATTGGTTTTGGCTTTTCAATTACTGCAATTGGGTTTCCACATCTAAGGGCTTCTTTGGATTCATGTAGCTGACCCCAATTAGTTGGGATAAGGCTTAGATGATTATGATGGGTTTCCCACCTAAGGGGTCGTGTAGATGCTTGTAAAACCTCCAAGTTATAAACACTTTACACCATATCTGGATGGGAGAAAAATGGTGTAAAGTGTTTACTACTCGTAAAGAGTTACACCAAAATCCCCACAAATGTATTGTGTTTTGGCCCACACATAAATTCTTTATACACACACACGCGCACACACACACACACACACCCCTGTGCACCTTCTTATGTGAGCACCTGTGCGCACCTTCGCACACGTGTCATGGGCACAAAATCTGAACCGTCCATGTGGTGCAGCACCCCTTGAAACCTCACAAGCCCAACTTTCAGCCTGATACAAAACTCTGGTGGGCCATGGAAAAAGGAAACAGTTTCCTCCCTTGATTTGCATTTCTCTTTGCTATGGCCCACAAGAGTTTTGTATCGGGCTGAAAGTTGGGTTTGTGAGGTTTCAACGCGTGCCGCATCACGTGGGCCATTCAGATTCTGTGCCCATGACACGTGTGCAAAGGTGTGCACGGGTGCTCACGTAAGAAGGTGCACAGGTAAGCATTCCTATATATATATATATATATATTCAAATTTATAACAGAACTTTTTAATTCATAACAATATTTTACCATTACACAGACATAAAACTGTTTGCCTGGTAAACACTTTACCAGTTAGTGAAGCACGACAGATTGAAACATTTTACAGCACTTGCACAAGTAATGGTTTTAAAAGCATCAGAACGATGCCTAAGGGGAGTGTTGTGATTCGTTGACATTTATCAGTTTACTCCTGTTGTTTAATGATGCATTCTTTTTACTCTCACAGCCAAATCTGAGCAGGGTAGAGCATTTTATTCAGGCAGTGGGGTCCTATGAAGATAGAATCTTCCAGAAAAGAGCTCGATTACATCAGGTTTGTCCTGTATACTAACTTTATTCCAATGGGAAAAGCACATTCACAAGCCATATGGATACATGTGCATGCACTGTAGGTAATTTGTGATATGTGCACAGGCTTTGAAGGAAATATTTGTACTTTCTAGTAGAAGTGTTGTTTGTGTAAAATGCAGGCAAAGTATTGTGAAATGTTATCCCTCCATTATGGAGCATCTTCATCTATTAAGGGCCTGTTTGGTTGTTGAGGAATTCATTCTCTGGTTTTTATATTTCTGGGGGAATGTTAGAGTTGCAGCATTTCCTGGGGAATGATTAAATTTTGTTTGGTTGATACACTAGGTCCTATGGCGTTTCGACATTGAATCCATTCCTCATCTCTTCATGCACTGTTCCTAAGCCTTCCAAGTTTGGCCCACCATCTGGCCATTTTTCATGCAAACTGGGTGATGCCTTGAACTATTCCCGACCTCATATTGTCTTGGCATAATGTGGGTCCCAACAAAGACTTAAATCTCATTTGATAGTTATCCCTTATGGCCACGCTACGGGCCACACACACACACACACAGAGAGAGAGAGAGAGAGAGAGAGAGAGAGAGAGAGAGAGAGAGAGAGAGAGAGAGAGAGAGAGAGAGGCGTGCGCACCTCTGCACATGTGTAATGGGCGTCTAATCAGAACGGTCCATATAATGCGGAATCCCATGAAACCCCATGGGACCAATTTTCACCCTTATCTTAAACTCTGGTGGGCCATAGAAAAGAGAGATGCAAATCAAGGGAGGAAACTATTTTCTTTTTTCATGACCCACCAAAGTTTTGGATCAAAGTAAAAGTTGGGCCTTGGGGGTTTCATGCGGTGCTGCATCACGTGGACCGTTCAAATTTTGGACTCACATCACGTATGTTGAGTTCTCAAAAAGTTCACACAAGTTCCGTGCGAACAGGTGTGCAGCTTAGCATTCGGCTATATATATATATATAAAGTAAAGTTTCTTCGGCTTCTCTCAAAAGTCTTCACACACGAAGACCCCTTAAGGATTGGCTTTCCTCCCTTATCGACATTATCTTGGTTTCCCAAGTCTCCACCTCCTAGAAGCTTCTTGCCCCGGGCCTACCTCTCAGCTTTTGAGGCCCCGCCTCCTCAGCATGGCTTTGTCCCTGCCTCGGTTGTTCTTAGGTCGAGTTTTATGTTGTATAATTTTGTTTCGAGTTGCAGGCTTACAACCTTTGGTTGCCTTAAGTTTCTATTTTTGTTTTTCTTCTTTTTTCTTTGTTTTTGTTTTTGTTTTGTTTTTGTTTTTGTTTTTGTTTTTGTTTTTTTGTTTTTTTGTTTTTTTGAGTTGCTTGCCCTTAATAATATTTTCAACCATAAAAAAAGAGAAGATTTTTCCTTGCGCTACCAAATTTGGAGACGACCCTAATAAGTTGGTAAATGGGAGGATGGCAAGGCCTAAATCTACTTGACAAAATGTGATCAGAAGGGATATGAAGGCTTGCATACCTACTAAGGATGGTGCATCTAATAGGAATGATTGGAAAAATTGGATTTGTTAAGTCGACCCAAACAACGAGCACAAGGTTGTTGTTTTGCACAAGGTTGTTGTTTTCTCTTACTCAATCACCTTGAGAAACATCCAATAACCCTAAAACTCGAAGATGGTGCATCTAATAGGAATGATTAGAAAAATTCAATTTGTTAAGTTGACCCAAACAACGAGCACAAGATTGTTGTTCTCTTACTCAATCACCTTGAGAAACGTCCAATCACCCTAAAAGCTCAAGTAACCAACTGTAATAACTCTAAACTATCAACCTTTTATCCCATGAACCTTTATCTCCAATCTCACTACTGCCTTTTGTCCAATAAGCCAAATGATACCCTTGTTTCATCAAGCCACCTTATACTTGTTTAGCGACCAATTAACCCTATATTAATTCATGATTCAAGGGCCGAATTCACCTTTGACAACTAGGGTGGAATCGTAGCCTCTTCTCATATTGAATTCAAGGGCAACTAGCTTTCATTATCATTAAGCATTCCATTATCAAAATATTAATTCATGATTTCAACAAAGGATTCCGTTATCAATATATATCAATTGTAGATTTAGATACTGTTTGACATCTCTACTTATAAGAGCTTATTTGCTTATTCTATAAAAAAAGCTCTTATTCGAAAATAGATAGTTTGGTAAAACTATAATTTTTTTTTTTTTGAAACTCTAATTTTACCACTTATTTTATTTTATTTTTAAAATTTTTAAATTTTAAATTTTTTTTTGAAGACACAGGGTTGTCCCCACCTCTTTTCGAAGTGAGACTAATTTACCACTTATTTTTTTAGAAACTACCCAAAAAGCTCTTAAAAAATAAGTGATGGAGAGGTCACTTAGGGCCTGTTTGTTAACACTTAATTTTTGCACTTAACGCGGAATTGGGAAAATATTCCGTATTTAGTGGTGTTTGTTAACGCGTCGTTACCACGGAAGAAGGAAAGCGCTACGTGGTTTTTCACTGAATTCTTTCCATGATAGGAGTCTGGCTTAATGGTGAACGCTGAATGCGCTCCGTGAATTTGTTATTAAACAAAATTTTTTGTTTCCAAAATTATCCCCTTTTAAGTTAATACGGCAATTGCTTCTCTTTAAATTGTTCGCGCACTACAAAATCAACTTTCAACTTCTGAAATTTCTTTATTCCCCACCATGATTTATGGTGATCCACACCGTAGTCAACTTTTTCATATCATTTAAAGTGTGAGCCAAAAAAAGAGGTAGGTCCAAGGATTAACTGGACCACGAGGTGGGGATTGAACGTCCACCATTAAAAACTTCTTAGGAGTTGGAGAAGTTTCGAATCAAGTTGATATTTGTGTTTTCACTTCATCCACGTCTACATGACCTAATAAATAGGTTGGATTGTAAAAAAACATCACCGTTGCCCCTAAAAAATTTTCAATGGTAAATGTTCAATTTACACTGTTTCTGGTGGTGTGGTCCACTCGAGGTTTGGATATGCTCAATTTTTAGGTTAAAGGCTTAAAATTATGTGATAAAAGAGATGGACGGAGTGGATACAATGCATGAATGACCGTGGGGACCATAGAGTTTACTCAGTGCGCTTATCGTACTGAGTTACTCAGTACGCAATCCGCTTCCTGGGCGGGGACGGGATTGAAGTGACGTCACCAAGTTATGTGGGCCCCACCATGATGTATGTTTTGTATCCATGCCGTCCATCCATCTGGAGAGATCATTTTAGGACAATATCTAAAGAATGAGTTACATCCAAAGATCCAGTGGACCCCACCATAGAAAACAGTGGAGAGAGTGACACCACCATTAAAAACTTCTAAAGGCCACAAAAGTTTTCGATCAAGCTGATGTTTGTGTTTTCCCTTCTTTAACGCTGTGACCCCCATGATGCATGTGTTTCATCCATTCCATTCATCTATTTTTATGTATCTTATTTTATGTCTTTATCCCAAAAATAAGAGGGATATAAATCTCAGGTGGACCACACCACAGGAAAACAATAGTGATTGGATATCCACCATTAAAATCCTCCTAGGGTCCATTGTACTGTTTATTTGACATCCAATATGTTGATTAGGTCATACATTCCCAAGATGAAGTAAAAAAAACAAAAATCAGCTTGATCCAAAACTTTTATGGCCCTCAAAAGGTTTTCAATGGGCAAAGCTCATTCAACACTGTTTCCTGTAATGTGGTCCACTTGAGATTGGGATATACCTCATTTTTTGTCTCATACTATAAAATGATTGGGAAAAATATATGGACAACATGGATGAAACACATACATCATGGTGGGGCCCATAGAGCACTGACCATCAGCCATTAGCATGGATGAAACACATACATCATGGTGGGGTCCATAGAGCATTGACCATCAGCCATTGGTGGCAGCGGGACCAGCCAATCGGTTTTCCGTGTGGTACACCGGGCGCGGATTGGATGGACGCGGATTTCCTGCAAAAGCCGTTCACAGGAAGTTCTTGTGCAAGGATGCTAGGTGATGCTAGGTGGGGCCCACCACCATGTTTTTATGAAATATACTACGTTCATTTGTTTTACAAGCTAATTTTAGTACAAGCGACAAAAAATGAGGTGGATGCAAGACTCGAGTGGGCCACACGAGAGGAAACAATAGCTATGTAATGCTGACGCTCATTGAGCTTTGAGTTGTACGAATGGTTTAAAGGAGATCAAAGTTGGCAGGAAATCTGCATTAGGTGTGAAACATTTCCAAACAAGAGATAGGGGCAAATGTGTCAAAATAACATATTTCAGACATTTCGAATGTTTATTAACAAACAGATTGTTTCAAATTCAAGTAATTAATTTTCAGACTTCAACCATAATTATCAAACAAGTTTTTTTACTTTAGATTTCAGATTCAGGCTTCAGATTTTAGATTCAGCTTCAAATTTCAGATTCAGGCTTTAGACTTCAAATTTAACAAACGCGGCCTTAGTTGGCGTAAGCAGGTAGACATTTTTGATTAATTTTTAGACAAGTTTTTCCTTAAACTTTTCAAGTAATTCTCATTTTGCCCTCTTCTCCTCTTTGCAATCTCTCCAAAGTAGGCCCACATGATGAATGATCCATATTGAAGGTGGGGCCCCACATGATGAATGGACCACATCAAGGTGGGCCCACATAATACACGGTCACATCAAAGGTGGGCCCCACATGATGGATCACCCACATCAAAGTGTGGCCTTACATGATGGACAAACTACATCAAGCAAGCCCCACATGATGGGTGGTCCACATTAAAGGTGGGTCTCGCAGGATGGATGGTGGACATTGAATGTGGGATCAATCAAATGATGGAAGGTTGCCATTTAAGGTGGGTCCACATGATGAAAGACCCATATTGAAGGATGGGCCCCACATTATTGATGATCCACGACAAAGGTGGGACCTACACGATGAATGGTGGACATCAAGGTAGATCTTAGAAAGGTTTCAACGGTAGGAAACTCTTTCCCTAGTTTTCCCTCTCGTCCGGCCCACTTGAGATTTCCATCCACCTCATTTTTCTTCGTATGTCCTAAAATGATCTCACAAAATGGATGAACGGTGTGGATTTCTTACAAACATCACCATGGGCCCCACCTATCATCCTGGCGCAAGAACTTCCTGCGAAAGCCTTTCGCAGGAAATCCGTGTCCAAAGATGAGTTCCACATGATGGATGGCCCGGATCAAAATGTGGCCCCACGCGATGGACTATCCACATTAAGTGGGCCTCGCATGATAGATGGTCTACAATGACCACAACAAAGGTGGGGCCCACATGATGGATGGCCCACATCAAAATGTGGCACCACGTGGACTATCCACATCAAGAGTGCCCCACATGATGGACGATCCACATTAAGGTTGGCCCACATAATGCACGGTTCACATAAAAGGTAGGCTGCACAATGTATGGCCCACATGATAATGCGGCTCGACATGATGGACCATCCACATCAAGTAGGCCCCACTTGATGGGCAGTTCACATCAAAGGTGGGACCCACATGATGGGTGATGGACATTGAAGGTGGACCCACATGATGATCGGTTGGCATCAAAAGTGGGCTCACATGATGAACGGCCCATATTGAAGGTGGGGTCATACACAATGAATGGTCCACATCAAGGTGGGCCCACACAATGGACGGAGTGGGCATCCCCGGTGCACGTCAAGCAAATGTTGTGAAGAATAAGTGATCTCCTTTTAATATTGTTGATGGTGAACACTCCTCCCATAAGGCACACAAAAACTGCAATCCTTAGAGAGGCTCCATAAGACTAATGGTGGAAAGGAAAAGGTGGTAAAGACGGCTTAGTGATAAAACTATAGAGCGAACGTACTGAAAAATGCTTCCAAACCATCGAATCTTCTTCTAAAGGTGAAGGCATGAAGAACTTCAGATGGTAAAGCAAGCTAAGGAACTCAAATTCCTCGTTTTGATAAATTCCGTTGACATGGAGGAGGTCGAACAATAGGCCCGCCACCTAGAGAATAACAACGGTCCACAAGAATAAACCAGTCCGAGCTAATACTGAAAAATGCTTCCAAACCATCGAATCTTCTTCTAAAGGTGAAGGCATGAAGAACTTCAGATGGTAAAGCAAGCTAAGGAACTCAAATTCCTCGTTTGATAAATTCCGCTGACATGGAGGAGGTCGAACAATAGGCCCGCCACCTAGAGAATAACAACGGTCCACAAGAATAAACCAGTCCGAGCTAATACTAGTCAGTCTCGGAAAAAAACTCTTGTAATGTCCTATCCTCACACCGGATGTCTATCCAAAAGTGAATACAATTCCCCTTTACAAGAGAAAAAGGAATTCCTTTACAAAACATTTGCTTGGTGGATAGTATCGCCTTCCAAACATTAGAGGCATGATAGAGAGCGGAAGTTTTTATTATCCAATCACCCATTTGAGTAAAGTATTTGGAAACAAGAAGCTCTCCATAGTTTACTTGCTTCAAAACTAAACCTCCACTGTCACTTTCCAAGAAGAGCAACATTCATAAGACCGAAAATTTTCAAACCGGCTCCTCCCTCATTAAATGGCTTGCAAACTTCTTCCCATTTAAGTACATTGAACTTCCTTTTTTCCTCAACCCATTTTCGCAATAAGTCTCTTTTGAACTTATCGAGTCCATCCAACACTGATGTTAGGCATTTGAATAGAGACAAAAAATAAATTGGCACCTTGGAAAAGGCCGCTTTGATAAGAGTCAACCGGTCTTCCAAAGAATGATATTGATACTTTCAACTTGATTACTTCCTTTCAATTCTTTTGATAACTTTGTCCCATAAGTGCTTCGCCGGTCACTTCAAATCTAGCAACAAATTTTTTCGGAGATTATCAATCAATGTCATATCTGCATCGGAAAAGTGAATCATATCATCCACATATTGAAGATGACTAACTTGCTCCCCCGCCTTCACGACCATGAAACCATGACTTAAGCTATTTTCATTGGCTTTATGGAGCATCATATTTAACACTTCCTTGACCACAACAAAAAGATACGAGGATAAAGGATCACCCTGCGTATGTTACAAGTAGCCTTAAAGAAGCCAAAAGGCAAAACATTAATTAGAATGGAAAAAGATGGAGATTGAATACATGTATCCAAGTCTCCACTTTCGGCCACAACCTAGTCTCTCAAGCATATAACAATCCACATGATCATAGGCCTTCTCTATATCAAGCTTGCAAACTAATCCACTCTTCCCTTCCAAATGCTATAAGGGCGCTATCCATAATCTATCTACTTGCTACGAAGGCACCTTGATTTTCCGATATAATCTTGGATAAAACACCTCCAAATCTTAGAGCAAGTACTATGGCTAAGATCTTATACAGGCTTCCAATAAGGCTGATGGTTCTAAAATCTTTCTACAATTTCGTCCCTTCAAATTTTTTTTTGGATAAGGGCTATGAAGGTAGCTTCAATGTCCTTAGAGAAGCGACTGCTATTAAAATTTTACTTCTTCTAAAAAAGGCTTCCTCCACAGATAGGCATGGAAAATGAAGCTTATCTAGTCTCAGCTTCGTCCATTGATCACAAGATAGCATATTTTTGTAAAACCAGATAATGGAGTCACAAATTTGACCCTTTTATTAGGTTCTAACACCATCCACCTCCAAGCTACTATTTCTGTTAACCTGAGCCAATGTGAACCCTATCCATTGGTAATGTGGATGTGACATTTATAGTCTTAGATGTAGATCATCATTACATAGGGTCTTAGATGGACAGTTTGATATGCCTTAGATAATAAGTGGAGGTTTCTTAAGTGTACAGATGTATGAGGGTTAAAGGAGAGGGATTCCTCTTGTTGTCAGTGGGAACTTGAGACTGGACACAATGGTCATTATCCAAGGGTGAATTGTGGTCCATAGATCACAATACCTTGTAACACCATGACCATCTGGCAAGTTTTGAGACGGACTTGTGGTTATTGTTGTCACCGTGATGATGGATATAGTCATCCTTTGTGAGGGGACTTATGGCTAGCTAGGATGGTAGGTCTTCACCATTAGAAACAACGATGAGTTAGTGTGCCTTCACCCTAACCCGCATAGGAGTGTGAGTGCGCCATGGATACAAGGTCTTGTTGTTGGATCTATTGGGCACTTGCATTGGTGGATTGAGTTCAAGTCTCTAGCCCCGGGCCCATTTTCCCTGGATTGATCAAGGGTGCACTGCAATCTGAATAATCCTTACATCTGAGGACATGTGAGGGCAGGGTTAAGTTCTTGATTATATGTGCTTTGGAAATTGATCATGGGTGCATTGGAATTTGATTAATCCTTAGATCTGAGGATGTGTAAGGGTTAAGGTCTTCATTATATGTGCTTTGGCTTGCTTTATGAGGTTATCAAGTGTCTGATAAAAGTGGGTGTGGTCGGGCGCATCTATCAAGGTCCACTTATCTCATGGGCCAACAAGGGATCCATTGGCTTCCTAGGAACTCATTTATGGCTTCCTCGGTCTAGGAGATCAAAGGTTCTTCAAGTGGTTTTTCCGCTAGGCACAACACTCAAAAGGTTTTAAAAGGCTTTAGAAATGTTTTCAACCTTTAAACTTTGGTTTTGACCATTGAAAAGGTTTTGTGGATGGCCATGGCAGTAGAAGGATTGGATCAAATATACATGCATGGATAAGGCATGATTACAATATTCTATGAGCGGTGATCAATCCTTGCTATACCTGGCTCCTGAGATTTTTGTTTTTTTGAGGATCTATCAAACCCAAAGGATCCCCCTTTCCAAAGATAAGACATCTGGATTACCAGGATTTTGTACTCTCTTATTTAGAATTTGTAGTGAATTGTTCCAATTGGGTATCAAATTCAGCTCATGATATTGTTAGGGGCGGTTTTAACATGATTATACTTACATGAGCGGCGATCAAGCCTTGCCATATACTTGTCTCTTGAGAATTTGATTTGTAGGATCTGCAGAACCCAATCTGCCATACACAATACCCTTACCTGTACTCTGGTAACATAGAACCAAACAATTGTTGATATTTTCTTTGCCACACACTATACCCTTGTTTCTGCCATGTCATAAAGTAAGCGTCTCCGGGGATATGGAATCACCAATATCAGACCTGGTAGCATCCATAACATCATTGTTCCAGTTCCTCGTATCATTTCAGTTTGCTCTCACTGGTGATGCCTCCTACAGTTTCCTCAAATGTGTCTATTTGTAACTTGTGAGTGGAAAATATTCTGTTTCTCATCTTCATATGCATTTGAAAATGGTACGTACATACTGTTGTTGTTACAATCCTTCAGTGCAGGGTTTTATCTTATGGTGATACATCGTGCATCTTCTTTCTTTTGTACCTTGAACCAATAACTATCCTAATGAGCAATTTCCTTTCTTTTCCTTTTGCAGCGCCAAGCAGAACGAGTGAAGCGTGATAAGGCACAATCGAGAAGAGGAGATGATGCAGAACCCCAAGTGAAACCTGATCTAGTACCGGTTTCTCGTTATCGTGGTTCACGTCTTGCTTCTGCTCCTTCACCTTCACCATATCTACAAACGGGATCTGGAACTTGTAATGGGAGAGGAGTTCATGTCCGTGCCCAAAAGGTTGCGCGTGTTTCCACAGGAGGGGCTACTGTTGGTGCTGCAATTGTTGAGGCCGAGAATAACCTTGAACTAGAAGTACGTTCTCATTTTAATGGAAGAATACCTTGATAACTCTAGTGCCATTTGCCATTTTTTACAAATGCTTTTCTAGAACTTATGCACCAGTTTGATACAAGGTCTGGTGGGCGTTAATGTAATTACAATTTTCCTCTGTAATGGCCATGATTATTAGATTCTAATGTCTCCATATGATATTTATGAGAGTTTTTAGCATTAACTGTCCATAAGTTTTTTGTCAGTTACGCGAAAACAAAGACGATCTGAAATTAAAGCTCAAGGATTTACTTCGCGAGAAGTCAGATGCTTTTAACTCCGATAATCCAGAGGAAGACAAGGTTTGAACTTGTGTATTAATGTTGCAGATGATTGATTTTATCCCTCCAGTTTAGTATTTATTTCCTCACACCCCACCTCCTGAAGATTGTTGCTTCAGCATGCTTCTTATGGGTTTAAGCTTTAAGCTATGCTGTTTACCTTTGTAAGTTACAGTTTTGATATTCACGCTGTCAGGTCAAATTGGGAGAACCAGGTTGGAAAGAAAGGTACTATGAAGAGAAGTTTTCTGCAAGAACTCCTGATGAAGTTGCAACAATACGGAAAGATGTTGTAAGTTAAATGATCCGAAATAACTTGAACACCTGTCCTCTTCATTTTTTCTTGTGCTTTTCACCAACATTGGTCAGGTTACCAGTTTGCAGGGTCCTTGAAATTTGTTTTACAACAGTTATGCTTTATTATAACAGAATGCTGTTTACCTATCTCTCAAAAACATAGAGCCTTACTGGGTAGCATGTTTTCCCTTCATACCATGTACCCAAACAGGTATTGTACCTTTTGGATATGTTTTGGATACCAATTTGGAAACAGTATCCAAAATACTTGGTATTTTCTTTTGAGGCACTGAGGCACTGAGGTTACCTTTCAGAGGGCCAAAGGGAGGGTGATCCTGTGCGCTTTGTGAAATTTTTGTTTTAGGGTTTGTAAGTGGGTATGAGTAATGGTATGATGAGTTCAATTTTTTTGGCTGTGTTCATATTTCTAATAAATTTTAAAGATAATAATACAAGTTGGACATGCAATTTGAATTTGGTGAAGAAGTTGTGGGTTCCTTGGTTCCAGATAGTGGACTCTTTAGCTTACTATGGTGGGCCCAAGGTCCTATACAGATCTTCAGGAGGTCAGAAGAGTTTCAAAGTTATGCGCTAAAGAGCTCTTTTTATAGAAATGGGCCTCCAGGCCAGATTTCTAGGGAAATCTTGCATATGGGGAGTTCTTTGATACTTTGGCAAAGTCTGCTGCTTGATACACAGGCACTAAGAAATTGTATGGGGCATATATTAACTCAAACCTACTAAATTGTGGATCCCATTATTGCTGTCACAATCCCATGTTAGATTGGTTGAGCAATCCTAATCTGTTGTTCATGGAAGCTTGTTTGTTGAAATAGGACCCTTGGTTATTAATATATATATATATATATATATATATATATATATATATATATATATATATATATTTAAAACCGTCCAACAAATGTCCACCAATCTGATAGTAAGAGGATTAAATAATTGTGATTTTTGGTTCATAATACACCTAAACTGGACCCATAATTTTGACAGTTTAATTTGATCTAATTGTATGCTATGTTTGCAATTTCTAACTAATTTCTAACTGCATGCATATCATCCATCACACTGCTGAAGTTTTTCCCTTTGCATATGAGGAAAGGAAATTTTTTATGGGCACATCCTTAGAGAGAGAGAGAGAGAGAGAGAGAGAGAGCACAAGTTGGATCGAAGTTCAACACGTGTGGTAGGGTCTAAAAGGCTTACTGCTCAGCTCTTTTGGAGAAATACATGTAAAATGGGAATGAGCTTTTTAAGGTGTTGACAACCCATGGTGGATTGCACATTGTGTATTTGGAGTTTGAAGGCAAGGTCTTGAGTGACTTGTAATGGAGGTTTTCTAGGTGATCATGTATAAAGCGGATTAACCCATTTCATTAGGAGTTGTGTCATTGAATGTTGTACGATATGCGCACAGAGAGAGAGAGAGAGAGAGAGAGAGAGAGAGAGAGAGAGAGAGAGAGAGAGAGAGAGAGAGAGAGAGAGAGAGAGAGAGAGAGTCTAAGCCTAGGTTGGATCGAAGTGAGAGAACTTACCGGTGAAAATCTTCGTGGGAGCTAAAACTTGATTCTTTTTTCATTTGCTCGATAGTATTCAATGTACTTCACCAAAAATAAGCCATGAACTAACAAATTATACTTATTTTGGGTGAGATTTACTCAAGTCTATATGATTTTCTCAGTTTTGGTCTTTTTTGTTTGGAATTTTGGGTCTGTTGTTTCCTTTTTTGTTTATTATTCTTTTACTTAGGACTTGTTTGTATAGGGAAAAAATGGTTTTTGATGCAGAACAACTAACCACTTGCTCTAAAAGCTCAAACTGTCCGCATTCCGTGGGTTAGAACCTCGGCCAAACCCCCCCTCGTGGGCCCCACATCATGCGGGTACTGCCTCACACGGGCCTCCCACCCCGAGTGTGCCCCTGCATCCCACTAGCCACCCCACTTGAGCCTGATGTGAAAATGCCCCTGCATTAATCACCCTCGGTGAAGAGTCTCGAACATGAGACCTTTCTCTTTGATACCACTATGATGCAAGACAACTAACCACTTGCTCAAAAAGCTTGAACTGATAGAGCATGACGAATCAATCCCTTTATCTCATAGCCTATGCCCCACATCGCATGGGTTAGCATCTCGGCCGAACTCCCCTCGTGGGCCCCACATCACATTGGTACCACCTCACATGAGCCACTTGCCTCACACGGGCTACCCACCCCGAGTGTGCCCCTGCATCCCACAGGCCACCCCACTCTAGCCCGGTGTGAAAATGCTCTTGCATTAGTTTTTCTTGATAGGACGATTTCACCAGATTAGGAATGCAAACTAACCATGTAAATGTGTTTCCCTTTTCACCTTTTGGATTGAAAATAACTTCTCATCATTTCTTCTCTCCAATTTTAGGGAAGAAAATGCTTCTGTACCTTGCCTTCGTATCTACTAGGGTTTACTTTCTCATATAAGGTGAAAACAACTTTAAATGCATAAATTCCACCCCATCCATCAGGTATGCCACCCCTTGTTTGGCCTTGATCTCAAAAATTAGGTTGATTCAACTCTCAGGTGGGCCACTCTATAAAAATATACCTAAAACCTCTAAATTCATGTGTTATGGCCCACGCATGGTTTTGAATATAATATGATTTTTGGGTAATTATTTCATCCTGATGAGGCACAACTAGTGTTCCTATTGTCGACGAAATGTCGATATTATTGGTGTTGCTAGACTAGCGACACCGATACCCCAAATTTTCGTTTCTCTCTGGATTATCGGCAAAATATCGGAGATATCGTCGATAATTGTGTTATTGCCGACAATATCGACTGTAGCCACCAACCACAACCTATCACGGGAAAGCTGTAGCCAACAACCTCTTTTTTTTGATAAATAGGTAAAAATCAGGAAATAAAATTGGAAGATCGCTTTGATTTCGCTATTTTTGTAAATACATGAGAGTGATCTCGTACCTGGTGGATTGAAACTTAGAAGTCGGAAGAATACCTCGATCGACAACGCCGATCTTCGAACATTGCACACAGAGGTAAGAAACCTTTCTCGATTGGAAGCACGAAATTTCGGCGAAAATTAGGGATTTTGGGAATTTCCTCATGATTTGGGAATCATTTAGGGTTTCGAAACTTTCCCTCAAAAATCCCTCTTCTTCGGTGTGAACCCCCCTCCGAACGAAATTTCAAGTTTTTCGACTTCGAGCCTTCAACGATATGGGGTTTCGGAATAGCTACAGACATGCTTAGTAGCGATTTGCTGTCTTCAAGTTCCGTGGACCTCGCCATGATATATCTGTTATATCCATACCGCCCATCCATTTGGTGAGATCATTTTATGCCATGAGTAAAAAAATGAGGTATATCCAAAGCTCAAGTGGACCCCACCACAGAAAATAGCAGGGACAGTGACGCCCACTGTTGAAACATTTCTAGGGCCCACCATGATGTTTATTTGAGATCTAACTTGTTCATAAGTTCACACAGACAGGGAAGAAGGGAAAATCATAAATATCATCTTGATTGAAAACTTCTGTGGCCCTCATGAAGTTTTTAATGGCAGGCGTTCAATCCCCATTGTTTTCTGTGGTGGGGTCCACTTGAGCTTTGGATATGCCTCATTCTTTGGGTCATTCCATAAGATTATTTCTTGAAATGGATGAACGGTTTAGATATAACAGATACATCATGGTGGGTCCACAACTTGGTGACGTCCCTACATCAACGAATTTTATTTATTTATTTATTTATTTTGTACCGAGTAACTTTTATGCGTAATTGTACCAAGTAAACTCTCCTGGGCCCACTGTGAATGTATGTGGTTTATCCACGCTGTCCATCCATTTTCCAGATCATTTTAGTGGTTAATCCCAAAATTGAAGCATATCCAAAGCTCAAGTGGACCACACCAAAGGAAATGGTGAGAATAATGATTCCACTGTTGAAACCTTCCTAGGGCCCACAATGATGTTTATTTCTCATCAAAACTGTTCATCAGATCATATAGCCATGGATGAAGATAAAACATAAAAAATCAGCTTGATCCAAAACTTTTGTGGCCCCTAAGAATTATTCAACGGTATACGTTCAATTCACATTGTTTCCTGTGGTGTAGTCCACTTGATGTTTGGATATGCTTCATTTTTTAGATGAATCCCTAAAATTATAGGGTAAAATGGATGGACGGAGTGGATAAAGTACATAAATCACGGTGGGCCCTACAGACTTTACTCAGTACATTCAACGCACTCAGTTACTCAGTGTGCAATCCGTTTTGGATTTTTCCCGATGCAATTGTGGGCATGCAACTTCTATGGCTTGGTGCTTGTGGGGCCCACGGTGATATTTTTCTGCCATCCAAACTCTTGATTAGGTCATACAGACCTGGATGAAATGAAAACACAATTATCAGCTTGATCGGCATGGCTCCTAAAAAGTTTTTAATGGCGGGATTAAATCACTATTGTTTTTGTTGGTATGGTCCACTAGAGATTTGGATCTACTTCATTTTTGGGACCATGCACTAAAATGATTATCTAAAACGGATGAATGGGGTGGATTTATCACAGCGATAAAATCGGGCCCCAAATGATAAAGATAACACGACACTACCCGGGTAACATCGAGCGGCTTTGGTGGATCCCCGGATCCACAGGTGCGTGGGACCCTGACTCTGGGGCCATCTTGATGTATGTGACTACATCCATGCTGTCCATTTGTATTGGAAACTCATTTTAGGGCATGATCCAAAAAATTGAAGCAGATCCAAATTTTATATGGAACATATATCTTACAGGAGCTTATGCTTTTTGGCCCCAATTAAATGGAAACTTATTATTTAATGTTTTTTTTTTTTTTTTTTTCATTCCTAAATATGTAAATGTGTATTTAGGCATGTCCTGAAGTTTCATAGAAAAGTTCCACCATTTTCTCCATGTTCCCCCCTTTTCCCCTCATTTCCGATTATCGACGATATTATTGGCGATAACGATATTGTATCTTTATCTCCGGCCATCGAAACTTGTAGCAATATTGAGAACTCGAACACTGGGCACAACCGATGAATGGATTGGATGGTAAGTACGTATATGTCATGATTGTGTGGGGCATCCAGAACATTTTGGGTTGGATTTCGACACTTTTTCATGCCAATCCAAACAGATGAAAGGGAAACGAAAATAGATTTCCATAGGAAATGTTGTGGAAACCAAACAAGTAGAAAGGAAATGGAAATCCAGTGGTTTTCCCTAGGTAATCCATGATCTTAGCTTTACCTTCCCTCTTGGATTCAACCTATTCAAACAGGCCCTTGGGGGATGTTTGTTTGCACACGATTTACATATGTAAATGGGGCTTATGCACGTTTGTTTGTGCACATTTACGTATGTAAATGTTTTCACACCTACTTATTACATATGTACAATGTTGTCGAAGTCCTAAGATTTATGATTTATGATTTGAGTCGAATCTTAAGCAAAACGATTTGAATCCCACCTTGAATTCCTTTTTATATGAATCCTACAATTCCATTATTTGAATCCTACGATTTACGATTTAAATTATACTTGTTCTCTTCTATTTTAAGCTTCACCTGACTTTCACTTTATGTTTTCAAATTGGTGGCGGCTTTAAGAATCATTTAGAATAGGTAAATTATTTATTTGTTCTTTATAAGAGATTAAATATCTCTTTAACGTTAAATCATGGAGCTTTTTTTTTTTTTTTTTTTTTTTTTTTTTTTTTTTTAAAAAAAAAAATGATTTCTTACTTCTTAATTGGTCGAAACACCAAAAACTGATTTCTAACTTATCTAGAATGTTTTTATGGATGGTTACGATCATGTTGAACAAAAATGAAAATATCTTTTTTTGCTGTTCTATAGTTACCAAATACTGCTTTTCCAATGTGATTCTCCATAAAAAAGGTAACAAGAAGATAAATTATTAAAGGATCCTTGTGTTTTTTAAGGGAAATTTCTTGAAAGACAAAAATAAAGGAAAGATAAGAATCCTTTAACACTTCATGACATGGTGTGGCTTGGTGCATATTGATGGAAAATTTTTTTTTTCATAGTTTTTCAAAATTTAAGAAAATTATAAAAAAATCTTAAGATTTACAATACGATTTATGATTTGATATGATTTAACCCATATTACGATTTGCGATAGAATAATGATTTTGACAACATTGTATATGTAAATGGCCAAAACAATTTCACACATCTCCCCATGAGGCCATGAGGAAGTGTTTAAATATGTAACTTGTCTACTTTGGTTTTACCACCTCAATATGGATCATCTATTCCTAAACGACTAATGGGCTGGTTATATTATTTGATCAAGGTGATTTTAAAGGGATGACCATCAAAGGTGGCCTTACATGATGGACGGTTCACATCAACGGGTATACCTCTCTAGTGCAGTGTTCGAAAAATCGTATCGCGTTACGTATCACACCCTTGGGATATAGATACTATCGGTTATCGTGCAGGATCTATCGTTTTTATTGGGTAATTTATTGCACTTTTTGGGAAACATGAGGAAACAAAAAAAAGCATTGGGAAAATGGTTGAATTTTTCAATGAAACTTTCGGGATTGTTAAAAAAGGCCTTACTTCACACTTTTAAATCATAACATCTCAAAAAATAAGTGTACATAATATGTTTCCTTTGCATAGGGTTCTAAGCTATGCACTATCTGGCTGAACTAATGCAACTATATTCAAATTGAATGCATAACATTTATAAATGTAAGAAGACATTTACGAAAACACAACCAATTCATTCAAAAGTAAAAGAAGTAGAAATTGAGAAATATACCTATGAATGATGTGACTGGTTATGGCCTAGACCCATAGTTGTGCGGTGGCTCGTAATCATCACCTACATCTCGATAGGGTTGAGAATAGTGCCGCTACTCCACAAATTGATAGTACTGTGCCCAAATCATAGTAGAATGGTACCTGTTAAAATACTCCCCGGCATAATGTCGGTACTCATCCTCTCCAAATTGAACCAATTCGCCCATCCATGGGTGTTGTGTAATTCACAGTTTGTGGTTGATAGATGAAGCTTGTGGGTATCCATACTACTGCTCATATCCCTTGTCACACCTCGAAATTCAGTACCCGAGTTGGTCAGGCTTGAATCCGAATCCCATGACAGATATATTTAATCAAATTATAATGCAATCCACAATTTTCAATTCATTTCCATGAACAATTAGAGCCAAACTAAAGGAAAATAAATATAATACTGATTAATATATTATATATGTCCACTAGTCCATCAAATCTTAGTTGAAACTCTATTACATTGATATTCAATATCAAACTAACCTAATGAACAATAATAAAATAAAATCCAAACTACTCTTAATAACAAAAATAGAACTAGCAATATTGTCCAGTTTGCTCGTGATACTCCATCTTTGCACCTGCAAAACAGTCTAAGGGGGTGTGAGTGCGATGGCTCGTAGGATCACATCATTTGCACATTGGAAATTCCACGATAACACCAAGTATGAGCTCAATACCATGAACATGATCAATAACAAAAATAGAACTAGCAATATTGTCCAGTTTGCTCGTGATACTCCATCTTTGCACCTGCAAAACAGTCTAAGGGGGTGTGAGTGCGATGGCTCGTAGGATCACATCATTTGCATATTGGAAATTCCACGATAACACCAAGTATGAGCTCAATACCATGAACATGATCAATTACTAGAAATAAAGTGGCATTCCAATTTCCATAGTATCATTTGAGAATTTATAATAACGAAATAAGATAAAACAAGTATTCCTTATCCTTTTTGGACTAATCTAGGGCAGAGCACCTGTGTGATCTTTTAGGGAAAACTCGGGTAGAGCACCAATAAAACATACTAATTCTTTTAGGGCAGAGCACCCGTAAAGTACACTTATCTTTTTAGGGCAAAACACCTGTAAAATACACTTATCCTTTTAGGGCAGAGCACTCGTAAAATTTACTAAACTTGCAATAACTAAAATGTACAATTATAAAGCCACTTACATCAGGTAACACTTTCCACTAATAGAAATATCCATTGAACAATGTATTCACAAGTTTGGCAATTCAAATAAACAAAGTTCACGTTTGTATACTACACATAACGATGCATTTAAACACGAGTCAAATGACATACAAAACATACTCACGATTAATGGAATCACATCTACTATATGATAACGATAACACATCAGAATATGAACCCATGCGTTCACCATATCAACAAATTAGCGACGTTTACAATCATTGGATGACCTTACAAGTTACTTGAACTTAGTGCATGGTATCACATAAAATTTCCAAATCAAGGATAGATCACCTACCATGCGTTCACCATATCAACAAATTAGCGACGTTTACAATCATTGGATGACCTTACAAGTTACTTGAACTTAGTGCAAGATTTCACATAAAATTCCAAATCAAGGATAGATCACCTACCTGACTTAGTGAGAAGATCTGATGTACGACTGGATTAGGCCGATGGACCTTAATTTGATATGAATGCAACCTATTGAACTTGGTCGATCACGAGAGGATTAGTAAACACCTTGGATGGTTGTTGACCTGAATGGCTCGGGTAAGATTTCACCATTGGAGACATTGGGCTTTAATCTCTTATTCTAAGTTTGAAGTAACAATAAGTTGACTCATTGAGTCACCGTACAACGAAAAGATGTAGTGCAAGGGAGGCGAACGGTGCAATGGTAATAAAGATGCATAGGCTGAAGTTAGAGGATGCTTTGCTTTCCTTTCTGACTGATGAGGAAAGACTAGTGTGGGTTTGCGATCTTGGCAATACGATGATGATATTAATGGAATTCTAAGTTGACTTGGTGGTTTGGCTGTTGCTACATGTGACGCACAACTCACAATTCCTTATTGTTTCACTCTCATATTCTCTCTACTAAGCTCTCTCTTTCTATAGGTTTCTGTAGGGATTTTTGGGCAAAAATAGGATTGTTTTAAGGGTTTTCGATGGCGAGTTATAACACAGTGTGAGGTAGAGAGTTCGCGTACGAAGGTTTGTATTTGATAAACTTCGAATAGTTTCCAGTGTTTACACGTCGAGTTGTGTCTGGATGCATGTTTTAGGATACCCATTGATCAAATGGGCCTCAAATATGGTTCTATACGATTACGGATAGAGTCTTCTACAAAACTTGCGGTGCAGATACGAACGAAGAAGCTGAAGACCCTTTGATGGTAGATTTGCAGCGAATGAGTTTTCTTTTGATAGGTTGTACAAAGCTTGTGGGGTCCATCTTACTAAGATCAGGGGCCATTCTGCCGGTGGGTTCGAGATTGGAGGGGTGTGGCTGCCACATGTAGTATGGTTGCGTTTCGAGGTGGCCTCGAGGGACTAGGAGTGAACTGCTGGGATTGGTTGGCGACGAGGAATTGTGTTGGAGCGACAAGAGTTGTCGGATTTGGAGACTTGAATAGTTGGGATTGTCGGAGAGAAATTAACACGAATTGCGGCATTGTTGTAAGTGTGGAGGAAAAGAGTTCCGCTTTCGAACAAAACTTATGTTGCAAGGAAGCAGTTTCAGGATTTGGGAAAACCAGGTGGGGTTCACTGAGGTGTGGGATGAGATATCGAGTTTGGGTCAGGCCTACTTCAAAACCGGATCAAGTCGAGTCAGCCCTAACTCGGTCCGGCTCGACTCAATGCCCAGCTCTAGTTGAAACCCTTGATTTTCTTTACAAAACATGAAGAATCAATGATTTCAGAATCATTTTTACATGTCTTAAACAAAAATAAATGGATCGAAATGGAAAATATCTTACCGATTGTGAAATGGTCACGAATATGAGAAGATGATTTCAACGATTAAGTTAGAAGGAAGAAATTTGAGGGAAAAATGTGAAAAATTGGTTTTTGGGGATTTTTTTAAAACAAAACAATGAGGTTCCTGGTCGATATTATCAATATTTGTCGATATCGGGTATAAAAACAAAGTGACTTCTCATGGTAAATTGTGACATTGTGCAATATATTGCACGATACGCATGAATCAGGGAGTTTTTATGTTATTCTGGTTAGGTTTCGTGCCGTTGGCCTGCGATATCGATAATATCGGTCGATATTTCGGCCTATATTATCAATATTGCAAACACTAGAGTAGTGTTGTCAATAAGGATCATCTATTTCTGAAGCCACTAATACGATAGTTAGGCTCATCCAATCAAAGTGATTTGAGAGTAACAAGCAATTGAAAGTGGGCCCCATGTGATGGACAATCCAAATGAACAACTAGACCTCTCTATTATAGTCAATACAGATTGCCCATTTCTCAAACCAATAATCTGATGGTTAGGCTTATTTGATCAAGGTGATTTGAGAGAGATGGACAATAAAAAATGGGCTCTACATGATGGATCCTCCAGATCAATTCCTTAACTCCTCTTGTATACTCACTGTTTGCTGTCCATTTCCTAAACCATTAATCAGATGGTTAGGATATTTTGATCGAAGTGGTTTGAGAGGGATGTGCAATCAAAGGTGGGACCCCACATAATGGTTGGTCCACATTGATGCTTAGAGCTCATTATTATACTTGGTATTAACAATTCTTTTTTCACTCATTATGGATTTCCATTTCTTAAACCACTAATCCGATGGTTAGAATCATCTGATCAAAGTGATTTGAGAGAGATGGAAATCAAAGGTGGCACCACGTGATGGATGATTCACCTCAATGCTTAGGGGCCTGTTTGATTTTTCATGTAAGAGGTAATTACCTGGTAAATGGGTAATAATTACTTACCCAGGTAATTACCGCATCGTTTCCGATGCAGATGTTGACGGCTTAACTTTTAAGCGGTAGAACCGAGGATGGCTGCCAAATGAATGTAGGGCCCACTGTGATGTACGTGGCTTATCCACACCATTCATGCTATATGTCAACCTCATTTAGGGCATGAACCCAAAAAATGAGGCAGATCCAAAGCTCCGGTGGACCACACAACAAGAAACAATGGAAATTGGATGCTTACTGTATAAAAATCTGTGTGGCCCTGAAGTTTTGGATGAAGCTGATATTTGTGTTTACCCCATATCAATGTTTTTATGACTTCACGAATAGGTTAGATGACAAATAAACATCAATGTGGGCCCAATGAACAAAATAACTTTCAATGGTGGACGTTTAAGGCCATTGTTTCCTGTGGTATGGGCCCCTTGAGCGTTGCATCTGTCTCAAGTTTGGGCTTAGGCCCTAAAATCTTTTGATAAAACAGATGGACGGTGTGGATATGTCATGCACATCACGGTGGGGTCCACAAATTTAAGTCAGCTTTTTTGGACCAATTTTCGAGACAAAAATACGCTTGAAATTTCAAACAGAGTTAAAAGGTAATATTAATAATGAGCTTTTTACCAGGTATTTCCCTGATACATGAAAAATCAAACAGCCCTTAGACCTCTCTAGTATACTCAATATGGACCTTTCATTTCACAAACCACTAATCCAATGGGCAGGATCATCTGATCAAAGTGATTTGAGTGGAATGACAATCAAAGATGGCACTACATGATGGATGGTTCACGTTGATGTTTACACTTATTTAGTAGACTCAGCATGGATCTTCTATTTCCCAAACCCCTAATCCAATGGTTACAATAATCCGATAGTAAGCGATGAGACATTTGTGTTGATGTGGTGGGGACCATCGACCATGATTTGGATATGTAATGCATGACATGTGTTCATGTGGTCAGACAATTGGTCCATCCTGCAACCAATTCTCACAAGTTTGGCCATATTCACAAGTCATGGTTAGGTCATACTCACATGTTTTCACACTTGTTTCAAGTGTAGACAAACAAGGGAAAGTAACATGTCTAAATTAGAACAAAATCACAAGCATGGTAAACTACTTACACATGTAAATGTTTACCTATGTAAATACTATACCATTTACATGAGAATCCTTTTTTTGTCCCTTGAAGGATGACTGATTTAGTGTTATTAAAGTACCAATTTGACGAAAGTCTTTGTGGAAAGAATATGACCCCAAAATTACAATATGGGAAAGACACAACTTTGAAAGCTTTGATATTCTTTAGCATGGACGCCCATTCTAACAGATCCCTTTTGGTCTTCCAAATTAACTCTTCCCATGGTCCTATTTTGTTGAGGAAACAATGTCTGTTGCGTTTCCCCCATATATTCCATAAGATTGCCAACAAGACCATGCGCCATACCACTGATTGTTCCTTCTCTAATTTCCCACTGTGCCATGCTGATAATAGATCTTCTGTTGATTCTAGCATTACCCAATCAGTTAAAAAATTGCTAGAAATGAATTCCACACTTTCTGTCCAATTGGACAATGAATGAAGATATGATCTATCAATTTTGCATCATTTGTGCACATAAAACAAATATTAGGAAGAATCATATTCATCTTCTGGAGGTTGTCTATGGTTAGAATCCTCTTCCTCCCTGCCAATCACACAAAAGCCGCTGCCTTGCGGGTGCATTGTAGAACCAAAACCTATGGCAATATTCTGTTCTCCTTTTATCCAACATTTTCTGTATCAAATGGTAGAAATATTGTAATGAAAATTTACCCGATGGATGAACTTTCGAAACCAGAGAATCCCTCAAGGCTGGGGATGGATGGATATTGTGTAGTCACCCTAGTAGCCAAGCAAAGTCATCTGCTTTCTCATCGGATAAGTCCCGACGGCTAGGGGGTCAACACACGTCTCTTGCCAAGTAGAGAGAAGTAGCCACTGTTATGTTTTTTGTTGGAACTAACCTTGCAAACCTCGAGAAGTCAAGCCCCAATAGTTTGTCCCAACACCAAAAGTTCTCCAAGAAACGATTACGATTTCCGTCACCAAGAGAGAATGCTATCCCTTCCTTAAATGGAGTAGCTATTGAAGTAATAGCTTTCCATATGCCCAATGCTCTATAGTTTGAGTTTTCCTTAGCCTCATGACCCCCCCCCCCCCCCCCCATGTGGACTCCATTTTTTGACACTATTACCTCTCTCCACACCTTACCCTCCTCATCACCAAACCTCCAATACTACTTCCCTATCAAGGCCACAATCATAGACTCCACTTTTATACCTGCACCTCCGTCAACTATTGGCTTGCATTCCCCTTTCCACTGAGTAGATGACACAGCTTGACTTCGCCTCTATCAACTATTGGCTTGCATTCCTCTTCCCACTTGAGTAGATGACACAGCTTGACTTCGCCTCTATCAACTATTGGCTTGCATTCCTCTTCCCACTTGAGTAGATGACACATATGCTTGGCGTCGGTCCCTCTCCATAAGAAATCATGCCTCAACCAACTTGTTCAAAACTGACTTTGGACATTTTAAAAAAAGACAGTAGAACGGAAGGTTATATAGAGCTGCTTTGATAAGCGTGATTCGCCCTTCTATAGACAAATGATGGCTCTTCTACCTTGATTGCTTCCTCTCAAATCTTTCAATCACCTTGCTCCACAAATGTTTCGCCGATTTCCCCAAACATAATGGAAGGCCCAAGTGGATGAAAACAACACAATCCCACACTCAAACGCATATGCGAAACCTGAGACTTCCTTGGACAAGCCAATGCCTAGCATCCCACTTCTCCTAATATTCACCTTTAGACCTGAAAACTCTTTGTAACACCCTAATGTTTTCCTCAAGTAGTCGACCGTTGATATTTCTGCGTTGCAAAATAAGATTGTATCGTCCGAAACTGAAGGTGGGAAATCTGGTCACCTTCTTGTATTCCCTTGAAGCCCGATATTAGACCCGCCTCTTGACCTTTTGCTAACATCCTGCTTAGACCTTTCGCCACCACCACAAACTAGAAAGGTGAAAGTGGATCGCCTTTCCTTAAGACCCCTTGAAGCTTTGAAGAAACCTTTTCGTGATCTGTTAACCAATACTAAAAACAGAGGCTGATGTTACTCATTCACACATCCACTTTATACATTTGTTTCCACACCATATATAGGAATCTATTTACATATGTCAGTGCACAAAGGGTAGGGAGGGAGGTGACAGTTTCCATACGCTTAGCCTGCTATAAGGAGGAAGGGAGGGGGCTCATGATATAGTTTGCTGAAAGTTTCCATATGCTCTGACCACTGTATTATTTATTTCTCACACATACACAACAAATTATATAATGATCCAGCATATGCATGTTCCTTGCAGTTGTGCATATTTCATATTTTCATTTTTTCTTTCTAGAAATTTATTTTATCATGGAAATTTATTTTAATAATCTCTTCATTTCTAAAACTAACCTTCTCTTCGACTTCTCAGTTGATCTATTGTGAGTTTGTGGTATCTGCAAGTTGATAGAGGCTTTGCATTAATCTTTTTAGGTCTTAAGATACACCGAAGGCTTGTGCTGGGTTATGAAGTATTATTATGAAGGTGTTTGCTCTTGGCAATGGTGAGTGAACTTGTAAATGTTCAGCTGTTGTGGTACATTGTGTATCTCTTGTGGCACTTCCCTCAATTGTAAAAATAGAGATTATTGGGTTTCAAATCCTGATGAATTTGTTCATAACTATACACCAAATAGTTAGTCTTTCCTTTTTGGCTTGGTTATTCATGTAATTCTTATCTGCATTCTTGTAAAACAGAACTTTTTTTTTTTTTTGGGCTTAATTTCTTTCACTTGAGGTGGTGAGGAGGGATATGAAAGACTTGTTCACTAGGCCTTAGAAATGACATGCAAAACAGAATTTATTAAGATGACCTGAATAGCTAGCATCAATATTGGAAGCAGGGATGACAACAAGGATCTTGCGGTGAAGATGGGAGTCACAACCCTAGCTGTGTGCCCTATGGCCTGAACTATTTGCCCAAATGCCCCGCCTACAAATGTGTTCGAGTCCATAAACTGTGATTGACTTTCAATTCATTAGGTTCTTGATAACCTTTTGGTCTTTTAGTTTATTGATTAGGGTCTTTTAGCCATTAGATGGTTAGAAGGTTTTTGTAAAAAAGATGCTCACATCCAACCAGTTGGACGATAAGTTGCCTTGCCCAGCAAATAACATCCAACCTATCATGTGTGTGCTACATCCCTCCCCTTCAATAGCTTGGCCCCACCCTGAGGATCAGCTTGTGAAAAAAACCGTCCACTTATAAGGTAGACCACCCTATAGAAAATAATGTGTAGCTGCTGAGAAATTACAAAATACAAGTGTGGTCCTCTTGACAAGTGGATGGGGCTGATTTCTCCCGAAGGTAATCGTCATTGTGGAGCCAACCTAGTGGACAGGATGGATGTCGCACGCACATGACATATTGGAAGTTATCCACTCGGTTGACCACATGTTATTATCCAACTGGTTGGATGTGAGCATTTCTCCATATAAATATGGCAATTTTCTATATGAGGGAGCATGCTACAGTAATCCTTCAGTACAACTTTCAGTATAGTAGGAGAAAAAGAAATTTTCATAATCATCTTCAGCCCGCTGGAAGCTAAAGAAATGTAATATATGAGAAGTGTTTTTTGAATATAGGATATGAGGTGTGTCATGTAGGTTTTTTTTTTTTTAAAGATTGAATTTTTTTTATTAAAAGGGAGGCAAGGCAACCTGAAAGAAAACAAAAACAATAGAACAAAACAAAACACCTACTCAACAACCAAAACCTAAAACATCTATGCTACTCGAGAAACCTAAGAATCGAAAAAATGGAAATGGCAACGTAGGCCATCTATACAAAGTCCAAACCAGAAGAGAACCCAAAACCAACCCCTAATAACACCTGAGCCAACACACAACTCAAATAGGAAGGAAAGGAAGGCTAAATGTTTCTGCTAAATCGAAAGTAGAGGGCCATTCTTTCACATCCCCGAGAGCTTGAGCTGAAACCGTAGAGGGAGGGGAGCAAGTGTTTTTTCATGAATCAAGAGTCTCTTTTTCCAGATGGCCTAGAGAGTCGCCATCAATGCAAGCCACCAGAAAAAAATGAAGTCCTTGCTGGAGCGATGACCATGCCACATGAAGAGCAGAGATGTCACCAGGCATCATCCAAGGCATATTGAAGTTGCCTAAGATAGTCGACCAAATTTCGGAGGAGAATGGGCAGTGCCAGAAGGGGTGGGGGATGGATTCAGTGTCTTGTACATAATATGTTTATGCTTCTCAATTTGTTGCTAGTCCTCTACAAAGTTAACAAGATGAGGGATTAAATAGCGTTCTGGAGTGCAATTTCAATAATAAGAGTGGAAATGAGGAAGTAGTTAAGATTGCTGACCAAGTATCCCAAAATGATCACTTTCAATATCTTGGGTCGATAAATCATGAGAGTGGAGGGATATTGAGAAGGATTTTGCCCATAGAATTCAAGCTACGTAAAAGAATTGGATATATGCCTCTTGAGTTTTATGTGATCATCATCATCATGCACCAATCAACCGTAGAGGAAATTTTATAGGATAACGATAAGATCAACCATACTTTGTGGGACAATGTTTGGCAGTTAAGGAACAACATATTCATAGGATGAGTGTAGCTGAAATGAGTATGTTAAGATGGATGAGCGGCAAGATTATTAAGGATATGATTAGAAAGGAATGCACTGAAGGGAACTTAAG
The DNA here is from genome assembly GCA_030180095.1 of Magnolia changhungtana. Classification (NCBI taxonomy): domain Eukaryota; kingdom Viridiplantae; phylum Streptophyta; class Magnoliopsida; order Magnoliales; family Magnoliaceae; genus Magnolia; species Magnolia changhungtana. Next base: position 1,627,984 of record JASAUF010000294.1, read on the forward strand.
AGTAGCACCAATAGGAAATAAGATGAGGGAAACTAGCCTTAGATGGTTTGGTCATGTGCAACGAAGACTAAGAATTGTGCTGGTTAAGGAGTGAGTGGGTGCAAGTTGAAGGATCTAACAAGGCAAATGGAATGCCCAAAATGACATGGGCGGAGCAAGGTATTCTGTAACGGTAACGGTGGCTGTAACAGTCACCACCATTACCTTTATGATATGGGCCGTAATGACCAGTACAGTCTCTTTTTTTAATTGAAATGAACCAAAAAACCTGTATTTGCACAACAGACCATTATGACCTTTACGAGGGGGCATAATGGGCCGTTACGGGGACCATAACAGCGGTTATGGGTCATTTTTTCTATAACGACCATTACCGTTGTTACGACCTCATAATGTGTAATGGTTGCCGCTGTTAGTTTTACATAACAATCGTTACGACACACCATGGGTGGAGGTAGTAAGGAACAATGTTGTCAAATGGCATAAGCGATCCCGTGTGACCCAAGGGGGCTGTGAACTTATGCGATGGCATAATCACATATGTGATGGCATTGCCCCACAAACAGTTTTTTAAAAATAAAAAATAAAAATGAAAATTCAAGGAAATATGGGAAAAAAATACTACGAGTGTAGGGAATTGTTTTTTGTAGTTTTAGCAGACTATTAGATCATTACAAGTCAACTAACTACTTAAAATGAATGCATATACTATAACTACTCAAAATAATGGGAAAAAATACTACAAGTGTAGGGGATTATATATATATATATATATATATATATATATATATATATATATATATATATATGTGCGCACGTGCCATGGGTGTCTAATCTGAATGGTCCATGTGATGCAGAATCCCATGAAACCTCATGTGGCAAATTTTCATCCTGATCTAAAATTCTGGTGGGCCATAGCAAAGAGAAATGCAAATCAAGGGAGGAAACTGCTTTCATTTTTTATGGCCCATCAAAGTTTTAAATCAAAGTAAAACTCGGGCCCGGGGGGTTTCACGAGGTGCTGCTTCACATGAACGGTTCAGATTTTGGATCCCCATCACGCATGATGGGTTGTCAAAAAAGTTCGTACGTAGTACGTACGAACTGGTTCGCAGGTGACTGTTTTCCTATATATATATATCGGCCATGAAAAATGAAAGCAATTTCCTCCCTTGATTTGCATTTCTCTTTGCTATGGCCCACCAGAATTTTAGATCGGGGTGAAAATTTGTCACATGGGGTTTTATGGGATTCCACATCACATGGACCGTTCAGATTAGACACCCACGGCACGTGTGCAAAGGTGCGCACGTGCGTTGGTGCGCAGGAGACCGGGACTCATATATATATATATATTGTAGTTTTAGTAGACTATTAGACCATAAGTCAACTAACTACTCAAAATGAATGCATATACTATATTGACTATAGTGTGAAAATAGGGGGTTGGGAGGCTTATTATAGACAAAAAGTGAGAGAAACCCCAAAGGCACAATAATCGCATATACCACCATCACATATGCGGTCCATTGGTCCAAAATGTCATATGCGATGGCATAATTTTTTATTCGATCACATATGACTACGCCTACACTCGTATGATAGAGTGGAATAGTATAATAGGATTCGTGTAGCGGACCTCAATTAGTTGGTATAAAGCTTAGATGGTGATGATGAGTCGCCATAGAAGTTGTGGCAAACATATGAGGTGATCGGGACTGTTGATTAGCGGGACCGTGTGTTTAGGCGAAAAATTGCTGCAACTGGAGAGGTCTGACCAGTTGCTGCAATTCCTTTTGTTTGATCATGGATTGTTGTGGTGTTTTGAGCAAACTGTTGCTTTTCTATTGCACCAACTGGACGGTTACGACAGTCCCCTTGATTTTTTGAGATATGATCCATCCACATGATTGCCTAACAAGTCAACTGTCCTGGCGAGCTTAAACAAGTGCTGCGTATTGATGTTTTGATGCATCTGTCAAAATAACGGCCTCTTCCTTAAACAATGTAACTGCTAGGGCTTCTTTCTCTAGGTTCCTGACATTGTTGTTTGCTTTGAGAATGGGTGTTTACTAAGCTGAGACACATTGCCCAACAATGGGGCATACATGATTCACTCATCAGATAAAAAAAGAGAGCACATATGCGATTCGAAGAAAGAGATGCCTTGTGCTTTGGGGCCATACATTACTTTCTCATGTCAAATCCTGTAGAAAATATTTTACAAACATAATGCCCAACTCTAATTGCTGGAAGAAGGCTAATGTGCTAATGATATATATATATATATATATATATATATATATATATATATATATATATATATATATATATATATATATGCATTTTAGGCCTTTCTGATTCATGGATCTTCTCTTCAGTGTTCTTTTGTCTTAATTGTTATTTTTTCCCTCTCAGGTTTTATCCCTATCATTATGCTCCTTTTGCTTCTGATCTCAAGGATCTAGATCAGTTGAACATAAGCTTTGAACTCGGTTCTCCATTCAAACCATTCAATCAGCTGATGGGGGTTTTTCCAGCTGCAAGGTCAAATTTTGCTTGGAGTTATTATGCATGATTGATCATATTTGTTCAATTTCTAATTGTGTGTTCTTACTTGCAGTTCCCACGCGCTCCCCGTCCATTATAGGTGTTTGATGAGTGATCCAAATTCACCAATCATTGATTTTTACCCCACTGGTATCCTTTATATTTTGCCAATGTAAATCCCTAGTAATTTATGTTTTCATATGAAATGCTTTGAGTTTATTTTTTATTGTGTGAATCAGATTTTGAAGTGGACATGAATGGGAAGCGATATGCTTGGCAGGTTGGGTATTCTTGTCCTCTTTAGAACAGCCTCCATTTGGGTTACAGCTATGAAGGCTTACTGGAACTATCTACTTTCAACTGGATTCCCTGAAAATGTTTTTCCTTTTTTTTTTTTTTTTTTTTTTTGAAGGGTATCGCAAAACTGCCTTTTATTGATGAAGATCGCCTTCTTTCAGAGATACATAAAGTTGAGCATACATTAACGGTATGTTAGTTTGAATTAGAATCATTGCAAAGTTACTGTATGCTTCAAGTAATAATTATCAACCACACTTTCTGTAGGAGGAGGAAGTGAGAAGAAACAGTGTGATGTTTGACATGCTTTTTGTGACAGTATCCCATCCTCTCTCTCCATATATTTATTCTCTTGATGACCATTGTAAACATCTGTCAGACAAAGATCGAGCTGAAGTCAAAGAAAAACTTGATCCGAAGGCCAGGTTGTCTTGAAAAAACTTAATGTTGTAGGTCTCAGTTTATTTAACTTTAAACTGGAGTTGCAGAATCCTAATTGTCCAGATCACCATGCTACTTAGATATCAGTTAGCCTTAGTGGACGTTTGATGCATCTAATGAATTAAGTCACAATAGCATCCATTGATATCTGGCATTTTCTTCCCATGAACTACTGTGTCAGAACGTGAGCTTTTGAGTCAAATGTCAGGAGAAGCTTTATTTAACTGTTTCCTGGCATTATTTATTTATTTTCGAAGTAACATTTTCATTGTAAGGTGAAACTTCATTTTTTCCTACTAGATTTATCCAAACATAGATTTTGCTACCCAAAAATGTTGAAAAATAAAAATAAATTCAAACTGCCTCCAACTTCGATCTGTATACGTCCCTTTCTAAAAATATGCTTCTTGTTCCCATGTGGATAAAACCTATTCTCTGTAGAAATTGTAAAATTTTCCATTAGGGAGGATCAGTCTCTATAATTATTCGTTTCAGGGAAAGGGAAAAAAAATCTTGGGGGATATCATGAAGAACATAAAAGTCTTCAACTATGGAAATAGAAGATCATTGAATTTGGATCAGGATCTTGAAAAATCAGCTAATATTACTGTGGATGCAATATTGCAATCTGGTTGTTGTGAAGAAAAAGTGTGGCATGATTGACAAAAGAGAAAGAGAAGAAAAAAGGAGAAGGAATGAAAGGAAGCAGAGAAAAGGAGATCCGCCTCTGCCATTAGTAACAAAAGTTGGAATACCCATTATGTCCTAAACATAGGTGCACCGTAGATAGGCCATAGAACAATACATATCTGATAACGCTCCCCCTCAAGCTGGAGCATGTATACCATGAATGCCCATCTTGACAAAGAGACAATCTAGTTAACTACAACCTTGAGTTTTCATGAACATGTCTGCTAGTTGATCTCGGGACTTAACAAATGACATGCAAATTTCGTTGGTAACAACTTTCTTCTGGATGAAGTGGCGGTCAACCTCAATATGCTTGGTACTCCAATGATAGACAAGGTTGTTGGCAATATAAGAGGTTGCTTGATTATCACAATACAATCTTAAGGGAACCTTAACTATAAACCCAAGTTCACACATTAATGTCTTTAGCAAAATGAGTTCACATGGTGCATAGACCATTGCCCTGTATTCTACCTCAACACTTGAATGGGCCACAACACTTTGCTTCTCACTCTTCCGAGTAATAAGGTTGCCAGTTGCCACCTATAAAAGTACAGTAGTCAAATGTAAATTGCCTATTAGATGGAGAATCAACTCGATCTGCTTGACAATATCCTTCCACTTGAAGGTGACCATTTCACTAGTAGAGGATAGCACATTTAGGATATCTCTTTAAATATCCAAATATAAGACTGCATTATTCCAAAATATATTCAGAACCTTCATACAGTGCTCTAATTACCGTAAGTAAATGACGGTTCTTATGTTCAGTTACCCCATTTGGTTGTGGTGTGTGTGCATGTGAAGTTTGGTTTGGTGAATAATGCCATGAAATAAAAGATATGAGTTAAATTTATGAGATAAATATTCCCTAGCATTATCTGAACGTGGAACACAAATCTTAGAATTGAATTGAGTTCGTACTTTTATATAAAATTCTTTAAAATGACAAAACACTTTTGACCGATCTTTCATCAAATATAGCCTTGTCATACGAGAATAATCATCCACAAAATTAGAAAGTACTTGAAAGCAGATAAATTAATAAGATGAATTGAACTCCAAATATCATAATATACTAAATGAAAAGGTTTGTTACTTGTCCACATGAGAAAGAAATGACACTCTATGGTACTTAATTAATAAGTCTCACTCTCTAATCTAAACACGTGTGACAACGATGGAACTAGACTCTTCAAACTACTTAAGGAGGGATGACCAAGCGTGCAATGTCATTGATGCTGAGAGATATTTGTTTGTAATACAGCTCCATTTATTACAGTATCAAGGTAATAGAGTCCATTCGCTTTATGTCCTCCACTAATCATCTTCCCCGTCTTTAGATTTTGGAATTCACAATTAGAAGGATAAAATGTGACAAAAAAAAGAAAAGAAAAAAAGAGAGGATTTGGTTAGCTTACTCGCCGACAATAAACTCAAATGAAAACAATGGGATAAGACGCACGATACCGAACCTAGACACTGGTTGAATTACCATATGCTAATGTGACAAAAGAAATGGGCAATGACTGTAGTAACTGAGGCAATACACTGTGTTCTGATCAGGAACACTATCAGAAAATGCAAGATAAATGATACCTAATTGTGCAAGAGTAGCTATGAATGATGATGTGTGAGTGGATGATCCTTCAGAAGTCTAGCATATTCTTCCTTGGATAGTGTAATTGTATCACCTGCAGTATTGGGTTATGAAACGGAGGAGATAGGGTTTAAGACATAACCCTCGGTAATGAACTTGTTTCGCTCAAGCAGGCTTACAAATAAGGTTCCAACACGTATCAACTGTGAAGTTACTAAGACCATAATAAGTGCACTACCGATTATTGCAACCATGACGACAACTACCATTGAAATCCCATGGACTTCCAAATTATTTCTACCTCTCTTCGTTTTTTATCTTTCAAAAAAAAATAAATTTTCTACCTCAAAAGCGACCTCCCCTTGAATATCTACCACTAAAATGGCCACTGCGACTTTCTCTATTTCCTCCACCAGATGCAGACGCAAATGCAGAATGATCTAGAAGGCGAACTCTGTATGCTAACTGTTCGCTGAACACAAGTGAATACCTCAGTGATGGATGGGATTTCACTGCCTCTAAAGATATGAGCTCGGATAGGCCTAAACTCAGAATGAATACCCAAGAGGAATTTAGCAACATATAATTCATATCTTTGTAGTCTCATAGTCTCATAATTGGTAGACCAGGGTTGGTATACATTCAGTTCTTCTCACATGTCTCGCAAGGCTGAATAATACTCTCTGACGCTCTTATCTTTTTGTTGAAGAGTGAAGTTATCCATTAGTAACTCGTATATCTGAGTTAAATTCTTTTTGCCTAAATACATCTCTCCAAATATCCCCAACTTTGCTGTCCTGGAAAAGATAACATTCACACTAATCTAAGGCTCTATACTGTTCCATAACAATGCTTTAATTTGACCATCTTCTACCACACAATCTTCATATTCGATTGAACTCTCTTCAGGTTTGGGAGAAGTCAAATACTTCAATTTCCTTTTTCCAATAAGGAAAACCTCTACTGATGTGGTCCTTCGCAAGTAATTTGCTCCATTGAGTTTAATCAATGTTATATGAAAATTTATCGACTTAGATGGAGACAAAAGACTAGTCTTGGCATCCGTGATGTAGGTGGAACCAAACACACAAGGGAAGAATGTTTGGCTTTAACGTAACCCAATGCAGATTTTAGAAAACTACGTATATCAATGAACGCAATCGCTTGATAGCACTACTTGATCCAAAAACTTCACACGCACACTTATTTTCTAATCTTGGCCTAATGCAACTTCCACACATTTTAGATCTCAAATATTGTCACATATGCAAATATGGGCCCACACGCACATCACTTTTGTCCATCATAATGGTATTATAAGGAAGTGGCCCTCACACGCATTCACGATTACATGACCCATCATATGGTGGTTGGAAGAGAGTGTGTAGATCAGCTCTGAACCACTCTGAAAATTTACCTCAAGTAAATAGAAGGAAAAGAGAGGGAACAAAGAAGTTGATGGAAGAGATAAATGGCCATATCAATTTCGTTTTGATACCATGTGGCGCATGATTGATAGAAGAGAAAGAACATTTTGGGCTGTAGAACAGTCCTTTCCGATAACAAACATGGAATTCTTTCAAAGAACACGATTTTTTTTTTTTTGGTTGGTTGAAGAAGACAGGGAGGCTGGTTGAACACCTCAAATATTTTACTTTGGACTAAAGGAATGTATTGTCAACATATGAGCATAATTTTGATTAAAAATATGAGGCAATAGATCAATTAATAATAGATATTTAATAGGGAAGAGGCAATCGCTGAAAAATCTGCTGAGCTGGAACACTTAAAAAAGATTATACGAAAAATTGCAAATTTTCATTTTTATTTTCAGGAGCATTGAAATTTGTTATGATCTTTGACATAAAGCAAAAATATCCGGCTTGACAATCAGGTTTCACTAATATACCAAAGATTCCAGGAAATAAAATGTTAAAGAATATAAGAAAAGATTACAGTAATGTTCAACAGTAGCTACCAAAAGCCTATGAAGTTCATCAGAGAACCATAAACAGCAAAGACCTCACTGATACTTTTTTGATGAGTATTCTTTAGCTAAATTATATGGTTTCCTTGGAGAGGAAATGAGTATCCCTTGCTCACAAGATGAGCATTTTGGGATAGAAGGCTTACTAAAAGTTTCAAAATTCCGTTGGCAACTGTATTGTAAAATTTTTTACACGTGGGTGGCAAGTGAATTTTGATAGATCCTGGTGTGAAAGTTTAGTTTGTCGCTACTTATATCATATTTGTATCTTGATATATTTTGTTTACAAAATTTTACGTCTGTTTTGAATTCTTTGGGTTGTGGGCTGTTTTACACCATCTGTGTCCAACCTGGCTTTTGAATGATGACATTTCAAATCCACATTTTAGAGCAGTCACTCTACGCTTGCTTATCATTTTCTTATTTGAATGTTTCAGATTTCTGATTTCTATATATTTCATGATTTTGTTATAGTTTTCTAATTCTTTTTATTCTTATGTGCAGTGGTGGAATGAATGGGTATCTATCCCTTTGTAATGGAGACCCATGTCCTCCCATCTTCAGGTCTCCTGTTACGGGAATGGAAGATATTATGAATAATCAAGTCTTGTAAGCTTGCCTTTCTTCAAAGTAAAATTTACTAGAGGTATTTAATCCATCAACGATCTCAGACTTCTTTCTTTGTCTCAGATGCGCTATATACAAACTTCCGGATTTTCATAAGCACATCACCCGGCCACCGGCGGGGGTTATATTCCCAAAGAAGGTATGTAGAGACTTCTCACAACATGAGCTGGGGGTCCATTTTCTTGTACTGAATGTGTCAGTATTCATTAGTGACAGTCGCATTGGACATCCATATGCCATAATTTCCTTTTAACGCCCTATTTATTACTTGTCCATGTGTTGTCTCTTTTGCTTTGGCATTTTCATTTCTGTTTCTGGAAAGCATCAGCCTGGTGAACTTTTTGAGTAGTGTGATATGTTTCATTTTCGTCTTGCAATAACTGGCACATCGATCTTGCAATAAGAGACATGATCATGGGAGATACCTTATTTATTTATTTATTTTTTTTTTTTTTGAGGAGTTCCTGGATTTAGATCGTGCTATTAATGTCTACTTCTATGAGAGGGTATTTTGCTATCTGGGAGCTAGAGAAGAAGCTTTTGGTCTTCTTTGTGAATATCCCCTGTTATCTCCTTATTCTGATTGTTTTTCCTCCCCACAATCTATGTTAACTTTTTAAAGCTTTTTTAATAAAATACAAGTTGTTCATTAAAAAAGTGGTTACAGTCCAGCATTTTTTTCCCATGAATGTAATGTACCCATTTTGTTTGATTAATTTGGTCTTGACCCTTTTTGTTACTTTTGGACATTACTGCATTTTATAAAAAATATCCTGGGTATTTAAACAGTTACGATATTAATGCTTTTGATGTTTCGGCAAATTAGACCTTTCTAATATTATCAGAAGATGCATCCTTTTGCTGACCCTATTTTGGTCTCCTTTGGCAGAGTGTTACACTGGGAGATTTAAAGCCAGCACCAGTTCTGTGGCACGAAGACAGTGGAAGGAGGCCATGGGAATCTGGAAGGTACTAGCTAACTAATATAATGTCTAAAGCTTAGTTGCATGAACTTTCTTAAACAGTGCTTCCTTGTGCCCCCCCCTCCACTTTCTGTGCTTTTAGTCTTTTACACCTGCCAAAAATTTTGGATGGATGCTTCCACTCTCCCATATTCAAATTGCTGTGACAAGCTATGGTGATGATGATGCATTTCCACTCCCATGTCAGAACCCCTCACCGTTTCCCTTTGCACTACATGCAACTAGGGGCTACTCCAGCTAGGGGCTACTCCAGCTAGAAAGAAATAGTATAGTTATTGAATAAACTAATGGTACAGGGCAGACATGTTAGCCTTCTATTATAGTAGCTAGCAGCCTTCCCACCTCATGTACTTTAATCAAGAGGAAAGAGAATATCATATCCCATCCCTTTTTTTTTTTTTTTTTGGGAGCACACCACCTGTAACTTTGTTGATATGAAACAAATACAAACATTCGGGTGGGCTCCACAAAAAAATTCCCAGCAACACCTATCATATAAACCCGCAAAAACATCAGCAAGGAAAGAATAACCAAAACAGCTCAGCTCCATGTCTGGAACAAAATAAATAGGACTGGGAAACTGGGATGCCTAGCTCCACAAGGCTAACTCAGCCTACTGGACCATCTGGGAGACCGAAGAGCTCAAACCTCACTGCTCCTGCTGAGCGGGAGGCGCAGATATTGGATCCGGATGCTGCTCTAGCTGCTCCTGATGAACGAGGAGCCCCCACACTGCCAAGGGTCTGATGGGGATGGGAGATACGAAGATGAGCACCCCTCAGACTGAACAGCGGTGCATGAGTCTGCTGCACCTGCAACCACTGAATCCTGATTCCCCTGGATGATCTGATGACTAGAGATGCTGCTGCCTGGCACCCCAACCAACCCTGCAATCAAAGGATTGTCAACACCGCAGCACACACATTTGGACACCAACTGAATTCCCACTCGCTGGATTGCTGCATCCACTGGAACTGCCCCATTCATGACCTTCCATAAGAACACCACCATCTTCAGAGGGATGAATTCGTTCCAGGCCGAACAAGTCCAAAGCTGTCTAGGACGATTAGCCAGGAGCAGATCCCAGTCTGACTTGAGAGAGAAGTTTCCTGTGGAACCCAGGGTCCGAACAAGCTGGGAGCAGCATCGCAATCCTATCCCATCCTACCATACTAATGGAACTACCATCTTAATGAATATCCAACCTGTTAAGGGTACAATAAACAGTTTTGGGGCTGTGCCTCTACACACGTTCTCGAAAAATCTAACCAAACTCATTATCAATCTGCTAGCTGGCAACTTCCAATGCACATTCACCAATCTTGATTTAAAAAAAAAAATAAAAAAAATTTAAAGGCAACGAAGAGAAAATGCATTAAAAAAGAGGGGAACAACAACAAACAGAAGGAAAAGGGAAACAAAAGGACTGCTGAGATAGCAGATGGCTCCTAACCACCTAAAAAACTAAGATCAACCCTATTCAAATCCTTGACATTAACAGCCCATTCTAAAACCATCGATTTAGCCCTAGCCCCCACCCCCTTCGCAGAAGTCGATCGATCATTGGAACATCTTTCGTTTCTTTCTTCCCAGACAGCCCACCAAATGGCAAGAATGGCCATGCACCAGATAGTCGATTTGATTATACCAAGCTTGGGCCCATTCCACGCAATCAACATCTTTGCAGCCGATTCCGGAGCACACCAGGAAACTGAGAAGAGCTGGCAGAACTCCGTCAATATGGACGAGATAAAGGAATAGTGTACCAGCAAATGGTCCACGGATTCTGCCTAACGCATACAACAAAGGCAAATGTTGACAATTTGCATGCCTCTCTTGACCAGATTATCAATAGTAAGAATTCTATTACGAGCTGCAAGCCACCCGAAGCATTTGATCTTAGCAGGAACTTGATATTTCCAAATAAAAGGAGTCGCGTCACACTGAGGTTGGTCCGCAGGGTAAATAGCCGCATAGAGGGACCTGACTGAGAAGACCGCAGATTTTTCCAGAAGCCACTCAATGCTGTCAGGCTGAGAGGGATGAGCTTTGATTTGGAGATGCAATCGTGGAGAGACGTGAATTCATCAGCCTCGCTGTCATTGAGATTTCTGGTGCATTTTATGTCCCAAAGAAAGTGAGCGGAAGTGAAATAACCGCATCTATTAATAAGAATCTCTCTGTCAGGAGAGAGCCGATAGATTTGCGGGAATAAGAATTTGAGAGGCTTTTCCCCTACCCATAGATCTTCCCAGAAACGAGTCGCTGAACCATTGCCCAACACATACCTACTGTTAGCCATAACAGGGTTTTTGGCTTTGAGGATTCCTTTCCAGATGTGAGAGGCCTTGTAGTATGACGTATCTTTAGGCCACCAGTTTCCATGAGAAGCACCATACTTTCCTCTAACTATCGAAGGCCAAAGGGCATCTTTTTCTGACGCAAATCGCCAAGCCCATTTCCCCAGCAGCGCCGAATTCATTAGCTTCAGGATCTTAACATTCGCACCTCCCTCTCTGAAAACCTTGCACACTTGATTCTGTTCTAGAAGATGAATCTTCCTCTGATTTTCCTTACCAAACCACATGAACTCTCTTCGAATTTTCTCCATACTCTTAAGAACCGACCCCGGGCATCTATACAACGACATGAAATAGAGGGGAAGACTGGATAGAGCAGCTTTGATCAGAGTCAACCGACCACCCAGAGACAGATATCGGCATTTCCAGGATGCCAGATATCTCTGAAATTTACTAGTTACCCTATCCCACATGTTCTTCGGCGGAGATCCCACTGAAAGGGGCAGACCAACAAAATATGTTGGGAAGGAATCGATGCGGCAACCGAGCATGGAAGCAAACTTCTGGAGAGACTTCTGCGGAACATTAACTCCGAGGAGCTTCGATTTATTCAGATTGATCCTTGACCCGAAACTGCTTCGAAACAGCGTAGAGCAATGAGGAGGTGCTCGATTTTCTCATCCGAAGCTTCAAAGAAAATTAGAGTGTCATCTGCGAACTGTATATGAGTTAGGGGAGCTGACAGACCCGGCATCTCAATGCCACAAAGAAGACCTTGCTCCTGACCTCTCTTCAGCATTTGGGACAACGCCTCTCCCACAATAAGAAATAAGAGCGGGGAGAGAGGGTCCCCCTGCCTCAAACCTCTCGAGCTTCTGAAGAAACCTCTAGGCGAACCATTTAGGATAATGGAGAAGTGGGCCGATCCAATGCAAGCAATGATCCATCTTCTCCACTTGGTTCCAAAGCCCATCCGCGATAGCATATACAACAGAAAATCCCAAGCCACCTTTATTTCTCTTATCCCCAAGGTGGCGGGTGCGTCCTCATTTGCCGAATTCAGGCCGATTAGCTTGATAGGGAGCCCTTATAAAATTTTGGTGAAAGTTTTATCCGTTCGGTTGTCGAAAGTCATTGGGAGCCTCATTTCCAGCAATCAGAATGTCTTCATAAGAGGTAGACAAATCATGGATGGTGCGCTTATTGCCAATGAAGTTCTGCACACCTGTCATAAATCCAGGTATAAAGGTGTCTTCTGTAAGCTGGATGTTAACAATCTTGATTTTGAGCCTCCAAAAAAGTTGATTACTGCAACTTTGTTCTTTATTTGAAAAGGTTGAAGTGTGAGCTTACTCTACATCAAGTTGTGTATTAGTGTCGAGGTAATTTGTTGATGGTTCCCCATTCAAACACTAATAAATGCTACTTATGCCTATTACTGAATGGTCATATAGAGATTGAATGGGGATGTTTTTACTGGAACCTCGTAATGTGACGGTTCAGTGAGGCATTTTGTTAAGTTGTAAGTTGTAGCCTTGTAATGCGATGGTTAGGTGAGGCATTTTCTTTTTGAAGTTGCCATAGATGTCACGTGAGTTATCATCAGGTGATGGCTGCAAAATGAGCATATGCTTCCTTATGCTATGGTATCTTCAAGATCGTTTTCTTCTTCTTCTTCTTCTTCTTCTTCTTTTTTTCTCTTTTTTTAATGATAATTCACATTTTTGGAACCACTCAACAATATTTGGCCATCTGGGGGGGTTTTCTTCCACAAACTATTGTTAGATCTGTTAACTTGTTGGTTAACATCATAGGATAATCATGGTCTCTGAAAATCTTTTGGATTGTACGTCTATCCTTTCAGGCAAAATCCTCCCGGACACATATCTGGTCGACAGCTTGGAGAGGCAGCTCATCGACTGGTTGTCAATAGCTTACAGGCAAAGACAAATTATAATGGGGGTGAACAGATGCATGTAACGGCAACACCTTATGATGCTGGTACAATTGGTTCATCCGCTCATTATTATCCAAATGGCACACACCGCGGTCATGATCCGAAAATGGCGACTCCAGCGGGGTATTCTGGTCATGATAACAGGTTTGCGTATTCTGCTGTCCAAAACTATCCAAGTCATGGTTATGGGCAGGTCTACGCTTCCTCATCTACCACTCATTCACATGAAAGAACTTCCCATCCTCTGTATGATAGGTCATCGGCCCAACCGCAGTATGAAGGAAGTCATTGGCAGAGCCAGACGAGAGGGCCCATGAATGGATACCACAGTTCTTTTCAAAATGGTGGATACAGGGGCTATCCCAACAGACCTGCAACACAGAGTGCACCACCAGGTGCTTATGCTCAAGTTAGGGGAACAGATGATGGCTATGGGAGCTACCAAGGATATGGAGCAGGTCAGTGGATACAACAGTATGATGGGTACAGTGGTCATGCGGCATCAGCAGCAGCAAGTCAGCAGGGTGTGGGTAGAGGGTATGGCCAACATCAACAATTGCCAAATCGCTATTCAGCCTTAGACAGAAACGGAAATCGAAGACCACCACCACCCCCTCACCATGGCTATGGCCGCTACTAGATTGCTTCATGTTCAATCTGAAGCAGCCTTTGTAGTGGTTTACATGTTGTACAATAGCAGCAGCAGCAGCAGTAGCCCAATTTATAGCTATTTTGATACACATTGTCTTTTCCATTCCTTGTTTTTTTTTTTTTCACAATTTTAATTGAGGTTCTGTTGCTTTGGGCAGTTTTGTTTGTGTTTATTATGTCACTGCAGAAAACACTAATAAACTGGGAGGCGAGTGTAAATCTAATAGCTTCATTGCAATGGGGTTCATTTACTAGAATCTCTGAATAGATTGGAATTAGCTAACCCAAAAAATATGCATATTTTTCTACTTTTGTTGAACTCATGGTGAACAAATGAAAGGTGAAAGGATGCACAAATCAATATTTTGAGAAATGTGGCCAAGAGTCATTCATGCAGGAAGGATGCATACAGGTCACAAAAGCTTCATTTTGTCAATTCAGCTGCTTTGGCGCCCTTGGCAATGATTAGGTCCAATGTGTCAAAAATAAGAGAAATGCGATGGCGAAATTGACCATGGAGGAGACTTGCACTTGTTGAAGCATGTATTGTGGGGGAATGGCTGCCCCAGCGTGAGTGTTGCAAGGAGAACTACATAACAAGTAGTCTCGGAATGCAAATTGCCCCTAATGAGCAATTCACACAAATCACATAGCATTCCAAAAATGATGCAGTCATTGATGCTTGGCTCTTACTCCCTGCCTGGAGGCTGTTGAAGCTGTCATTATTTCTTGAGTAGATATTGCCCTTCAGGCTGGTGCTAGGGCATTGTGGGTGAAATCGTTTCGAGGTAATGAAAACTGAGAAGGAATGGTTGACTCGGAAGCTAGCGGTCATCTCCATAACACCCCCATGATTCCGTTACATATCACATTGGTTGTTACATATCACATTGGTTATGGCATGGGATATATTAGTTGTATCAGGGAATTTAGCACACTTTTGGGGAAAGATGGGAACCATTGGGCAATTGGTTGAATTTTCAATGAAACTTTGTGGATTGTTAAAAAAAGAAAAAGAAAAAAGAAAAAGACCATCAATACGTACTTTTAAATCATAACATTTACATAATATGTTTCCTTTGTATAAGGTCCTAAACTATGTGCTATTTAACTAAATTGAAGCAATTATATTCAAAGAGAATTTATTAAATGTAATAAAATTTATAAATGTGAGAAGACATGAAAACATGACCAATATATTCAAAAGCAAAGGAAATAAAAAATTAGAAATATGCCTTAAATGATCTAACAATGTAATTAATTGACTCTAGATAGAAATGAAAATTTTTAAATAATTTATTATTGAGATTTTTCCATATGGCTGCCTGCCTTTTTGGCTATGGACCAAAAACCTCCCTCCTTTAAACTATTTTCTAAAACCTGCGTATATGTTTTATATAAGTTAAACTAATGGATGTTTAATAGATGGAGCAGGAAAAGAAATTTTGGGAAAATTTATTTTTAAATAATTTATTGTTGAGATTTTTCCATATGGCCGCTTGCCTTTTTGACTATGGAGCAAAAACCTCCCTGCTTTTAAACTATTTTCTAAAACTCACTTACATATTTCATATAAGTTAAACTAATGGATGTTTAATAGATGGAGCAGTTAACTGTCAAAATATCAGTTTTACCCTTCGTTGACCACGGAAATTATTGTTTCACCCTTTTCATGGAAATGAACGCCTAGCTTTTGAGAGATTCGTGGGGCCACAGGGATTGTGAGAAATCTACCACGTCCATCAGATTTTCCATCTCACTTTAGGGCATGGCCCAAAAATGAGGCAGTTGCAAAGCTCAAGTGGGCCACACGACAAGAAAGTAGGATTGAACGCCCATCATTGAATATTTTTGGAGCCATTGTGGTGTACACTTTGAACTTTGGATCTGCTTCATTTTTGGGCCATGCTCTAAAATAAGTTGTCAAAACAGATAGGGTGGATTTCTTAAAAACATCAAGGTGGCACATGTATGGTCGGAACTAAGTTCTTGGACTTTATGAGAGGGCTGGTTGCTTGACCCAGGTGAGGGCCACCATAGCAATTGTGACAAATCCACCCCGTCCATCAGCTTTCCATTATGGTTCCAAACATTAGCAGATCCAATGCTCAAGTGGGCCACACATAAGAAAATAATGGAATTGAACAGCCACCATTGAAACATCTTGGGTCCATGATGGATACATACGATCATCCTTCCGTGTAAATAGGGATGTCAACGGGCCCAGCCTGGGGTTGGTCTTCGCCCAGAACCATTCAATTCTGATTTTGCAAGCCTGAGCCCGGCCCATTGACACCCCTACGTGTAAAGGAAAGAAGAACAATTTAGGAGTGGCAATGGGCCGAGTTTGGGTCCGGCATGATAGGCCCAGGCCTAGCCCAACACTTGAGACCCAATGTCCGACCGTGTCTCAAGCCCAGCACATATGCACTAAAATGAACTGAAAAAACTGATGGACAAAGTGGATATACAACACATATATGAAGTGGAAAAACAGATGGGATGGATTTTTCATAAACATCAAAGTGGCCATAGGGCTAGCTTAGATGATCACGGCCAATGCTAGCCAAAACATTCAAGTCAGAGAGGAGGGTTGCTCAACCGTAGGTGGGCTCACTGTGATATTTTTAACCAATCCACCCTGTACATCTAATTTTCCATCTCATTTAAAGGCATGTGCTCAAAAGTGTGGTTGACCTAAAGCTCAAGTGGGTCACACCACAAGAAACAATGGGATTGAAAAATAGATAGACGAGATGGATTTCACACAAACATTAATGTGGGCATATGATGTAGAGCGGGTCACAGACAGTTTCATGGCCAAGATGGATCAGAAAAGGCCCGGTCAACGACAGAAGTGATCCAGACCATAAACCTTAAATCAGGCATATCTTGCGATCTGGAATGAGTTATTAGGTATAAAATATATGATTTTGGGGGTAGAGAGGGCTACTTTAGCCACCCAACCTACTACACCGGGTTGCGCAAACCGGATTTGTGAAATACCCCCAGATTGACAGTCATTTCCCTATTTTAATTTTGTTTTTACTATAAATAGTAAGTTTTAGTTTGATTATGACTCTTAATACGTTGAGCTTTCCCAACGCGAAAAGAGCTTAGAATAATTAGGAGAACAGCTTGGTGAAGCCAAATATGACACTTACTATTTTTGGCCGAAAACCCTGCGCACTAGTAGACATCACGACCGTGTATAAATAGTAAGATTGTCAAGTGTGCCCATTCCAAATTTCATTTGGATCAAATGATCTGCAGCAGCCAATACATCTTGTGGTAACAAAAATGTATCGTTCCAAGGTATATCAAGATTCAGTTTCCGGTTCATATTTCGTCGGCCAATTCTTCCTAATGTAAGTTGCAAATTCTAGGAGTTTTAGCTGTAGTTTGCTTCTAATTTCTCTCCCATTGCTTGGTATCCCTATTTAAAGGGCTGTGAATTCGTTTATTTCATTCATTTATCAAATTACGAATATATTAGAATTTATTTCTATTCTTCTTACTTTCTTTCCTCGTGGATTCAAGTAGTCTATGTGAGGAGTATGGTAAGGTTATCCTTGAGGAAGACGGTGATTGTGACAGTATGATGATTTTGTAAATCCCCTCCAACCATCTGTTTTGGGATCTCATTTTAATGCATGAGCTAAAAAAAAAAAAAAGGCCCATCCATAGCTAAAATGGGACAAACGAATATGAAGCAGTGGCGATTAAATGCCTGCTGTTGAAACATATGTTGGGCCACACGTTGTCTGTGACAAATCTACCACGTCCATCTGTTTTACCAACTCATTTTATGATATGGGCACAAAAATGAAGCCGATAACAAACTCCACTGGGTCAAACGACATGAAAGGGTGGGGATTGAACGCCACTATTGAAGCTTCCTGGATCCCACTTTGAGCTTTGGATCTGCCTCGAATATTAGTCTTTACTCTAAAATGAGCTAAAAAAACAGATGGGTGCGGTGGATTTCTCACAAACATCTTAGGGGCCGCACGTACCGTTAGGGTTATAAGGTAGCACACCATGAGAGATGGTTAAGTGCAGTAAAAAATGGAGGGCAGTTTCATCAATATGAAAGTACAGAAATTTATTCATACGGGTAACTAACAGCAGACAATTTAATTTCTAATGTTGAAAACTATAGGCAGATTTTGGGAAATAGTTTAAAAGTCGGAGGTTTTTGGTTCATAGTAAAAAAAAAAATCAGACAGCTATATGGAAAAATTCTTTTGTTATTATTTTTTAATTAAAAATATATATTTTTAAAATTCTTAAAACTAAATGATTCAGTATATCAAGCCCCACACACATTTGATTTTGTGTTTCGAAAATAAGAATGTAACTGGTTTGGGAGAAATTACAAAAATTCAAGTTTTCTTTAAATCGGACTACCTAAATCCCAAAATTAGTGTACATGGAATTGGGCCCAATTGACAGATGATCAAAGTGATATTTTGAATTTGTTTAATATTTTATTTTTTTTAATAAATTTTTTTTTTCAAAAAATTCTTCAAAATTACATGAATTACTAAACCTTGAGAAGAGAGTTTTATAGTTTTTTGTGCTTGGTCGATATAGGCAATAATGTATGAAGGCTTGGATCCGAAGTCTATCTAGGTCCAGTGAAATTCATAGTTAAGACCTCCATACCTAAACCTCATAAAAGAATTGAGAAGAGAAATTAATGATTATACTTATACCGCTCGAAATACTTCATACAATGTGATCGTATCCATATGTTGATCAGAATCGCTACTAGCAAAAAAAAAAAGGCTCCAGAATCCACGGTAAAAATTCGTGAAATTGCATTGAGTTTGGAAATATCGAGGAATTCTCGACTCGAATGACTTTGGATAGGTCTGCGCCATGGATTCTAGGTAAGGGCTTCGGTTATGGAAAAGGAAAAGGTTAGGTACCATTTTACCGCCGGTTTCAAACATAGTCTCTACTTTGCTAGGTTGTACGCTTTCAAAGAGAATTTAAGGAACTTTCAGTAAAATAATAAGATTTACATGTGTAGGTTACAAAACATAAACTGAAAAATGAAATCGAAACGGTAGAAAAGGATTTTCAGATAAAAGTACGGAAAAGAAAAGAACACGGAGTTTTTGGTTAACCATTTAAGTCACGTGTTTCTAATTCAAAAGATCCTCAAGAGAAACAACTATAAATCATACTTTGCATGATGTAGAGCAGAGCCTACTTCTTCGTGTGTTCAAAGCAGGAGGGTTTTTTTTTTTTTTTTTTTTTGGGTTAGCTTGTTAGTACACACCCCACTGTCAGTACACACTCCACTGTTAGCCACCCCCACTAGGGAATTGATATCAAGACCTCAATGTTGAAACAAGGGTATCTTCACTCAGTCTGCCACTTAAGCTATGGATCAAGGTGTACAAAGCAGGAGGGTTGGAATAGGTTGGAATATGAAGACTGGTAAGATGATAGATTGAAAGTGTGCAAGTGGTTTGTAAATAGTGATGAAAGAATTGAGTTTTGAGATAATAAAAGTACATGAAGAAAGAAAAGATTAGAGGAGAGATCGGAAGCCAGAGCCCGGTTTGGTGAATTTGTTTCACATTCACACCACCCATCCATTTTTTGAACTCATTTTAGGACGTTATCCCAAAACCTAATCACATCCAAATCTCCAGTGGACCATACCAGTAGAAAACGTGGTAAATGATCAGTAAAAACTTTTTTTTTTTTTTTTTTTTTTTATAGGATACTAAAGTTCTCGGATCTGATATTTGTATTTTTACTTCATCCAGGTCTGGTTGAACTTATCAACTGGTTGGATGGCAAATAACCTTTAAGAATAAGCTTACAATGGGCCATGAGAAGTTTTAATGGTTGGCATTCAATCACCACTGTTTTCGGTGGTGTGGTCCACCTGAGATTTGCCCTTAAAGCCTCTTGAGTTCACACATCGCGGCTCATCGTAGTTTTGGATTAGTTCGATTTTTTTTTTTTTTCCTTTCCTTTTTTACTTCATCTCAGTGAGTTATGCTTGATTAACAGGCTTGATCAAAGATGCACATCGTAGTATTCCTACTTAAAAACTTATGGCATCCTGAGTTCACACATTGTGGCTCATCATAGTTTTGAATTAGTCCACTTTTTTTCTTTCCTTTTTTGCTTCATCTTAGTGAGTTATGCTTGATTAGCAGGCTTGATCAAAGATGTGCATCATAGTATTCCTACTTAAAAACTTATGGCATCCCGTTCCCATTGTTTTATGTAACATGGCCCACTGGACTCATAGATCTTTGGAGGCTAGTTCAGCTGGAGTAGTTGAGACCCCGAATCCACCAAGGCGAGGTCCAGTAATGTTTGTTCCTTAAATCCACACCCTCCAATCATTTTCAAAGCTCAAAACTTCATGATCCAAAAATGAAGCATGCCCAAAACTTAGGTGGACCACACCACAGGAAATAGTCGTGTTAAACCCCACCATTAAAAACTTCATGGAGTCCACCGAAATGTTTATTTGCCATCCAACCTGTTGATAAGGTCACAAAGACCTATATGAAGAGAATGCACAAATATCATCTTGATCCAAAGCTTTTGTGGCTGACAAGTAATTTTTAATGGTCAATTACTACTATTTCCTTTACTATGATCCATTTGCGACAGTCTGCTTATTTTTTAGATCATGTCCTAAACTGAGTTTTCAATACAAATGGACAGTGTCGATGTAGTCACATATATCAACGTAGGCCCCATATTTAGAGCAAGGCATTGAGTTGAGTCGGATCGAGTTAGGGTGACCCGACTCGATCCAGTTTTGAAATATGCCTTACTCGAACTCGACCCGACTAGGTACCGAGTCTAGCATGCCTAACCCGATCCAAGTCCGGTATGGCCTAAGCCTGACCGAGTCTGAACCATTCGAAAGTACTGATTCGAGTCGAGTTGGCACCGAGTTGGATCGAGAGATGAAGGAGGGAGGGAGTGGAGAGGAGAGAGAGGAGGAGGATTTGGAAGAGGAGGAGGATGAGGGAGGGAGAGAGAAAGTTTGGGTTCAAATCAGGGTTGATATTCGACATCGATCATGGTGGGGTCCACACAGCTCGACTTCATGGAAGTTCCCATGAGGTCGACCTCATAGTACCATTTCCTACACACACACACACACACACACACACACACACACACACCCACCCACCCACCCGAATTCGAGTCGAGTCTGTCCAGATCGAGTTTCGTGTCGAGTTACTTGGTAACTCGGACTCGACTCGGTTTGAGTTCGGATTGGGCGAAGCCTACTCAGTTCAGACCGGCTCACCCATTTGGTTTGGGTCGAGTAAGATCTGAATGAGTTGGATGAGTCGAGTCAGAGTTGAGTTATCCTGTCCCGTGCCCAACTCTACCCACATATGGATTTTCGTGCCCAATTCAATACTGGGGAATATGTAAACCTGTGGAACTTTGGCTGGCTGCACTTGATACACAGATGCTTAGAATTGTACATGTGGTGTATATTACCCAAACGAAACCGACTAAATTTTCCATTCCACTATTTCTATGTTATAATGATGATATTAGATTTTCTTTTCTATGGTTCTATTCTCTGATTCGTGGATGCCTGATTGTAGGAATAAGGACCATTGGATAGTTTTCATTTTCCCACCATTCATTAAATGTCCACCAATTCAATGGTCAAATAATCAAATAAGCTTGGTTTTTAGTTCTACACTAGGTACCATACTTTCGATTATTTAATTTTAATAGTTATATGCCACCTTTAAAATAATTTCTTTGTAACATCTAATGCCTACTGCCTATATACCATCACACTCTGCCAAGTGGATTGGTTCACCATAATGTATATTTTATATCTAATCTGTTCATCTGTTTTTCCATATCATTTTAAGGCATCTACCCAACCTAATGATGCAGTAGATCCAACATTCATAGAACACCCCACGGGAAAGAGTGGGGATTGAATGCCCACCATTAAAATTTTCTTGAGCGAAACGAAAATTTTATTTGGCACTTGGTGCAGTTCATTGTTATAAAATATTATTTTTATCATTGCTATAAAATATTATTTTTATATATTTTTTAAATAAAAAATATATTATAAAAAGGTTTGCAAAAACCCCTTTTCAAGAGTTTTGGGAATAGTCCCACATTGGAAAAAGAGAAAAAAAATTCTTTGGTATATATGAGAATGGTGGAGTATTGTTATGTTTACCCACCTAGTCCGAGAAGTATTGGACTTGCATGTTCTAGTGCCCTACGCTCGGGCATGGGCTCGGTGCGAGGGCTTGGGCATGTGAGGCAGTGTGGCTGTAGAGGTGCTAGTGACGTACTTTGCGCTTCTCAAGCTATGGCGAGTGGCTGGAAGTCTAGAGGATTGAATGAGGTCCCTTGGCTTATATAGAGTCTGGAAATAAAGCCGTTGCAGAAAGGTAAACTGCCAGCCAGTATAGCTTATATATACTGGGCCTGGATGAGTTTCCAATCCATCACAAAATCACACTCCAACAAATATATACGAAATTCTCTCATTCAGGCAGATACTCTAGCAAAATAGTAAGGTTCATCTAAACCATTGCTTGAAGAACATATTATCGTTGTGGTCTAAAACGGTTCATCTGAACCATTAGTTGAAGATAAGACCAGCGCAATGGTCTAACACGAATTTTCTTCTTCTCCTTTTGAGAATTTTCTTTTTTTCTATTTCTGCTAGACAATTTGTGTAACAAGAGTTCCATTAGTGGGTCTTCGTGTTTGCTGAACGCGGGTCCACATCAAGCTCGTCGTATCTTAGAAGCGATTTTCCTGTACCTTTCAGCATACTCAATCTATTTGAGTAGGGGCAAATTACGCTTTAAGGATAACGTTTCATACGTGCTTCAGCCTGTCTTAATTCCATATTATTTTCAGCTTTTTATAATTTATAGAAAATCATTATTTCTATATTAGTTTCAACAATCTTAAAGCATAATTTTCGATGGAAGCCGAAAGCATATCATCCATCAAACTGATGAATCATGACTTGATTCGCCTTGATCGGTTCGATGGAACAAACTTTACTAAGTGGCAAGACAAGATCAAGTTCCTTTTAATGGCGTTAATGATCTTTTAGATCTCAGATCCGAATCTGCAGCCGCTGCCTGAAGCAACTGATAAAGACTCGTGTGAACATATCGTTACTCGAGACAAATGCACTGAAGACAAACTCTTGTGTTGTGGACACATTCTGAATGCTCTCTTTGACTGTCTGTATGATCTATACACGCAAACATCGACTGCAAAAAAGATTTAGACTGCCCTAGAGTTTAAATACAAAGCTGAAGAAGATGTACCAATAAGTTCCTGATAGCCAGGTACTTCGACTATAACATAGTAGATAATAAACCGCTGCTAGCTCAAATCCAAGAATTACAGTTAATAGTAAATAAAATTAAAGCCATTAAAATTGATCTTCTTAAATTATTCCAAGTCGGGGCCATTATCGCTAAGTTGACCTCGATGTGGAAAGACTATAGAAAGTAGTTGCTGCATAAGACTGAGGGCTATACACTGGAACAAATTCAGAAACATCTAAGAATTGAGGAAGAATCCCGCAACCGAGATAAAAAGAATGACAACGGGAATACTTTGTCCAAAGTGCACGCAGTAGAGAATACAAATAAAAAGAATCCCGAGAAGGAAGATTCCCTGAAACTCAATAAAAGGAAATTCAAGAAAACCACCCAGAAGAAGAATGAAAAGTTCAAAGGCCCTTGCTATGTCTGTGGAAAAGCCGGACACTATACTTGAGTTTGTCGATATCACAAATCTTAAAAAGAAGCAAGTGCAGTAGAGGGCGATATTGTAGCTATGATCACTGAGGTGAACATGATCCAAGAAAAAGTTTCCGGTTGGTGGTACAATACTGTTGCTGCCGTACATGTCTGCTACAATAGATCAGCCTTCAAAACCTATGAGGAATTGACCGTTGGTCAAGAAGTCTGATCGAAGGTTGTCGGCAAAGGAATCGTTAAACTGGTGTTTACTTCTGGAAGAAAGTGATTTTGACAAATGTATTGCACGTGCCAGACATGAGGCGAAACTTAGTTTTTGGAAATCTTTTGGGTAAACCTGGAATAAAGGTGGTGTACGAGTCAGAAAAACTGATTCTATCAAAGAATGAGAACTTTGTTGGAAAGGGATATGCTTGTAACGGCATGGTCAAGTTTTCTCTTAATGAAAGTATCACTTCTGCATATATGATTGGATCCGTTGGACTATAGTATGATAGACTAGCCTATATAGGGTATAATACCTTAAAGTTCATGGCTAAGAATGATTTAATCTCATACACAAAATGAAAACGATAAATGTGAAGTGTGCATATGATTTAAAATGACAAAGAAACTTTTTCTAAGTGTCAAGAGATTATCTCAAGTACTGGATCTTGTGCACAGTGATATCTGTGAGTTAAACGACATTCTTACTCATGGAGGTAGAAGGTATTTTATAGCCTTTATTGATGATTGCTCTAGATATGTGTATGTATACCTGTTAAAGAGCAAAAATGAAGTATTGAACATGTTTAAGGTATATAAAGCGGAAGTAGAAAATCAACTAACCAAGAAAATTAAGATTCTCCGTAGCGATAGAGGAGAATACTTTTCTAATGAATTTGATAACTTCTGTGAAGAATATGGACTAATACATCAATGTACTGCGCCATACACACCGCAACAAAACGAAATAACAGAAAAAAAAATAAAACATTAGTAGAGATGGTCGACTCAATGTTAATACGAGAAAAGTTGTCACTCAATCTATGGGGTGAGGCACCGCTTGCAGCATGTCATATATTAAATAGAATTCTATCTAAGAAATATAAAATATCTCCATATGAAACATGGAAAAGTAGAAAACCTAACCTACGATATCTTAAAGTGTAGGGGTGTCTTGCATATTACAGTACTCCTGATCCAAAAAGAACTAAGTTAAGACCTAGAGCTATTAAGCACGCCTTCGTAGGGTATGCACAAAATAGTAAAGCTTATAGACTCCTAGATCTAGAGTCTAACACCATAATAGAATCAAGAAACATTGAGTTCTTTGAGAACTCACTATCTTTGGAGTCAAAGGAAAATGAAATCTAAACTCCCGATAGAGAACCAGATAGTATAGCTCCACAAGTAGTGGAAGCTCCTATTGAACCTCGTAAGAGTGAAAGGATAAGAGTAGAGAAGAGTCTAGATGATGATCATATAGACTCTTAGAGCATCTTTTTCCATCTTGTAGAAGGAGATAAAGAAAATGTTATAAGAAAAATACCTATAGTAATGACTATAGAAGATGAACCTAAAACATATAAAGAGGTTATATCTTCTAGAGGCTCCGCTTTCTGGAAAGAAGCTATTAATGATAAAATAGAATCTATAATGTTAAATCAAACATGAGAACTAGTTAACTTACCTCTAGGCTCTAGACTCATAGGTTGCAAGTGGGTATTTAGGAAGAAATATCACACTGATGAGACTATCCAAACCTTTAAAGCTCGACTAGTAGATAAGGGTTTTAGACAAAAAGAATGGGTAGATTATTTTAACACATATTCTCTTATAGCTAGGATAACATTCATTAGGATATTATTTACGTTAGCTTCTATACAATGTCTTTATATCCACCAAATGGATGTAATGACCATATTTCTGAATGGTGACTTCAATGAGGAGGTATACATGGAACAACCTAAAGGATTCGTTCTACCAGGAAATGAAAATAAAGTATATAGATTAATTAAATCTTTATATAGATTAAAACAAGTACCAAAACAATGGCATGAGAAGTTTGATTCCAAAATACTATCTCATGGCTTCATGCATAATGTACCTGATAAATGCATATATTTTAAAGTTGATGGTAGCTGTATTACTATTATTTGTCTATAAGTTGTTGATATGTTAATAATTAGTAATAAAATGAAAGGTGTAACTGAAATAAAGAGGTTTTTATCTTCTGTATTCAAAATGAAGGATCTTAGACAAGTGGATACCATCCTAGATATCAAAGTTAAAAAATATTGTGGGGGTTATGCTTTGTGTCAATCTCATTATATTGAGAAGATACTAAACAAGTTTAATCATCTGAATATTAAAGAAGTAAAAATCTCATTTGATCCAAGTGTCAAGCTAAAAGAGAATAACGGAAGAGTAGTTGTACGATTGGAGTATGTGAGTGCTATAGGGAGTCTTATGTATGCTATGTAATACACTAGACCTGATATCGTATATATTGTGAGTAAACTTAGTAGGTTTACTAGAACCCCAGTACTGAACACTGGAATGCAATCAGTAGAATCCTAGGCTACTTAAAAGCAACCAAAGACTTGAGACTATTCTATTTAGAGTTTCCTATCGTATTAGAAGGATAGACCGATGCAAGTTGGATATCGAGTGCAGGAAACAACAAGTGTACTATAGGGTGGGTATTCACTCTAGGAGGTGCAGCTGTATCTTGGGGATCCAAAAAATAGACATGCATAATGCACTCGACTATGGAGTCTGAATTTATAGCCTTGGCTGCAACAAGTAAAGAGGCTGAGTGGCTAAGGGATCTTTTACTAGAAATTCCTTTTTGTGTAAAGCCTATATCAACTATGTCACTACATTGTGATAGTGAAGCCGCATTAGCTAGAGTCTATAGCGGCACCTATAATGGTAAGTCTAGACATATAAGTCTACGACATGTTATGTTAGACAATTGATTTGAGATAGAATCATTGTTATTTCTTAGGTAAAATCAAGCAATAACCTAACAGGCCCTTTTACTAAACCTCTACCGATAGATGCAGTAAAGGCAACATCTATAGGGATGGGGTTGAAACTCTTCAACCAAAGTTTCACCAGTGATGGTAACCCAACCTAAAATTAGAAAATCTCTAATTTTAGGTTTAATGGGTAAAACCAAGTTACTGATATGTGGAAAGGTTTTTTAACACTAAAATTATATACGACCTCATCCATAATAAATAAGTACTGAGCGTTACGAAAGAGGATTGAGTCTTAGAACTCTTAATGAAATCCAGTCTAAAGGACAAGTGTCTTAAAGTAACGAAGACACGATTTTACCTCTATGGACGTAGAGATGGTGCCATCTCTCATGAGAGTTAGAGTTTCTCTCGGGATCATTTATGAAATAGGATGAGCACATGGCCATTAATCGTACTGAGTAAGATTGTGGGAACTCTAATATACACAATAGTGAATATGTGTGTAGTTTCTCTAGTTCTATTATATAGGAATAACTGGTTTAAAGTTGCGGCTACCAGTCATTTCGATAAAGCTTTGAGTTACTTACACTAAGGGAAGATTCAAATAGAAAGATATCTTTCTTTATACATATAAACTATTTTTATTCTGACAGAAATAATTTTTTCAAAAATATATTTTAAAAACAAGTGGGGATTGTTATAAAATATTATTTTTATATTATATTTTAAATAAAAAATATATTATATATATTATAAAAAGGTTTGCAAAAAACCCTTTTTCAAGAGTTTTGGGAATAATCCCACATTAGAAAAAGAGAAGAAAATTCTTTGGTATATATGAGAATGGTGGAGTATTGTTATGTTTATCCACCTAGTCTGAGAAGTATCGGGCTTGCGTATTCCAGTGTGAAGCACTGAACACCCGCGCACGCTCTCTCGCTTAGGCTTGGTCTCAGTCTCAGTCATAGGCATGCGCTTGGTGCGAGGGCGTGGGCATGTGAGGCAGTGTCGCAGAGGGTCATTCCTTCGCGACCTTATGCGAACCGGCTGAAGATAAGATCATCGTTGTGGTCTAAAACAGTTCATCTGAACTATTAGCTAAAGATAAGACCAGTGCAGTGGTCTAACACGAATTTTCTTCTTCTCCTTTTAGGATTTTTCCTTTTTTCTATTTTTGCCGGACAATTTGTGTAACAAGAGTTCCATTAGTGGGTCTTTGTGTTTGCTGAATGCAGGTCTACATCAGGCTCGTCATATCCTAAAAGTGATTTGCCTGTAACCTTTCAGCATACTCAATCTATTTGAGTAGGGGCAAATTACGCTTAAAGATAGCGTTTCATACGTGCTTCTAGGACCTATCCTAATTCCATATTATTTTTGACTTTTTATAATTTTCAGAAAATCATTATTTCTGTATTAGTTTTAAAATTCACAAGGTTCCTATTAACCTTATGAACATGTTGGACATAAATAAACACTATAGTAGACCGTATAAAGGATATGCAACACGTGTCTTTACGGTGACTTCATATATTTTTAACAATTTGCTGCCACGTGGCATCATCTGAGTCATTAAATCTAATACTGATAAATTAGGTATAAAAATGCAAATAAGCTTTATTCGATTTTTACATAAGGTGATCCTCATGATGGAACTTAACATGTGTTGGATGTTGGATGTTTCTTGAACATGAAAGGTTAGGAATTATTTTTGACTGGTCTATGACTTATAGTTTAACTAGTTGACTCAAGACCTTCTCCCTTAAAAGATGACAATGTTGGGTTTTTATCTGCGGAATCACACAGATCTAGATCTAGGATAACAATCCAAGAGCACCAAGCAAACACAACGATTTTACGTAGAAAACCCTTGCAGGAAAAACCACGGCACAAAGCAACAGATCTCCACTATGAAAATAGAACTTACAAAGAGAAAGGACTTACCTGATTCGAGTAATCTCGAATCTCACCCTTGCTACACCCTTTAGAAACCCTAAAATCCTTTTAGAAACCCTTGGAACCCCTTTAGAAAGCCTTAACATTACTTTGAAAAGCCCTGAGGATCCCTATTTATAGTTTAGGAAACTCCACTTACGCTGAAACTACCTCAAATTTATGCAGTCTGCGCAGAATCCGTGTAACCCTCGACTGGTCGAAGGACCCCTTCGACCAGTCAAGCTTAACCCTCGACAGGTCGAGCACCACAGAACTCTAAAAACATTGCTGTTGGACTTCGAGTCAAGTGGGCCTTGACTGGTCGAGCGACGCGGTGAATATAAGATTTAAGACATCCTTTTGCAACAATCTCCACCATGTCTTGTCTTTAATCTTTAACCGTGTAGCTTCTTGACCTCTTCTCTTATCTCTGCATCGCATCATAGCTTCTCGTGCATAATCCGTCCTTCTTTTATGCCATCGCCAAGCCCAGAGAAGTTGGATAGAACTTAAACTTCTCTACAGGAATGACCTTGGTGATTATGTCTTCTGGTTTCATGCTAGTGTGAATCTTCTTCAGAGTTACGCCTCCTTCCTTAAGCACCTGTCGGATAACATGGACATCCAACTAATTGCTCCACCCGCAAGTACAAATGAGTAATCTGAAGTCGACCTTCTGCAATCTACACTGCCTGTGTAATCTGAATCCACATACCTAACTAACTTTGTCCCTGTCTTGTCAAAGGTAAAGACGTAGTCTTCTGTACCATCTTACCACTACCCAATATTGCTTGCCGGGATATTTGCTCACAACACCGATATCCTTTAAAATAACTGGTTTAATACATACCATAACATGCACTACCAACCGCATTCGAATAAGGCTCATAAGATATATCCTGCTTTTCCTCATTGGTTTTGGGACATGTCTTGAGAAGAACTTGAGGAGAGATGCGTAGGGAACGCTCTCCGGCTTTGCCTAGTTTATCACATACTTGATCAATATCTACCCAAGGTATTCTTCCTAAGATAACCAAAGCCTACTTCTTTTCTAGTCTCAGTGCCGAGAATTATCTTTGCAGCCCCCTGATCCTTCATCCTGAATGTCCCACTTAACCGAGTCTTTAGTACATTGATTTCAGACACGTCATGATTGGTAATCTTTATGTCATCAACATACAATACCTGACTCACAATGGAGGAATTAAACCACTGCCTAGGCGACAGGTCGTACCACGACCTCCTGCAAACTTGTATCTCAGCCCCTTTAACTTCGAACTGCTCTGGTTGTTTCATGTATATCTGCTTTTCCAATTTTCCTTGTAGAAGTACGGACTCCACATCCATCATTTCCAGCTCAAAATCGCATTAGCTAACCAGCGCCAATCACGAATCTAATAGAGACCTATTATACTATCGGCTCGAATATCTCTGAGAAGCCGATCCCTTCTCTCCGAGCATTCCCCTTCGCTACCAACCTCGCTCTGTATCTATGCTGTATCCTCCTGAAGATCCACCTGTATCCAACCGCTTTCCAACCCCATTAGAAGCTCCACCTGATCCCATGTGTCGATCTAGTACAACGGGTCCATCACATCGCCCATAGTCACCTTCGACTTCTCAGCACCGTGCTCACGTAGAGCCATCTAAATAGAGGATGGATCCCTTGCGATATTGGAGTCATCCATGTACCTAACGATATCCTGCGATTATGATGTGTGATTCTTCTCACAGGTAGCTGCTTCACCTACTCTGTATCCCTGTCTACGCGTCTCAGCCTTCATGCCCTGCCCGCTCTTGTGGCCATGCCCAACATGCCATACACGTGCAGAGGTGGAATCCGTTACAACCACTACAGCTCCACCTTTTGAAGTGCTCTTGAACAACCTGTAAACATTATCGAGTCATTGTGCTTTCATGATTACCTGTGCCCCCTTAGATACTTTAAGAGCACCATCAATACTTGTGAACCTGCACCCTATAGCCTCGAGTGCACCGAGAGAAATTAGGCTCTTTTTCATGTCAGGAACTAGCCTTACCCCAGCCAGGGTACGCTCTGTCCCATCAAACATCTTGACACGCACTGTACCAATAGCCACAACATTACAAGCACTGTCATTGCCCATAAATACCTGTCCACCATCGCACTCACTGTAGCTGGCGAAACAACTCCGATGAGGAGTCATGTGAAAGGATGACCCTGTGTCTAGAATCTAATTGCCCTTACGATTATCATATGGGTGTCTGATCATAGACACAGACAAAACATCACCATCACATCCACTCAATCCATCTGATGTGGTAGCATTGACCTCCTTGTACGAAGCCTCAGATTCTTCTCTCTTAGTTTAGGATTTGTGCAATCCTTCTTCACATGTCTTTCCATCCCACAACTCCAGCACTTTACCTTTCCTTTGCCCTTGCCCTTGTATTTGGATATAGAACCTGAAAAACCTGTACCTTATTTAGAATTCCTACGCCTTGTAAATAATGCATTAGAAGATATCCCTATGTCAACGTTAAGCTTTCTCATAACCTTCCCTTGAAGGGCTGAGTAATGGTGTTGACACTCAGGGTTTTATTCGTGGTGCACATTGTGTCCTTGAATGACTCATACGACGCCAGAAGAGAATTCAACAACATACATGCTTGTTCTTCATCTTTCATCACTTCCTCCATATCTAATAATTTGTAAACTAATTTTTTAAAGCTGCTAATGTGAGCCTCCAGATCTCCACACTTTGCCATCTTGAAGTTATACCACTGCCACTTTAAGTGTAGGTGATTTTCAGAGGATTTTTTGCATAGACATCCTCTAACTTTGCCACAACTTAGCCACAGTTTTCTCCCTCACGATATTGTAGAGAACCTCATTCGTGAGACATAAACGGATCGATGATAAGGCCTTCTTATCAAGAGTATTCCAATCATCATTAGTCATAGTATACTTTCGCTCCTCAAGAGCACCATCTTTGCCTTTCTTGATTAAGGAACTAATTATCTTGATCTTCTATAACTAAAAATTATTTTTCCCTAAGTACTTCTCAATATCATACCTAGTGCTTTCCATTGATGCTAATCCCTCAGATTCAGATCTGTGCCCCAACGATAGCTCTGATACCACTTGTTGGGATTTGTGTTTGCGGAATCACACAAATCTAGATCTAGGATAGCAATCCAAGAGCACCAAGCAAACACAAGAGAACACATCGATTTTACGTGGAAAACCCTTACGGGAAAAAACCACGGCACAAAGCGATAGATCTCCACTATGAAAATAGAAATTACAAAGAGAAAAGACTTACCTGATTCGAGCAACCTTGAATCTCACCCTTGCTACACCCTTTAGAAACCCTAAAACCCTTTTAGGAACCCTTAAAACCCCTTTATAAAGCCTTAACATTACTTAGAAAAGCCCTATGGACCCTTATTTATAGTTTAAGAAACTCCACTTACACACCTTTCTGAAACCGCCTCAAATTTACGCAGTTTGCATAGAATCCGCGCAGAATCTGTGTAACCCTCGACTAGTCGAAGGAGGGCTTCAACTAGTTGAAGGACCCCTTCGACCGATCAAGCCTGACCATCGACTAGTCGAGCACCACAGAACTCCAAAAAACATCGCTGCTGGACTTCGAGTCGAGTGGGCCTCAACTGGTCAAGCAACCCCCTCGACTGGTCCAGTAGTGCGATGAATACAAGATTTAAGACATCCTTTTGCAACAGATAATGCCCGTGGATTGCTTGCAGTGTCTCTCTTAACTACCCCACTCATCCCTAGTTAGGAATAGATAAGGGCCACCATGATGTATGGGTTTGATCTACACTGTCCATCCATTTTTCCATATCATTGTAGGGTACAAGCCCAAAAATGAGGCAATTCCAAGGCTCAAGTGGACCACACAGTCGGGATTAAACGCCTACCATTAAAAAGTTTTTGGGGGCTGATGGAAGATTTAAACTCTTCTTATTCAGTCATATTTTGAATAGGTGTTTTTTTTTTTTAAAAAAATTTATTTTTTTAAGTTTATTTTTCAAAATTTTCCAACATATCATTTGAATGGTCTAGATCAGTAAGCACAGGGACCCACTCGTACAAACTAAAAATTTGAGTATTAAGGGTGGGCACCCTTGACTAGTGTGGGCCACAAAAACGGCTTGCATTACCATTATCATTAAAAATGTACAAACACAGTTTGTTTGAGTTGCCATTTGAAATAATGTACAACTACTACTAGAAAATTGACCTTTCCTGACAGTCAAAGCCGCCGGTATATGCCACAGAAAATGCTAACAAATGTTCTGTTTTTTATTCATTTGGTTGGTTTTACATATTTGATTGAAACCTATATTTGTTTTTTCTTACGGATTTAAAGCCAAAACCTAAAAAATGATGCACATTGCAATTAAAATTTAATATTAGTGGTGCTTAAAATAAAATTTGTAATACTTTACTATATATATATATAACAGTCATATATATAATATCTATATATATATGGGAAAAGGTACAATGTGCTTGAGCTGACGATAAGCTCCCGTGAGGTTGAGCTGTGTGGGCCCCACTGTGATGCGTGTCAACCATCAACACCGTGCATTTGATGAGTCCCCTTTAAATTATGGGATATCCCAAAAATCAGCCGTATACGGAACTCAGGTGGGCCATACCATCTTAAAATATGTGAAGACACCGTTAAAACATAGAAAAACACTTAGTGGGGCCCACCTGAGTTTTGCATGCGCCTGAAACTTGGTCCGAACCCTCATTCAAGTGGGACACAATGGATGGGCTGGATTTGCAAACCACATCTCGATGAGCCCTCAAAAATGGTTATGAATGTTTTTTTTTTTTAAATTTTTTTTTTTTTATTTTTTACCCACACACACACCCCCTAGTGGAATTTCACCACCTATGGTACTGGAACCATTGCCGAAGTGTTGAAACTCCCAAGAGTCTACCACCCAAGCAAGAGTAAGGACCCATGGTTATGAATGTTTTACTGGTGCATGGCCCCTCTCCACTTCTGTATGTGGTGTGGCCCACAAAAGTCACGGATTGACTTGATTTTTGAGACCTAGGCCCACGATGGAATGGTGCATCTGACTGATGGGGTAGATGTTCGAAACGCATTGCGGTGGGGCCCACACAGCTTGACCTCATGGGACGAACTCGTGAAGTCCAACGCATAGTACCTTTTCCATATATATATATATATATTATTTACAACAATAAGTTACAAATAGTTCAGAATACATTTAAAAAAAAAAAAAACCTCCATCCAACCCTCATTCGTCTCTGCTTACAACCTACAAAACAAAATAACAAAAAAATAATAATTAGTATTTATAATCTCATACTAAAAGTTCTACCAAAAAAAAAACTGTTAAGCTGAAAAAGAGGATGTAATGGAGTGTTACTAATGAATTAAACTCAAGTGGGGATTGCAGTCGCCACCCTCATCAAGCAAATGTTCCCTGAAAAATACATATAGACAGGCTCTTTATTTTAAAACCTTCTTTTAATGGTAAAAAGTAGACGGCTGGGCCTCCCTCCCATCCATTTTTAAACAGCCACTTATTATTATTATTATTACATGTGGCCCACCTGCTGAGCAGACAGGGTTAATGAACTGGCCAATTTGATTTTTCGCCAGTTCATCTGCCCGGTGTGGCACACAGGACACCTGGTGATGGGTTTTTTTGACCTGTTGTCCTTTCGCAACTGGTATGCGCAAAGTCCTTTCACAACTAGGATGCGCAAGTCCTTTCGTAACTAGGATGCGCAAGTCCTTTCGCAACTAGGATGCGGAAAGGAGTTTCCTAAAACTGTAAAAAGGGGTCCCTAGGATTTTTCTACACATATTGTGTTGATGAGAAAAATACAAGAGGGCTATCAAAGGTGAGAGAGAGGGAGAAAGAGAGAGGGCTTATGAAGGGAGGTTGTCGGGAGGTTTTTCTACTTTGCAATTTATAACGCTTCTATGTCCTCATAATCGGTTAGATCTCTTCGTTTTCTCTATTTCTCTTATTGTTCATCCACTCCTGCGTGAGTGAAGAAGGTTGTAAACGTTCTACTTCATAGTGGATTGTTGATCTGGACGAGGTCCCGTGGTTTTTACCTCTTTGAGGGTTTTCCACGTAAAAATCTCTTGTGTGGTGTGTGATTGATGCATTGATTATTTTCATTGCTTTATTATCCATAATTCTGGTTTGTTCTGGAGGGCTAGATCCTAAGGTTTTGTGCAAGGCCCCCAACACCTGGGTTATGGCACATGTGGCTTTGCTGTAGGAGGGCATGTAGGGAATGGTGTGAAGTATTAGTAAACCTCATATACTTCAATACATTAGAGGGAGAAAAATAAAAACACTGCATTTATTATATATAAGGTGGTAAGGGGGGGGAACGGGTCGCAGATACTTTGATGGCAAAGATGGATCAGAGAAGGCCTGATCAAAGGCCGAAATGTTCCAGACTGTCCGAACCTTAAAACAATCATATCTCGCATACTAGGATGAGTTTTTAGACATATCATATATGATTTTGGGGTAAGAGAAGCTACTCTAGCCAACCAAACCTGCTATGCCGGGTTGCTTATGCTAGATTTGCGAGAATCCATCATATCGATGGTCAAAAGTGTTAAATGTCATCACCACCTCTTGAATATTCCGGAGTCTTCCGGGAACTTCTAGACATTTTTGGAAAATTTTAGAATTCTCTAGAATCTTCGGGAAACTTCTAGAGTTTGATGGAGTTTTCTTTACTCTTCTGGAATATTTCGGATTATGCTAGAATATTCCGGACTATGCTAGAACCTTCCTGATTCTCTTAGAATGTTCCGGAATATAATAGAACTTATAGGATATTTGGAAGCTTCTAGAACTCTTTCGAGTTATATTGATTCTAGAACCTTCCATAGCTCCCTATAAATATGGAGAGAGCCTCATTATGTACATACAAACACACAAACATCAACAACAAAAGAGTGAGTTCAAGTGTGAAAGTAAGGTGTCTAAGTATTAAGAGTTCAAAAAGAGTTTTTTCTTGTGTGTGAGAGTTGTCATTCAAGAGTGATAGTTTGTGAGTGTTGTAAAGCATACCCTTGTTGTGTACAAGTATTTGTAATAAATAAAATTATATTTACTCGTAGTGTTCAACTCTTCTATTTGGTATCGGAGTGAGGTTTGGTCGGGATCCGTTTTCTAAGGAGATCGTGCACAGTTTGGAGACTGTAAAGTTTGTTGGCTTGCTTGGTAAAGGGAGTGATAACCACACCAAATCATGATGGCGGATCTTGTGAACACAACGAGCGGAGTTACGAGGCTTAACAAGAGTCATATTAAGTCCTGCCTTGAAGGGCAGGACTCGAAGGTATGATATAGAGTATTTCAATTGCGGCAAGAAAGGTCACTTTGCAAAAAATTATTGGTTCAAGAAAAAATCAGCCGAAGGTAACTTGGTGACTTCTAGAAATCACCAAGAAGACAGTGAAGATGACTGAGACTTTCAGGCATCCTTAGCAGTGTCTGAATCCATCAAAGGAGATTGTTCAGAGAAGGAGATAAATTTTGATGAACCACTCGAGCAGTCTAACACAGTCACTGACGAAGTAGCTGCTTCCTCAATAGTGACAGAGACTGGTGAAATAGCCCTTGCCTCAATTTTCAATCAAGGGGCTATCAACTACAGTGACGATTGAATCGTTGATTCAGGGTGCTTAAATCACATGATAGGTGATAAGAAGAAACTGTCAAGTTTATCCGCCTACAAAGAAGATCGGGTGGTGATAACAGCTAATAATTCAAGGTTGCCGATAACTCACGTAGGTACGACTAACGACTACTATCACACCTCGATTTAGCCCTAATCAAGTAAAGTTGCAAGATGTTTATCATGTGCCAGAGATGAAAAAATCTGTTGTCAGTATCACAACTGACATCTTCTGGTAATTATGTGGTATTTGGACCGGAGGATGTTAAGGTGTACCGAAACCTTAAACCGTTAGGTACACCCATCATGGAAGGACGACGCTTGGAGTCAATTTACGTAATGTCAGCTGAATCAGCTTATGTAGATAAGACTCAGAAAAATGAGACTGCAGATCTCTAGCATGCACGTTTAGGGCACGTGAGTTATCATAAGCTGAAGATAATGATGAAGAAGGCTATGCTCAAAGGTCTTCCCCAGCTGGATGTTCGAGAAGATATAATTTGTGCAGGGTGTCAATATGGCAAAACACACCAATTGCCATATGAAGAGTCAAAGTTTAGAGCTAAAGAACCCTTGGAGCTTGTCCACTCAGACGTGTTAGGATGGGTAAAACAGGCATCAGTTAGTGGCATGCATTACATGGTGACCTTCATTGACGACTTCTCAAGGTACGTTTGGGTTTACTTCATGAAAGAGAAGTCAGAAACTTTATTAAAATTTAAAGAATTTTGGGAGAAGGTCGAAAGTGAGTTTGATAGAAGGATCCGATGCTTGCGAACGAATAATGGCGGAGAGTATATGTCGAAAGAGTTCTCAAATTATCTAAAGGAGTGTAGAATCCAATGACAATTGACTTGTTCGGTTACTCCATAACAAAGCGGCGTTGCTGAAAGAAAAAATCGTCACTTTGCAGAGATATGTCGCAGCATGCTACATGCTAAGAATGTGCCCAGCCGATTTTGGGTAGAGTGCATGCAAACGGCAGCTCATGTGATCAACAGGCTACCACAAGCAAAACTATGCTTTGTCTCACCCTTCGAGAAGTTGTGGAACATAAAGCCCAAAGTGAGTTACTCCCGAGTCTTCGGAAGTGTATGCTATGTGTTTGTGCCTGATCACTTGCATAGCAAGTTCGATAAGAAGGCAATTTGTTGCATCTTTTTGGGCTATAGCAGTGAAAAGAAAGGGTGAAAATGTTGCAACCCTGCAACTGGTTGGTGCTACACATCGAAGAATGTTGTCTTTGATGAAGCCTCATCATGGCGGTCGCCACTGAAGGAGGAGCTGCCAAACTCTCAAGACTTGGAAGATGAACTGCATGAGAAGATGGGGAAGACAAGGGAAGGAGAAGAATCTCCTAGTTCAACTAAGGAGATGACACCTACAGTACGAGATAGTGAGCAAATGCCTAATCTATTTGGAACACCAGATAAATTTATGAGTCCATGACAAACTGGAGTACATCAAAGTAGTCTAAAAGATCTTCGCTTGAGTCAACAGGAGGTTGTGGTAGACAACCCACCACTTAGGAGGTCAACTAGAAAGAGAAAGCCTAACCTAAGATACGTGGATGCTGCCTTAGCAGAAGAAGAGACCGTGAAAAAGCCAGCGACATTTGAAGAAGCATTCCGAGACATAGAATGGCAGAAGGCGATGGAAGAAGAGATTAAGGCATTGAACCAAAATCAGACTTGGGAACGAGTTCTAAAACCCAAGGATGTGAAGACCGACAACCAAGTTGCAGACATACTCAGGAAAGGACTTAGCAAT
The DNA here is from genome assembly GCA_030180095.1 of Magnolia changhungtana. Lineage (NCBI taxonomy): Eukaryota > Viridiplantae > Streptophyta > Magnoliopsida > Magnoliales > Magnoliaceae > Magnolia > Magnolia changhungtana. The sequence continues at coordinate 1,666,222 of JASAUF010000294.1, forward strand.
GCTAAGTTCACCAAATTCAAAAAGCAACTTGGCATGATGATCAAGGCAGAATCATGAGAGTTGGTATTGAGGGGGAGTGTTAAATGTCATCACCCCTCTCTTGAATATTTCGGAGTCTTCTGGAAACTTCCAGACATTTCTGGAAAATTCTAGAATTCTCTAGAATCTTCGGGAAACTTCTAGAGTTTGATGGAGTTTTCTTTACTCTTCTGGAATGTTCCGGATTATGCTAGAACATTCCGGACTATGCTAGAACCTTCCGGATTCTCTTAGAATGTTCCGGAATATAATAGAACTTATAGGATATTTAGAAGCTTCTAGAACTCTTTAGAGTTATATTGATTCTAGAACCTTCCATAGCTCCCCATAAATATGGGGAGAGCCTCATTATGTACATACAAACATACAAACATCAACAGCAAAAGAGCGAGTTCAAGAGTGAAAGCAAGGTGTCCAAGTATTAAGAGTTCAAAAAGAGTTTTTCCTTGTGTGTGAGAGTTGTCATTCAAGAGTGATAGTTTGTGAGTATTGTAAAGCATACCCTTGTTGTGTACAAGTATTTGTAATAAATAAAATTACATTTACTTGTAGTGTTCAACTCTTCAAAAAGTCCCTTTTATTTTTACTATAGATAGTAAGTTTTAGATCGCATATAACTTTTGATCCTTTGAGTTGTAGGAGTCGTGCCCAATATGAAAATGGCTTAGAAATATTAGGAGAATAACGTGGTTAGGCCAAATTGGACGCCCAGCCATCTCTAGGATTATGAAGTACAATCTGCTCTTATTTTGTTCTGGCTTGGATTTTAGACTTACTCTTGAATTCAATCCTGCAGCATGCACTTGGTGGAAAATTTGAAGATTGTGCACACACACACACACACACACACACACATATATATATATATATATATTTGGATATTGCATACAATTCTTGCTTTTGTAAGTTGTCTATGAATTACGTTTTACTCTTAGCCTCCTAAATCCTACTTGCAACGATTTCTTAGCTCTTTTCGATGGAGATTCTTGTAATTCATAACATTTTGCTCCTTGTTTCAGAATTTCAGAGCACAATTGCTAGGAGACAGTGTAGAAACAGATATGAAAGATGTCCTGCAGCTTAGCTAGTGGGAGCTTCACTGTTGCAACTTGTCAATTGAGATCTCCAAAAGGACTCATCAGAAGCTTGGAAAGCTTATACAGAAATTTTCAGCTATTTATATTAACATTTTCCTCGAATTATTGCAAGATTTATTTTTAATGATGATTCACTAGAAATGGATGAAAGGTTAACATGTACGAAAGTGTGAAAAGATTTCTATTCTCTTCCTTTTGTCAATTGTCATACAAATATGATCTTCTGGACAGATATTGCCTCCTTTTATCTCCAATATCCGGTAGGATCCAGAGAATTCCATCCTGAAAATTTTGAAGTCAAGCATGATATTAGAATTTGAGATTGGGTGATGCCTGTGCAGTTGGGCATTTTTTGAGGCGTATTGACAACCTAATTCTAAATGAAGCACATCTCTCTCCTCTCCTTTATGTTTGCATAGCATAAGCATATGCAATTGTGCATTTGGGGCCTATGCTTTTGACGTTGCTTAGTTAAATTAATTTATTGAAAACCATAGAGAAGAATGAGGCATGTCAAAGCAAAAGGATGATTCTGCATCTTCTGTCCACTTTGGAGCATGATAATGCCTACATCTTTCCTAATATCAGAACGAGCACTAACACTAGACTTGCACCCTACCTGTTAAATTTGGGGCCCTTTCTTCCCTGAGCCAAACATAAGATCAGCAAGGAGTCGTTATGTCCTCAATACCAAATTAGAAGTTGTATCTTGCATTTTAGATGAAACTCTAGTTGAGTGGTTTCTCATTTTTATTCACTATATTTTCATGTTGTGCATATGCATAGCATGTATCACCGCTTCTTTATTTCTTTCTTTATTATTATTATCACTACTATTTTTAAATAAAACTTTTTTTGGAGAGAAAAATCAAACAATGGGGAGATCCCCTATACAAATATTATCCCAATTAAGATGACATTCTCCAACATATCAGCCAACTCGTTCACCTCTCTACCAACAACAAAAGGTTTGGCCATAAGGGTGATTTCTCAAATTTCAGAAAATAAAATGATATCTTCTACGGTCCAGACTACCATGGAAAAGTTCAAAATACGGCACTGTTAAAGTCATCATTAATCTAAACAGATATTAACTTGGTTATGTTGCTAAGGGCCTTCTTTGATATCAATTTTGCTGGATCTGGCATTTGCTTGTCATGATATAATTAACCTTACCACCCAAGACCTCTGTGTTATGTAGGACATGTTATAACAACCAGCAATGATTCTTCTTAACCAAGAAATGCAAAAGATTATTAAAGTTCCAACATCGTTTGAAACAAAGCTCTCTGATGATGTTTATGACATGAATGTGGAGCTGTTGCCAAATGCAAATGGTCTGCCACAGTTCAGTGATGCAGAAAGGTTATCCGTTTTGGTTCTATTTGGATGTGCCATATTAATTCCACTTGAAAGGATTTTCTTCTAGAAATTTGTTACTTTGTTTTGTGGATGTAGGTCTTGGTATGAAAACTGGTGGAAGAAAATTGATTCTGCATTGCAAAACCCATGCTTTGGAAGGACATCCGAATATGATTTCTCATTTGTGTGCTTTTTAGGGATCTCGCAAAGGTAAGTGCATTCTTCCTCATGTTCTTCTTCCTACATAAAAATGGCACTGACCTGCTTTGTTACTTTTCCTCCTCTTTTTATTTATTTATTTATTGTTATAATCCAAAACAAACATTGTAGTTGTTCAGAGATGGTAAATATTATTAGGCAATTGCTATCTTCTGCATGTGCACACCAAATGGATCACGAAGGATGGATTTCACTTGAAAATATTTTTAGGATTGCAACAGAATGTGCATCTATGGAAGCCTGAAATTAAGAATCTTAAAAAGAGGAGGGCTCTAGCTGACCATCAAGGTCTTTGAAAGATATGGATTGCATAAATCTTTGATTTTGGATGTATTGATTTAAGAAATGCTGCCTTTCTTGGTCAAGCATAGTTACAGAAGTTTCTCAGCACGCAGATTATTTGCATACTTTCATGTTATCTCGACTTCATCTTAATAAATTCTGATTTATTATTATTCCTTGTAAGTAACAAATGTAGTAATTGGTAAAAGGAATTCATCAACAAAATTCTAGCACATAAAAGATATTTTCATTTCAAATAAAGACAACTTTTTTTCTTTTTTTCTTTTTAATTTCTTTTTTTTTTATCTGAATCATGTCTAATAGCCTCACAATTTTTTTTACGAACACTAAATTCATAACATTGATCCCAAGAAGAACAAGAGGAAAGAAAATTGCCATTAAATCCTACAACAATTGAGAATTCCATTTGATCTTTATAACTTTTCTACTTTGTGAAGTCCATTCCTTTAAAGTGAATGTAACAATTTTCTTTTCGCCTGTTTTTGTTAAAGTATGTGTTCTTAGTTCTTTATCTGGTCTGGAGATTGTTATAACTGTTACTGAAAATATCTGTTCCGGTGGCTGAAAATTGGCCTTCTTTATGGAGAGTTCAATTCCAGCTCAAGTAGCAGGTTTCTTCAACCTGCATATGATGTGCAACATTTATTGCTACCTCAGAGTAGACTGTGCCTTAGAAATGCCGTTGCTACTCGTTCTAGCTGCTTATGTGAGCTTACAAATGATAAGTTTGATTCAAATTGGGAAATTGCAAATCAGTACTACAAAAGCATGGCAATGGTGCAGCAGCTACATCAGATTCATCTGAATTTCCACAAAGATTTGGATATAGAACAAGTAAGCTTTTGGATATAGGCCAACTGATCAGCTTCTGTCCTTAACCATCTAATTATAATACTATGGGATCAGCGATTTGTTGCTTATGGCTGTGCTGAGCACCTGAAGAAATCGAAGAAACATGCATCTTCATTAAAAGAATTAGGTATTGATACTCAAACGGTTATACCTCAGGTTTTTCATCTCATACTACTAGACCAAGTAGGTATCATTGACCGTCTTTCTTTTTAAGACCAAGGCAGTGAAACAAAGTGTTCTGGCACATAAATGTATGTGGCTACAAAAGGTACACTTTTGCCTTGAAATTTCTTTGCAAATTTGAGACTTTTGTATTGTGTTGTACCATTCAAATTTGAGATGCTGATGGTTTTGTTGTTCTTACTACTTTTGCAGCAACTATTTGACAGCTTGCGCTCTATGTCAAAGGACACATCTTTTCTACTGAAGACAGTTGAAAATACTCATTTAAAATATCACACCCTTGGGATATGAATGCGTATCGGTTATCACATGGGATATATCCATTGTATCGCATAATGTTTCGTTGTTATTGGAAACATGGGGAAACATTGGGAAATTTGTCAAAATTTTCAATGAAGCTTCAGTGATTGTTACAAAATACATCAATATGCACTTATAAATCAAAACATTACAAAAAACAAGTGTACATAATAGGTTTTCTTTGTATGGGGTCCTAATGTATGCATTGTCTAATTGAATTGATGCAAGTATATTCAAAGTCTATTCGTATAATTTATAAATGTAAGAAGACGTGTGGAAACATAAGCAATACATTCAAAAGCGAAAGAAGAATCACTAGATCAGGTTACATACATGTTTGATTATGTTTGGACATAAAGATTGCAACCGATTTCTGAGAAATTGAGAAATTTTGATTTTTTTCTTCAAATTTCCGCAACTCGGCCCATCTTTAAATCACAAAATAGAAGCTCCCAATCCATGATTTTTCATGCAAAACATGAAAAATCATGGATTTGTAACAATTTGATACTAATTTAACATGATTTACAGAAAAAAATTGAAAATTGAGAATGCTCACCGGATCAAACATGTGGGATATATCCCACTACTTGTGCGTTTCATATTGCACGAGTGGGATACAAGATATATCGTGGGATATATCGGCTCTGATATCGTCGATACTTAAAACACTGCTTGGTAGTACTGGAGTTATTACTGCACCAGTTGCATGCATGCCTCCCTTTGTTGTTTCAGAACAAATGGAGATACTAGTAATTAAAAACTTCAAAGTTATTAATGATTTTGAGGAGGATCTTGAGACTTTATGCAAGAAATCTGATAACAAAAGATCTGCAAAAGAGCCTATGCTGAGTCATCATAGAGGCATCATTGAGAAGGTACACACTTTTTTCTGGTCTTTCTGTTTTTTCTATTTCAGTATTTATTTCCTTTTCTCCCAAAGGCTAAATGAGTTCTATGCTTTATCAACTTCAGGCTTCCTTATTTTGTTTGAAGTGAGGTTGTAATTAGTATCACAATTTAAAAGCTGCTTCTGGTAGAGATTTTTGGACTGCCATAGTTTGGATGCTGTTTTAGCACAATCTGTGCGGTAAATGAGGAATCTTCTTCTCTCTGATGGAAGTCATTATTTTACACCCTTTTCTATAAAGTGGATGATCCAGGCAGGAATTCCATTTTTGGACTTATTTCCTAAGTGTTCTTGTGTTTGTGTAAAGGATGTGAAATCATTTACTGCTTACCAGCATATATTAGTTACTGGTGGCATATTTTAGAATCTGATGTTTTGATGATGTTAAACATAGGATAATGTTGTTTGTCTTGTTTATAAATCTTGAATTTAAGCTTAACTCTGCTATTGCTACTTGAGTTCTTTTGGTTGGAACCTTGCCCTCCATCAAAGTGATACAAGTAGTATTCCTTACCATTTTACTCTAAATAGAGGACTATGAGAGCTGAAGTTTGAAGATGAAAATTTTTTAGTATTGGAAATTATGTTAAAATTTTTGAGGTGTTCTATAGTAGAGATGAAAAATAAAATGGGCTTTTAAATTTTGCAGGGTAAGGTAATAATGGAAGGGTTTCATTCTGAACTGGAGCGTGCAAAAAAATCCAGAAGCCTTGGTGAAGAGGGAGCTTCCTCTGCAGAGAACTTCAGAAACTCAATGTTTTATTTTCTGAACTGAGGAAACTATAAAACAGATTATGGACACATTTAAAAAGATGGGCTTGTTGAATAAATCAATTACTCCTGATGAGGACCCATTGAATGCGAAGATAACATCGCGGAAAGTTGTTTCCGAGTCACACATAAAAGCTCTACATTTTGTTCTTACTTATGATGCACTCGGTAGAACAATCATTGATGCGGTAAGATTTTATCCTTTTGACGTGCCACATAACTTCATAGCAATTTTTTTTTTTTAAAAAAAAATTCATAACATTTAATAAATTTAGCATGTTCTGTTACATTTTTCTCATTTTTCTTTGCATGAGTCCTCATCTCATTTTATACATGCTTATAATGCCTACATTTTTGCGTTAAGAGTGTGGCCTCCAAGAAAGAGTCGGCCCGTTGTGAACTGAAAATCTTAGATTTCTTACTGCTTTCTAACCTCATAGCTTTATTTGAATCCAACAGGCCACAAAATTGCTAATTTGGCCTTGCCTTTATCGTTTCTAATTCCTTCCTACAATCCAGCCCAAATATACAGGCTACATTGTAATTGAGCTTAAGAATGCATAGTGGCTATTGCATCTTTGGCCACAAACTTCTGATTGTTTCAAATCTTGCATGGAAATTCTCAAAAATCATTACCTAACATGCCCCCATGGACACTAAAATTCTCAATTCTCTCAATGAGCTTCAAGATGGTTACCATTTCATCTATAAGTATCACTACAAGAAATTGTGCCTTAGCCGACTGATGGGGCTACCCTTTGAATTCTGCCGGTTTAACGGCCGCAAGTAAAGGTCCCTGTATATATATTATATATATATATATATATATATATATATATATATATATATATGTATATATATAAAAAAACAAGCCCTAGTACCATCTCTCACACGTCGCCGACTCCCTCCCTCTCCTCTCGCTCTCCCTCTCCTTTCCTCTCGCGCGCTCTCCCTCTCGCTCTCGTTTTCCCTCCCTCTCGCTCTCGCTTTCCCTCCCTCTCTCTGCCGCTCCCTCTCGCTCTCCCGAAAAAATCAGAAAGCTCTGTCGTTCGATTACGAGAAGAGTTACAGGGGATTTTGGGAGAAATCTGCAGATTTTGAGCTCCTTTTGCATTGGTTTTGGTCGAAATGGAGAATCCAGAGGTTTTAAATTGGGATTTGTGAGAGAAACTTAGAGATTCAAGGAGTTTCTGTGTAGCGAAGCTCTCTGCGGCTTTAATGGCGGACCGGCAGCATCCTTGTGCAGTTCGTTGAAGGAAATGCTTGCAGATTTCAGATCCCTCGTTGCTTCTTTTAAAGGTATGTTCCTCTGTTCTTCCTTTGTCTTGTTACCGCCGTGTATTTTGAACGAATGCTAGTGAAGATATCTAGATTTGGGGCATTTTTCTGTGTTATTTTGAGTTTTCAGCATCGGAGTTCGAACTTCGACTGTGGTAGCTACTGCTTGAAGATTTTATACAAATGTGATTAATGATCACAAGGAATATATGGTATTGTTACACCGAATTTATACAAATTGTATGTTTCCAAATCCATATTTTTTATAAAAGGATCGGATGAAATGTTTTGTTATTCTATTCTTCATTTTATTGTGTTTGTGGAGCAATTGGAGATGCCTACCAGAAGTTTGATGAAATTCCTCATAGAAGAGATACATAAGTAGGAACTTGAGGCATAAGTAACTTATCATCCAAACGTGCCCTAGTGGCTCACCTATCAATGAGAGTTTTTATAGATGTAAATGATCAATGAGAATTTTGTAATTCATTGCTTTGAAGCATTGCTGGAAATTTTGTTGTTGTCAATGTGGTGGCCTGTGTGCCTGCAAATTAACTTCAATTTTGTTGTTGTCAATGTGGTGGCCTGTGTGCCTGCAAATTAACTTCAATTTTCTTGTCAAAGCTTGCAAATTAAGTTTTAGATTGATGTTCTTGCTACTGTTGTGACAGTTTCCATTAAATTCTGATATCATTACAATTTCAAAATCTGAAAATGCAGTTACAAAATGCTTAGTTGACATTCAAGTAGTTGGCAATATCTTTAGAAGAATGATTCAATGCTCGAACCCAAGGATATTTAAAGTATCCTCAGGCCTTTTGAGTCTCTACAAGAGGGGCACATGGTTTGGTGATCTAGACATGGATGGGCCATGAGCCCAAAAACGTCACCCCATTTTGACCATTCTAACCATCTGGTCCTTGGCCTGCAAATTGCGTCACTTGTCGTCTCGACAGCTTTGTTTGCTTTTGCTAATGTTGCAACTACTATGTCTTGAATTGCAGTCACGAGATTAGGCAGTTGGCATTTTAATCTTTGTTGGATATATAAACTTCAAGTGTTTTGAGTCTGTTTCATGAATCATTTCTTCTCAATCAATGTTTCTCCAGGGAAGCATTTATTCTAGTTCGAACTGCGGTGGTCCCACAACTTCAGTCCCTGTGCACAGTATACAACGAAATGAATATATGAATCTGAATGAAATATCTCCACGGTTGCAGTTTCCGTCTGAAGAAAGAAAGTGGGCGCTTGGGCTTCAGGTCATTTCATCTGTACTCCATTCCAATGACAATCATTTCTTTATGATCTTAAACTCTGTATGTGGCTAACATGTGTAGGACACCTGGGCCATGTAATAGGAGGGATTGCTATCTTGATGAACTAGCCTAGTAATCTGGCCATAAAAAATCACCAGGTAGGCCACACATGTAAGGAAACAATGGACGTCCAAAAGAATTTGGTGAGTTCTTATAAACCAGCCATCATTTTCATACATTTGTTGCCCCGTTGACCCGCCTGATTTTTAGCCAAGTCATCTCATAGGTAGCAAAACTCTGTATTTTTGAGAAAAAAAACCCTCATATAATTGATTAAGCATTTAAAACTCTGTATATTTTGAACTATAGGAAAGAAGAAAAAAAAAAAGATTTTTGGGGCGAAAATGAATTAAACATGTTAAAAAGAAAGTCTAATTTTTTAATTGAAGTTTTCTCTTTTAACCTTATTTATATGTAATACACACATGTGGATATATGGCCATTTTTTCACTTTTATTTTATTTTTATTTTTATTTTTAAGTTCAAAACTGTATTAAACCAGAACTTCTCATTTTCCATTTTGCTATCTATCTGTCATCTATACAACTCAGATGTCCTACACATGCTAGTTTGCCGCATGCCCATATATAGAGTTGTGCCTGTGGCTATCCTGGAAATGCACCCAATACTACTCTATGCATGAATGGCTTCTCTACTGATGGGCCTTCTATTGTCGAAACTGATGGAATTGGCAGCGGATCAGATAATGCTGTTAAGTTTGAAATGCAGGTAATCTGGTGCCACTTCATGGCTCAGTTTCATCATTTGGCTCGATGGTTGTGCTGAAAATGACCAAAGTGTACCTGAGCTTCTTTGGAATGACTTTGTTCGTAAACAACTTGGATGGTTCTTTTTCAGTGATGATTTATTGCCAATCTTGCAAAATATAGAAAATTATCACTTGCACGTGTTTGGATATGTGGAATCCTTGGGTTTTCTAAAGAAAATAATATCCAATGGTAATTTCCTACTTATTGTAGAAAATTGGATAAGGATCCTAGACAATGGGGCCGTGTTTGGGTATCAAGTGGAATTCTCGAATTCATTAGACAACAGTTACATCATTTCTTGTGCCCAAGAATTCTGATCATGGATAAGAGCGATTATTACTATGTCAAGGTCACGTATCCAAACAGCCCAATTGTCTTGTCAGTGGAAAACAAATTCTATTTCCCCATGGATTCTGTGTATCCAAACATGCCTGAACACATGCACAAGATTTGAACCATTCCTCTGGTGGGCCTTACCATGGATGGGCATAGACTGAAAATCACACCACAGACAACCCAACCCTTCCACTGGAGGATTTTTCCTAACTGATGGTCAATGGTACTTTATTTATTTCTTCTAATCATCCATTTTCTTTGCTCAAAGTCCTCTAATTAAATGGCATAGAATTGCAGGAGTCGTGTTATTTTTTCATCATGGCCCATCCAAGGTAGGGGGCACAGCCAGATGTGTGGCTTCGATTTATCTTTCATTTGTACAAGAATAAAGTTGCAGATAGCTTAAGAAAATAAGTACTTTACACTCTTTAAGTCTTTCCCTTATTAAAGTAGCCGGTAATTTCATAGTGAAAAGTAAGCAATACGAGTCTTGTTGTCTTTGTTGAATGACAATTTTTCAGGAATTCCCTTTTGTGGAGTAAATTTCATATTCTGGCTGCATATGACACTTGATACACAGGCAGTTAGAAATGGTATGCATGGCATTTATTACCTCAAATTAAATAGACTAAATTGTGGAGTTTTGCAAATATCAGGTTAATTGGACAAGGCTAACCTCTGATTGTTGACACTTGTTTGTTGAAAAAAGATCATTGGATATTTTTCATTATTAACTGTCCAATAAATATCTACAAATCTTTAGTTTGCAGTCCATCTAAACTGTTATACATAATTTGGATTGTTTAATTTGAATTACTTGAATGAAAAATGTGTGGTGTCGAAGTATAATTTCTAAGTGCCTGCTTATCATCTATCTCACTCTGCCAAAATATCAAAGTATTTCTTTTCCTTTTTGAGTGGTGTTCTTAATGTAATCTATCTTGTTGTACAGCTTTAGAAAACTGAGGAGAAGAAGTATCTACTCGATCTACAGAGGGTGATCTTATACAGCTTTTCAGCAGTCTACTACGAACACTGCCAAGGTGATCTTATACACTCTTTTAATGTCAGAAAGGTGTGTCTGACATGGTTACTTCTGACATGGTGAGGCCCTCTAGATGAACGACATGGATCTCACGCTTATGTATCACATTTGTGGAGAGTAGGAATAGGATGCAGATGGTTACCCTCACACATTTCCATTGCATTTCACTCCTTTTCATTTATTGTTACCATAAATATGTTGAAACTGCTGTTTTTGAACTTGTAATAGAAGAACTTTCTCATGTTCAATTCTGTATTATAATTCTGAATGATTCTTTGGAAAGGAAATTGGTAGTGGTTTCTGCGATGTCACAGGTGACACATTAACAAGGCACAGTCAAGGGATGAATCTTACGTGTCTTCACTGCATGATATTTTTCAAAAGCACAAACTAACAGCAACTGATTTATTTGATGGAGATGATCTTGATAGATTCCTAGCTCAATTGAATCACAATATCAGTAACCTCAAAGCCATGCTTCGTGCAATTTACGTAGGTATTAGAAGCATTCTCTATTTTTTTTTCTTTAATATTTACTCTCCTACTTCAGTCAGGAGCTAAGATTCAAGTAACCAGGGATATGGATGCTGACCCTACTTCTCAGACTAGGCTATTAGAACTTATTGGCACTTCCATACATTTAATCCAGCATTACATGTCCTCTAATAGTGGTTTGCTGTTTTTTTCTTTTTTCCTTTTGTTGGTTAAAAATGACTGTTTCTGTTTTGCAGGAAGATTTATGGCAGGCTGCATTTCCAGTTGTCACAGATGTTTGTTTCAATTCTTTTTCCTTCTTCAATCAGTACATCTGCTTTTCAATATGATATCAAACATTGCTAGAGTTCAATATGCTATATGCATGACTTCCACAGATATTTTTAGTTATGGAATTACTGTAATAGGTTTGGTTACTTGCTTCGATGTTCAGTAGATACATGAGAATGCACAAGTATGTGCCTTAGCATACATGGATATCTATTTCATGGGTATTTGGGTTAAGCTGTTTGTGGGTTATAGAAGGGAAGCTATCATGGATGATTGGGCTAGTTTGATGCAGTTGGGTTGGGGAGTAGTGGACCCTCACCATCCCCTTTTGTTAGGTGCTAATAACATTATTCTTACTATTAAAGAAAGACAGTTGCATATGTTGAGGTGTGCATCTCTTGTTCATCATCATCATTAAAGAAAGACAGTTGCACATGTTGAGGTGTGCATCTCTTGTTCATCATCATCATTAAAGAAAGACAGTTACACATATTGGGGAGTATCATGATGCTGATTGTTTTGCTACATATGCTTAACCAAAATTCCATTTGGTAACCTTGTAGTCTTGAGGCAGTTATTCAATACTTGTTTCCTCTCTTTTTTATTGTAGGAAATAGTACCACTAAGAAAAATCTGTCGTCGACCTGAAACTGATTATCGGTTGCAACGACTGCATGCATCCAAGGATTCAGCATCTACGGGGCAACAGAACATGATGAAAGATCCTTCTTTGGTAAGCTCTTCCAGTGATTTCAATTTGGTCGACCGAAAGATGATTAAGATAAACAAAAAGCAATTTCTACTGAAACAGAAAATTTTGTTTGCTTAATGATGTGAATTTGGTTTTCATATTTTGGTAATTATGTGATTTGTTTATTTTTTTTTCATTAATTTTTCATTTCGTTATGATGATTTGTTCGCTTCTAATCATGTGATGGTTGAAAGGCAACATGAACAGAGATGTGTTTTCTTTAGCCTGGTGAACTTGCATGTTCTTAATAAAATGGTATTCTTGTGTTTTTACTGAACTGACCCATTCACTGAGGAGTTTCAGTCGCAGCCAAAACCCATCCTATTTCAGTGATGAGTTCTGATCCCAACCAATCCAACAGTCTGGTGCATTCCAGGTAAGTAAACACCGTCCATTGCTGAGGCTCATCAAACTGGAAGCTCCTCATTGATCAAGTGAGTTTAATGTGATTTTTTCCCCTCTTATGATTGCTAGATGAATTTGATTATTTTTCACTTTAGCCATACAATTGATGTAAATGAATCAGCTAGTTATAAGATCAGATCAGCAAGATAATTGATCATCTGAATCAACTTGCCATGAAACTACCTTCCAAAAATGATAATGATAATATTAATAAAACTAAACTAAACTAAACTAAACAAGGTCTGAAACTTGATTCAGGCCTACTGCTATCATAAACTAAACAAGGTCATTAAGGAGCAAAGCAGAGAACCTCCGCTCACAGGTGGTGAACCTCAATATCATTGAGGGCCTGAACCTGTTGAAGGACTCCGAAATACTGGTGCTGATGCCTTTTACTGCTACACAGCTCACCAAAGATCGACAGAAGAAACGAGTCCCTTGGAAACAATGGCAATCATTGGTAACAAGGAGATCATTGACATTAACCAAGGTATGTTAGCTGTTTAGACTGGTGTTAATCTTTTCTTCTTTTTTTTTTTGTACTTTTTGATAAGAAAGATTTTCTCTATTGCTACGTACTGTTGCCCAATCCATTTGATAGGCCACGTACTGTTTTCATGCTGGAAATTGGAGGAATCAAAGGTTCACAAACTTGAGACCTTTAAGTGCTTACATCAGTCGCATTGTTTTCTGTAGTCAGTGATTTTATGAAGTTTCCTTCATCTACAGATCCATTGTCGTTGCTTGACCAATCAAATTTCTGAGTCGGCGGTGCCTTTAGTGGGAAGGTTCTTATTGATTCAAGTAAAGCTGAAATTGAAATTTCAGGTATTTGAACTTCAGAAAAATCTGTCTCCATGAACTCTCTACCCTTTCTTTTTTGGCTGCAACTATTCTGTTGATGGCAGGTTAACCCTTGAGTTTGTTGCAAATGAAGATGAGCTTTCTATAATTTCACTAGACGACCGTGTAGGGGTTGAAAGTGATGTTGCTTTCTTTGATACAGAACTCCATGATCTCGTTAGTGCAACTTTTCTTGGTTCCTTTCATTGCCGACGCTATTAAGCTCTCTGAAGTCTTTAACATGTCGTTCATATTTCACAGTTTCTCTTATCAAACTTGTTCAGGCAAATTGGTTAGGCGGATCATATATTGGTTCCCCGGAAGCAATCGATGGGGAGTTGGCTTTCCCTTTGGCCAGTGGGATGTCTTTGAACCTGAATTTGTCAAGGTTTTCTCCAATATTCCTTTCTCCAATTAAAAGATGAATTTACCTTTATCATCTATCTGTTAAGACGCAGAGACTCCAAAATCATCTGTTGTATGTATTTCCTGATCTTTATAGGAAGAGATGCATATGTTTTGCAGAAAGCAGATTGGGAATTTGCAACAGATCTTTTGTCTTTGATCGATAGTATTAAAAGGGTCATTGAAATCCATGAAGATTTTCCTGGAAGCATGCAGAACCTGGCGGAGCTAATGAAAGGCCGTTTCACAGGCATTCAGGTGATTACATCTTGGCCATCAGATCTTGTTTCACCTTGCTCTGAGCATTCATTACCTGACGTTGATGTTGTGGAAGTTCTGCTCATAGTGCACGCTGGAGGGGGGATATGTTTTAAATATCAGCACTCCTCTGCTTGGACCTTGGAAGCAATCATGGGCAGGTTCCTGAGCTGCACAGGGAAATTAGAGTGCACATTCCATGTGGTCATGCATTTTTGTGTTCTTTTCAAATGGAAACAATATTTTAGCTAACATCATATGGCAAATTGCTTGATCATTTGTTATGCTGATGTGATGCCATCTGTTTATTGAATTAATGAGAATTCGATACTTGAATCACTACAACAAGAAGTAAACACACCACACCAAATATTCAAATGGGGAGAGATAAACAACTTGTAGTTGAAATCTCTGCACTAGGTACAAGTACTCAAATACTTCAAAAAACTCAGCCCCTGTACCTACTAGAAGAATCTTGTTAGGCCTTAATGACACACCCTAGAATCCCTATGAAATCTCTAACCAGGAATTTCCAACTCTTAGACTGATTCCAAATCAATCTAATTTTTTCCAAAATCGGATACCTCGTGTCTGCAAGGATTTAGCCAAATTGTGATGGCCAAAAATACATGCAGATCCAGAAAGTCAGCCTCCAAAATCATCTGAGAATCAACAAAGTCAACAACTATAATCTTCCAAAAGTATCAACTGTAGTTCCAGAAAACCAGCTCCAAAAAAATCAGTAACAAACTGTCAAAGAATTCAACCCATGATGGGCCTTGGGTATGCATCACAATATGCCTAGATGTGGGGTTGCTAGACAATCAATGAGCTTGATTCTTGCCAGTTTTTATTTATTTATTTAATACTTTTTATATTTTCCATGCTAACCTTCCTGTTCATTTAGTCATAGTTCTCAGCTTGATTAATTTCAACACATTACAGGCTTTGCAAGAACAATATGGTCCAGGCGACCTAGTGGAGCAGGGAATGGAGCTCTTCCTGACTGCATTGACCAAGTCTTTTGATTCACTACAGGCAACTCTCGAAGGTCAGCTATCACTTAGTCTCAACCTTCTTTTTAGATCCAGAGATAGCTGTTCCTACACATAATTAGTATACATAAGCACACATATTCCTTGGAAGAAATTTTTTGATTAGGAAAACCGTCCCATAGTTCCCTTTCTTTCCCTTGTGCAATGACCTCTTTTGCCTTTAAAATCACATGCCATGAATGAAAAGTGGCTTGTGCTAGTAATACCATTTTCCAGTTCTCATATCGCAAATTCTCTAATATGGTCGGTGTTTCAGTTAATTATTGAAAATTTATGGTACCAATTCAATCATAGATATTGCCCTGTTCTTGAGAAGTTATAATGAGATCCATTGTGATGCTAGTGCAACATCCTCTCTGTCCATCATTTGAGAAAAATCATGTTAGGATTTAAGCCTAATGGTATATTTGTTATGGATTTTTCAGATGAGGAACCTATTATATTACATTTATAAAAATTTATATTACATTTATATACCATTAGACTTCACCCAAAATCCCCAAAAACATCCTGATGAACCTGTTATATTACATTTATAAAAATTTATATTACATTTATATACCATTAGACTTCACCCAAAATCCCCAAAAACATCCTGATGCTTTTCCCATATACACGCCTAATGGAACATGCTATGCATAGCTAATATTTCTTCTTTAGAAGTTCACATTTGCTAGAACATTTCCCAAATTAGTTTATCAACAGATCTAATTAAAAGCTTGTGAAACTAATTAGAATGCCAATCAATCTCATCTCTTTACAGGGTTCTCATCATTGATGGATACTTTGCTACTGCACATGTTACCTTTGTAGATATTGATTGATCTCTAACTGGTTTTGGGCCTTCTTTCTAACATGCAGATATTGAACCTTGTTGATGTTCAGTGTCATATATGAGATGATTTCAACAAGAACAATCCTCAATGACTCGAAGAAAGATTCTAATAGACCTTCAATGAATGCTTCTACAGAAGCAATTTGTGAGAATTTTAGTATACCAGTAGAATGGGATCTTTTTATTAAAATTTTGACCAACCGGAGAAAAAATGTCTCAAATTATTTGGCTACATGGTAAGTGATCATCCTTATGTTAATCACAGTGAATTTATCTATGTTTTATTCTTTTTGATGCTATTGCTAAATTAAGTTCTGTTTGAAAAAATGTTGTAGCCATTAGTTAGTTGATTGTTAGAATCATGGAATATGCGACTTTGCAAGTGCCTACTTACTTTCTCCGTCAAAACTTTCTTCTTGTGAATTGGTAGGATGGACCTCCACCATTTTCTTTGAAAGCATTCCTCAACAGCAAAATGATGATGGTGTTTAAACTTACTGCCAACAGGCAGTTCCAGGTTGTTCCATTCTCTCGGTCTCCTTGGGCTATATACATGGTTTGTGGTGTAAGCTTCTGTCATGGGAGAATAGTTCTCGAAGGCCTGCAATGTGTAAAGGCTAGATGGCTAGGCCATGTATGTGTTCATTTCTTCTTGTCATTTGGTCGGTGTGCCTTGTCCTTCTTAACTGGCCAAATGATGTATTTGGTAATGTTGTTTAAGTTAGCTCGTTGTTGTTGTTGTTGTTATTGTTGTTGATGATGATGATGATGATGATGATGATGATGCTTGTGTTTCATGCTATCCTATATTAGACATATTTCATGCCTGCATGTTGTTTCATGCTATCCTATATCTTGTGATTTTCTTTTACTCCACAAGACTTACGCACATGTCCGTTTGATATGATTTTCGCCTGTGTGGGAGCTATTTTCTTTGCTTGACAAACGCCTTTGAAGATTTTCAAAGAGGAAAATTTGCAAGGTATCTTCAATGAGTAATTCAATAATTCCCTCAATTTTGAGACTCGACCAAGAATGGTTCTTCACGGTTGCCATGCCATTTTTTTTTTTTTTTTCAGTTGATAATTGGATACTTCATGGTTGTTTTTGCATATCTTTTGTAGCCATGGTCATAAAAATACCGTGCTCTATGTCAAGGGGAATCAAAATGGTGACTGGGTGCTAACTGCCTTTAAGGATCAAATCATTAAGGTTTGTGTTACTGCCACTACTAAAGCCATTATTTGTTGCTACCTTGGTTAAGATTTTTTTTCCCCATCTTTTCATCCTTTCCAAATCATGTTTTCTCTCATTCTTTTCTTTTAAGGGAAGTATATTTTATAGTTCTTGTAACCAACTGTTCTGTGGATTTTTTTTTTTTTAGGATTTATGTTGGCATTATCCATAAATTTTGTTAGCTAGAACTTTATTTTACCAAATTGTTTCATTTTTATGGATATTTCTGCATCTAAGATTCTTATTACTAGGAAATTTGCACTAATCTAAAATTATACTTTTAGACTATTTATAGATTATTGTTGCTTCAAGACCTCCCATTTGAAATGCATTATTGTTTTATGATGAGCCTCTTGGTTAGGAGACTTGATGCGATCTGCCGATGCAAATGTCCAATATGACCCAAACTTGGGTTGGGTAAGTCGGGTTCGGATTTTATGAGATCTTTGGTTCATGAAGTATGGATTCTTTGCAAAATGTTTCATTGTTTTTGTAGAACACTTTTTGACAAATGATTCTTTTTGTATGCAATGCGTGGGCCAAATAAAATCCTCTTTTAAATTGAATGTGAATTTAAGAAGGTTACAAAAGATCTGCTCATACTATAAAATTATGAGTTTGACCCTTGACTCATGACTTTTTTTCCTTTTTAAACAGTTGCCCACGTAGTTGAGGTGGGTTCCTACTGAGTTGGCCTATTTTAGTGGATGGTTCCAGTCGATAAGTGGCTTGCTATCTGGTTCTTACAGGTTTTAAAAGAATGATCCGAATATCTCAAAGTTATTTCATATTGGAATGTGGTATAGTTTTCTCTGGTTAGGGAATCAATTTGAACTATCCGACTTGGATTTGGCTTTGTTTTAGCACAATGGATGTGTTGTTCACCAAACTAATTCTTGTGTTTGATTGGACCAGATTTTTTTCAAAGTTCAACTACCTTTTGGTTCGTATGTATTGTAGCTTCAAAGTTCACAGCTGAAAGTTATGATTGGTTCTTCTTCAATTTGTTAATGAAAACATGAGGGGACCCCAAACCGAACAAGCCAATCCAGAAACCACACCTCTGGCTCAAACTTCCCTCCCACAATAACCAATTCAACCAGCAGCTAACAAAGAAAAACAACATTTGTTTCTTAGCATGGAAACTATGACTTCTTATATGCGAAGTCATTAGTCTAATTTAGTTTACTTTTTCTCTGCTATTCACATCAAATATAAAGAGATGCTTCATTTTCATTGACTTCACCGAATTTCATATTCAGACATAATGAATGCTCTCACTTGGACACTTACTGACTAATATTGTTTAACCACCGTCAACTGAACTTCATAATGAATCTCATTAGTAATTAATGAATTTAATTTACTATTGAATAAATTGGGTGATTGTGTTATTGGGCAGTTGGTGGCCGAGATATAATGAATGTGGACAACCACTTTCTTCCTGAAAGTTATGCACCCCATGAGATGAACCTTGGACAACTGGAATTTCGGTCGATTGTTGCCAAAAATACCTTGTCAACTGAATGTGTCTCATCTAATGTTTTGGTACTAGTGTCTCAATTCTGCTCTTAACTCATCTCAACCATCAGTTAGCACCCCACTGATACATCTTCAGCCATCAGTCCTATCTTTTGAAGCCCCCGAATTATTTAAGTCTTGTGATGTGCGAACAACATAAACCCATTGTAATCTCCCTTTATGCGGTGTTCGGACCGTGGTGAGAAGATTGAGCTTCTGGTAGACAAAACAGAGAACCTCTGCTCATGTGGTGAACCTCAATATCATCGAGGGCCTGAACTTCTTGAAGGACTCAGAAATATTGGTGTTTGATGCCTTTTTGCTACTACTGACTCACCAAAGACCGATAGAAGAAACGACTCCCTTGGAAACAATGGCAATCATTGGCAACAAGGAGATCACTGACATTAACCAAGGTATGTTAGCTGCTTAGAATGGTGTTAAAAAAAAAAAAAAAAAAAAAAAAAAACAAAACTAGGATGCATGTGGGTCACCTTCTTCTTCTTTTTTTTTTTTTTTTTTTTTTTTTCTTTCGACAAGAAAGATTTTCTCTATTGCTACGGATTTTCGATGGCCATCATACTTATAGCTACGGATTTAATTCGTAGCAAAGTTTTAAAGAATACGGTACCAATGGCTACGGTCGCACTGTGGTAGTCACATTTAGCTACGGATTTTATCCGTAGCTTTTGACCAATTTTTTTGGAAGTATAGCAAAAATGGCGATTTAGCGGCGTCCAGCACAATCGTCAGTAAAGGTGCTGACTGCCGGTAAAGCCTTTACCAACCGAGACTTTACCGGCTGTTAGCTTACCGCGGGCAAAGGATTTGCTGGCGGTTTTCTGGGCTTTTGCCGGCGGTTTTGACCGCCGGTAAAGACCAGTTTTCTTGTAGTGTATCTTACGGACTACGACGGAGCTTCAAGAAGGTTTCCATTTCATCTATAAGTATCTTATGGACTACGAAGCTTCAAGATGGTTTCCATTTCATCTATAAGTATCTTACGGGCTATGGCTAACAATATTCAACTTTTATATTTCCACTTTCTTTTCCTAGATTTTCTTTAGGGGAAGCCAAATTGAAAATTTTATGTTACCATATGATGTTAGTCAATTGGACACGTGTTGAAAGTAGGATATCTTACCATTTTTCTAATTTCTAGATGTTAATGCTCATCTCCATCCTAATTTTCATCATCTTCGTTGCATGCAGTTTTAGATGTTATCTGTGCATCTTCTCTGTATTTCTTCTTCATATATTATCTTATTAATTACATTCAGGACGTTCAATATAAAAATGTCAGTGGTAAATGTGATCTCATTTTTTGCGTTGCTAAGATATCCTACTTTCTCATTGTGACTTCATTCTAATAAACTTTTTATGTCACTCCGACATTATAATTCACCTTGGAATCTTTCAGGTTACTGGTGAGGACAAGTTTCATTCCTTTATGGATTCCTATAAATTGGGAGCTATGATGGCGAAAGGTTACTACTTGTACATTTGTTATGGCTTGAGAATTTATATATTGATGATCCTTCTGTCTTCTCTTTATCTCCAGAGATGGAAGCTCTATCATTGTCTACACTGGATGCAAATCTTATGCCAGAGCAGATTAATGGCCCATGCACAACAGTCAGAAAACGGCCATAAAATGGTTAGTTTTGCAACAGTCAGAAATGGCTTAATGGAATTTATGTCTCTGGACCATAACCCCCTAGCCACCTTAGCCTATAAATAGAGGGTTTGGATGGGTCTCCAAACCATCTCAATCCACTCCATCAAACCCATATGAACTAAGATAGCCAGCCCCACTCCACTCCTATGCTCCAGTGATTCTAGTAATATAGCGAGGCTTGAACCTTAGCTTGAAGAACAGACCAGTGGTGTGGTCTAGAACAACGGTTCAATTGAACCAATAGCTGAAGAACAAAAAAAATAGACCAATGCAGTGGTTTTATAAACATCTTCTTCTCTCTTTTTATTTTTGGGATTTTCTTTTCATTGTACTTTTTGCCAGATTGAGTGTACTAGAGTTCCAATAGGTGGGCTTTCGTGTTTGCTGAACGTAAACCCACACCAGGCTCGTCGTATCCTAGAAGCGATTTGCCTGTAACCTATCAGCATACTTAAATCACTTGAGTAGGGGCAAATAACGCTTTAAGGATAGCGTTTCAAACATGCTTCAGCCTGTCCTTAGTTTAGATAATTTTTATTTTCGGTTTCCACATTATACAGAAATAATATAAATCTGTATAATTTTTAACAATCTTAAAGCATTATTTGATGGAAGCCGACAGTGTTTCATCCATCAAGTTGATGAACCAAGACTTGATACGTCTTGATCAGTTCGATGGAACCAATTTTACAAGATGGCAAGACAAGTTGAAATTTCATCTGACGGCGCTGAAGATCTACTACATATTAGATCCAAATTTGCAAGCACTACCTGAAGCAACCGACAACGACACACCTGAACAGGTGGCAGCCCGCACCAAACGAGCCGAAGACGAACTCTTGTGTCGAGGACATATTCTGAACGCTCTCTCCGATCGTCTGTACGATCTGTACCAACAGACGTCATCAGCAAAGGAGATCTAGGATGATCTAGAGTTCAAATATAAGACTAAAGAAGAAGGTACCAATAAGTTTCTCATTGCCAGGTATTTTAACTTCAACATGGTAGATAACAAACCGCTGCTGCCCCAAATCCAAGAACCGCAGCTAATAGTAAACAAAATCAAAGCTATGAAGATTGATCTTCCTGAATCATTCCAAGTCGGGGCTATAATCGCCAAATTGCCATTGATGTGGAAAGAATATAGAAAGAAGTTGCTGCATAAAACGGAGGATTACACACTGGAACAAATCCAGAAACACCTCAGAATTGAGAAAGAATCCCATAACCACGACAGAAAGAATGATAACGGGAATGCCTTGTCCAAGGTACATGCAGTAGAAAACTCTAATAACAAGAATCCCGAGAAGGACGATTCCCTGAAACCCAATAAAGGAAAATTCAAGAAAAATGCCTAAAAGAAGAACGAAAAGTTCAAAGGCCCATGTCATGTCTGTGGGAAAACCAGGTACTATGCTCGAGTATGCCGATATCGTAAATCTAAAAAAGAGGCAAGTGCAGTAGAAGAAGGCGATATTGTGGCTATGATTACTGAGGTGAATACCATCCAAGGCAAAGTTCCAGGTTGGTGGTATGATACTGCCACTATAGTATATGTGTGCTACAACAAATCAGCCTTTAAAACGCACTTGACTATGGAGTCTGAATTTATAGCCCTGGCTGCAACAGGCAAAGAGGCTGAGTGGCTTAGGGATCTTCTATTAGAAATTTCTTTCTATGTAAAGCCTATATCGGCTGTGTCACTACATTGTGATAGTGAAGCCACATTAGCTAGAGCCTATAGCGGCACATATAATGGTAAGTCTAGACATATCAGTCTTCGACATGATTATGTCAGACAATTGATTCGAGATGGAATCATTGCTATTTTCTATGTGAAATCAAGCAATAACCTGACAGATCCTTTCATTAAACCTCTACCGAGAGAGGCAGTAAAGGTTACATCTAGAGGGATGGGGTTGAACTCTTCAACTAAAGTTTCAATGATGGTAACTCAACCTAAAGTCAGAAAATCTCTAATTTCAGGTTTAATGGGTAAAAACAAGTTACTGATATGTGGAAAGTTTTTTCAACACTAAAATATTAAAAACATCATCCATAATAGATAAGTTCTGAGCGTTACGAAAGAGGGTTGAGTCTTAGAACTCTTAATGAAATCCAGTCTATAGGACAAGTGTCTTCGTCTTTGCTAAATGCAGACCCACACCAGGCTCGTCGTATCCTAGAAGCGATTTACCTGTAACCTATCAGCATACTCAAATCACTTGAGTAGGGGTAAATAACGCTTTAAGGATAGCGTTTCAAACGTGCTTCATCTTGTCTTTAGTTCAGATAATTTTTATTTTCGGTTTCCACATTATACAGAAATAATATAAATCTGTATAATTTCCAACAATCTTAAAGCGTTATTTGATGGAAGCCGATAGTGTTTCATCCATCAAGTTGATGAACCAATACTTTATACGTCTTGATCGGTTCGATGGAACTAATTTTACAAGATGGTAAGACAAGTTGAAATTTCATCTGACGGCGCTGAAGATCTTTTACATATTAGATACAAATTTGCAAGCACTACCTGAAGCAACCGACAACGACACACCTGAACAGGTGGCAGCCCGTACCAAACGAGCCGAAGACGAACTCTTATGTCGAGGACATATTCTAAACGCTCTCTCTAACCGTCTATACGATCTGTACCAACAGACATCATTAGCAAAGGAGATCTAGGCCGATTTGGAGTCCAAATACAAGACTAAAGAAGAAGGTACCAACAAGTATCTTATTGCCAGGTATTTTGACTTCAACATGGTAGATAACAAACCGCTGCTGCCCCAAATCTAAGAACTGCAACTAATAGTAAACAAAATCAAAGCTATAAAGATTGATCTTCCTGAATCATTCCAAGTCGGGGCTATAATCGCCAAATTGCCACTGATGTGGAAAGACTATAGAAAGAAGTTGCTGCATAAAACGGAGGACTACACACTGGAACAAATCCAGCAACACCTCAGAATTGAGGAAGAATCCCGTAACCACGACAGAAAGAATGATAACGGGAATGCCTCGTCCAAGGTACATGCAGTAGAAAACTCTAATAACAAGAATCCCGAGAAGGACGAATCCCTGAAACCCAATAAAGGGAAATTCAAGAAAAACGCCCAAAAGAAGAATAAAAAGTTCAAAGGCCCACGCCATGTCTGTGGAAAAACCGGGCACTATACTCGAGTATGCCGATATCACAAATCTAAAAAAGAGACAAGTGCAGTAGAAGAAGACGATATTGTGGCTATGATCACTGAGGTGAATACCATCTAAGGCAAAGTTCTAGGTTGGTGGTATGATACTGCCGCTACAGTATATGTGTGCTACGACAAATCAGCCTTCAAAACGCATTCGACTATGGAGTCTGAATTTATAGCCCTAGCTGCAATAGGCAAAGAGGCTGAGTGGCTCAGGGATCTTCTATTAGAAATTTCTTTCTGTGTAAAGCCTATATCGGCTGTGTCACTACATTGTGATAGTGAAGCCACATTAGCTAGAGCCTATAGCGGCACATATAATGGTAAGTCTAGACATATCAGTCTTCGACATGATTATGTCAGACAATTGATTCGAGATGGAATCATTGCTATTTCCTATGTGAAATCAAGCAATAACCTGACAGATCCTTTCACTAAACCTCTACCGAGAGAGGCAGTAAAGGCTACATCTAGAGGGATGGGGTTGAAACTCTTCAACCAAAGTTCCACCAGTGATGGTAACCCAACCTAAAGTCAGAAAATCTTTAATTTCGGGTTTAATGGGTAAAAACAAGTTACTGATATGTGGAAAGTTTTTTCAGCACTAAAATATTAAAAACCTCATGCATAATAGATAAGTTCTGAGTGTTATGAAAGATGGTTGAGTTTTAGAACTCTTAATGAAATCCAGTCTATAGGACAAGTGTCTTATAGTAACATAGACACTGGAAGGATTTCACCTATATAAATGTAGAGACGGTGCCGTCTCTCATGAGAGTTAGGAGTTTTCTCTCGGGATCGTTCACGAATTAGGATAAACACATGGCCATTAAATGTGCTGAGCAAGATTGTGAGAACTCTAACAAACATATAGTGAATATGTGAGTTGTTTCTCCAACTCTGTTATCTAGGAATAACTGGTTCAAAACTTTGGCTACCAGTCATTTCTACAGAGTTTTGGGATACTTAAACTAAGGAAAGATTAAAATCGAAAGATATCTTTCTTTATGCATATAAGCTAGTTATTCTAGCTGAAATGTTTAATCAAGAAAATATATTTTTAAAAAAATCAAGTGGGGGATTGTTGTAAAATATCGATTTTATAAAATATATTTTAAAATAAAATATAATAAAAATATATTAAAAAGTTTTGTAAAAAAGCTTTTTGGGGGTTTTTTTAAAGAATAGTCCCACATGGGAAAGGGAAGAGAAGAAAAAGTGGTTTAAATGAAAAGTGTGGAGTATCTTAATATTTACTTACCAAGTCTGTGGACCATGGGACTTGCATGTTACAGTGCGTAGCACAGGAACACCCGCACGTGCGCACTCGCCCTTGGGCTCGTGCTCGGACTCGGTCTCGGTCTCGGTCACTGTCATGGGGTCGGTGTGAGGGCGTCGGCATGTGAGGCAGTGTGGCTGTAGAGGCGCTAATGGCGCACTTTGCACTCCGCATGTGCGCCTCATGTCACAGAGGGTTGCTCCCTTCGCGATTCGGAACGAGATGTGTGCGAGTCCCGATGTGACTAAGTGGCTGGTTAGCAGAGAGACTAGAGGACTAGGAGAGAGATCTCTTAGTATATATAGATGGACTGAAAAGAGTTGTTGTAGCAAATCTGTAACAGCTATGCCATTAGTGCAGGGTCCAGCTGTAACTGCTGCATGGCTAGCCCAACGGCTAGAAAATAGCTAGCTGCTGTCTCACAATGGTCAACATGCAGCAGATTAATGGCCCATGCACAACAGTCAGAAAACGGCTAGTTTTTCAACAGCCAGAAATGGCCTAATGGAATTTATGTCTCTGGACCATAACCCCCTAGCCACCTTAGCCTATAAATAGAGGGTCTGGATGGGTTTCCAAACCATCTCAATCCACTCCAACAAACCCATATGAACTGAGACAGCCAGCCCCACTCCACTCCTATACTCCAGTGATTCTAGCAATATAGCAAGGCTTGAACCTTAGCTTGAAGAACAGACCAGCGGTGTGGTCTAGAACAACGGTTCAATTGAACCAATAGCTGAAGAACAAGAAAAATAGACCAGTGCAGTGGTCTCATATACATCTTCTTCTCTCTTTTTCTTTTTGGAATTTTTCTTTTCATTGTACTTTCTGCCAGATTGAGTGTACCAGAGTTCCAATAGGTGGGCCTTCATGTTTACTGAACGCAGACCCACACCAGGCTCGTCGTATCCTAGAAGCGATTTGCCTGTAACCTATCAGCATACTCAAATAACTTGAGTAGGGGCAAATAACGCTTTAAGGACAGCGTTTCAAACGTGCTTCAGCTTGTCCTTAGTTCAGATAATTTTTATTTTCAGTTTCCACATTATACAGAAATAATATAAATCTGTATAATTTCCAACAATCTTAAAACGTTATTTGATGGAAGCCGACAATGTTTCATCCATCAAGTTGATGAACCAAGACTTGATACGTCTTGATCGGTTCGATGGAACCAATTTTACAAGATGGCAAGACAAGTTGAAATTTCTTCTGACTGCGCTGAAGATCTACTACATATTAGATCAAAATTTGCAAGCACTACCTGAAGCAACAGACAACGACACACCTGAACAGGTGGCAGCCCGCACCAAATGAGCTGAAGACGAACTCTTGTGTCGAGGACATATTCTGACTGCTCTCTCCGACTGTCTGTACGATCTGTACCAACAGACGTCATCAGCAAAGGAGATCTAGGCCGATCTGGAGTTCAAATACAAGACTAAAGAAGAAGGTACCAATAAGTATCTCATTGCCAGGTATTTTGACTTCAACATGGTAGATAACAAACCGCTACTATCCCAAATCCAAGAACTGCAGCTAATAGTAAACAAAATCAAAGCTATAAAGATTGATCTTCCCGAATCATTCCAAGTCGGGGCTATAATCGCCAAATTACCACTAATGTGGAAAGACTATAGAAAGAAGTTGCTGCATAAAATGAAGGACTACATACTGGAACAAATCCAGAAACACCTCAGAATTGAGGAAGAATCCCGTAACCGCGACAGAAAGAATGATAACGGGAATGCCTCGTCCAAGGTACATGCAGTAGAAAACTCTAATAACAAGAATCCCGAGAAGGACGATTCCCTAAAACCCAATAAAGGAAAATTCAAGAAAAATGCCCAAAAGAAGAACAGAAAGTTCAAAGGCCCACACCATGTTTGTGGAAAAACCCGGCACTATGCTCGAGTATGCCGATATCGTAAATCTAAAAAAGAGGCAAGTGCAGTAGAAGAAGGAAATATTGTGGCTATGATCACTGAGGTGAATACCATCCAAGGCAAAGTTCCAGGTTGGTGGTATGATACTGCCGTTACAGTACATGTGTGCTACGACAAATCGGCCTTCAAAACGCACTCGATTATGGAGTCTGAATTTATAGCCCTGGCTACAACAGGCAAAGAGGCTGAGTGGCTCAGAGATCTTCTATTAGAAATTTCTTTCTGTGTAAAGCCTATATCGGCTGTGTCACTATATTGTGATAGTGAAGCCACATTAGCTAAAGCCTATAGCGGCACATATAATGGTAAGTCTAGACATATCATTCTTCGACATGATTATGTCAGATAATTGATTCAAGATGGAATCATTGCTATTTCCTATGTGAAATCAAGTAATAACCTGACAGATCCTTTCACTAAACTTCTACTGAGAGAGGCAGTAAAGGCTACATCTAGAGGGATGGGGTTGAAACTCTTCAACCAAAGTTTCACCAGTGATGGTAACCCAACTTAAAGTCAGAAAATCTCTAATTTCAGGTTTAATAGGTAAAAACAAGTTACTGATATGTGAAAATTTTTTTCAGCACTAAAATATTAAAAACCTCATGCATAATAGATAAGTTCTGAGTGTTACGAAAGAGGGTTAAGTCTTAGAGCTCTTAATGAAATCCAGTCTATATGACAAGTGTCTTATAGTAACAGAGACACTGGAAGGATTTTACATATATGAACGTAGAGACGGTGCCATCTCTCATGAGAGTTAGGAGTTTTCTCTCGGGATCGTTCATGAATTAGGATTAACACATGGCCATTAAATGTGCTGAGCAAGATTGTGGGAACTCTAACAAACACATAGTGAATATGTGTGTGGTTTCTCCAACTCTATTATCTAGGAACAACTAGTTCAAAACTGTGGCTACCAGTCATTTCGACAGCGTTTTAGGATACTTAAACTAAGGAAAGATTAAAATCGAAAGATATCTTTCTTTATGCATATTAGCTGATTATTCTGGCTGAAATGTTTAATCGAGAAAATATATTTTTTAAAAAATCAAGTGGGGGATTGTTGTAAAATATTGATTTTATAAAATATATTTTAAAATAAAATATAATAGAAATATATTAAAAAGTTTTATAAAAAAGCTTTTTGGGGGTTTTTTTAAAGAATAGTCCCACATGAGAAAGGGAAGAGAAGAAAAAGTGGTTTAAATGAATAGTGTGGAGTATCTTAATATTTACTTACCTGGTCCGTGGACCATGGGACTTGCATGTTCCAGTGCATAGCACTGGAATACCTGCGTGGGCGCGCTCGCACTCGGGCTTGGGCATGGGCACGTGCTCGGGCAAGGGCACAAGCTCGGGCTCGGACTCAGTCTTGGTCTCGGTCACGGTCATGGGCTCGGTGGGAGGGCATGTGCATGTGAGGTAGTGTGGCTGTAGAGGCGCTAGTGGCGCACTTTGCACTCCGCATGTGCGCCTCGTGGTGCAGAGAGTTGCTCCTTTCACGAATCGGAACGAGACATGTGCGAGTCGCGGTGTGACTAAGTGGCTGGTTAGCAGAAAGACTAGAGGACTGGGAGAGAGATCTCTTAGTATATATAGAGGGACGAAAGAGTCACATTGCTTGACAGATCTGTAGCAAATGTGTGCCATTAATGTAGGGTCCAGCCAGTAATCGCCGCATGGCTAGCCTAATAGCTAGAAAATGGCTAGCTGCTGTCTCACAACAGTCAACATGCAGCAGATTAATGGCCCATGCACAACAGTCAGAAAACGGCCATAAAACGACTAGTTTTCCAACAGCCAGAAATGACCTAATGAAATTTATGTCTCTGGACCATAACCCCCTAGCCACCTTAGCTTATAAATAGAGGGTCTGGATGGGTTTCCAAACCATCTCAATCCACTCCAACAAACCCATATGAACTGAGATAGCCAGCCCCACTCCACTCCTATACTCCAGTGATTCTAGTAATATAGCAAGGCTTGAACCTTAGCTTGAAGAGCAGACTAGTGGTGTGGTCTAGAACAACGGTTCAATTGAACCAATAGCTGAAGAACAAGAAAAATAGACCAGTGCAGTGGTCTCATATACATCTTCTTCTCTCTTTTCTTTTTGGGATTTTTCTTTTCATTGTACTTTCTGCCAGATTGAGTGTACCAGAGTTCCAATAGGTGGGCCTTCGTGTTTGCTGAATGCAGACCCACACCAGGCTCGTCGTATCCTAAAAGCGATTTGCCTGTAACCTATCAGTATACTCAAATCACTTGAGTAAGGGCAAATAACGCTTTAAGGATAACGTTTCAAACGTGCTTCAGCCTGTCCTTACTTCAGATAATTTTTATTTTCAGTTTCCACATTATACAGAAATAATATAAATCTGTATAATTTCCAACTATTCTTACAACTCTTTTTTAACTCATTTTTTCCCAACGTCACTTTCTTTTTAACCACGCTTTCCTTTTTTTTTTTCACATTCTTTTTTTTTTTTTACCACTTATTTTTCCATGTTCTTTTTTCACTCTATTTTTTTCCACTCACCCTTTTTACCACTCCATTTTTTTTATTCCTTATTTCCAACTTACTTTTTTTTTTTTATTCAACTCACTTTTTATTTTTCACTTTTTTCGCTCTCTGGTTTTTTATTTTTCTCTCTTCTTTCTTCTACTCACACTTTTTTCCACTTACTTTTATTAACTCTCTCTCTCTCTCTCTCTCTCTCTCTCTCTCTCTCTCCAATCTCCTTTTTCACTCTTTTCTTTCCACTCTCATTTTTTGGCACTTTCTCTCTCTGTTTTTTTTTCTACTCCATTTTTGCACTCCCTCTTTCTTTTCACTCTCTTTCTTCCTCCACTTTTTTTTTTTTTCGCATTTTTTTAACCACTCCCCTTTTCTTTCCACTCTCTTTTTATTTATGTTCTAATTTATGCATAGACTTATTTATGTATTTATTTATATATCCTTTAAATGTATTTATTATGTATATATTTATTTGTGTTTATTTATTTACATTATTTATATATATATTGATATGTGTTTGCTTTAGTATTAATGTGTGTGTGTGTCTATAATATATATATATATATATATATATGTTATATGTATTTATTTGTTTGTATATATTTATGTATATATTTATTGATTTATATCTATTTGCTAATTTATTTTATTTATCTATTTATATATTACTTGTGGTTTTTTGTATTTATTTATTTTTATTTATATGTGTTGGGGAAAAAATATGTTAAGTCCGGAGACTCGAATCTTGAGCGAACCTGCTCTACTGACATTGCCCTGGATTACCGAGGCAGTCGTTAGGTTCGAGTAACAAGGTTGTAAAATGGAGAGAATAAGACGATTAGCTTGGTTGATGAGCTAACAATGTCAGTATGCGCCGATTGAGGCTTAAAACTTATCTCCATAGAAGCCAGCTAAGACTCATATGATTGAGTCAGAATCGGTCGAGCCAAATAAAGGAAAGACGGTGTAGATAAAAACGCCGTCCCGAATATCTCGCAAAAGGATCCTCGATCCCAATGGTCTCGGGATCGGATGGAGACCAAAGCGAGCCAAAAATCAAATCTCCATGATATCAGGAAGAGAATCCCTGCACGATAGGATTCTCCCAGATCTATAAATAAAGGACCTTCATTTCAGAAAAAGGTATGAAAATGAAAAAACCCTAAATACGCTTTCTCCTTAAACAAAAAAGCTAACTTAAGCATTGAAGGTTCCCCAGGTTAGAGCCAGGGTCTTCGTTCAGTTTATCTTTTGTGCAGGTAACGAGCTTAAGGAAGGCGTACCACAAATCTGCATCAACAGTTTGGTGCCGTCTATAAGAATTCGTACGAAAAGCCATTTTCTCATATTCCAATCTACAAATTGGAAATTGGTTCTTATGGTAATGACTAGAAGGACGGTTCAAGAAGAATTGAATGAGGTCGCGGTCACAGGGCCAGCAGGTGCAAGCGCAGTTCTGGTAGTCCTAAACCTACCCAACAACCGTCAGGGTTCTGCGGCACAACAAGCAACATCTGTTGCAACCAATAACCAGCGGAATTGCAATAATGGACGGTTGGATCGGGAGGTTCAGGAAATCTGGTCCAATATGAATGTGATGAAGCAAATGCTGGAATAGATGTATCGTCAACAAATGCAGCCGCCTCCATAAGGGTAGGTGGCACACGTCCCAACACCAACGGTTGATCCTTAACCTTCTGTTCCACGATCGTTCCATCAACTGAGTCAGCCCTAGGGTGCTCCCAAGCCTGCGTCGGCTCATTCATGGAGTCAGCCCCAGGGTGCTCTCGAGCCAGCACCAGCTCATTTGGCCACGACCGTCTTGCCCCCTACCGACCTTTGACACGAGATAGATCGGAGGAGGCATAGCTGACCTCCTGTTGAAGGTACGGCGGATAGTGGCAAACCTTGGAAAGCTGACTTCTAAGACTTCAAAAGGGAAGTACAAGAAGAAATGGTGAAAGAGATGGCGGACATGAAACAGTGTCGGAATATACATCCGACCAAATCCGAAGTAAAAACATCGCCTTTTGTGGATGAAGTAATGCAGGCTCGATTGCTAGAAAGGTTTCGATTACCTCAAATCACTCCTTTCACTAGGAAGACCGACCTAACCGATCATATTGAATGCTTCAGAACCTACATGGAGCTGCACAATACCTTGGATGCCATGATGTGTCAAGCCTTCTCCCTCGCATTAACTGACATCGCTTGACTTTGGTTCAAACAGCTGAAACTGAAGTCCATTAGTTCATTCGTCGAGCTCAGTGATGCCTTCCTCACCAACTTCATTGGTGGAAAGAAGAAACTGAAGCCCCCCGCACACTTGAACAACATAGTTCAGAAGCAGGGAGAGCTACTGAAAGATTACATCAAATGCTTCAACTTCGAATCTCTTCAGGTTCGAAAACATTCAGAAGAAACAACATCAATGCACTCATACAAGGAGTCAAAGACAAACTATTCCTGGCATCCCTGGACAAAAACCCGCCAGAGACTTTAGCAGAATTTATGACTCGGTCGGACAAATATGCGAACGCCAAAGAAGCACGACTCATGTGTGAATCAGCTTAGAACGCAAAATCCTCAGTTAAAGAGTCAGTAAAAAAAGAAGCCAACTCAACTGGAGGGAAGAAGCGTAAAAATGACCAAGCACGCGATAAACGAAAGTCGGGTAAATGACCAGACCGAAGGTTTTCCACATATACCCCCTTAAATAAGACTCAGGAACAGGTGCTAATAGAAATCAAAAGTGAAGGCTTCGTCAATTGGCCCAACAAGCTCCAAAGCAATCCCAATCGGTGGAATAAGGACAAGTATTGCCACTATCATCACGATCATGGGCACAACACAAGAGATTGCTATCATCTAAAGGAAGAAATCGAACGACTCATAAAAGAGGGTCAATTCAAAGAACATGTAGTGAGAGCCGAAACTGCTGAAGAACGTCCAAGCGAAAACCGGCCTATAGAAGAAATTTGGACTATCGTCGGTGGTCCCCGAGGTGGAGGTGATTCGAACAACGCTTAAAAAAACCATGCCCGAAGCCTCAGCCGACCCGAGTCCGAGCTCATGCTTATAGCTCAACCCTTAAAAGAAAAGAAAAGGGAGAAATACTGCATTTCATTTACAGAGGAGGATGCCCGGGCCATCTATCACCCCCATGACGATGCTTTAGTTGTCACTCTCATCATTGCCAACCGAAAAGTATTCCATATACTCGTTGATACGTGTTCATCTGTGGATGTATTGTTCGTTCAAGCGTTTGACAAAATGGGAGTTGAACGGTCGACGTTACGTCCAGTTCGGATCCCATTAATCGGGTTTTCTGGTGGACAGGTACTCCCTGAGGGGATCGTGTCACTATCGCCAACTGCTGGAAATTTCCCACATCAGACGACAATAATGGTCGACTTCTTGATCGTCGACCAATCATCGGTCTACAACGCTATACTCGGTCGACCTTCCTTAAGTCTCCTCCAAGCTGTGGTATCTACATACCACCTTTCCATGAAATTTCTGACTGAGTCGGGAGTAGGAGTCGTTAAAGGAGACCAGCAAGACGCGAGACGTTGTTACGTGATAGCTGTAAGAGGTCCCACAGAGAAAGCTCCAATTGAAATATCGATAATCGAGTCATTAGATCCCAAGGCCGAGACTCATGAACGAGGGCAGCCAGTCGAAGATCTTATATCAGTGCCCTTAGTCAAAACAGATGAATCCAAAACAGTGCAAATTGGCTCGTCTTTGCGATCATCGTTGAAAGATAAGTTGATATCACTGCTCCGACGATACGCTGATGTGTTTGCATGGAGTCACCAAGATATGCCCAGGATCGATCCGTCAGTGATTACTCACCGACTCAATATCGATCCGATCTATCGACCAATCCGACAGAAACGTCGAGCCCTCAGCCCTGAAAGGTATGTCGTCATTGAGGAAGAGGTCAGCAAACTCCTCAAGGCAAAATTCATTGAAGAGATATACTATCCAGAATGGGTGGCTAATGTCGTACTTATTAAGAAAACTAATGGGAAGTGGCGAGTCTGTATTGACTATACCGACTTAAATAAAGCATGCCCAAAGGATAGCTTTCCTCTTCCAAGGATAGACCAGTTGGTAGACAGTACTGCAGGGCATGAACTTCTTAGCTTTATGGATGCATATTCGGGATATAATCAAATTGCAATGCATCAATCCGATAAATCAAAAACCACCTTTGTCACTGACAAATGCCTTTATTGTTACCGAGTGATGCCATTTGGTTTGAAAAATACTGGTGCAACTTATCAAAGATTAGTGAATAAAATCTTTGCTCGGCTGATCGGTCGAACCATGGAAGTATACATTGACTACATGCTCGTCAAAAGTGTGCGTACAGTTGACCATGTAGCCGACCTAAAAGAAATGTTCCTTATCTTGCGTAAATTTCAAATGAAGCTGAATCCAACTAAATGCGCCTTTGGTGTAAGCTTGGGAAAATTCCTCGGTTTCTTGGTCAGTCAGCGAGAAATAGAAGTAAATCCTGAAAAGATAGATAAAAGCCCTGCTTGACATGAAATCTCTAAAAATGATAAAAGACATTCAAAGGCTGACTGGACGAGTGGCGGCACTCAATCATTTCCTATCTAGAGCAACGGATAAATGTCTCCTATTCTTTAAACAATCGAAGGGACGACAGACTGTGGATTGGACGGAAGAATGTGAAGCCGCGTTCCAGCAACTAAAGTCTTATCTTGGATCTCCACCCCTTTTATCGAAGCCCGAGCCAGGAGAAGCTCTGCTGCTGTACTTAGCGGTGTCTGAGGCAGCACTTAGCTCGGCACTGATACGAGAACACAAAGGAAAGCAACTGTCGGTTTACTACGTCAGTAAAGCACTATTACCGACGGAAACGAGATACCCACTCTTGGAAAAGGTGACCCTAGTTCTAGTAGTTTTCTCGCGCCGACTTCGGCCATATTTTTAGGCCCATACCATTGTCGTTATAACCGATCTCCCATTGCTTCAGATTCTACAGAAACCAGAGGCATCCGACCGACTCACGAAATGGGCGATCGAACTCAGTGAATTTGACATTTAGTATAAGCTGAAAGCAGCGATCAAAGGGCAAGCCGTGGCCGACTTCATTGCTGAAGTGACACCACAAAGCAACCCCATTATTGAGCAGGTGACCAAGCGTGTTGAAAGTTCGACTATTGTTTCTCCTACAACTCAATCCGACCCCATTCGTTGGAAGCTATATGTCGACGGCTCTTCCAACTCTAAGGTAAGTGGGGCAGGAGTGGTTCTGGAAACTCCTGATCACACCTACATGAAGTATGCCTTACGACTTGGATTTCAAGCTTCAAACAATACAACTGAATATGAAGCATTATTACTCAGCCTCCGACTTATGGCCAGCATGGGCGTTATGCACCTAAATGTTTTCAGTGACTCTCAGCTGGTTGTCAATCAAGTTACCAGTACATACCAAACATGGAAAGAGCAATTAAAGGCATATATGGAAAAAGCTAAAGAGCTCATCAGCGGCTTCCAATTTTGTGCCGTCACTCGGATCCCTTGGACAGAAAATGCCAAACCCGACTTGTTAGCAAAACTCGCCTCCGCCGACGAAGATGACATACCTAGGTCTGTTCCGATCGAGTACATCGCTAAACTGAGTATTAATGACCCTGTTAGCTCGACCATCCATGCAATTGAATCGAAACCTTCTTAGCTTGATCCGATCGTCCAATATCTCGACAAGGACGAGCTGCCTAAAGATCGTGCTGAGGCCCGACAATTGAAGATTCGAGCCTCCCGTTATACCATACTTAACGGGACTTTATACAAGAAAAGTTATTATGCTCCATTACTACGATGTCTAAACCCCAGTGAAGCTGACTACGTACTACGAGAGATTCACGAAGGGATCTGCAAAAACCATTCTGGAGGATGATCTTGGGTTTTACGTTAGGGATATTACTGGCTGACTATCCAACACAACGCTTGTAAGCTTGTTTAAAAATGCGACAAGTGTGAGAGATTCGCAATTATCCCAAGACAAGCTCCCGAAGCATTGACACCTATGACTGGTCCTTGGCCCTTTGTACAGTGGGGAATTGACATCATAGGGCCACTCCCTATGGAAAAAGGCCAGACCAAGTTTGCTGTTATAGCCATGGATTATTTCACGAAGTGGGCCGAGGCTGAGCCACTAGTAAAAATAACCAAACAGAAGATCATTGATTTTGTATGGAAGAATATTGTCTATTAATTCGGGGTACCTCGTACCATTATTACCGACAATGGAAGCAGTTTGACAATAGGGGCTTTCGCGAGATGTGTGGCAATCTCGAGATTAGAAACGTGTATTCGTCGCCTCACCATCCTCAGATGAACAGACAAGTTGAGGCAGTCAACAAGATCATCAAACACATCTCTGAACCAAGCTTAACCAGCCAAAGGAACATAGGTTGAAGAACTCCTGAAAATATTATGGGTATATCGAACTACAGCTCGAACCGCCACAAGAAAAACTCTTTTCTCCCTTTCTTATAGCTTGGAAGTCGTCACTCCTGTCGAGATTGGGTTACCTTCAGCCCGAGTCAGTTTGTTTAATGAAGAGGATAATGAAGAACTCTTAGCATTCAGACTTGATCTTGTGGACGAACAAAGAGAAATGACTCGGCTACGTGTGGAAGCTCAGCAACGATAAGTAGCTCGATTCTACAATACTCGAGTCAAGGTCTAACGTTTTCAAGTTGTAGACATGGTTCTTCGAAAAATGTTTCTCAATACAAAGGAAATTGGCTCGGGTACACTAGGACCCAACTGGGAAGGACCCTATATAATCTCGAGTACCATCCGACCAGGGACGTATCAGATAGAAGATCTGAACGGACGGTTATTGCCTCACCTTTGAAATGTTGAACATCTCAAGATCTACTGCCCTTAGCTCGGTATTCAATGCATAAGGGATTCCAAAGTGGAAAAACACATAAGCCGAGTCATATAAATAAAACTAAGTAAATTCTTTCATCTGTTTAAGTGTTTTTACATCAGATTACATGTCAAAATCTATTACAAATATTGTCTCGAGGAAATAAAAAAGGCAAAAATAAGGCAAAGATAGTCATTCATGACAGCAGAGGACACTGTCGAACTCGGCACTATGCTGGTGTGAGTGCCAAAAATGAAGAAGTCCTGGAACTCGACACTATGCTGGTGTGAGTGCCAAAAACGAAGAAGTCCTGGAACTCGACACTACGCTGGTGTGAGTGCCAAAAATGAAGCTCGGCTACTGTCCCTCGACCGGAGCGACTCTCGAAGAAGTCTTAGAGACACTAGCCTCGCTCCCATCAGTAGCGTCAGCAGTGATGTTAGCAGGACTAACAGTTGGATCCTTAGAACCCGAGGCTTCTCCATCAAATCCTGAGAGATCGAGACTGGAGAAAGCATTCTTCATTTCTTTGATGTATGCCATGTACTCGCCTTGGTATAGGTGATCCCTCTCATCTTCGAACTTCTTGGACTCGAGAAAGGCCTGAACAACCCCATCCCTGCCTTCTCAGCCTCCTGGACTTCCTCTTGAGCTCGCTGGATAAGCCCTGCCGCCTCCAGTTTGGCTCGAGCTAACGTGCCTTCGCAAGAAGCATAAATCTCGAGAATTCGCCGATTCTCTTATTCAGCCGCGGACAGCACGAACGACACTCGAGCTGCCTCGACTTTGACATCTTTGGCAGCTTTCCTGGCGAGAGCCGCTTCAGCTCTTGCGTCTTCAGCAGTTTTCCTGACAAGAGCCACCTCACCAGTCAAGACATCGACCCGAATGTCAGTGATCTCTCGTCGTCCTTCTGCCTCGGCCACCAGATTGTGAAGCCTCTAGGCCAAGGATAATTCCTTGCAAGCCTTGACCAAGCAGGGGGCTAGTTGTAAAAGATAAACATAGAGTCATGATAAGTGACCGAAACAAGAAGCAACAAAAGAAAGGAAAGGAAAAGAAGACTCTTACCTCAAAGAGCACTTTTGCTGCATGACCAACGGCTTATGTCATTGGGGCATTGTAAAGGCTGGCAAAGTCCTTTTTGCTCCCATGAGCTAGGGCCCAGGGAACCATCCCCAACACAACCGCTTGAAAGGGTGACGGCTCCTGTTGAGTCATCTCCCCTCTTGAAGACTTGGCTCTCGCCTCCTCTCTCCACCTCGAAGCCTCCTGCCTCGGGGCCTCATGCCTTGGAGCCTCCTACCTCGGGGCCTCCTCTAAAACAGATACTGGCTTGAAAGCCATCTGAGGCTCAACGGCTACCGCGTCCCCCGTCTCTGCCCTCGCATCCGGATCAGAAATCACGACCACAGTGGGAGCAGAGGAGCTTGCGGGCTCCTTCTCCTTCGGCGCCGTCTTTTGCTTCTTGGGAGGACGAGGCTCCGACAGAAGGACTGATCATGGGGGAACCTTTATTTTTAAAACTGGCTTAAGGGAGGGCTGAGTGCCGGCCATATCCGAAGGAACCGTTTTAAGAAAAGGCCGAGCTCCAGCTAGATCTGAAAGAAGAGTGAAACAAGTCAGACAAATTTCAAGGGAAACATAAAAGCGCAATAAGGGTTACCTGTGACGGCCGAGTCTAAACCTATAAGGTGAAGGCGTTCTGGCTGCAAGAGCACCTTCCAGGATCGATCTTCCGGACTCAACGTTTTCAAGTCCTTAATTCGAGCCAAGGTGTTGGACCTGAGCTTCTGCCTCTTCTTTGGAATGTCTGCTAAATGCAAGTCCATTAGACTCAAAGCATTAAAAAAAGAAGAGAAATGCCTAGTCACCTGCTTTGCCAAATGCCGAAGGAACACGATCCTCGTAGAGCCCGAATTTGGCCGTTTTCCAGTGACCACATGCCCAGAACCAGCGTTCTCTCTAATGTTTGTTGGAAGTGGGAGGTTCGATTATTAAAGAGCTGCCCTTGCCCCGCCAAGCGCTCAAGATGTAAAAGCCAGAATAATTCAGGTTTACCCGCACTTGATATAAGTGGAGGAATTCATCACTGTCATTGGGGGCTGTTCTAACTCAGCCCACAGCATCGCGCACCCAAATAAGTTCCTCCACCCGTTCGGAACTATTTGTCTGGGAGCAATCCGGATACAAGAAAGAAAGTTTCGAACGATGGGCTAAAGTGGCAAATGTAACCCACATTGCATCGAGACTTGGAAAATTACGACCGCCCCAGCAGGAGGATAGTCGGGTAGATCATTCGGATGAGGAAGGTAAATTATGACCGAGTCCGGGATGTGATACCCAATTCGAATTCTGTCCAAGTCCGCCCAGTCAAAACTGAAGGAACTGGACCACTCACTTCATCCTCTGACTCATCTCCCTCGCTAGCCGAGTGAGGGGCTTGCATCGACTTACCAACAGAGCCGACCCAAAGGGTCCTACAGCAGCCCCAGTTTCCTCTTCCTCTTCCTCTTCCTCTTCCAACAAATCCATTAGAAGATTGGGTCTCCCAGGGCGGGTTATTAGAGAACATCCACCACGCGAAGGACCAACCGAAGCTGGATGCTCCGCCGGAACTCCGGTGGCTCTCTCAGATAGGAAAGCGACATTGGCGTCAACGACAATTTCTACTAGCAAAGAAGGCGATTCCGCAATGTTCTAAAAGCGCTGCACTTCGCCCTCGTAACCAGAATTTTCCTCCCGGGGGCTCTGAGAGCCGCGCATTGTCAGTGTTGTTAATTAAAGGGGAGGGAAGACCTCACCGGAGAAAATACGGAAGACAATGAGGAGTAAAATGATAGAGGTGAAGATGAAAATGGTGGACTGTGACACTGACAGCGTGAATGGAGAGGAAGAAGAATAGAAGATATTTGAATGGAAGAAAAATGAAGAGTGGGAAAACGGCAGCGAAAGTGTGAAACGCATGCCTCCCCCTCCTTTTATAGCCTTGCCACATGGCAAGTGTGATTAATGGGAAGACAAATTGACGTCTGCATCGACTCCCCCACTCGACACGTGGCGCACACCAACTGACGACGGTAACGCCATGCCACGCGTCCGACGTTCATAAGCGGAAGAGACAACCTGCCGGCTGTCCGCACGTGTGACCTCGGGCAACGAACCGTCTCCCATTAAGGACGACACAAAAGGCATTAAATGCCTAATAATTACTTCGGATTTGGCTATGAACCGACCTAAAAACTCATTACTCCTTAGTGTCGTAAAAGACACAAGGAGTAATAGGGCTTACTGTTGGGGAAAAAATATGCTAAGTCCGGAGACTCGGATCTAAAGCGAACCTGCTCTACTGACATTGCCCTGGATTACCGAGGTAGTCGTTAGGTCCGAGTAACAAGGTTGTAAAATGGAGAGAATAAGACGATTAGCTCGGTTGACGAGCTAGCAATGTTAGTTTGCGCCGACTGAGGCTTAAAACTCATTTTCATAGAAGCCAGTTGAGACTCATATGATTGAGTTGGAATCGGTCGAGCCAAATAAAGGACAGACGATGTAGATAAAAATGCCGTCCCGAATATCTCACAAAAGGATCCTCGATCCCGATGGTCTCGGGATCGGATGGAGACCAAAAGTGAGCCAAAAATCAAATCTCCATGATATCAGGAAGAGAATCCCTGCACGACAGGACTCTCCCAGATCTATAAATAAAGGACATTCATTTCAGAAAAAGGTACGAAAACGAAAAAACCCTAAATACACCTTCTCCTTAAATAAAAAAGCTAACTTAAGCATCGGAGGTTCCCCGGGTTAGAGCCAGGGTCTTCGTTCAGTTTATCTTTTGTGCAGGTAACGAGCTTAAGGAAGGCATACCACAAATCTGCATCAACAATATGTATTGGCTTATTTATTTATTCAATTATGTATTGGTATGTATTATTTATATGTATGTATGTATGTGTTGATTGATTTTTTATTTATATGAATTTAATTATATATATATGTATATATATTTACATATTTATTTATTTGTGTGTGTGTGTGTGTGTGTGTTTAAGTAGTTCTTTCTTTATATATTGATATGTATTTGTTTCTCTTTATTTGTTGTTTTGTTTGTTTTTATATTTATTAATATAAACATATATTAATTTGTGTATTTATATATTTATACATATTTATTATATGTATTAATATATTTCTTTGTTTATATTTTTGCATATTGAGTTATATATTTATTTGTTTATTTATATCTATTAATTTTTTTGTGCTTTTTTATGTATTTGTATATGTGTTTATTTAACTTTTTGTTTATATTATTGTGTGTGTGTGTGTGTGTACATATTAATGTATTTAGTTGTATATATTTGTAAATATTTACTTATTTATATTTTTATATATTTATTCAAGGGTGGTTCTTAATTCTCTTCTCTTCACCTAAACTCTTTTTTCCAACACTTTTATTTGTTTTTCACTTTCTATTTTTCTTCCTGCTATTTTTTCCTCCAACTCTCATTTTTTTCCACTCTCCTTTTTTTTTTTTTTTTTTTTTTTTTTTTTTCCGACTCTCTTCTTTTGCATTCTCTTTTTCTATCCACACTTTCTTTTCTTTTTTGACTTTTTTAAAAAAATTACTCTCTTTCTTTTTTTGTGTTCTTTTTTTTTTTTTGCTTCCCCTTTTTTTTCCTTTTCAACTCTCTTTTTAGATGCAACTCTATCCCCCCATCTCTCTCATTTTTTTTCATGCTCACTTATTTTATTCAACTCAAATTTTTTCACTAAGTAATATTTTTTTTTTTTTCACTCTCTTTCTTTCTCTTTGCTCGTTTGTATTTACTCTCTATTTTTCTTCCGGCTCTCCATCTCTTTTTCTTCCACTCTCTTTATTTTTTCAATCTCTCTCTCTCTCTCTCTCTCTCTCTCTCTCTCTCTCTCTCTCTCTTTCCGACTCTCTTATTCAACACTCTCTTTTTCTATCCACTTTCCTTTTCTCCACTCTTCTCTATTTTTTTTTTCAACTCTTTTTTTATCCATTCTCCCTTGTCTCCACTCTCTTTTTTCTACAACTCTTTTTTTGTCCACATTCTCTTTATTTGACTCTTTTTTCTTCTCTCTCTCTCTCTTGTTGAGGGCCTTGCACAAAACCTTAGGATCTAGCCTCCAGAAACCAACCAGAATTATGGAATAATAAAGCAATGAAATAAATCAAAGCATAAACCACACACCACACAAGAGATTTTTACGTGAAAAACCCTCAAAGAGGTAAGAACCACGGGACCTCGTCCAGATTAACAATCTACTATGAAGTAGAACGTTACAACTTTCTTCACTCACGCAAGAGTGGATAAACAATGAGAGCATAAAAGGAAAAACGGAGAGATCTCATCGATTACAAGGACGTAGAAGTGCTGAGATATAAATTGCACAGTAGATAACCTCCACGAGCATAACCTCCCTTCTACAAGCTTCCTCTCTCTCTCTTTTTCTCTTTCTCTCATACCTTTGATAGCCCTAAACCCTTTAGTAAATCCCTTGTAAGGCTTTAAGAAACCCTCTTGTCATGCCTAAAAAGCCCAGGTACCTCCTATTTATAGTTTAGGAAACTCCATTCCGCATCCTTGTTGCGAAAGGACTCAAAATCTGCAATCCGTATAAAATTGTGGAACGAATCTGCGTAACCATGACTAGTCGAGTGGATCCCTCGACCGGTCGAGTGGCACCTTCGACCGGTCGAGCACATCCCACGACCGGTCAAGTACCTCAAAAATCTAAAATCACAACTCACTGGACTTTGAGTCAAGCCCTGCTCGACTAGTCGTACACCAGCCCTCGACCAGTCGAGCAAAGCTCACGACCGATCGAGCAAAAACCCCATCAAATCTCTCCCTTTTTGACCTAGGAGGGATTTACCTTCTTCAAGCTAGCCTGGTTTTTACAAACCTCAAACTTGCCCTTGAGCAAAGCCTTGGTTATCATGTCTGACCCAGTATCGTCTATGTGGACCTTCTCAAGCTGTAACACCTTCGTTCCAAAGTGTTGCACATTTGTATCCACGATCCAAGGATACATAGAATCTCTATGTGCTTAGACTCGGAATGCTGACTTGGATTTTTGCTCCAGTGTATAGCACTCTGACTATCGCAATAGACCACGTGCTCCTCCTGCTTCAGGCTAAGTTCCTATAAGAACCTCTTCATCCAAAGCATCTCTTTACATGCCTTTGTGACTACAATGTACTCGGCCTTTGTCGTCGATAATGCTGCGACCTTCTGTAGCTTGCTTTGCCAAGAAACTGCTCCCCCTGCAAACGTGAACATGAACCCCGATGTAGACTTCCTGGAGTCTATGTCACCTGCCATATCTGCATCTGTGTAGCCCTCTAACATAGGTTTTCCATCACCATAGCATAGGCTCAACCTGGATGAGCCTCTTAGATACCGCAATATCTATTTCACTGCTGCCCAATGCTTTTTGCCAGGATTGGCAAGATACTGGTGACAACACCAACCGCATATGCTATGTCTGGTCGTGTACACACCATAACATACATCAAACTTCCTATAGCTGACACATACGGTATCTTCTGCATCTCTTCCACCTCTACCTTCCTCTTGGGATACTGCTTGTTACTCAATCTGAAGTGACCATCCAGTGGAGTACTAACCGGCTTCACTGCATTCATGTTGAACTGCTCTATGACTTTATCAGTATACCGCTCTTATAACAGCCAACGCTTCCTATTTCTTCTGTCATAGGTTATCTCCATTTCTAGGATTTGTTTAGCCGGGCCCAAGTCTTTCATCGCAAAAGACTTACTCAACTCCTGTTTCAGCCTGTCGATCTTCTTGATGTCTTTTCCCATGATAAGCATGTCATCAACGTATAACAGCAGAACTAAGAAATCACCATCTGAGAACTTGCGTGTGAACATAGTAGTCCGACTCTATTCTGTCATACCTATGCTTCAATATAAATGAGTCGAACTCTTGTACCATTGGCGTGGAGCTTGTTTTAGCCCATATAATCTCTTCCTCAGCCTACACACCATATGCTCTTTGCCCTTGACTTTAAACTCCTCTGGTTGGTGCATGTAGATCTCTCTTCCAGGTCACCATGGAGAAAGATAGTTTTAACATCTAACTGCTCTATCTCTAGATCCATGCTAGCCGCCAGCCCAAGCAACACCCATATGGATGTCATCTTCACCACTAGTGAGAATATCTCTTCGAAGTTTATACCTTTCTTCTGACCAAAACCTTTCACCACAAGTCTGGCCTTGAACCTCGCCTGTGAATTCTTCTACTCAACCTTTTTTCTGAACACCCACTTGTTGCTCAAAGCTTTCTTGCCCTTAGGCAATTTCACCATATTATAGGTGTAGTTCTTATGCAAGGATTCCATCTCCTCTTGCATAGCTTTCAACCACTCCCCCTTATGTTCGTCGGCTAGGGCCTCAGAATAATCTTCTGGCTCTCCCCCATCAGTCAGCATAATGTACTTATGTGGCAAGTTCCTCTTGGACGGCTGTCTGTCCCTAGATAACCCTCTCACCTGTGGCTCAACAGGTGGATCAAGTGAGGGCTGCTCCCCTGGTCCATCTTCTGAAGGAATTCCATCATCCTCTGCAGCTTGCTGTACTCCCCCGTCATCAGGCACCACGGGAGGAATAATAGGATCTATGTCCTCTAGCTCACCTGAACTAGGCTGATTCTTCTCTGGCTTACCAATGTCTTCTATACACTGATTTTCAAAGAAAATCACATCTCTGCTCCTGACGA
The DNA here is from genome assembly GCA_030180095.1 of Magnolia changhungtana. Lineage (NCBI taxonomy): Eukaryota > Viridiplantae > Streptophyta > Magnoliopsida > Magnoliales > Magnoliaceae > Magnolia > Magnolia changhungtana. The sequence continues at coordinate 1,710,401 of JASAUF010000294.1, forward strand.
GCTTCTTCTCGGTCGGATCCCACAATCTGTAACCGAAATTTTCATCACCGTACCCTAAGAACACACATTGCTTGATCTTCATATCGAGCTTGGAGCTCTCGTACTTTGGTACGTGAACAGATGCCTTGCATCAAACACCCTGAGATGATTGTACGATGGATCCTGTCCAGTCCACACCTTCTCAGGTACTTCTCCATTCAACGGGGCTGATGCAGACCTGTTTATCAAATACACCGCCATGTGCATTGCTTCTCCCTAGAACGTCTTGGGCAATTTCGCATGGGATAACATGCATCTGATTCTCTCAACAATGGTGCAATTCATTCGCTCAGCTACACCTATGCTGGGGGGTCTTGGGAACCGTTTGTTCATACCAAATACCCATGGACTTACAATACTCATGAAAGTCGCTAATGTATTCACCACCATTATCAGTGTGAAGGCACTTCAATGATCTATCTGTCTCTCTCTCTCGACCATAGCATGAAACAATTTAAACACACCAAAGACCTCGTCCTTGGATTTCAAAGCATAAACCCAAACCATTCTAGATGCATCATCTATAAAAGTGACCAAATACAGTGCCCCACCCAAGGTTTTTGTCCTCATAGGACCACAAACATCAGAATAAAACAAATTTAATGCATGCACTTTATTAACATGAGAAGCAGATTTAATAAATGAAACTCTATGTTGTTTCCTTGATAAACAATCAAGACAGGTTTTGAGAGGTGTACCTGTCACGTCTGGAAGGAGCCGCTTCTTTGTTAGTAGCTGAAGCCATTTTTCACTCATGTGGCCTAGACGCTTGTGCCACATGTCAATAGCTGAATCTTCCACTACATTCCACCCACCCTTGCACACACTGACACTTGCCTTGTAAAGGGTGCAACACTTCTTTCTTCTGACTGCGATCAACGAACCCTTGATGAGCTTCCAGCACCTACCAGCAAACCGGCTTTTATAGCCATCATCATCCAACCTTTCCGTTGACATCAAGTTAAGGTGAAGGTTTGGGATATGCCTCATATCCCTGAGAACCAATGTATAGCCCACATCGCTTTTCACATAAATATCACTGACCCCTACGATCTTCGATACGCCAGAATTTCCCATCTTCACAGTCCCATAGTTACCTGACTTGTAGCTTGTGAAGAAGTCTCTACGTGGAGTCGCATGAAAAGAAGCTCCCGAGTCTATCACCCAGTTGGTGTCCTGACTCGTAGCTGTGAGACATATATCGTGATCTGCTCAAAAAATAACTACAACGTCGCCATCTGAAGCAACTGCAGTGGAATCTGATTAATCTTCCTTCTCATTTTCTTTTCCTTTCTTGTCGTTCTTAGCCTTACGACATTCATGCTTATAGTGGCTCTTTTTGCCATAATTTTAGCATTTAATATCCTTTCTGTTACTAAACTTGCCTCTTGATTTTTCTTGGGCCTTCACGCCCTTCCTTTTCTTTCCTCTCCCCTGTTCCTGCGTCACAAGGGCCTCTTGCTGAGTAGACCCCTGAGACTTCCTCCTTATCTCCTTATTGAAGAGACAGCTAGTTACCTGTTCCATGGATATCTTTCCGTCTGGCGCGGAGTTACTTAAAGACACCACCAATGTCTCCCAACTATCAGGCAATGAACTAAGCAATAGTAAAGCTTACAATTCATCATCCAGGACCATCTTCATAGTGGAGAGTTGGTTCACTATGTTGCTGACCTCATTCATGTGCTCGGCCACAGAACCACCATCCTTGAACTTGAGATTCACAAGTCGCCTTATCAGAAAATTTTTACTACTGGCTGTCTTCCTCTCATACAGCCCTTCTAATTTTAGCCATAGGCTAGCGGCTGAGGTTTCCGTAGACACATGGTGGAACATGGAATTATCCAACCATTGTCTAATAAACCCCACCGCCTTTCAGTCCATCTTCTTCCAATCATCATCAGACATATCCTTAAATTTTGTTGATATGCCTAAAATTGGATAATATAGGTCCTTGCAATAAAGCAAGTCCTCCATCTTAGTCTTCCATATGGTCAAGTTAGAACCATTGAGGCTGATCATCCTTGATGAGCCACCTTCCATAATTTAAAAACTGATCCTACCCGTTCAATGCACTTAGTTTTGATACCACTTTGTTGGGGGCCTTGCACAAAACCTTAGGATCTAGCCTCCCGAAACAAACCAGAATTATGGAATAATAAAGCAATGAAAAAAATCAAAGCATAAACCACACACCACACAAGAGATTTTTACATGGAAAACCCTCAAAGAGGTAGGAAACCCTCTTGTCATGCCTAGAAAGCCTTAGGTACTTCCTATTTATAGTTTAGGAAACTTCCTTCCGCATCCTTATTGTGAAAGGACTCAAATTCCTCAATCCGTACAAAATCGTGGAACGAATTTGCGTAACCACGAATGGTCAAGTGGATCCCTCAACTAGTCGAGCGGCACCTTCGACCGGTCGAACACATCCCACGATCGGTCGAGTACCTCGGAAATCCAAAACCTCAACTCGCTGGACTTTGAGTCGAGCCTTGCTCGGTTGCGGCCAGCCCGACCCTCGGCCGGTCGAGCAAAGCTCACGGCCAGGTTGAGCACGAGAAAATACACCATCATCTCTCTCTCTCTCTCTCTCTCTCTCCCCCCTCTCTCTCTCTTTCCTTTTTTTTTTCACTCTTTTTTTTTTCTAACTCTTATTTTGCACTCTATCTTTTTTTTAACCTTTTTTTTTCTACACCATTTTTTTACCCCCTTTGTTTTCTTATCAACTCTCATTTTTATCCGCTCTCCCCTTTTTCACTCTATTTTTTTATGACTCTCTTTTTTCCCACGTTCCCCTTTTTTTTACTCATTTTTTCCACTCTTTTTCTTCCAGTTTTTTTTTTTTTTTCATTTTTTTTTCTCTCTGTTTTTTTCCACTCTTCTTTTTTTTCACTCTGTTTTTTTTCTCTCTTTTTCCTCTCCATTTATTTATTTATTTTTTTCCTTCTTTTCTTCCCCTCTCACTTTTTTAATTCAACTCTCTTTTTCCCACTCTCTTCCTTTTTCTTTTTTCTTTTCGTTTTTTTTCTTACTCACTTTTTTCTAGTCACTTTTTTTTTTTAAAAAAAATTCAACTCTCTTTTTTTCCACTCTCTCCCTTTTTCTTTTTTCTTTTCGTTTTTTTTCTTGCTCACATTTTTCTAGTCACTTTTTTTTTTCTTTCACTTTTTTTTTTTTTTTACACTATCTTTCTTTTCCTCGCTTTTTACTCTCCATTTTTCTTCCAACTCTCTCATTTTCTTCCACTCTCTCTCTCTCTCTCTCTCTCTCTCTCTCTCTCTCTCTCTCTCTCTCTTCCAAACTTTCTTCTCTTTCACTCTTTTTTCTATCCACTTTCTTTTTTGATCCACTCTTCTCTTTTTTTTTTTTTTTTTTTTTTTTTTTTGTGATTCTCTCTTCTTCTTCTTTTTTTTTTTTTTTTTTCATTTTTTGTATTATTTATTTTTTCATCTCTCTTTTTTCCTCTATATTTTTACTCCTTTTTTCTTTTCAACTCTCTTTTTACCACATTCGACTCTCTCTCTCTCTCTCTCTCTCTCTCTCTCTCTCTCTCTTCCTTTTTTCAACTCTTTTCTTTTGTGCTCTCATTCTTCTTCACTCTCTCTCTCTCTCTCTCTTTGTTTTTTCTCCACTCCCTTTTTTCTCCACTCCCTTTTTTCCACTCTTTTTTATTTTTTTTGCCATTTTTTATACTCTCTCTCTCTCTCTCTCTCTTCTCTTTTTTCATTTTTTTCTACTATTTTTTTCCTCTCTATTTTTCCACTCCCTCTCTTTAAAATCTACTCTCTTTTTTTCCTCTATTTTTTTTCACTCCCTGTTTTTTCTTTTCAACTCTCTTTTTTGGACAATTCGCTTTTTTTTTTTTCCTACAAAATTGTTGTTCTTAAGTTTTTAATTTGAAGCAGCATATAACCAGGGAAACTTGGTGAGCTCCTCAACCTTTTTTTTTTTTTTTTTTTAATGAGAATATCTAGACAACCAAACCTACTTCTTGCTAGGTCCGGGTCTAGTTTTGAAGACCAAGACTCGGATCAAATAGAGTTTAGCTAGCACCTATCAAGTTGGGTACATGAGTGGTAAACATAGTCATTACTTTTAAAATTCATGAAGTTCAAAAGATATGTTCTCTACAAAATTGTCATTTTTTGAGTTTTTAATATGAAGGGACATATAACCATAGGCTCACTAGCTCAACCTAATTTTTTTTTTGTGAGATTATCTTTACAATTGGACCAACTTAATGGACAACTTTATATTTTAGTGGTTTACACATGCAATGCCTTATAGACGGGTGGGCTTAACAAACCTATTGGAGAACTTTGTTGATAGGGTGGTAAACAGGTTGAGTTTGGATTGGTTCCTAGTACCCTATACTTGGGCTTAGCTAATCAGGTTTGGTTCTTACTAGGTCCGGGTTTAGTTTTGAAGACTAGGATTTCCAGGTGATCTTGATGGTGGGTTTTATAGTTTTCATGGTATCGATGCCCTACTCAAGTAGCATGGAGGACAATATGATACCATGAGGCAACCCTAAATTTTATGGGCTGGAATTTTACAAGATTATCCCCTTATAGGTTGCAACTTCTTAGATGTTTGATTTTTAGCTTTTCTTTTACCCCTCTATTCTTTTTAATGATATCCCTTGTTAGTGGTTTTCTTCATTTTTTCATGGTTGGGCTATAATGGATGCTTTCCTTGTATAATGTTGGGGAGAAAATCCAAGTCGATAAGTCGGCTTATGGAATGGACCAACTCTACTGACATGGCCCGGACTCACTAGGCGCTAAACCTGATCGAGGCCTACATGTCCACAGCCAAAAGGCTAAACATCCAAGGAGGCCAATGCACCTTTAAGGACACTCAAAGAGCCCTTCAGAGGTCATTTAATACCGACCCAATCCCTAGGTCGACTATAGATTGAGTACGGGCCGACCTGACCTCGGTCCAACCCAAGTCCGACCTACCTTCTAGGTTGGCCATAGATTGGCCATCGGTTAGCAATAGGTCGATTACTGATCGGTCGTGCCCTACTTAATAGCCGATTAAGGGTTGGCCTTCCTTAGTTGGCCACACCATGGTTAGTGCATGAATCGGCTATCGTGAGCCATCTGAATATACCAGTACTCCAAGACCGGTCAACGATCAGCCGAGCTTCATCAGTTGTTCCTATCTGGAAGATCATCATTATATCATGTCTAGAAACGACCCAAGGAGTTGGTTCGATATCGAGTATCATCTTCTAAGATCTTTGAAAGATAATTTCTGATCCTGGAAATCCAGGAGATCAAAGATCTCGGGATTGTCTTGGATAACGATCAATTCCCTCCATGGAAGGATCCTGAAGCCATGATATGACATCTCCTCTATAAATAGGAGATGCCTAGCGGTGAAAGGTACACACACACTCTCACCCTAAACCTCTTCCAAACTATTAGACCTAAATTTCCAGCTTGACTTTGGCATTGGAGAGTCCCCTGCATTAGCCAGGGTCTCCTTTGTCCTCTTCCTGTGCAGGTGTTTGTGTAGCCAAGGGGGTGAGCTGAAAATTGCATCAACAGCTTGGCACCGTCTGTGGGATGTTGACATTACAAGTCATTTTCCGCTCTATCAGAAGCACTACAACACCTGCCATGGCTAGAGGGAAAAAGAAAGCCCAGACCCCTCCTTAGGAGGTTCCGGTTGCAGCCCTACTTGCGGTAGATCGCGCCCCTGATCGACCAGAGCAACAAGGGAGCCACCAGGGAACACCAGCCCTCCAAGCGACCTCTGGTTTAACCAGGCGTGCTTAACGGAACCGAAGAGGGAACGAGTGATGAGACACATTAGAAAGGGAGGTTGGAGACATTAGAGCCAATCTAAACTATATGAGGGAAATGCTAGAGCAAATGTAGCCTTGGCACATGCAGGAGCCCAACCAGAGGGAGGGACAATTGAGCAGTTTTCAACAATTCACCAATCCTTAGCCGTTCGCCCCACGAATCGCTCCTCAGCTGACCCTGCATCAAGATCCGGCCGAGCTCACTCTGACACATGTCTTGGGAACAAACCCTTTGCCTACTTCCAATCTACGACATGAGATAGATCGGAGGAGATGCAATCGACTACTAATCGAAGGAACGGACGATAGTGAAGAACCATGGAAGACTGAGATCCAAAATCTACAGAAACAGATTGCGGACCTGAAGTAGAGTTGTCGGGTTAATCCATCAGGACTGGAGGAGACAGAATCCCCGTTCATGGCTGATATCGTGCAAGCTCAGCTACCAGAGCGGTTCCGCCTACCTCAGATCATTCCTTACATCGACAAAGCCGACCCAACAGAGCAAATAGAGTCTTTTCAGACCTATATGGAATTGTACAATGCTTCGGATGCCGTGATGTGCCAAGCCTTCTCACTCACCCTGGCCGACGTTGCTTGGCTTGGGTTTAAACAATTAAAGCCGAGGTCCATCAGCTCGTTCGCCGAGCTCAGCCAGGCGTTCGTCACAAACTTTATTGGGGGTAAGAAAAGGCTCAAGGCCTCGGTGCATCTGAACAATAGTCCATAACGAAGGCGAGCTCCTCAAGGACTACATCAAGCACTTTAATCTCGAAGCCCTACATGTTCGAAAACATTCGAACAAAACAACTCTAAACTCTATTATGCAAGGGGTAAGAGACAAACCATTCCTCTTATCCCTAGACAAAAATCCTCCATCGACTCTGGCCAAGTTCATGGCCCGGTCGTAGAAATACGCCAAATGCCGAGGAAACTAGGATCTTGCAAGAAGCATCCTGGAATAGGAATGCCCCGGCAAAGACATCGACGAAGAAGGAGATCAACTTAGCCAATGCCAGCAAGAAGCGAAAAGATGACCGGCCTCAAGACGAGCGCAGGTCGAATAAACAACCCGGCGGAAAGTTCACCAACAACACGCCGCTCAACAATCCTTAGGAGCAAATCTTGATGGAGATTAAGGTGAACGCTTCGTCAACTGGTCGAACAAACTGCGAGGCAATCCCGATCGGTGAAGCAAGAACAAGTATTGTCATTTTCATCGAGATCATGGACACAATACGAGTGACTGCTACAACATTAAACAGGAAATTAAAAGGCTCATTCATGAAGGTCACCTCGGTGAGCACATAAACCAAGGAGCCAATAGAACCATGACTACGAAAGGACGACGATAACTAACCTACAGAGAAAATTCGAACCATTGTGGGTGGTCATAAGGGCGGGGACGACTCAAACAATGCTCGAAAAACTCATGCGAGGAGCATTATTCGACCTGAGTCTGAGATCATGGTCTTGGCTCGACCCTCAAAGGAGAGGAAACTGGAAAAATACAATGTGACATTCAAAGAAGAAGATGCCCGAGGCATCTATCATCCACATGACGATGCCTTGGTCATCACCGTCACCATAGTAAACTATAAATTTTTCAAGGTCCTCGTCGACACAGGGTCATCCGCAGATGTGCTATTCACCTAAGCATTCGACAAGATGAGCATTGAACAGTCCACCTTACGGCCCGTGCGAACTCCTCTGATTGGATTCTCGGGCAGACAAATCCTCCCCGAAGGAACCATCTAACCCCCCCTCACTGCCGGGAATGCGCCGAACCAAGCGACAATTATAGTCAACTTTTTAATAGTCGACCAATCTTCAGCCTACAATTTTAACCTTGGCCGGCCCTCATTGTGCCTTCTCCAAGCCATAGTTTCAACGTACCCACTCTCCATGAAATTTCTGACCGAATCGAGGGTCAGAATCGTCAAAGGGGATCAACATAATGCTCAACGATATTATGCTATAGCCATGAAAGCTCCATCCGAAGTAGTGACGATCGAGTCCCTAGACCCTTACGATGAATCTTTAGAATAAGGTCAGCCGGTAGAAGACCTCGTTCATGTGCCATTAGACGAGTCTGACATCTCTAAGACTGTTCAAGTTAGCTCGTCCTTGACACCACCGTTGAAGGACAAGCTGATAGCCTCATTGCGGTGATATGCTGACATTTTTGCATGGTTTCATGAAGACATGTTAGGAATTAACCCTTCAGTCATCACTCATCGCCTCAACATCGACCCAACCTACAAATCGGTCCGACAAAAGCGGCATGCCCTCGGTCCCAAGAGGTATGCCGTGATCGAGGAAGAGGTCAGCAAGCTCCTCAAGGCCAAGCTTGTCGAAGAAGTGTACTACCCCGAGTGGGTAGCCAACATCGTACTAGTAAAAAAAGCCAATGAGAAGTGGCGGGTCTGCGTAGACTATACCGACCTTAACAAAGCTTACCCAACGGACAGTTTCCCTCTTCCTAGGATTGACTAGTTAGTGGACAGTACTGCGGGTTATGAGTTACTTAGTTTTATGGATGCTTATTCAGGGTATAACCAGATTGTAATGCACCCATCTGATAAATAAAAAATTACCTTTGTCACTGACAAAATTTTTATTGTTACCGAGTGATGCCATTTGGTCTAAAGAATGCAGGGGCGACCTACTAAAGGTTGGTCAACAAAATGTTCGCCCACTAGATAGGTCGAATGAGGGAAGTGTATATCGACAATATGCTCGTTAAGAGCATCAAAGCAATAGATCATATTGCCGATCTTGAGGAGATGTTCCTCATCCTTCAGAAGTACCAGATGATGCTAAACTCGAGCAAGTGCGCATTCAGCTTAAGCTCGGGGAAGTTTCTTGGTTTTTTGGTTAGCCAGCAAGGAATCGAGGCAAATCCTGAGAAGATCCAGGCCTTGCTTGACATAGAGTCACCAAAGACGATCAAGGACATCCAAAGGCTGGCTGGAAGAGTGGTTGCGCTCAATCGTTTCGTGTCCCAAGCCACGGATAAATGCCTCCCCTTCAAGTAATTGAAGGGTCGACAAATGGTAAACTGAACAGAGGAGTACGAGACAACCTTCCAACGGCTGAAGGTATACTTAGGGTCACCTCCCTTACTCTCCAAACCTGAGCCGGGCGAAATGTTGCTGATCTATTTGGCAGTGTCCGACACAGCTGTAAGCTCGGCCCTGATTTGCGAACACGAAGGAAAACAATTTTTGGTTTACTATGTCAGCAAAGAGCTAGTCCCGACAGAGACGAGGTATCCGACCTTGGAAAAAGTGGCCCTAGTACTGGTCATCTCTTCTCGACACTTGCGACCATACTTCTGAGCTCATTCGATCGTCGTTCTGATTGATCAACCATTACGGCAAATACTCCAAAAACTGGAAGCCTCGGGACGCCTCACTAAATGGGCAATAGAACTAGCGAGTTCGACATCTAATACAAGCCCCGAGTCGCAATTAAAGGCCAAGCTGTGGCTGATTTCAACGTGGAAGTCACACCACAATCCATGCCAATTACAGCAGACTCACCTAGAGAATTAGTTCATCCGTAGTATCAAGAACTGTTCGATCCCGCTTACCTTCCTTCCCTACCCCATTAACAACTTTACATTGATGACTCATCCAACTCTTAAGGCAAGCGGGGCAGGGGTCATCCAGGAAACTCCTGATCACACCTATATACAGTACGCCTTGAGACTTGGATTTCAAGCCTCCAATAACATGGCGGAATCTAAAGCCTTGCTCTTCGAACTTCGTTTGGTAGCTATTTTGGGAGTCACCCATCTCGATCTATACAGTGATTCACAGCTAGTCATCAACCGGATAGATGATTTCTACCAAACTAGAAAAGAGCGGTTGAAAGCTTATCTGCAAAAAGCTAGAGAGTTTATCGACGGTTTTCAACATTACACCATTGTCCGAATCCCGCGAGCTAAGAACACCAAAGCCGACCTACTGGCGAAGCTCGTCATAGACGATGAAGATAACATCCTCAGGTCCGTTTTGATTGAGTATGTGTCTAAGCTGAGCGTCGATGAGACTAACACCACAATCGTGCTCCCAATTGGCTCGGGACCCACTTGAGTTGATCCTCATTCACTATCTTGAGACAAGCGAATTGCCTGAAGACCGAGCCGAGGCCTGATGATTGAAGATCCGAGCCGCTCGTTACACCATGCTCAACGGAATGTTATACAAGAAGGGATTATTTATGCCTCTCCTAAGATGCTTGTGACCCAACGAGGCCAACTATGTTCTGAAAGAGATTCATTAAGGCATCCGTGGAAATCACTCTGGAGGACGATCCTTAGCTCGTAAGGTTATACGACAGGGTTATTATTGGCCGACTATCCAACATGATGCATGAAGGCCCGTCTAGAGTTACGACAAAAGCCAAAGATTTGCGACCGTTCCTCGACAACCACCAGAAGAGCTCACCCTTATGGCTGACCCATGGCCCATTTGCTCAATGGGGGATCGACATCATCGGACCCTTCCCCACAGGGAAAAGTCAGACAAAGTTTGCCGTCGTCACTGTGGATTACTTCACCAAATGGGCAGAGGCCGAGCCATTGGCCAAGATTATCGAGCAAAAAATTACAGATTTTGTTCGAAAAAATATTATCTGTTGATTTGGGGTACCGCGGACTATCATCTCCGACAATGGGAAGCAGTTCGGCAATAAGCAGTACCAAGAGATGTGCAAGAACCTCAGGATCAGAAACATGTACTTGTCTCCACGTCATCCCCAGACAAATGGACAAGTTGAAGCAATCAATAAGATCATCAAGCAACATCTCTAAACCAAACTCGATAGAATGAAAGGAGCTTGGGCTGTGGAACTCCCTAAGGTTTTGTGAGCCTACCGAACCATAACTTGGACTACGACAGGAGAGACCCCGTTCTCCCTCGTGTATGGGTCGGAGGCGATCACCCCCATGGAAATCGAACTACCGACCACCTGAGTAAGCTCGTTTGATGAACAAGACAACGAGGAGCTACTAGCGCTCAGCCTCGACTTATTGGAGGAGCGAAGAGAACAAGCTTGGCTTCGGACGGTTGTCCGTCAGCAACAAGTATCTCAGTTTTATAATGGTCGAGTCAAAGTCAAATGGTTTCGAGCAGAGACTTAGTCCTTTGGAAGAGGTCGGTGTAGGTACATTGGGGCCCAACTTAGAAGGACCGTACACGATTGCAAGCACCATTTGACCCAGCACATATCGATGGAAAGATCTTACCGGCCAACTACTGCCTCATCCGTGGCACATCAAGCATCTTAAAATCTACTATCCTTGAGTCGGCTGACAGACGATCATTGCACAATTTTCATGGATAAACATGTGAGAATAACAATGTAAGTCAGACGGTTGAATGCAAAAGTTTCTTTAGGAATATGTTTTCATTGATCAGATTCAAAAGTTACATCAACATATACATCGGTGTTACATTGGTAACATTGGCAAAAAAAAAAACAAAACAAAACGATGCTCACTTCATCTAAGGTTCTCGAGCTCGGGTGCTTGGTGTGCTTGAAATGTCTGAAGCTGAAAAAGGGAGCAAAAGGGAATTTTGCTCTGCAAGATCAACTTCAAGACTCGGCCGCCATGTCAGGAGCAGCCGAAGAAGCTGCCCGCCTCAGGAGCCGCCTCGGTAGCCTCCTCATCACCTGGACCATCGGATCTTGACTCACTCTTGTTGAAGCTAGAAAGGTTGAGCTCAGGGAAGAACTCTTTCATCGCCTTAACACACTCAGCGTTGCCCAAATGAAAGAGGGCATTCCTCTCGTCCTCGACTGCCTGGGATGACTGATACTCCGTCATAGTGTCCCTTCGTGCGACGGTGAGAGCGGATTTAGTCTTCACCCTGATCCGATTTGTCATGGAGCATGCATCGGCAAGCTCTGCATGTCATATGCCATTTTGGCCTCTTGCAATCATGAGGCCATCCTGGTTCTCTTAGCCGAAGACTCCTCGAGGGCGACACTCGTTGCCTCTGGCTTGGTTTTCGCAGAGGCAGCCCATAGCCTCAGCGGACGACAGTCGAGCCTCAGCCTCTCCAGCCCGCCTGTTAGCTTTGGCAAGCTCGGCATGGGCCCTCAGCGTGCATGGCGCAAACTGCATAAGAAAAAGAGACGATCAACATCAAGGGGATAGAAGCCAAATGAATAAAGGATAAAATATGGACATGATCTTACCTCAAGGAGCGTCGTCGTCAGCTTGGTGAGCGTATGTTCCATGGGAGACTCGAAGAGGCTGACAAATTGCTCCTCAACTTGTTGACGACTAGCCCAGGGGAGAATCCCTTCAATATGCCGACGGAAGATCCCCCTCTCTTCCTCAGCTACCTCCCTTCTTGGAGGCTCCCCTTCTTCCTCCTTCGGGGGGACCTACTCTACAACAGGTCCTAGCTCGGAGACCTCCCGAGGCTCAGGAGGAACTGTCTCCACTACCTCCTTACCTTCGTTCATGACCTCTATGACGGTCAGATAAGGAGGGGCAGCGTTTCCCTTGCTCTTGGAGGATGTCTTTTGCTTCTTTAAAGCCCGAGAGTTATCTTGAGGATGAGCTCTGACTTTGGAGGGAGGACAAAGGACAGGCCAAGCCTCAGACATTTCTGCATCAAAAGGTACAACAGTGTTAGTAGCCAAAAAAAAATCCCTCGTTAAGATCGTTAGCCATGAGTCATACTTGTCAAAGTTATGTCCAAGCCCGACTGAAGGAGACACTCTAGTTGGAGAAGCCTTCTCCAAGATCTTCTCTCCAGGCTCAGAGATCACAAGTCTCTGATCCGATCCATAGAGTTAGAGCCGAGCTTCGCTGGTTGCTTGGGGACAACTGAAAAAAATGATGTACAAATGGTCAGAAAACGTAAAAAGAAAACTCAGCCGACTGAAGCGACGAAGAAATTGATGCTAGTCACCTGGCTGGGAGAAGGCACGAGGGATGAAAGGCGTGATTGGCCCTGGCTCGGCCGTTTCCCAGTGGCCACAGGCCCAGAACCACCGATCCCTTTAATTTTTGTTGGAGAAAGGAGGGTCGGTTATCATCACCTCGCCAGTATTCCGCCAAGAGCAGTAGTACCAGTCGGGCTGTTGAGGATTCGGCCGTACTTAATACGGATGGAGGAACTTGTCTATGGTTAGCTCGGGCTATTCCATCTCAGCCCATAGAACCGCATAGCCAAACAAGTCCCTCCACCCGTTCAAGGTAATCTGTCCTGGGGCTAGGCCAAGGCTACCCAGGAGATGCCAAGCAACTAACTTCCTGATGTACTAGACGAAGGCCACACTGCATCACGACCTGGAAGATTGCGACTGCCCTAGGAGGGGGCTAGTTAGGTAACTCACTCGGCAGGGGAAGACGTAGTATGACGGAGTCAGGAATGTGGTACCCGAACCGGATCCGGACTAGGTCTTCCCCGGACAAGATCGAGGGCACTAGCCCCTTGGGCTCTTCCTCGACCTCGGCTTCCTCAGCCTCGCCCTCAACCGGAGGGTTGGGCCTACCAGGAGTAGTTTCAATCACTGTCTCCCTCCTAGGAGATGGAGTCAACACCCTGAGGTGCGCCTCTGGCCTCTGTGCAAGGGATTCCAGTACCCTCTATGAATGCCAGAATGCGGCATCCGCATTCGCCGCCATCGCAGCCAGTAGTGAAGGTGAACTTGAGCTAGCCCGAGGGCCGCTCACCCTATCTTCGCCACCGAAAACTCCCTCTCGAGAGCTTACGGAGCTAGACATTGTTAAAGTTAAAAGAAAGGGAGGGAGAGAGGGCTCACCGGAGCTAGCGTAGGTGCCGAAAAATAATGCAAAAAGCAAATAGGAAGAAAGCACAGAGCAGAGGGTAGAGAAGAAGAGAAAGGGTGAAAATGGAAAGGGAGAAGGGGCTAGGGCATCCCCTTTTATAGTCAGGCCATGTGGCACCCGCATTTAAGAGGGAGCCGAACTGGTGCCTCCTCGGTCACCCCGGCTTGACACATGGCGCCACACTAGGTGCCACCTGAATCCATTATCAAGCGCTCGCCCTGCCTCTGAAATGGTGGCTTCTCAGCCCACGTGACCTCGGGCCCTGAACCGACTTGTGTTGAAACGTGATGGCGTGCTCCAATAAATGCACTGGCCACCATACCGGCAATAAATGATTCATCATAAGCTCGGTCCAGACATAATCCCACCCAACTCCGATCTACTCCTCGGCCTTCTTGAGTTGGCATGAGGAGTAGGGGAGCTCACTGTTGGGGAGAAAATCCAAGTCGATAAGTCGGCTTATGGAATGGACTAACTCTACTGACATGGCCTGGACTCACTAGGCGCCGATCCTGACCGAGGCCTACATGTCCAAAGCCAAAAGGCTAGACCTCCAAGGAGGCTGATGCACCTTTAAGGAGACTCAAATATCCCTTCAGAGGCCTTGGCCCTTTAGGGTCAGCTATAGATTGAGTACGGGCCGACCCGGCCTCGGCCTGACCCAAGTCCGACCTACCTTCTAGGTCGGCCATCGGTCAACAATAGGTTGATTACCGATCGGTCGTGCCCTACTTAATAGCCGTTTAAGGGTCGGCCTTCCTCAGTCGGCCACACTGTGGTCAGCACATGAATCGGCTAGCATGAGCCATCTGAATATACTAGTACTCCAAGAATGGTCAACGGTCAGCCGAGCTTCGTCAGTTGTTCCTATCTAGAAGATCATCATTATATCATGTCTAAAGCCGACCCAAGGAGTTGAATCGATATTGAGGATCTTCTTCCGTGATCTTTGAAAGATAATTTCCAATCCCAAAAATCTAGGAGATCGAAGATCTCGGGATTATCTTGGATAACGATCAATTCCCTCCATGGAAGGATCCCGAAGCCACGGGATCACATCTCCTCTATAAATAGGAGACGCCCAATGGTGAAAGGTACACACACTCTCTCACCCTAAACCTCTTCTAAACTATTAGACCTAGATTCCCAGCCTGACTTTGACATCGAAGAGTCCCCTGCATTAGTCAGGGTCTCCTTTGTCCTCTTCCTGTGCAGGTGCTCGTGTAGCAAAGAGGGTGAGCCGAAAATTTCATCAACATACAGTAACAAACTAAATGGGATACTGACAGATGAGATGAATCTTGACAAGATTACACAGGTCACTTTCTCTTCTTAGTTTCATAACTTGATCAATTGCATTGCATGTATGGTCTTTTCTTATTTAACATTGACCGTGAATGAAAAATCATCAGAAAAAAGGTTTATATTTTTGTGCCCATCTTCTTTTATTTGTGGAAAGAACCAAGTTTCTTGCCGACCTCCTATTAGTCTTAGTGAAATCTAAGGGGGTGTTTGGACAGTGGGAATAGATGGGAGTAAGTGGAATGGCTTTGTGAAACCCATGGATTTTAGCTTGGGCTTGTTTGGGACTGACATTGGAAGTGGGTTTGCATGGTCTTCTTAGAAGTAGCGTCGGCCTACTTTGGGTTTTGTGTGGCTAGTGATCGGTGCTAGGTGGACCCCACCATAATATATGTGTTTTATCTATGCCATCCATCCATTTTGAAATATAATTTTAGGGCTTGATCCTAAAAATGAGGTAGATACAAATCTCAGGTGGACCACACCATGGGAAAACAATAGTGATTGAATTACACCATTAAAAACCTTCAAAGGCCAATTGTGCGGTCCACTTGAGATTTGGATTTTTTCATTTTTGGGCTCATACCATAAAATGGCATGGAAGAATGGGTGGACGGCATGGATGAAACACATACATCATGGTGGGGGTCCATGGAGCACCAACTGAGAGTTGTTGAAACCCTTCCATCCCATGCCATCCAAACACCATGGCACAGGATCCCATGAAATTACAAAACCCATGGCATTGTAAGACAATTCCCTGACAAAGCTCATTATTACATTTTTTTAAAACCCATCCCACCTATTGCCATCTATTCCCATTGTCCAAACACCCCATAAGGAGTAAAATTTTGGCAATTAGGTGTGACACTCCAAAACCAAGTTGGAGCTGACTACAAACTATAGCTAAGGGTTTGTTTGGGTAGGGATCCCACATAATTGGGATTAAGCGTGATCCTAGTTATGGCAGGGCTCCATGCTCAATGCCCTCTACATCAAAATTTGAGAGCATGGAGCTTACCAAAATTATAATTATACTTAATCTTGATTTTGTAAGAGCCTTTGTAGAAACAGACCATAAGGTATTATAGTATTTGTATTTCGATATAGAATGCCTATCTTGAGGCTCTCCATTATCTTTTTAATGGAGCAACTAGTTGACATGCCTAACTTTTTAAGAGTTGCTGCCCGCATAGTTGCTCCCTATTTCGAAATGCGATTGCTGCCCGCATATCCAAGATAATCGCCCCTGCTCCGAATCACTAGACCACCTCTTGGTCAATGGCTGTCTGGCAAAGGAGGTTTTTCGTCATTTCAGCTACGTGTTTAGTATTGCTATTGCGGCCCACCGCTCTGCCCAAGAGAGGAGGGTCAATGATGGGAGGCGATGATGCCGGGGGAGTAACTCAGATCCGCGGGCTGACCCCTTGTTTAATTTTTTGGGAAATATGGAAAGCCAGAAACTCAGCCAGGTTCGAAGGAAAGAAAATCTCTTCAGCATCGGTCATAGCTCATATCAAATGGTGGTTGGGGTGGGTTAGTAAAGGGGATCCCAAACTCGGATCCAATTCCTGGGTTTATCAGCTTCAATTGCGGGATTTAGGTATTGTTGAGCCCCACCCCTTTCCTTAAAGGTATATGAGGTGGTGAAATGGTATAGGCCTAAAGATGATTGGGTTAAACTGAATGTTGATGGGTCTGCGAAAAGAAACCCAGGAATGTCAGGAGGAGGCGGAATTTGCAGGGGGTAAACGGTAACCTCGTGTTTGCGTTTTCAAACAGTTATGGGACAGATACAAACAATAGCGCAGAATTTAGAGCAGTCTATAATGGATTAAAACTATGTGCTATCCAAGGGTTTTGGAAGGTGGTCGACTCATTGAATCACAGATCACAGGTGGGCTGGAAATGGAGACACTGGACCGCCTGCATATCCAACCTTAATAGGATAGGCTTATTTCATTTTGTTCACATCAAGAGAGAAGGAAATGGCCCGGTAGATGGGTTGGCCTATGAAGGTAGTGAACTCCATGGCAGTCGATTGTACAGGGAGGCTTTTGAGCTCCCTATAGCTATCCGGAGGATGTTTCTTCTAGATAAGGTGGGGCTAGGTGTCATTAGAGAATCTAACTCTGTATAGGCTGTTATGATAGGTGGCCTCAGAGGTCCTTTTTGCGCTCCGCGGGTTACCCGAAATACTATATCGGTCATGTAATCTCTTCTAGGATTGAATACAAAGGTATATCATTAAAATAATAAATAATAATAATAATTAAAAAAACTTCTTCAGGAGCTTTGATGACTATTTTGTAGTATTTGAATACAATTATATAAAGCAAAACTAACAAAAATTTATCCAAATAGGTCATGGCTTTAATAGCTTATCTAATGGGAGTTGAAGGGGAATTATGAAGCCCATCTTATACTTGTTCACAATGTTGTTATGGTTAATTGGAAGGTTAAAATCCTTGTGAATTTGACATTTGCTTTTTCTCTTTTTTGACAACTAACTGTATTTTCTAGACTGAATTGTATACTTGATGCTAGCCTGCATCATGTATATTTTAGAGGATGATGCCTAGACTGCCCTAATTTTCAAGCCATGGGACACCATCTGAACTTCCTGTATCTTTCATAGCGCTCCACATTGGCAATCATGGGAGAATGATTTGAAATCCTACTCATGTAAGTCAGTATAGCAATTCTTGTTTTAATTTCTTCTCATTTAATTTTATTAAAATATATGTTACTTTGTCTTTATCAATGTCAAAATTTACTTTGATAGAATTATGCTTTTATAAAGATAAATTTAAACAGGCAATGACATATTTTCTTTCCTTTTTTTTTTTTTTTTTTGAATTTTACAATTAGACAAGCAGTATAACATGTTCTATTGGTATTGTCAATAATTATGACTCTTCTTTTTTTTTTTTTGTTTCATGTCTGGGCCTAATTGTTAATTAGAAGGGTAGGAATGCAAATTGCATGTGGCCTTCCACATGAATACAGGACTCATATTTACAAGATCCTGCCATTCATTCCACATCCACCATCTATGGGCCATGGTACATAAATTAGATTGATAGGATGACCCTAACCACTTTATCAGAGCAGGCCTCAAAACAGGCAATGTTGATTTTTCCCCCTTAAATCATTAGGATTGTCATGTTGCCTAGTTAATTCAATTAACCAAGGGAGGTGGTGACTAGTTCAATAAGGTTGGGCATCATTTGGTATTATATACTGGGACCTAGCCGATAAATGTATTAGGAGCTTCTATGTGTCTGTTATGTGTCTCATTGGGAGTTTTGTGCAGTAAAATGTTCAATAAGTTGTGTTCAATCAAAATTCCCTGTAACATAGAGGAGGGTCTGGTTCACACTATATGCCCATTTGCCATTGAATCACCATTCACAAAAACCATGTACGGGATGCGTGAAATGGTGCCTGGAATTTCCTGTCATACAATTTTAAGGGTTTCTAGAACTTATTAAGCCCATGAATAGGATGTGTGAAATGGTGTCTGGAATTTCCTACCATATAGTTTTAGGGTTTCTAGAACTTATTAAACCTAACTAGTTTATCAGATGGTCCAAATGTAGTTCGGCTACATAGTTTTTGGAAAGCAAGCTTATGTCATCCAAACCTGCAAATTTTGGTACTTGATCATTAATGATAAAACTTATACTTTTGGCATGGTTTTAATCATTGTGTAGCTATTCTAGCTTGTCTAGATGGATATAACTTTCATTAAAAAGAAACCTTAAAGGAGAAGCTGGTCCAAATCATTGTGTAGGTATTCTACCTTGTCTAGATGGATATAACTTTCATTTTAAAAATAATAAATAAATAAAAACTGAAAGGAGAAGCTGGTCCAAATGTAGTTGGGCTACATAGTTTTTGGAAAGCAAGCTTATGTCATCAAAACTTGTAAATTTAGGTACTTGATCACTAATGATAAAAGATGTACTTTTGGCATAGTTTTAATCATTGTGTAGGTATTCTAGCTTGTCTAGATTAATATATGAGCATAGCAGTGGAGCAAACTGAAGAATATGTCAACAGTTAGCTGAAAAATAAATACGGTGACCCTTTAATCAAGGGGCGTCCTATATCGCAGGATATTGACATCGAAGATCAAACCGAAAGAGGTGTGAATGCCTTAAATTTCTATTAGAGATTTTCCATTTATCCTAAGTGATGTGATGAGTAGTAGCAAGAGTAGAATTTTGAATACTACCCTATTAATAATGCCAATGTTGCACATGTGTGAGATTTGGGTCATTTGTTAGGTGGCCCCTACCATACATGTTTTGTGGCCGTCTAATTTTCATGCCATGACACACCAACCAAACTACCTGGATCTTACATATGCACTCCACATTGGCAAGCATTGGAGAACATGATTTAGAATCCTACTCATGTGAGTAGTGATACCAATTCTTGTTTTAATTTCTTTTAATTTCCATTTCACTGAAAAATACATTTAGTTTGTCTTTATCATCAACCTCATTCTTGTATGTAAATCTTTAAGAAAATTTGACATGGGTAATTATGTACTACGACACAGTTGGAATTGCTCATGACTAGGATGATGTTGTTAACTATGACACTCTCGGGTATTAGCAATTACTCATATAGTGTTATGCTTTCATGCCATTGTATTCATCCACTGGTCATGTTTTAAGTTTGAATTGTGAAGGCACTTTTGAAAATTATCAGTAATGTGGAGCCCACTACATCCCCCAATATGTGATACGCTATGGTGTAAGATTAAGGCATAGGAAAGAGGTAAATGATCAATCAATTTTTATTATTACCTGTTTTGTATCAAAAAAATTGGGGAACTATAGGATCCTCGGGCAGTGAGGCCGACCATGGTATCAATGTTGTCCATCGGTTTTGACAGCTCATCGTAGATATACAACATTAAGGTGGGCTTTGCCCAACACATCACCGTAACACCGGACAACGCCACCTGATCCACCCTCCTATTCAAAGGAAGTATACAGTTTTCTTATGAAAAATTTACAAAGTATTACCCTCCATGTGTCAGAAGTTGGGGTTGGGCACTGCAAGGAATGGACGGCTTCAGTGGTCCACCTGAGTTTTGGATCTGATTAATTTTTAGGACTATGTCCTAAAATTGGCTGAAAAACAGGTTGACATCATGGATATACAACACATTATCAAGGTGAGCCCCGGGCCCCAACATAAGGTTAACCCCCACTAAGGTTTTACCTGGGTAAAACACAATCCTTTCTCCTCCTAACTATTTTGCTGATATATATATATATATATATATATATATATATATATATATATATATTCTTTTTTCTCTGGCTTAATTTAAGTTATGATACCAAAAAGGACACAGATCCAAATCTCATGTATACCACAACACAGGAAGCAATGGTGATTGATCATTAAATACTTCTTGGGGCCACAAAAGTTGGATTAAGCTAATATTTCGGTTTTCCCTTCACCACCAACAAAGGAGAAAAGGCTATGGAGTATAAGAATTATTAGCTACAAATTTAACCGTCTATATTTTGCCACAAATTAAATCCGTAGCTAAAAGTTACTAAATCCCATAAGGGGATCTATGAGGCCCATTGCAATGTGTGTTTTATTTAAGCCGTTCATCCATTTTGACAGCTCATTTAAGGGCATGAGCCCAATGAAGGAGGCAAATCGAAGGCTCAAGTGGACCACACCATAGGAAACAGTGAAGATTAAGTGCTTACCATCGATATGTGGTGTGGTCCACTTGGGCCTTCGATCTGTCTCCTTTTTTGGATCATATACTAAAACTAAATGCCAAAATGAATGAACGAAGTGGATAAACCACATACATCACAGTGGGCCCTCCAAAGCCCTTGAAAAGACCGTCTAAGGAAGCGGTTCCAAATCCACGCCCAAAAAAGTGAGCCTGCGAGTTTCTTTTAATTCTCGTGGGCTCGAGTTTCTTTATCCCTCCCTCTCTTGTAAGTTTCTCTGTTCCTCTCTCTGTCTCCCTCTTTCTTCAATCTATTCTCCTTTAGGTGTGGAAATTCATGGCCATCACTCTCCAAATCAAGATTTCCCACGTTTAGACAGGAATAATTTTTAGGGTAATCTCTCTCTCTCTCTCTCTCTCTCTCTCTCTCTCTCCCCCTCCTTCTCATTTGCATTTTCCAGTGAATCAGAGAGAAATCCTGTAAGTTTTGGTTCTGTTACGTGCCTCTAATTGCCACCTATCTATGTATAAATTTCTATTTCTCAAAACTCAAGCTTTCATTTGAGAAATCCAGCAATTTCAGAGAAAAAGAAGAGACAAGTCTTCTTTCTCTATCATACCAAGATAATTTCATGTGAAAGATGCAAGCGAAACTAATAGTGTGATTCCTACCACGGGATCATATGCACAGTCTCCATCGCTGCCTCTATAATCTTCAGCAAATGGAGTTTAGTGTGCAAGAGTATTTTCACCACCTAAAAATCCTGGGTTGAGTGAAGCTATGGATCAAACCATTCTGTAGCATCTAAGTGGTCTTCTTCATCAAATAATTCAAGATCAAGTGACTCTTTTTCCCATCATCATCCTAAATGATGCTTATCAATTCGCATTAAAGGTTGAAAGAGAATAGGTTTGCTCTTTATAATGCATGTATAATCAAGGAGCATCAGCCTCATCTTGGCATGGAGGAACACCAGGCCATGGAAGCCAAACAGTTGCACGAACAAGATAGGCTACCAACAATCCTAAGAGTTGTGGGAATGAACATACCATGGTATACCATCCCAATCGAAAGAAGGATATCAAATTATGTGCTTTAGATGCATGGAATGGAGCACAAATCCATTGAATGTCTGAATAGCCAAGAGAACTTAGCTGGCTTACCCAAAGACATCAAAGAGAAGAAACTCCACAGGTTGATGACGATTTTGTTGAGCCCATGGAGGAAGATGCTTTTGATGGTGATGTCAATAGTTTCATATAAGCTAACAAGAATAAATAATCATCATTCGGCGTGTGATGGCAGCCCCTAGAGTTACAAAGGATGAAAGATTGTTCTGCACAAATATATATTTTGTTATCTGTTACATGTATGGAGGCAAAATGTATAACATGAAATCAGCGGAATTCGTGAGAACATCTGTGTAGTAGAAAGTTGAATCTTGTGATGCACTTGATATTGTTCATACTCGTTTTAGCCGAGTCCTATTTCGACCAATCAAGACTATTTACGTGTGATTTGTACTAACACGGATGGTGCAGTCAGAGGATTTTCTATAGATATGTACGATTATGTCTTGGAAAAAGGAGGAGCCACAACCTATCAATTACAACCGAGCATTAGTAGAGCGGTTGAGAGGACAAGCGACCGAGTTTAGACGATCAAATGACAGGTGCCAAGTGATCGAGTTTGCACGATTGCTTGATAGGTGGCTAAAGGAGAAACAAAAGAAGCAGAACGTGAGAAGTATCCAGAAGCCAAGTAATAGAGAATGGTTACCATAACCGTTGGAGCGTGGGAAGAATCCGGAATGGCTGGATTAGAGCTATAAATAGAAGAAGATTGCAGCAAAATAATTCATCTCATACCAAACCAATCAAACCAAATCAATTATATTTTCAATTATTAGTCTCTTTACATTCTGTAGTGTAATCTTTTATTTCCTGTCAAGCGAATTACATTTCTTAGTGTAATCTTCACGTTTCAGATTTTTGTTTTACATTCCGTATTGTAATCGGTAGCGTTAATCAGTAGTTGGTAACTTTTTGTTGTAATCTTGGTCTATGCTCATACACTGGATTCAGTTCTACATCGAAGAGGCATTCTTCAATAGTCTACGACAGCTGACTATAAGGATTTCTTTCCTATTTCATTTAATCTATATCGAAAAGTCCTTTCGTACGAAGGCAAATGAATAACACATCTTCGGAAGATGAACCCCACCCTCTGACTATTATCTAATCCATTTAGATAGTGAGCAAGTGGATGAATAGGCAGCTGATCTCTCCAAATCTCGATCATACTCTATATCTGCCTATCTTGGCTCTCGGGGTCATTGTTGTTCAATTCGAATTGGAGCTGTAAATCTAATTCTATCATGCTCGTATATACTATGTGAGAAAACAATATCGAACAATTTTCTGGCATGCTCGGTGGGACCCTATCTATTAACTACCAGATCAACTCTTACTAAAAATTAGGAGAAGTGCTCGTGCTTTAGGAGCCAAGCTTTCGACATCGACCACACCACTTCCAAGTGATGTTGTGCAGGTCTGGGCACACCAAGAGGCGTCTAATTTGAATGCTAACCTGGACAAAAATTAGGCTAGACCGTCCATGTCTCGAACTGTACCCCCGGATGAGGTATCTGTTGTGCTTCAGGATGTTCAAATGAGCATCTAGATGGTGCAAGAGTATGGAAGGACCCAAGCGAAGTAGTTCCGTATACAGGCTGAGAGCACCAATCGTTACATGGCCAGCCAGACTAAAGCTATGTAACAATTATTGGCTGTGATAACAGAACGGACGCCGTCGGCATCGTAATATAATGGAAGCTCGGATGGTAATACAGTCTCATTACCACCCATGCCACCTTTACAACGTAACTCATTGTCGGTTCCTCCTTCGTAGGTTAGGAATGCGCCACCTCCTAAGGAATTCAGGTGACCTAAATGAGAGGTTAGGGATTCCATGCCTGAGAACAGAAATAATAGACACTCAGCTAGATTCAATTTGCTGCAAGGCCCTAGATTTCAAGATAATTGGTTTGGGCCAAATCAACTGCCGGTCGTAGAACCTCAACGAGTCGATCGTGACTAGATAATACAACTCATTCAAGAAGTCATTGGCCAAGTGTAGGGCTGCAACACTATCCCCATGTATCACAAACCATACCCTCAGTGGGTAGATCGACAGCATCCATTGTTGAGGAATTATCGACCGAATTTTGCTCTATTTTCTGGTGAGCTTGGTTAGCCAACTATCGAGCATATCGGTCGATTCACCATGCAATGTGGTGAGTTAGTTAATAATAATTATCATAAGTTAAAGTTATTTGGCCACTCGTTAACTGTCGCAACCTTCACATGGTATTCAAACTTGCTGCCAGATTCAATACATAATTAGCAAGAATTAGAAGAAAAGTTTTATGCTAAATTCTTCTCCGGAAATAGGGAGATAACCATGGCCGATCTCACGCGATTCTGACAGTTGCCTGAGGAACCATACAAGAGTTATATTATGTGATTCGAGCAGGCGAAAAGCGGTTGTAAAGTGTTCATGACTGAGGATGAATTTGTTCAACTCACACAAGACGGTCTGGAATACAAGCTCTGCAAAGTTTCATAGGCACTGAGTTTACTGATTTATACGACTTAACTAAAAAATTTCTCTCTATGAGGAACTATGTCAGGAAGGAGTTAGATGAACAAATTCATCATTTGGGTCGTACTACAATGACCCTAACTATGAAATTGTAATTGTTGAAGTAGTGGCTAAGAAGCCATTGGTATGCTCGGCGTTGGCCAAAGTAGAATTAACCACAACAACTACAAAAAAGGCTCAAAAGGTGTATACATTTGATATCACTCAAGCCGAATAAATATTTGATATCATGTTGGCTAGGAAGTTCATTAAAGTTCCTATCAATCATAAAGTAACTCCAGCCAATGAATTACAAAAGATCAAATATTGCAAATGGCACGGATCTCGGTCCCACTCCACTAACAAGTGCATTATTTTCAGGAACGACATACAGGACCACATCGACCGTGGGCTATTGAAGTTTGTAACGCCCTGAAAATCGGGGGTCGAGCATAAACTCAACTCCCGAGTTCCAGAACACCACTTATGCAACAAAATGAATGATGATTGAATGTTGACTGTATTTGTGCATTGAACATGAGTGAGATTAAGCCAAAACAGAATATCATACTCCAGAGACAATAAATTAGCAAGCGGAAGACTGTGATAGGTAGATAAAATATATAAACTGTGGTGAGTCTCCAGAGTGTGATAAAGTTACCAGGTTAAATAATTACAAGTAAATTATACCAAGTTGTGTAGTATGATCTAGTCAACATCCCTGTAGCCCCGACAATCAAGGTACGGCTCTCACGAAGCCGCCAGAAAAGAGCATATACGAGAAAGCATTCCCATCGTCATAGAAGTCCGGCTCCGCCTCAGAAATAGCGTCGCCATCTGCAATCAGACAAAGTCTGGTGGGTGTTCGGAACACCGTCCCGTATCGTGGGAGTGAGTGATCAACTCAGTGGAACAATAAAGCATAGGTTAACATGTTATCAATTCAATCAAGCAGTAATGATAAAGCAGTACAAATCAAACAATTCTAACTACTCTTATTAAATGCAAGTATGAAATGACATGATGTATGCCCTTGCCAAACCACCCTCAGCGACATCATCTTACGTTCGCGAATGCTTAACTCCCTCAGTGCGCCACATCTACTAAGCACATGCGGTGCGATGATGATCATGATTACCGAGTTATTATTAGTCCATTTTAAACAGCAGTATTGGAAAACTAAGGTACCTCCCTTGTATCATTCCCAAACATGATCCATTCTAGGGTTGTCAGTCCTAGTTAATCTAATACGATATTATGGTTTGAGAGGCGTAGCGAAGGCATCACAAGGGGTTCGTCACCCGTCAGCATGGATACAGATCTCACCGTATGCGGCTCAATTGCTGACCGTCAGCTCGAGTACAGGTCTCACCGTACTCGGCACAATCACTAGCCGTCAGCTCGAGTACAGGTCTCACCGTACTCGGCTCAACTCATACTCTAGTTGCTGTGAAAGACTCGTCGCCAATCACAGACTCTTGGAGTATACTGAAGATACTACGGAGGACTCGTCACCCGTCAGCATGAGCACAGGTCTCATCGTACTCGGCTCTCGCCGTAAGTATCGACAGCTCGAATATAGTGTCTCATACCACCATAATCGGCTCACGAGTCTGGTTGTGCAATGGTCACTACGGGGAGGCACATGGCCCGGCCAGGGCGGCGACTCGACCACGGTGTCCCATACCACCATGCCCGGCTCATGCGTCTTAGCGGATCAAGGTACCATGGTTAAAAGGGGTGTCACTGGTAAGTTTGGTACCCTAAGTTCAAGCAGTAGTGTCCAAACAGGGTGAACATGCATAAGGCAGATCGGGTTACTTGACGAGCTCGACTAGCACGATCGCCCGTTGAGCTGCACGACATGAAGTGCATAAACAACTTCGTGTGGCCTAGCCACTGCCGACAGGCAACGCACGACACAAGTTCATCGAACACATCCCACGTGGCAAATGAATCTCAGCCACGAATTCAATCCCGTTACCGATTGCCTGGGCCATAATCATAGCCCCAAACACAATCAATTGCAGATAAATAAAGCAGTAATGAATCAAGATTCCACTCATACAATCAAGGTATGGTATTTTCCGTTTAGAAATTTTGCAGTGGCATTGCAGACGCACTCGTTGCACCGCTCCCCATCACCCATGACGGATCATACAACGTAAATATAAATTTAAACATATGCATTACATAGTTATAATCATAAAGCAGTTGAGCATGTTATGAATCACAACACAAGCATGAGTTTATACATGTTCAATTCCTAATCACACAATAATCCAAGGAGATCATACACATAGTTAAAAGAGGCTGAGAATCATATCTCAACACCCTTATACATTACAATTTGCTAACTACTACTCATTCAGACATTTCAAGAAACACTAAAACAAACATGCATCAACATACATGACATATGTCGATCACATAGGCATTAGGCCAAATCCTTTCACTAGGGAGTTGCCCCAATCATAACACGCGTACACCCACGACGGATAGTCATGGCAAGCAGGAATCCAAGTTCCATATTCATTCAGTCATTTCCACAAACACTTGGGCCACACATTTCAGCATATATGGTGTCTATTGGCCGTGGCGTGATTTAGGGAAAATCCTTTCGTCAAAAGGGTATCGCCAATACAACAATCATGAACCCATGACAATTAATCATGGCGAGCACGAATGAGAATTCTATACTCATTCAGTCATTTTCACAAACACTTAGAATACACTATTACAACATACATGGTGTATGTTAGCAAAACATGTATTAGGGCTATCCTATAGCCAAGTGAGTATTTTATCCATGTATAATATATTACTACAGCAAATAATCATGATAAATACATCTCCAAAATTTATACGTATACAGTATTTTCTAAAATACGCATTTTCAACATACATAGAGTATACAAGCAAACATGTATTATGGCGATTCCTTTCACCAAGCAAATATTTTATACGCACATAATATATTTATACGACAATTAATCATGACAAACACATCGCTAAAATATACATGTATACGGTACTTCTTACAATACCGTATTTCTACATACATAGTGTTTATTAGTAAACATGTATTTAGGCGAATCCTTTCGCCAAATAAGTATTTTATCCATACGTCATATATCCATACGACAAATAAACATGTCAAACACATTTCCATAAAAAAATACGTATACGGTATTTTATACGAATACCTAGAGTATGTGAAATTCCAAATTCTACAATTCTAATCGAAACAGAAAGCGGAAAGCATTTTGTACATGTGCAATTGCATGCAGATCATGAATCTATCATTATCTGACATTGAAAGCGTTGAAAACCATAACCTATACACCTAAAGTCCGCACCTTGTGTCGTAGAATCGTAAATTGAGTCGATAGGTTCGCTAAGCCCGTATACGGGAGTTTGGAAACCTAGAGAATGAAATAGGTTAGCTATTTCCTAACCTACAACTGTCTAATCCCCAAACACGGAGTTAGGGTTAGGGTTTATTACCTAGAAATGACGCAGGAATCGCACGGAAAGAAAGAAGAAAGAGCGGTGCGGCCGTGGAGCGAGGAAGTACGGCAGGGAGTAGCTCCCACTTCTCCCTCACTTTCTCTCTCTTTTCCTCTCTCAAATCCAAATTCGTATGGCTGGAATGGGAGAGGGTTTAAGGTCCTTTTATAGCCTAGAACCTTCCCAAAATAGACTCAGGTTCAAGGGTTACTGCTAATATAGGTATTTCGTCACTTTTTCGGCTCAAAAGAGAGGTTCTGGTGGCCCTCCTTGAGCCAAATGTCAGACTTAAGCTCACCACCTATGGATCTATGTTGGATTACGTTTTCGACTCGATCGGATTCCCAGATCGCACGTGGCGGACCACTTTCAGTTCGACGGTCAGTGAGCCACGATCAGAAATTCCAAGTACATGTAAATGTTCCTGAAATTTTTCTTAATCCGAGGGTGTAATTTGGTCTGATTCTGACGGTCAGGTTGCTTAATACTGATGCGTCAACGAATGGTGCCAGATCACTATTCCTGATATTTATTTTGAAATGGGAATAATGTTTTTCACACACCCTCGCTCCGAATCGAAACGAATGGCCGTGGGACATCGGATGGACCTGATTTTTGAGATGATTGTCAAGTCCAGTGAGGCGGTCCTAGTTCCTTAACTTCGTGTTAATCGAATTTCCGATGTGCGGTCTAGACCTAATACGAAGTTTCGAGATGCTCCGTGAGCAGTCGGGTAATGAGATTGATCCTAAGTTTTAGGGTAACTTAACGTCAATGATTCTACAAGTTTTGAGTCTTGCAGATCGTATTTAAAGCGATTCAAATGGATTTCATGGCTAATCTAGTTTAACACTTAGTTAACTTTGTCAAATTTCTAAAGGATTTAATCCTAAGTGATTTCCGTCTGAGGTGATACTTAGTCCTTTGTAGTTTGTATATAAAGTGATCCAAGTAATACTACTTAGCTAGTTTAAGATAGTGTCTAGGGTGAAAGTGCTTTGAAAAATTGGAAGATCAAGGTGGTGAAGGGTTGGATTTGTGAAGGAAATGGGTTAAGGAGCGATTTTAGACTGTGGGATTCAGTTCTGACAAGTTACTAAGGTGTTAGGATCGACCCATTGCCTAAGGACGTCTCATTCCAGGTTGGAAAAAATCCGGGGTGTTACAATCTACCCCCCTTAAAACAAAATTTCGTCCCCAAAATTGGCTAAGGGTAATAAGGAAAGAGTTAATTATTTCTCTTGGCTAAGTTTTATTGGTTCCAAGTTTCTACGCGTGGTAGGGTATGTACTAGCTGGTTCATTTTAGTCTACCCCCCTTAAAACTTATTTCTTTATCCATTTCTCATACCCGGAAGGTTTGCTACAATTAGTTTATTTCTTTACCTATCTGAAGTCTCGACGACAATCCCCAATTATTTAGATTAAGATAGTTGTTTTCATTGTTTGACCAGCACGGAGAGACGGTTATAGTAGGCTTGATCCCGATACATCGATCATCTACCTGACCAGGGTAGAAGGCTCGTCGTATCCCCTCCTAGCCCTGGTGAATCATGGTCTTCTGCTCATCAAAACAGGAGTCCATTGTCGCCCAGGATTAAGAATTGGGTCAAGCCGCGAATGTTTCGCAGTTGTATATTTCAGTAACTCCGTAGTCCGATCACTCTAGAAACGTAGGGAATGTCCATCGTTGAAAGGCTCAAATTGTCTCTGTCTAAGGTTACCTTTTAGGTCTTAGTCTAAGAGAAGCCTTGATATTTTTTTTATGTCCAAGGAAGTGGGGAATCAAATCTTACTAGATCATCCTAAAACGGTTTCTCATAGTAGAACTTGCTAGGGCTTCTATAATGTGCGTATGTTAACGAGCATAGTTTCGATCCTGGGCCAGTGGGTTATGGGCCCACCACGCTTCCGCTGCGTCACCCAGATCAAAGAGATGCAATAGGTGACCTAACTAGATTGGGCTCGTAATGTTCTGCCCCTCTTAAAATTTTATTTTCACCCTCAAGGCTTAAGATTTATGTCCTGCTCCGTACATCGAAACAAGGTGTAATTTATAACCTATCCTTGACATGAAATGAGATGCGGTCTCCCACTACATCAGTTTTAGTACCTAGGATTATAGAAAGGGGCTATCACGAATGAGTGTGAGTTTGAGGCAAGATGCCTAATTCTACCAAGGAATATTATCGCGGTCCAGACTTATCCTATTTAGTCATGTCTAGCTTAATAGGCAGGCTATCTTTTTACGTTCATAAGCGCAATATATATGCCGACATGGCATGCGATTTGGGACCTAATTCCTAACTGTCTGTTGCCCATTTGGGCAATTCTTTAGGCCTAAAAGACAAAGTCTCTATCAACTATATACTCCTAACACTTGTCAAGGGCAAAATTATAAACTTTTAGTTGTAAATGGTTGGGCCAACACGGAAAGAAAATTGTGTAGTGGGTCTGAGTCGGTTAAGTCGAACAACTAAGTCTATTATTCAATTGGCTTAACATAATTAATTAGTCTTTTACTTTCCTTAGCCTAACCAGTAGTCTAGTCTTAATTTCGGAGTAGCGGGAATCCATAGGTGAGTCCAAAGTCTATGCTTATACGCTAGATGATTTCACTTCATTTTTAATACAAGGAATGGTTTTATTACTTAAGGTCAAAGTTGTCTAATTGGAATTGAGTTGCCTAAAGTCGAATTTAACTACGCCCGAGCATGTCACACATGCTCAAACCAACCACAAAGGGGGTTCTAGAATTCACATTCTTAATTGGTTGGATTTTCTATACTGTCAGGTCTGTCGAAGCACTGCTCTAGGTCCAAACTCTATGGGCCCATTTGTCAAACAACCCTTTACTATAAAGGCTTAATCTGTCAGAGTGTGGTGGGTTAATGTGTATCAAGGGACTTTATCATTTCAACACTATTTGGCCAGTGGTCTTAAGTTGTACTAAATGGGATTGCATTACTAATCCTACCTCGGGATTGGGAGTGACATGGTTGGTAGGAGGGTGGGAGGGGATTAAAATTAATGGTATAGGCTTTGGAAAATGAGCCTCGTGTGGGAAAGCATGAGATGGGATTTCCAAATCCCAGGAATCAGAATCTCTAAGTGTAAGAGGAAAACCAGAGCCATGGAAAATGAGGATAAGGGGAAATGGGGGGGCTGGAGTTTTTGGTTCTCCACGGATTTGAGCCTCAATAGAGAGTGTAAAGACCCAAAAAGGCAGGGAATGAAGAAGGAATAAAAGGAAAATGGAATGGGTTAGGAGGTTACCAATTTTGAGCTCCAAATGGGTGATATGAGAGCTCCAACGTGAGAAAAAGAAAAGGAGGAGGCTAGGGCTGTTGTGGACGGTTAGAGTGGGTGATTTATGGAAGAAAATGGGGGATTGCAAGATTTAGGGGAATGGGTTGAGGGAGAAAATTGAAAATGGGGGGCTTGGGCGTGTGGAAGGGGTGAAATGAGAGAGAGGGGTGCTCAAGCTCCTAAAATCCCAAACCCATGGGAATTTCGCACGTGTCAGGGGGTGTAGGAGGCTGGGCCGACCAACCTTATGCTTGGACCCACCCCCGAAAATCGACCGGACCGCGGTCCGCCGCTCGAGCCGCGGTGCCGCCGCGGTCGGACTTGGCCGGAACCGCGCCGCCGCGGTGGGGCCCTGTTTTCCATGTGTCCAGGGTGCTAAATGCACCCTGGTTCGATCTTGAGGCTTAGTGGGTTTAAGTGGGGAAGCCCCTGACCCCGATTCGCTCCATTTTGGGTAGTTTCGGGCAAACAGGACATATCTTGCAATCCGGAATGAGTTATCTGACGTAAAATATATGAATTTGGGGTAGGACGAGCTAATGAAGCCAACCAACCCAGCTATGCTGGGTTGCGTAGCCCGGAATTGTGAGAAAACCCTCCGATTGACGGTCATTTCCCCATTTCAATTTCATTTTGCTAAAAATAGTAGTTTTAGTTTAATTACCCTTCATCAGTTGGGTTTTAGGAGTTGCACTCATCGTGTAAAGGGCTTAGAATAATTAGGAGAACGGTTTGGTGAAGCCAAATAGGACACTTATTATTTTTGGCTGAGAACCCTGCACACTAGTAGACATCACGACCTTATAGTAAGTCGCGACTTCTAGGAGTTCTAGTTGTAGTTTGTTTCTGATTTCATTCTCATTACTTGGTATCCCTATTTAAAGGGGCTGTGAACTCACTCATTTTTTTTTGTCATTCATTAATCAGTTTCGAATTTATTAGAATTTATTTCTATTTTCTGCTTTCTCCTCTTGGATTCGAGAAGTCTCTGCGAGGAGTCCAGAGAAGCTTCGAGGATTCGGAGTAGTTATCCTCATCACGCCTATCCTGTATTCTACCGATTGTTAACGGTTGGGGTGAAGTGGATTGTAATCTAGACTCATTAATAGACAGCCTAGGAATGTTTTAAGGTCGACCTGTGCGACCATGGTTGAATACAGACTCGATTTCGGTGTTCGTTTTCAGTGAACTAGCCGCTGGACGGAACAGGGATGCCTAAGACTGTTTCTACATTCTGTCGCTCCCTCCTAAGTCAGAGTGCGTCAGTGTGCGTCGTGTGACCATAACCCAGGTCCAGTTTAATCCAAATCATGCTCTGATACCATCTTGTAATGCCCTGAAAATCGGGGGTCGAGCATAAGCTCAACTCCCGAGTTCCAGAACACCACTTATGCAACAAAATGAATGATGATTGAATGTTGACTGTATTTGTGCATTGAACATGAGTGAGATTAAGCCAAAATAGAATATCATACTCCAGAGAATAAATTAGCAAGCGGAAGACTGTGATAGGTAGATAAAATATATAAACTGTGGTGAGTCTCCAGAGTGTGATAAAGTTACCAGGTTAAATAATTACAAGTAAATTATACCAAGTTGTGTAGTATGATCTAGTCAACATCCCTATAGCCCCGACAATCAAGGTACGGCTCTCACGAAGCCGCCAGAAAAGAGCATATACGAGAAAGCATTCCCGTCGTCATAGAAGTCCGGCTCCGCCTCAGAAATAGCGTCGCCATCTGCAATCAGACAAAGTCTAGTGGGTGTTCGGAATACCGTCCCGTATCGTGGGAGTTAGTGATCAACTCAGTGGAACAATAAAGCATAGGTTAACATGTTATCAATTCAATCAAGCAGTAATGATAAAGCAGTACAAATCAAACAATTCTAACTACTCTTATTAAATGCAAGTATGAAATGACATGATGTATGCCCTTGCCAAACCACCCTCAGCGACATCATCTTACGTTCGCGAATGCTTAACTCCCTCAGTGCGCCACATCTACTAAGCACATGCGGTGCGATGATGATCATGATTACCGAGTTATTATTAGTCCATTTCAAACAACAGTATTGGGAAACTAAGGTACCTCCCTTGTATCATTCCCAAACATGATCCATTCTAGGGTCGTCAGTCCTAGTTAATCTCAGACGATATTATGGTTTGAGAGGCGTAGCGAAGGCATCACAAAGGGCTCGTCACCCGTCAGCATGGATACAGATCTCACCATATGCGGCTCAATTGTTGACCGTCAGCTCGAGTACAGGTCTCACCGTACTCGGCTCAATCACTAGCCGTCAGCTCGAGTACAGGTCTCACCGTACTCGGCTCAACTCATACTCTAGTTGCTGTGAAAGACTCGTCGCCAATCACAGACTCTTGGAGTATACTCGAAGATACTACGGAGGACTCGTCGCCCGTCAGCACGAGCATAGGTCT
Organism: Magnolia changhungtana; assembly: GCA_030180095.1. Lineage (NCBI taxonomy): Eukaryota > Viridiplantae > Streptophyta > Magnoliopsida > Magnoliales > Magnoliaceae > Magnolia > Magnolia changhungtana. The sequence continues at coordinate 1,744,002 of JASAUF010000294.1, forward strand.
CACTGTACTCGGCTCTCGCCGTAAGTATCGACAGCTCGAATATAGTGTCCCATACCACCATAATCAGCTCACGAGTCTGGTTGCGCAATGGTCACTACGGGGAGGCACATGGCCCCAGCGTAGGCCGACAGCTCGACCACGGTGTCCCATACCACCATGCCCGGCTCATGCGTCTTAGCGGATTAAGGTACCATGGTTAAAAGGGGTGTCACTGGTAAGTTTGGTACCCTAGGTTCAAGCAGTAGTGTCCAAACAGGGTGAACATGTATAAGGCAAATCGGGTTACTTGACGAGCTCGACTAGCACGATCGCCCGTTGAGCTGCACGACATGAAGTGCATAAACAACTTCGTGTGCCCTAGCCACTGCCGACAGGCAACACACGACACAAGTTCATCGAACACATCCCACGTGGCAAATGAATCTCAGCCACGAATTCAATCCCGTTACCGATTGCCTGGGCCATAATCATAGCCCCAAACACAATCAATTGCAGATAAATAAAGCCGTAGTAAATCAAGATTCCACTCATACAATCAAGGTATGGTATTTTCCATTTAGGGCTGCCAGGGCTGTTGCACGCACTCGTTGCACTGCTCCCCCATCACCCATGACGGATCATACAACGTAAATATAAATTTAAACATATGCATTACATAGTTATAATCATAAAGCAGTTGAGCATGTTATGAATCACAACACAAGCATGAGTTTATACATGTTCAATTCTAATCACACAATAATCCAAGGAGATCATACACATAGTTAAAAGAGGCTGAGAATCATATCTCAACACCCTTATACATTACAATTTGCTAACTACTACTCATTCAGACATTTCAAGAAACACTAAAACAAACATGCATCAACATACATGACATATGTCGATCACATAGGCATTAGGCCAAATCCTTTCACTAGGGAGTTGCCCCAATCATAACACGCGTACACCCACGACGGATAGTCATGGCAAGCAGAAATCCAAGTTCCATATTCATTCAGTCATTTCCACAAACACTTGGGCCACACATTTTTAGCATATATGGTGTCTATTGGCCGTGGCGTGATTTAGGAAAATCCTTTCGTCAAAAGGGTATCGCAATACAACAATCATGAACCCATGACAATTAATCATGGCGAGCACGAATGAGAATTCTATACTCATTCAGTCATTTTCACAAACACTTAGAATACACTATTACAACATACATGGTGTATGTTAGCAAAACATGTATTAGGGCTATCCTATAGCCAAGTGAGTATTTTATCCATGTATAATATATTACTACAGCAAATAATCATGATAAATACATCTCCAAAATTTATACGTATACGTATTTTCTAAAATACGCATTTTCAACATACATAGAGTATACAAGCAAACATGTATTATGGCGATTCCTTTCACCAAGCAAATATTTTATACGCACATAATATATTTATACGACAATTAATCATGACAAACACATCGCTAAAATATACATGTATACGGTACTTCTTACAATACCGTATTTCTACATACATAGTGTTTATTAGTAAACATGTATTTAGGCGAATCCTTTCGCCAAATAAGTATTTTATCCATACGTCATATATCCATACGACAAATAAACATGTCAAACACATTTCCATAAAAAATACGTATACGGTATTTTATACGAATACCTAGAGTATGTGAAATTCCAAATTCTACAATTCTAATCGAAATAGAAAACGGAAAGCACTTTGTACATGTGCAATTGCATGCAGATCATGAATCTATCATTATCTGACATTGAAAGCGTTGAAAACCATAACCTATACACCTAAAGTCCGCACCTTGTGTCGTAGAATCGTAACTGAGTCGATAGGTTCGCTAAGCTTCCGTCTACGGGAGTTTGGCAACCTAGAGAATGAAATAGGTTAGCTATTTCCTAACCTACAACTGTCTAATCCCCCAAACAGGTTAGGGTTAGGGTTTATTACCTAGAAATGACGTCGGAATCGCCGAAAAAGCGGCAAGAAAGAGGCGGTGCAGCCCGTGGAGCGGCAGGGAAGTACGGCAGGGAGTAGCTCCCACTTCTCCCTCACTTTCTCTCTCTTTTCCCTCTCTCAAATTTAAATTCGTATGGCTGGAATGGGAGAGGGTTTAAGGTCCTTTTATAGCCTAGAACCTTCCCAAAATAGACTCAGGTTCAAGGGTTACTGCTAACATAGGTATTTCATCACTTTTCCGGCTCAAAAGAGAGGTTCTGGTGGCCCTCCTTGAGCCAAATGTCAGACTTAAGCTCACCACCTATGGATTTATGTTGGATTACGTTTTCGACTCGGTCGGATTCCCAGATCGCATGTGGCGGACCACTTTCAGTTCGACGGTCAGTGGGCCACGATCAGAAATTCCAAGTACATGTAAATGTTCCTGAAATTTTTCTTAATCCGAGGGTGTAATTTGGTCTGATTCTAACGGTCAGGTTGCTTAATACTGACGCGTCAACGAATGGTGCCAGATCACTATTCCTGATATTTATTTTGAAATGGGAATAGTGTTTTTCACACACCCTCGCTCCGAATCGAAACGAATGGCCGTGGGACATCGGATGGACCGATTTTTGAGATGATTGTCAAGTCCAAAGTGAGGCGGTCCTAGTTCCTTAACTTCGTGTTAATCGAATTTTCGATGTGCGGTCTAGACCTAATACTGAAGTTTCGAGATGCTCCCGTGAGCAGTAGGGTAATGAGATTGATCCTAAGTTTTAGGGTAACCTAGCGTCAATGATTCTACAAGTTTTGAGTCTTGCAGATCGTATTTAAAGTGATTCAAATGGATTTCATGGCTAATCTAGTTTAGCACTTAGTTAACTTTGTCAAATTTCTAAAGGATTTAATCCTAAGTGATTTCCGTCTGAGGTGGTACTTAGTCCTTTGTAGTTTGTATATAAAGTGATCCAAGTAATACTACTTAGCTAGTTTAAGATAGTGTCTAGGGCGAAAGTGCTTTGAAAAATTGGAAGATCAAGGTGGTGAAGGGTTGGATTTGTGAAGGAAATGGGTTAAGGAGCGATTTTAGACTGTGGGATTCAGTTCTGACAAGTTACTAAGGTGTTAGGATCGACCCATTGCCTAAGGACGTCTCATTCCAGGTTGGCAAAAATCTGGGGTGTTACAAAGTTCCTGGACAAAGAGGTGATGTTGATCGACACCGATTCATTCCTAGCTAATATGAGGTGAACATGGTCGCGTCCAATCTAAGGGATCACCCAAAGCTGAAGATTGATCTCAATCTGAGTGATCTGCGAGGGATGACCGACCGACCTGCAATAGGGCATCGCTAGACTCCTCGTCCCCAAAATGATTGATTAACTGCTATTAAGAGAAGGCATCAACGGTCTCGAATTTAGAATTGATGCACGCAAAAAATTGTGTATTAAGAAGGAAATTCTCCTGAAAGGGGGAGAGAATATCATAGTAATGGTCGAGGTCACCATGGGTCGATACACTTTGCTCCAACTGCCGTTCATGCTAGGACCACCCCTGATAAGGATGGTTAAACCTCCTACCACACAAGAGGGGTATGAAAACGAGTTATTTACCCAAAGTTTCCAGCAATACCAGAAGCTTTGACAAAGGCTCAGAAGCATCGGTGGTAAAGGCAGAGGGTCGCCGCCATAAGGGAAATGGAAGGGGAAGCAATGTTCCCTTGACCAGAAGTTAGACTTCCCACCCGTTTTGGAAAGTTCTCATGCTTGATGAGCTAGTGGCAGTGAATACCATTGAAGTTGTGATACCAGTTACCAGAAAAACCACAATGCACTTGATAACAGGGCTCGATCGGGAGATTTCAAAGAGAAGGACAGTTGTGGTAACTTGTCGGACTACCTCAGTGAAGATTGTTTTCTGACATAGGAGTGGCTAGCTAAAGAACTCTCGTCGACCGCATATGCTAGAAAGGGTTCCTGACTGTCAACCTCTCGACCGAACTCGTGGCTGCAGAACAACCTAGTTAGATTGAAGAAATCGAATTTGAAACACTAGGGGGGTAAGGTTTGAGCGGTGAAATTATGTTTGGTTCGTTGTTGATAGTGGCATTCCATTGTAACATGGTTACGTTGCCATCTAGCTTTCAAGCATGACCCACTCAACCAAACTCAGTGCTAGGGGATGTGGAGGAACATGCTCCTCCAATAATAATTCAACATGCTTCCCCATTTGAGGAGAATACAGTTGACAAAACACCATATGTCGACACAATTATTGTAGAAGCTGGGAATGTATCTAAAAGGATTATCATCGACAAGCCTACCTACCCAGGATATGACACAGAACCTCTAGTTGTTGTATATATTACCTCGCTTTGATGGTTGCCCTATCACCAAAATTTTGGTTGGTAAAAGGGTAGTGGTGAATTTCTTACCAAAGGTTAGGAAAGACTACGACCGATCTAATCCCATCAGAAGTAACCGTTAGCAACTTTGTTGGCCATGTCACAAACACACATGGTGTCCTACCGAACGACCTAACCAAAGGCACTAAGATAGTTCTGGCCCCATTTTTTATGGTAGACACCTCATCGAGCTATAATACGTTATTAGGAAGGGATTTGATCCATTCCTTTGCACGTATCCCATCTTCTCTCCATCAGCTCATGATTTTTTGAAACTAAGATAAGGTTGAGCTGGTCTTAGTTGATAATAAACCTTTCTTGGCCACATCAAATACTAACAAAGCTTATTATTATGGCAAAGAAGTCGGGCCACCAGATTTACCGAGAGGAACAAGCTCGGTCGTCCTATTGGGATCACAGTGAAAAAGAATCTAGATAGTATTGTGCGAGCTATTCCGAAAACGACCCGGACCAATGACGCTCAGCTGAAGGACACCATCCCTTATTGGTAGATCACTCGCAGCATCATCGAGGAGATATTGTGATTAGGACATCAAGGAATGTAGTGCATCGGGCCGACTTCACGACCAGAATAAAGAAGCTTGAAGAAAGCCTAAAGGAAACCGATGAAGGTAGTTTTGTGAACTTGGTTGAGATAGATGAATCGGTCGAGGAAAATAACTTTAAGCTTGAAGACCTCTCGGAAGAAAAAGAAGATAGTTAGCCATAGGTCTAGGACCCATTGGTCAAAATCAACTTGGGGACGGATCAAGATTCGAAACCAACTTTCATAAGCAACTTGTTATGACTGCTAAAAAAGGAAGTGTTAACAAATCTACTCTTGGAGTTCACCAAATTTTTGCATGGGATTACTATGATATGTAAGGGCTTGATAGATCTTTAGTCGAGCATAGATTTCCTATGAAAGAAGGTTATCAGCTGTATAAGCAACCGCTAAGGCGGATGATAGTCGAAGTTACCCTCAAGATCAAGGAAGAGACCGAGCGATTCCTAAAGCTCGGTTTCATCTGACCAATCAAATATGCAAAATGAATGTTGAATGTAGTCCCGATGATGAAGAAGAGTGGTAGGTTAAGAGTGTACATCGATTTCAGAAATTTGAATCTGGCTACGCCAAAGAAAGAATATCCCATGCCTGTGGCCAATTAGCTTATTGATCGGGCTGTTGGACACGAGATTGTGTCCTTCTCGGATGGACATTCTGAATACAACCAAATTTATATAGCATTGGATGGTGTTCTAAAAACAACATTCAGATGTCTAGGACCTTTAGGGACATATTGTTGGGTAGTAATGCCCTTCAGGTTACAAAAATCCAGGGGCCACATACCAAAGGGCAATGAATGTTATCTTCCATGACATGATCGGTCACTTTATGGAAGTCTACGTGGATGATGTGGTAGTAAAGTTGACTGATGAAAATGAGCATCTAGTCCACTTATGCAAATCCTCCGAGCGAATGAGGCTCAGTAAATTAAAGATGAACCCTTTGAAGTGCACTTTTGGAGTCTCGGCTGGTAATTTCTTATGGTTCCTAGTACATCAAAGAGGGATCAAACTTGACCAGAATAAGATTTAAGTTGTGATTAATGCACGTCCACCAAGAAATAAGGTTGAATTGCAAAGGTTTTTGGGCCATGTCAACTTTTCAAGGCGGTTTATATCCAACTATGCAAGTAAAACTAACATTTTCTCTCCATTATTGAAATTGAAACAATGGACCAAATTTTTGTGGGAAGCAGAGCACCAATTGGCTTTTGATAGAATCAAGGAATATTTAATGAAGCCGCATGTGTTGATGCCCCCTATCAAAGATCGACTGCTCAAGCTATATGTCTCAGCCTCAGCAGAGTTGATCAGAGCTCTTCTAGTGCAAGATGACAACATGCGGAAGGAAAGGGTGGTCTATTACTTGAGTTGGAAGTTGCTCGATGTGAGGAGGTGATATTTACTCATAGAAAATTATGATTGTCATTATACTTCGCGACCACTAAATTGAGCATTATTTATTGTCCGAAAGGGTAAACATAATAGTCGTGACTAATTTAGTGAAATATATATATATATATATATATATTATTCAACTAGCCGATTTTAAGCAGTTGAATTAGTAAATGGGTGATGGCTTTCTCTGAGTTTGATTTACATTATGTACCACATAAAGCAATAAAATGTCGGGCCATAGTAGACTTTTTGGCCAATCATCCGTCATATCTCAAGGAGAAAATTCCTTTGGGTATCCTAGACCTATATTATGTGCAACTCATATCGTGGAAATTAATTTTTGATGGGCCGAGGACACATGAAATGTCTAGAGCCAGAATCGTATTAATCACCCCTAATGGGAATCAGCAGAAATTCGCTTTCCAGTTGGAATTCGAATGTACTAACAATAAGGTTGAATATGAAGCTATAATAATCGGCTTAGAGTTTTTACTTGAATTACGGGTGAAAACGTAATGATAATTGGAGATTCACAGTTGGTGATAAATCAGATGGGAGGATTGTTTAAGTGCATCAGCCCATCATTATTACCATATTATGTCGTAGTGATCCAGTTACTCAACCAATTTGAGGAGTTTGAATTGATGGACATTACTAGGGAATATAATGTAGATGCCAACAAAATAACACAGTTAGTTGCATGTCTGGAAGTCTGAAAGGGATTGACCAATTTATCGATTATGATCCGGAGAAGATCTTTACCTTTTGTTTTTCAGAGGGAAAATGTAATGGAAATATGCTAAGTAGAAATAAAGGAGGATGATTGGAGGGCTCCTCTCATGGGATATTTGTAGAGCCCACGCACCAAGGCTGACAGGAACATACGGAGATCGGACGCAAATTATGTGATAATTGATAATGAACTTTATCGAAAAGGGGCTAATGAAGTCTTACTTTAGTGCTTATCTAAGAGATAGGCCATATTAGTCATGGAAGGAGTTCATGAAAGAATTTGCAGGGCCCATCAAGTAGGAAGAAAGATGAAGCTTATGCTTAGGTGTTATGGGTACTATTGGCTAGAAATGATAGCCGATTGCATCCAATATGCAAAAGGCTGTGAAGCCTACCAAAAGAACAGGCTAGTCTAACATGTACCTGCGGTAGAATTACACTCCATAATAAAACCATGGCCATTTTGAGGGTGGGCGATTGATCCGATCGGGCAGATTCATCCAATTTTGACTCGAATGGACACATTCATCATAGTAGTGACCGATTATTTCACTAAATGGGTCGAGGCAAAACCTATGAGGAAAGTTGGTCACATAGAGATCATTGGTTTTATTGAAACTAATATTATTCATCGTTTTGGAGTACCAGAGTCCATTACCATGGATCGAGGTGCAACCTTTTCGGCTAAGGAAGTACGAGTAATGACTGACTAATATGGCATAAAAATCCTGCATTCGACCCCATATTATGCCTAGGTCAACAATCAGGCTGAGGCCAGTAACAAGGCGATCAAGAATATTCTGAGAAAAACGATACGATGGAATCCATGAGAATGGCATATTAAACTATATGGGGCCTTGTGGGCTTACAGAGTGTCGCCCTGCACTAGTACTAAGGTCAGTCCGTTTGCATTAACTTACGGGCACAAAACAGTTCTACCCTCAAAAATCACGGCCCCATCACTGCAAATTGCTTATCAAGCCTAGTTAACTCCTCCAAAGTTCAAAGAGGCAATGTTGTCCAAGCTTGAGGAGTTGGACGAGGCTCGTATTAGAGCTTTGGATTTGATCATGGCCAACAAAGTAGCTGTGGCATGGGCATATAACAAAAGGGTGAGAGGAAGTCCTTTTGAGAAGGGGACACGGTCTAGAAGATAGTTTTGCCTATCGGCCAAAAAGACCGAGCATTAGGCAAGTGGTCACCTACTTGGAAAGGACCATATGTCATCAAGCAAGTCCTTAGGGGAGGGGCCTATGTACTAAAAGATATAAATGATAACATTGCAAGAGCTCTTATAAACGGTTGTTTCTTAAAACAGTGTTTCCCTTTGTTATGGGAAGTCATCAGGAATCAGGACAAACCAAGTTAGTAAAATAGATATTTTATTCAAATAAAGCATTGGAATAATGTTCTGTTGATTATAATAGATAGTTGTTCAAATTAAAGCTCTATGGTAAAAGCCCATTAGTTATAAGATGATTACAAAGAAGTAGAAGAAAATGACGAGATGAAGAAGAGGAGCGGGATGAGAGCAATAGGTGGGCCAACTTGAGGTCTTAAAATCCTTTAACGGCCTTAGCTCTTGCCTCCTTTACCGCATTACGCCTCTCAGTCTATGAAGCATGTTGGCTCACGAGCTCCACAGAAGTGCACTCAATGTATGCGAAGCGACAGTCAATTGCCACCTGCTCCAACTCAGCCACTCTGTCAATTGCCACCTGCTCTAACTCGGCCACTCTCTTTTCGGCCTCGCTTGATTCAACACGAGCCCGATAAAGAGTTATCTGAGACTCAATGAACTTGACCAACTCAGGGTTTTTAAGCCAATTGTGACCTGGGTAGAGCCGATTGGTCTCAGCCAAGTTGACATAGAGATTGTGGTATGCACACGTCAATGTTCACAACATCTTCCTATTAAAATCATGCCTGCAAGTCCAATGTAGCCTATTCTTCCAAGCTACTTCAGAACAGGCTGGCAGGGCCTTGCACTCAACAACAAGGGTTGACAAATGTGATAAAGTGGCCAACCACCACTTAATCTTTCTATTCGCCTCAGAGAAATCATCTCCAAGTTGGCAGAGTTCTAAGATAATCATCAGAATTTCCTGGGGAGGACGTTGATCTTCGGAAAGCTCATCAACGTTCCTGAGGAAAGGGAAAGGATCACCCAGAAAAGAGGAGTGCAAGAATGACTTGATGCCTTCTTCGAATATCTCCTCCATGATTTTGATTAACGGATCAAAGAAGTCAGTGAGCGATGAAGTAGCTACGATAGGGGTTCTAATTCGAGTTGGTTTGTGGTGCAATTGAAGCCTAAGGGTTGCTTTTATAGAGTGGAAATATAGTAGTTATTGCGCATTGGATGCGATGTGATGGTTGGTCATCTGAGGCTAAACGAACCGTTCCCGCAATCGTGGGAATGCAGTGAAATAAATGGGATTTGCCCCGAAAGACGAGACATTACTAGCATGGCCAAGGTATGGTGCATATGAGAAAAATGACTAAGTACTGGATGTGCATGCTGGAATGCAAGGGACAAGCCAACTGCTAAAGCTGCTATCTAAACCAAACAGTATGGTTGAAATAAACTATGTTCAATTGCATTACTGCATAGGGAAAATAGAAATAAGGAGCTTAAGAGCGGTCGATTAGTCTAAATCTTCATCTTCTCAAACTCGTCGAGGAGAGCCTACATTTCTGTTTCATTCTTTTATTTGGAGGGAGCTTAACTAGCCCCTTCTTTAATCATAAGTGGCAAGAGTTGTAACAACTAGTCAACATGAAAGGCAACCAAAGAAACTATGCCATCAGCCACCTTCCTAGCATTGAAACTTGCCTTCGACCATGCCTAATATAGAGTGATTTTCTCATCCATGAATGTGAGGTCATCTGGGACATTTATTTCCCTGGCAAAGTAGGTAGAATCTCATTCCTCCAATTCTTCCATCAGTCCAACATGATAAGATTGCAGTACCCCAGCATGGTCTGGTTAAATTGATGTATTTAGACACACTACAATTGCTTGTACCAAGCTAGTTCTTGTTTGCTACCCATTTCAGTAGAATCTTCTTCGACCGTAGCCTGCTGGCGGAGATATTCTGAATTTACTCGGTTGGCAAAGGTTAGCTCACAATACCGATTGCCCATGGCATATAAATGCCTCATTTTGTGGATGAGCTTTCTTAGCGTAGCATCTGATTTGGTCGTTGAAGAAGCCTCTATTGCAAAACCATTGGCGTCGAATAGTAGGCTAGAATGCAAATTCTTGCAAGCCCCACTCAAAAAATTCTTTCAAATAGGATTTGGCACCTGTGATAAGTGTGGAAGGGCCGGAAGCCATGATGAGGGAATGAAGGAGTGATAATGTGAAATTGGAGTTATTGAATGTTGTTTAAATAGACACTCTTAATGCCTGCGATCTGGGATGATTGTGCCGATGATAAGATCACATGTTCCTATTTGTTAGGGACATGGGGGGTTGGAGCATAAAGTCCAGAAGCCGCCCACGTCTAAACAATTTATAGGGACTAATCAACAATCAGTTACAAAAGATAAGAAGGAGAAATTAAAGGGATGATGAGATGCAAAAAGGACTCAACAACCATTTATATATAAAAAGAGGTGATTACATTCAAAATTCAAATGATAGGAAATGTTGTAATGATTCTTTGGCCATTCCCAGTTGATCCTTCATGGTTTATAACGATGCTTCCTTCCAAGTTACCAACTTAGAAAGCCTACTGATGTCTTATATCTGAGAGTGCATGGCAATAACTAGTTCAAGAACTTCCACTTCATCTTTCAGGTATTCTGCACGCTTCCCTGTGAACTTCCGCTTCAACATGATTAGCTCTACCTCTAGAGATGTGATCTTGACTTCCAAATTCTCCAACTCGGCCTTGGAAGTTTTCACCACAACATTCTTGGCCATAAATTTCTGGGCAAGGGTATGTGTAGAAGTCCTTTGGACTTGGCCACAGCTTGTTCGACCTCAAGGTGATCGACAAAAATGCAAGCATGATGCCATGTCTTCAGCAGCCCTTAGAGTTCTTGGAGAGTAGATACCAGATACCTTGGCGACTAGAGTAGGATCTGACCAAGAGAAGACACAATATGATTCAATTAATCTATCGAGCTTGTCGACTAACTCATTGTCAAAAGACCCTGTTAACCCCTTTTGCAAAAGTTCGTGAAGTTCTATATTTACATCTTGCAGATTACTTGAAGGAGAGGGAGATTAGGTCACAGTTGCCTCTCTAGTAAAGGCTCTTAAATGAAGAAATGATATCGTCTATGGGAGGGAGACCTCTACTGTTGAGGGCAGGAGTAACACCTGTAGATGTAAATAGTGGAGAAGTTGGATAATGAGAGCTGGGTTCGTCCATCTCGACCATAGTTATCTCATCAGCAATATCGGCCAAAACTGTCCTGACAACTTCGACCGCAGTAGAATCTGTAACATCAACTGGAATCATTTTGATGGTCTCAACCGAAGTGGCAACAGGTTTTTGGTCTCGACCAAAGTGGCAACAAGTTCTTTGGTCTCGACTGCATTCAACTCACTAATCTTGGCCAAAGCCGGTTCAGTCATCTCAATTGAAGCGCCTGCAATTTCTGTTTCTCCGGTCGTAGCTCTCTCGATCTCGATCATCTCTATTGCAGTCGTAACCTCAAACTCGATCGAAGCTAGAGTCTTCTCAATCATCACAGGTGGCGAAAGAAGTAGTAATGAAGAAGCGAACTTTACAGCGAAGGATTGAGAGGGAGGCTCCGCGTCCAAGCTTTGAATAACTATTACAGGGCTGGAGGCATTTTGCATTGTACACTCTAAGTTACCATGATTATTGCTCACTTCGGATGGACTGTTGCAATGGATGCATTATGCACTGACTGTCGTCTTTGAGTTGAGGGTCATAAACTCTGTAATTATAGGATCAGGGACCCTTAGAACCACCAGAGTTACTACTACTGCAGCTGCCATGGTTGTTGGAGGAATTCCAGATAATGGGATTGCTGGTATATGTGATTGATGTTGTTGTTGGGTCATGACAATTCCTTTTACGGTTGGTGGAAACTCCTGAGTAATTGTGAGAAAAAGAGAAAGGAGTTAATGAACGCATAAGGAGTTAAATCAATATAAACATATGTATGAGTAAGCGATTTCCACCTAGGTCGGATCGAACAGCATAGACAATTGGTCGACCACTAACGGCTTGAGGATTTTTTTATTATGGTTGCCAACGGTTGAGTAGAAGTAGGGAATATTAGGACGATAAGGCAGGTGATACTTCTTGTTGATACGGAAATCTAGTTAGCCTTCCTTGGACCTTTAATCGGCTGCACAAAGTATGGATAAAGGAGACCTTGGCTAATAAAGGGGACCCTCTGATGCATAAGTCAGATAAGGAATCTTGGTCTGGTTGTAAATAAGGTTCTAGGCTAGAGATTGTGCGTACCTTTCTCTGCGGGAGGGGCACATATATATAGTTTCCTTGATGGTAATGTTGGATATGGCAATGAATCCGCCCCTCAATACCATAATGAATCCGCCCCTCAATACCATCTCATACTAGGATTCTGATTTTGAGGATGCGCAATTGTTCCTCCAAAATTCTTAGTGAGGATGCCATGGTTGTTGGAGGAATTCCATACAATGGGATGGAGGGGTATTTATAGGCATTCACATGTGTGAAGTCTCAAATCTTGTGTTGCATGACCCACTGTGCGCAACAAAACACTTACGCGCGTGCAATGGATCATGGATCAACACCATGTTGTGCAGACCCCCGCAATAGACCCTTGTTGCGTGGTCATGCGCAACATGGCTTTTTCTACCACATCATCTGTTCTTCTCCCTTCATTTTGTACTTTTCTTCTTTCTTTCATAGTTCTTCCTTTACTATTTTTTATGCTCCAACAAATGCCCCCTTGATCCTTTGTTTGTTCATCATTAGAATGAAAAATAGAGGATCAATCTTTCCTGCCTTGTTTACTAACATGTTGGGTGGACCTGCGCAACGATTAATCGGGTCCCATGCAATGGATAATCGGGTCCCGGGTCCAGCTTTGCCTATAAATACCAATAATTAGCCATTTTTAGAATTACTTCAAACTTCAATCTTTCCTTCGACCAGAGACTTTTGCGAGATATACAGCTTCCAGGCAACAGACCTGCAACATGCAACTTATCCCCTACGCGCAACTCATCTTTGGCACACAACTTATCTTTACATGCAACTCTTCTCCAACGCACAACTCTTCTCCAATGTGCAACTCGTCTCCCTCTGCACAAATTTTTTAAGTACCAAGACCTTGCCAAATTTTCTTCGAAGATTATCATGGCCAAGAAGAGGAACCTTGTAGATGAAGCCACACCCTCTTCTTCTCATCTTGAACTCCTAGTCCCAACTTCTTTGTCACATACGCTTGAGCCTTCACCTCGTCTCCTACCCCAAAAAGAGGATAAGGGAGACTAGAAAACGCCCTACTTTTTTCAATAAACCAATTGTCTCGACTTTTGACTTTTAAGACCATATAATTGCTTTATCTACTCTGATCCGTGATACTATCATAATCAGAGATATAGACAGGCCTCCAAGACAAGGTAGAGAGATTGACTGGGAGATGTGGCTGAAATCAATTGCGAACATAAGCATTGACCATATACGCACCTCTCTTTCAAAGAAGAAATACCCTAAGACGAAGAATCAAGAACTTCAGGAGAAAATCAGGGAACATAAGAGACATAAGCTTAAGAACTCTTGGGATAGCTTAAAAGTCCAGGAAGATGTAATCAAGTCTAACAGTCCCTTTAAGGACAAGATGATTGTCATTCCACTGAATATCCGTCGTGACTTATCTATCCTTCAAAGTGAACCTACTAATCAAATCAGTCAAAATTAATTAATGTATACGGCTAATTGGACGATGAAAGAACCATGAATCTTGGAAGGCCTCTTGTTAGAGAAAGGATCAAGGCAGAGAATTGGCGATGTGCATCCATGCGATTCCTCATCCCTTATTATGAACCTCATACTTTATACCCTACACATTTCTACGAAACAATACAACAACATTTTCGGGATATAAGTCCTTCGTGGGGGAATGAGGAGTTTCACACTCGCGGCTTTTTGGCTTCACACACCTAATATACTGATTGGGCGAATGCCATTTTGAAGAAACATGCCGCTACATTGGCGAAAATCGGTCTCTATGGTGCTATTGAAGTTACCTTCGAATATTTCTGTAAAGATCCAATGATCTATAAGAGTTTCCTGAATTATTGGTGTCCAACTACCAACTCTTTTCATTTACCATTAGGTGAAATCAACATCACTTTATGGGATTTGTATAGGATGGCCGGACTCCCTGTAACTGGTCGATTTTATGATGAGTATATGCCAACCAATGAAGATTCCACACACTTTTCACCTTCTTAAAGACAAGCGCTCGTATCAGGCACAACCGTTGAGCTGTTTAAGGAGATGGCCAAATTTTCAGATATCCAAAAAATCCCTCATATTCAATGGCTCACACATTTTTCTAGAGGACTGCGGTACATTTCCTAACGACATGGAGAAGATACACCAGAAGATCAGGGGCCTCCTGGAATATAGTTCTCAAGGTGAACTTGCAGCCTTTCTTGCATACTGGCTCAGTATAATAGTGCTTCCCAGTTTGAAATGGGTAAATGCGATTAGATCTACCATTTTTATAGTTACGGGAGGGATGGCAGAAGGGCGAAAATACTCTCTGGCGCCTCCAGTTCGTTGCTCACTCTACATGGCTATTGGTGATATGGCGACTCATTGTAATAGCCCAATAGTAGGAGCAAATTCCGCGTATACATATGGCATTATTTTTTGGGTTGGCTCAACATGTATTTTTCATGGACATATGACAATCCGAAGAAGGCCTACATCAGCCCTGCTCACCTCCCTTTATGGCATTATCAAAAACTGTTGATGATTAGGAAGACTTACGGATGGGTCATCGATAAAATTGAAATGATAGATGCAATCAATTTCTATCAATTCTCATTTTCTTCATATGTCAATGATCATGATATTGTAGATAATGACTCTTTCACACCTAGCAAATGAGAATTCTTCATTTCGATTAGATCTAGCAACCTTCCTCTGAGAGAGGCTAGTGAATTTTGGGAAGAACCAGATTATCCTAGTAGATTCGCTCGTCAATTTGGTTACGACCAAACGGTGCTAGAATATTATGTAATGGTCAGGCGCATCATGAGAAGTTAGGGCGTGGGTCCCTACAATTGTGCATTAGTTTGGAAGTAATTATTAGCTGCACGCATCAATTCTCTATTTGTCATTCTCGGCTATGAACATTCTGTTCATACTTCTTACTCTTTGATGAGATAGTGGGTGCATCAATTTCATCTTGTTCACCGTTGTTTACCAATTGATTCTCCAATATGGGTGCCTCTTCTGAGACTAAAGAGACGAAACTCATCGCAAGGAATTGGATATATTGTCGAGCAAGCTCACGCTCCTGCCCCCGGTTAGATCTGTGTGAAGATTTCTTTAGAAGAGCCCACTCATCAAATCAAACCAGTCAACACTCTTGAGAGTTGGATAGCCCATGGATTACCTTTAAATCATTTGAGAATCCGCAGAGGACAGACTGCCAGAGTGAATATGATGGACCCTACAGAAATCTCTCAGACGCCAATCACTACCATTCATTCTCCCACACCAGAACCTATAGAGCATGCTGAGCCCCAGACAGAACTCTTCGACTATATCACCTCCATTGTAATTTGCCCGTGAAAGCTTTTTATCTTTGGTAACTTGATCCCAAACATGATCCAAATCTCCCCTGGCATAGCAACATCGAGAAGATATTTCTCCTACTCATGTTATTATGGAAGAGCCTATGCAAATCGACGAAGTGGGATCATCAAGAAAAGGCAAGCAAACAATGGTGGAAGAACCCGAGTTAGGGTTATCATAATAATAACCATATGTTGTATGCTTTGTATGTTTATTGAGTTGACTTATATTGCAAGGTCATATCAAAATTTATGCAAATCCAGTGCTCACGTGAGTCACAGTAAGAAAATACAAATTTGGGCAATATGCTTAATATGTATTACATTTTTTTTCTTAAATTATTATTGTGACTTGTTAGTTTATAGTTGTGACTTGTGATTGTGATTTGTAAGTTAAATAATTAGTTACCCGTTCGAGGATTTCTATGTGGCCATACATAGATATGGTGTGTTTTTGGTGGCATAGAAATCACTCAAATTGTTCCATTTTGGACAGTTCAAGGTTAGATGGATAGTATGCCTTCATATAATCTATTTAAATATTCATGCTTGATCCACGGAAACATCTCTTTGTTTCTCTCTAGATATGTTTCTTCCGTTCCGTATCCAATGCTAAATTTCTTTACATTGCATTAGATATTTGACATCGGAATGTAACGTAAGATCAACTTATCTGGAGAGGAATGGGGAGATGCCACTAGATTTTCGGCGTGGACGTTTAAATGGGAATATGAAAGTATTATAATCTATCCAACCTTGGATGGGTAACTAATTTATGATTTAATTATTTCTGGTAAGTTAGATAATTAGTTACCCATTTGAGCGGGGGTCCCTAGAAGGTGGGAACTGCTATTATGACCACAATAAAGTTGTCCATTTCCTATGGAAAACAATATGGATGGCGTAGCCATTAGGACAGGCTTGTGTTTATGTATTAGCTCCAAATTGATGGAGCGAACCCAGATGTGCGTCCGAGCTATCCGAATGTTGAGCAAGGGTCCCTGGAAGGTGGGAACCACTGATATTTATTTTTTTCCCTTCATCAATGTCTGTGTGATCTTGTGAACATGTTCAATGATAAATAAACATCACTACAAGCCCTAGAAAGGTTTCAATGATCGAAATCATTATACCCACTGTTTCTTGTGGTATGGTCCACCTGAGTTTTGGATATGATTCAATTTTCATTTCAACCCCTTAAATGATCCAGAAAAGTAGATGGACGGTGTAGATAAACTACATATATTTACAGTGGGCCCAACTAAGCATACTGAGTAACTCAGGATGTAATCCGATTTCAAGCGTACTTAGCTTAGTGGGTTAGGCCTTGACTGTGGGACCCTACTCCATATATGTGTTGTACATCTATGTTGTCCATCTACCTTTGCAGCAGCTCATTTTAGAGGATGCCCAGATTGAGGCACATCTAAAGATCAAGTGTGGATCATACCATAGGAAAACCTAAACCTTAACCGAAATTCAAATCCTTAAACCTAAACCTACACCTAATCCTAATCTCAACTCCCTAACCTAAACCTAAACCTAAACTTGAAAACCTAAACCTAAAACCGATCCCATACCCGAACCCGAATCCGAATCCCTAAACCTAAGCTAAGCCTAAACCTAAACCTATTCTCTAATCACTAAACCTAAACCTACACCTAAACCTAAACCTACACCTAAACCTAAACCTATAACCTAAACCTAAAACTGATCCTGAACCCGAACCCGAACCCGAACTCGAATTCCTAAACTTAAACCTAAACCAAAACTGAAATCCCTAAACCTAAACCTACACCTTAAACCTAAACCTATAACCCTAACCTAGACCTAAACCTAAACTCGAAAACCGTATGATGTATACTTTGTATGTTTATTGAGTTGACTTATATTATGAGGCAAATGCTTTGTGAGGCAAATGCTTTGTGAAACTTATCATAATAATAACCATATGATGTATGCTTTGTATGTTTATTGAGTTGACTTATATTGCAAGGTCATATCAAAATTTATGCAAATCTAGTGCTCACGTGAGTCACAATTAGAAAATACAAATTTGGGCAGTATGCTTAATATGTTTTACATTTTTTTCTTAAATTATTATTATGACTTGTTAGTTTATAGTTGCGACTTGTGATTGTGATTTGTAAGTTAGATAATTAGTTACCCATTCGAGGATTTCTATGTGGCCATACATAGATATGGTGTATTTTTGGTGGCATAGAAATCACTTAAATTGTCCCATTTTGGACAGTTCAAGGTTAGATGGATAGTATGCTTTCATATAATCTATTTAAATGGTCATGGCTGATTCGCGGTCCATCTCCTCGTTTCTCTCTGGATATGTTTCTTCCATTACATATCCAATGCCAAATATCTTTACATTTCTTTACATATTTGGCATCAGAATTTAACATAAGATCAACTCATTTAGAGAGGCATGGGGAGATGCTGACAGATTTTCAGCGTAGACGTTTAAATGGGAATATGAAAGTATTACAATTTATCCAACCTTGGATGGGTAACTAATTTATGATGTAATTGTTACTTTTAAGTTAGATAATTAGTTATCCATTTGAGCGGGGGGCCCTAGAAGGTGGGAACCATTGTTATGACCATAATGAAGCTGTCCATTTCCTATAGACAGCAATATGGGTGGCTTGGCCATTTGGACAGGCCCGTGTTTATGTATTACATCGAAATTGATGGAGCAGACACAGATATGCATCGGAGGTATCGGGATGTTGAGCAGGGGTCCCTGGAAGGTGGGAACCGCTGATATTTATTTTTTTCCTTTATCAATGTCTATGTAATCTTGTGAACAGGTTGGATGATAAATAAACATCACTATAGCCTTAGAAAGGTTTCAATTATGAAAATCATTATACCCACTATTTCTTGTGGTATGGTCCACGTGAGTTTTGGATATGCTTCAATTTTTATTTCAACCCCTTAAATGATCTGGAAAAGTAGATGGACGGTGTAGATAAACTACATATATTTACAGTGAGCCCAACTGAGCATACTGAGTAACTCAAGACGCAATATGATTTCAAGCATAACTAGCTTAGTGGGTTAGGCCTTGACTGTGGGACCCAACTCGATCTATGTGTTGTACATCTACATTGTCCATCTGCATTTGCAGTAGCTCATTTGAGAGGATGTCCTAAATTGAGGCACATCCAAAGATCAAGTGTGGATCACGCCACAGGAAAACCTAAACCTAATCCAAAACTCAAATCCCTAAACCTAAACCTACACCTAATCCTAATCTCAACTCCCTAACCTAAACCTAAACCCGATCTCGAACCCGAACCCAAAGCAGAATCCCTAAACCCAAAGCCTAAACCTAAACCTAAACCTGTTCTCAAATCCCTAAACCTAAACCTACACCTAAACCTAAACCTAAACCTAAACTCGAAAACCTAAACCTAAACCGGATCCCAAACCCGAACCCGAACACGAATTCCTAAACCTAAACCTAAATCGAAACTGAAATCACTAAACCTAAACCTACACCTAAACTTAAACCTATAACCCTAACCTAAACCTAAACCTAAACTCGAAAACTGTATGATGTATGCTTTGTATGTTTATTGAGTTGACTTATATTGTGAGGCAAATGCTTTGTGAAACTTATCATAATAATAACTATATGATGTATGCTTTGTATGTTTATTTAGTTAACTTATATTGTAAGGTCATATTAAAATTTATGCAAATCCAATGCTCACGTGAGTCATAATAGGAAAATACAAATTTGTGCAGTATGCTTAATATGTATTACATTTTTTTTCTTAAATTATTATTGTGACTTGTTAGTTTATAGTTGTGACTTGTGATTGTGATTTGTAAGTTAGATAATTAGTTACCCGTTTGAGGATTTTTATGTGGCCATACATAGATATAGTGTGTTTTTGTGGCATAGAAATCGTTCAAATTGTCCCATTTTGTACAGTTGAAGGTTAGATGGATAGTATGCTTTCATATAATTTATTTAAATGTTCATGCCTGATCCGCAGTACATCTCCTCGTTTCTCTCTGGATATGTTTCTTTCGTTCTGTTTCCAATGTCAAATATCTTTACATTGCTTTAGATATTTGGTATCAGAATGTAATGTAAGATCAACTTATCTAGAGAGGCTTGGGGAGATGCTAACGGATTTTCGGTGTGGATATTTAAATGGGAATATGAAAGTATTACAATCTAGCCAACCTTGGATGGGTAACTAATTTAGGATTTAATTGTTATATGTAAGTTAGATAATTAGTTACCCATTTGAGCAGGGGTCCCTGGAAGGTAGGAACCGCTGTTATGACAATGATGAAGCTGTCCATTTCCTATAAACAGTAATATGGGTGTCCTGGCCATTTGGACAAGCCTGTGTTTATATATTAGCTCGAAATTGATGGCGCAGACCCGGATGTGCGTCGGAGGTATTGGGTTGTTGACCAAGGGTCCCTGGAAGGTGGGAACCGCTGATATTTAATTTTTCCCTTCATCAATGTCTATGTGATCTTGTGAATAGGTTGGATGATAAATAAACATCACTACAGGCCCTAGAAAGGTTTCAATGATGGAAATCATTATACCCACTGTTTCTTGTGGTATGGTCCACCTGAGCTTAGGATATGATTCAATTTTGGTTTCAACCCCTTAAATGATCTAGAAAAGCAGATAGACGGTGTAGATAAACTACATATATTTACAGTGGGCCCAACTGAGCGTACTGAGTAACTCAAGACGCAATCCGATTTCAGGCGTAACTAGCTTAGTGGGTTAGGCCTTGACTGTGAGACCCAACTCAATCTATGTGTTGTACATCTACCTCATCCATCTGCATTTGCAGTAGCTCATTTTAGAGGATGTCCCAAATTGAGGCACATCAAAAGATCAAGTGTGGATCACACCACAATAAAACCTAAACCTAATCTGAAACTCAAATTCCTAAACCTAAACCTACAGCTAATCCTAATCTCAACTCCCTAACCTAAACCTAAACCTAAACCTAAACCCGATCCCGAACTCGAACCCGAATCCCTAAACCCTAAGCATAAACCTAAACCTAAACCTATTCTCAAATCACTAAACCTAAACCTACACCTAAACCTAAACTCGAAAACTTAAACCTAAACCCAATCCTGAACCCGAACCCGAACCTGAACTCGAGAATTCCTAAACCTAAACCTAAACCGAAACTGAAATCCTTAAACCTAAACTTACACCTAAACCTAAACCTATAACCCTAACCTAAACCTAAACTCGAAAACCATATGATGTATGCTTTGTATGTTTATTAAGTTAACTTATATTGTGAGGCAAATGCTTTGTGAGGCAAATGCTTTGTGAAACTTATCATAATAATAACCATATGATGTATGTTTTGTTTGTTTATTGAGTTGACTTATATTGTAAGGTCATATCAAAATTTATGTAAATCCAATGTTCACGTGAGTCACAATAGGAAAATACAAATTTGGGCAGTATGATTAATATGTATTACATTTTTTTTCAAAAATTATTATTGTGACTTGTGATTGTGATTTGTAAGTTAGATTATTAGTAACCCGTTTGAAGATTTTTATGTGGCCATACATAGATATGGCGTGTTTTTTATGGCATAGAAATCGCTCAAATTGTCCCATTTTAGACGGTTTAAGGTTAGATGGATAGTATGCTTTCATATAATTTATTTAAATGTTCATGCCTAATCCGCGGTCCATCTCCTCATTTCTCTCTGGATATGTTTATTCCGTTTCATATCCAATGTCAAATATCTTTACATTGCTTTAGATATTTGGTATCAGAATGCAACGTAAGATTAACTTATCTAGAGAGGCATGGGAAGATGCTAACGAATTTTTGACGTGTACATTTAAATGGGAATATGAAAGTATTACAATCTATCCAACCTTGGATGGGTAACTAATTTAGGATTTAATTGTTACTTATAAGTTAGATAATTAGTTACCTGTTTGAGCGGGGGTCCTTGGAAGATGGGAACCGCTGTTATGACCATGATGAAGTTGTCCATTTCATATGGACAGCAATATGGGTGGCCTGGCCATTTGGATAGGCCCGTATTTACGTATTAGCTCGAAATTGATGGAGCAAACCCGGATGTGTGTCGGAGCTATCAGGATGTTGAGCGGGGGTCCCTAAAAGGTGGGAACCATTGATATTTATTTCTTCCCTTCATCAATGTCTGTGTGATCTTGTGAATAGGTTAGATGATAAATAAACATCACTACAGGCCCTAAAAAGGTTTCAATGATGGAAATCATTATACCCACTGTTTCTTTTGGTATGGTCCACCTAAGCTTTGGATATGATTCAATTTTGGTTTCAACCCCTTAAATGATTTGGAAAAGAAGATGGATGGTGTAGATAAACTACATATATTTACAATGGGTCCAACTGAGCGTACTGAGTAACTCTGGACACAATCCAATTTCAAGCATAACTAGCTTAGTGGGCTAGGCCTTGACTATGGGACCCAACTCGATCTATGTGTTGTACATCTAAATCGTCCATCTACATTTGCAGCAACTCATTTTAGAGTATATCCCAAATTGAGGCACATCCAAAGATCACGTGTAGATCACAACACAGGAAAACCTAAACCTAATCCGAAACTCAAATACCTAAACCTAAACCTACACCTAATCCTAATCTCAACTTCCTAACCTAAACCTAAACCTAAACTTGAAAACCTAAAACTAAACCCAATCTCAAACCCGAACCCGAATCCGAATCCCTAAACCCTAAGCCTAAACTTAAACCTAAACCTATTCTCAAATCCCTAAACCTAAACCCAAACCTATAACCTAAACCGAAACCTAAACACGAAAACCTAAACCTAAACCCAATCTTGAACCCAAACCCGAACCCGAATTCCTAAACCTAAACCTAAACCGAAACTGAAATCCATACACCTAAACCTAAACTTAAACCTAAACATGAAAGCCATATGATGTATGCTTTGTATGTTTATTGAGTTTACTTACATTGTGAGGCAAATGCTTTGTGAGGCAAATGCTTTGTGAAACTTATCATAATAATAAACATATGATGTATGCTTTGCATGTTTATTTAGTTGACTTATATTGCAAGGTCATATCAAAATTTATACAAATTCAGTGCTCCCGTGAGTCACAATAGGAAAATACAAATTTGGGCAGTATGCTTAATATGTATTACATTTTTTTCTTAAATTATTATTGTGACTTGTTAGTTTATAGTTGTGACTTGTGATTGTGATTTGTAAGTTAGATAATTAGTTACCCATTTGAGGATTTCTATGTGGCCATACATAGATATGGTGTATTTTTGGTGGCATAGAAATCGCTCAAATTGTCACATTTTGGACAGTTCAAGGTTAGATGGATAGTATGCTTTCATATAATTTATTTAAATGTTCATGCCTGATCCGCGGTCCATCTCCTCGATTCTCTCCAGATATGCTTCTTCAGTTCCGTATCCAATGTCAAATTTCTTTACATTACTTTAAATATTTGGCATCAAAATGTAACGTAAGATCAAATTATCTGGAGAGGCATGGGGAGATGCTGCCGTGTTTTCGGCGTGGACGTTTAAATGGGAATATGAAAGTTTTACAATATATCCAACCTTGTATGGGTAACTAATTTAGTATTTAATTATTCCTAGTAAGTTAGATAATTAATTACCCGTTTACGCAGGGGTTCATGGAAGGTAGGAACCGCTATTATGACCGTGATGAAACTGTCAATTTCCTATGGATAGCAATATGGATAGCCTGGCTATTTGGACAGGCCCGTGTTTTCGTATTATCTCGAAATTGAAGGAGCAGACCCGAATGTGCGTCGGAGCTATCTGGATGTTGAGCAGGGGTCCCTGGAAGGTGGGAACTGCTGATATTTATTTTTTCCCTTCATTAATGTCTATGTGCTCTTGTGAACAGGTTGTATGATAAATAAACATCACTACAGGCCCTAGAAAGGTTTCAATGATGGAAATCATTATACCCACTGTTTCTTGTGGTATGGTCCACCTGAGTTTTGGATATGATTCAATTTTGGTTTCAACCCCTTAAATGATCTGGAAAAGTAGATGGACGGTGTAGATAAACTACATATATTTACAGTGGGCCCAACTGAGCATACAGAGTAACACATGATGCAATCTAATTTTAGGCATAACTAGCTTAGTGGGTTAGGCCATGACCGTGGGACCCAACTCAATCTATGTTTTGTACATTTATGTTGTCCATCTGCATTTGTAGCAGCTCGTTTTAGAGGATGTCCCAAATTGAGGCACATCCAAAGATCAAGTGTGAATCATACCACAGGAAAACCTAAACCTAAAAAACCTACACTTAATCCTAATCTCAACTCCCTAACCTAAACCTAAACCTAAACCTGATCCCGAACTCGAACACGAATCTGAATCCCTAAACCCTTAAGCCTAAACCTAAACCTAAACTTATTCTCAAATCCCTAAACCTAAACCTACACCTAAACCTAAACCTATAACCCTAACCTAAACCTAAACTTAAACTTGAAAATCATATAATGTATGCTTTGTATGTTTATTCAGTTGACTTATATTATGAGGCAAATGTTTTGTGAGGCAAATACTTTGTGAAACTTATCATAATAATAACCATATGTTGTATGCTTTGTTGTGTATTGAGTTGACTTATATAGAAGGGTCATATCAAAATTTATGCAAATCCAGTGCTCACGTGAGTCACAATAGGAAAATACAAATTTGGGCAATATGCTTAATATGTGTTACAATTGTTTTTATTAAATTATTATTGTGACTTGTTAGTTTATAGTTGTGACTTGTGATTGTGATTTGTAAGTTAGATAATTAGTTACCCATTTGAGGATTTCTATGTGGCCATACATAAATATTGTGTTTTTTTTTATGCATAGAAATCACTCGAATTGTCCCATTTTAGACAGTTCAAGGTTAGATGGATAGAATTCTTTCATATAATTTATTTAAATGTTCATGCCAGAACCGCGGTCCATCTCCTCGTTTCTCTCTGGATATGTTTATTTCGTTCCGTATCCAATGCCAAATATCTTTACATTGCTTTAGATATTTGGAATCAGAATGTAACGTAAGATCAACTTATCTGGAGAGGTATGGGGAGATGCTGACGGATTTTCGACGTGGACGTTTAAATGGGAATATGAAAGTATTATAATCTATCTAACCTTGGATGGGTAACTAATTTAGGATTTAATTGTTACTTATAAGTTAGATAATTAGTTACCCGTTTGAGCGGGGGTCATTGGAAGGTGAGAACCGTTGTTATGACCATAATGAAGCTGTCCATTTCCTATAGACATCAATATGGGTGTCCTGGCCATTTGGACAGGCCTGTATTTATGTATTAGCTTGAAATTGATGGAGTAGACCCGAATGTGAGTCGGAGGTATCGGGATGTTGAGCAGGGGTCCTTGGAAGGTGAAAACCGCTGATATTTATTTTTTCCCTTCATCAACGTCTGTGTGATCTTGTGAATAGGTTAGATGATAAATAAACATCACTACAAGCCCTAGAAGGTTTCAATGATGGAAATCATTATACCCATTGTTTCTTGTGGTATGGTCCACCTGAGTTTCGGATATGATTCAATTTTAGTTTTAATGCCTTAAATGATCTGGAAAAGCAAATGGACGGTGTAGATAAACTACATATATTTACTGTGGGCCCAATCGAGCGTACTAAGTAACACAAGAGGTAATCCAATTTTAGGCGTAACTAGCTTAGTGGGTTAGGCCTTGACTGTGGGACCCAACTCAATCTATGTTTTGTACATCTACGTCATCCATCTGCATTTGTAGCAGCTCATTTTAGAGGATGTCCCAAATTGAGGCACATCCAAAGATCAAGTGTGAATTACACCACAGGAAAACCTAAACCTAAACTGAAACTCAAATCCCTAAACCTAAACCTACACTTAATCTTAATCTCAACTCCCTAACCTAAACCTAAACCTAAACTTGAAAACCTAAACCTAAACCCGAACCCGAACCCGAATCCAAATCTGAATCCCTAAACCCTAAGCCTAAGCCTAAACCTAAGCCTATTCGCGAATCCCTAAACGTAAACCTACACCTAAACCTATAACCTATAACCTAAACCTAAACCTAAACTCAAAAACCCAATCCCAAACCTGAACCCGACCCCGGATTCCTAAACCTAACCCTAAACCGAAACTGAAATCCCTAAACCTAAATCTACACCTAAACCTAAACCTATAACCCTAACCTAAACCTAAGCCTAAACTCGAAAACTATATGATGTATGCTTTGTATGTTTATGTGACTTATTGAGGCAAATGCTTGGTGAGGCAAATGTTGATCTTATACTATGATGTAATTGAGTCATATCAATATCAAAATGTATGCAAATCTAGTGCTCACGTGAGTTATAATAGGAAAATACAAATTTGGGCAGTATTCTTAATATGTATTACATTTTTTTCTTAAATTATTATTGTGACGTGTTAGTTTATAGTTGTGACTTATGATTGTGTGTAACGCCCTGAAATTCGGGGGTCGAGTATGAACTCAACTCCCGAGTTCCAATGCATCACTTATGCAACATACACAATGATGGTTAAATGTTGTCTGAGTTAGCGCAATAAACATGAAT
Source organism: Magnolia changhungtana (assembly GCA_030180095.1). NCBI lineage: Eukaryota > Viridiplantae > Streptophyta > Magnoliopsida > Magnoliales > Magnoliaceae > Magnolia > Magnolia changhungtana. Next base: position 1,770,509 of record JASAUF010000294.1, read on the forward strand.
GAGATTATACCAAAACAGTAATTCATACTCCAGTTCAATTGTATAAAGGCAAGCGAAAGACTGAAATTGTATATTCAAAATATGTAAAGTAACAAAATTTTGTGAACTCCAGAGTATGAGTACTAACTGAGTACCAATATACATGTATTGTTTCTAAGTCAAAAATCAAAATACAACTCTGTAGATAAGCCCTGGAATCCCCGCGATGCAGTCGGCCTAAGCATAGCCGTCAGAGTACTGCATAAAGGAGAACTCCTCCTGATCCTCCTCGAAGTCGAGCTCCGGCTCCTGAACAGAGGCGCCATCTACACCTGCGACAGAGTCTGGTGGGTGTTGCAAACACCGTCCCGTAACGTGGGAGTGAGTAGCTAACTCAGTGGAACAATAAAGCATAGGTTAACATGTTATCAAATCAATCAAGCAGTAATGATAAAACAGTACAATTCAAACATTTCTAACTACTCTTGTTAAATGCAAAAATGATATGACATGATGCTGTATGCCCTTGCCAAACCACCCTCAAGCGACATCATCTTACGTTCGCGAATGCTTACTCCCTCAGTGCGCCACATCTACAAAGCACATGCGGTGCGATGATGCTCATGATTACCAAGTTTTTTTATTAATCCATTTCAACCAGCAGTATTGGGAAACTAAGGTACCTCCCTTGTATCATTCCCAAACATGATCCATTCTAGGGTCGTCAATCCTAGCTAATCTCATACGATATTATGGTTTGAGAAGCGTAGTGAAGGCATCGCAAAGGGCTCGTCACCGTCAGCGCGGATACAGATCTCACCGTATGCGGCTCAATTGCTGGCCGTCAGCTCAAGTACATATCTCACCGTACTTGGCTCAATCACTAGCCGTCAGCTCAAGTACAGGTCTCACCGTACTCGGCTCAACTCATACTCTAGTTACTGTGAAAGACTCGTCGCCAATCACAGACACTTGGAGTATACTCGAAGATACTATGGAGGACTCGTCGCCCGTCAGCACGAGCACAGGTCTCACCGTACTCGGCTCTCGCCGTAAGTATCGACAGCTCGAATATAGTGTCCCATACCACCATAATCGGCTCACGAGTTTGGTTGCGCAATGGTCACTACGGGGAGGCACATGACCCCAGCAGAGGCCGACACTCGACCACGTGTCCCATACCACCATGCCCGGCTCATGCGTCTTAGCGGATCGAGGTACCATGGTTGACGGGATCGCCACTGGTAAGTTTGGTACCCAGGTTCAAGCAGAGCGACCAAACATGGTGAACATACATATACACTCCAGTTTACTTGACGGGTCTGACTAGCTCGAGCGCACCACAAGTTGAGCGATATGGAGCGCAAAAGCACTCCGTGTGGCCAACCACTATCGCCAACCGAAGTACGACTCGGGTTCGCCAGACACGTCCGTTGTGGCGATATGAATCTCAGCCACAACCGCAAGTCTGGTACCGGATGCTTGGACTATAGGCATAGTCCCAAACTCAAACAGTTGTAAGGCATGAAGTTAAGCATGAAGTAAAGCATGTTAGCAGGCATGTTATAAAGCATGAAGTAAGGCATGTTGTAAAGCATGTTGTAAAGCATGTTGTAAAGCACTATACACATAGGGATACAATTACATCCACATCTCAAGTGAGTGGTTATAGCTAACCACCGCATGGAGGGGGGTCCTACATGTCTCTAAGGGAGTCGGGAATCCCATATCAGCACCTCTCTAAGGCACTAACACTCAAACATTTACACACACAAGCATCTACGCGAACACTTAGAATGCACTATTCCAACATACACGACATATGTTAGCAAATGCGTATTAGGGCTATTCTTTCGCCAAGCGGTTATTTTATCCGCGCATATCATATTCATGCGACAAATAATCATGACAATTACATTTCCAAAATTTATACATATGCGGTATTTCTAGAATACGCAATTTCAACATACATAGTGTTTACAAGCGAACATAGATTGCGGCGATTCCTTTCGCCAAACTGGTATTTTATTCATGTATTGTATAATCATATATTAAATAAATATGTCAAACATTATTCCAAAAGAAATACGTATACGGTATTTCTAAAATACACAATTTCAACATACGTCGCATTTACAAGTGAACATGTATTTTGGCGATTCCTTTCGCCAAACTAGTATTTTATTCATATATTATATAATCATACATTAAATAAACATGTCAAACATTTATCCAAAAAAAATACATATACGGTATTTCTACGTATACCTAGAGTATGTGAAATTCCATATTTTGCAACGTTAATCGAAACAGGAAACGGAAAGCACTTTGTACATGCGCAATTGCAAGCAGATCATGAATCTACCATTATCTGACATTGAAAGCGTTGAAAACTGTAACTTATACACTTAAAGTCCTCACCTTTGCTTTTTGAAACGCAACGAATCAGCAAGGGTAGTAAATCTTCCGTATACGGGAGTTTTCTAGCCTAAAGAGCGGAATCGGTTAGTTGTTACACAACCCACATCGATCCTACCTTAAATCAGACCTAGGGTTAGGGTTTCTTACCTTCAAATGGGATGGATCTGGGGAAACCACCTAGAACGGGGCGGTGTAGGCCGTGCGATGAATGGAAGCAGTAGGAGGAAGATCGCCCACAAACTCCAAGCTATTCTCTCACTTTTCTCTCTCTCTCTCTAGGGTTTTATCCCAAATTCGTATGGCTGTGAGAGGGGCTGTTCTAAGCTCCTTTTATAGCCAAAAACATTCCCAAAATAGACTCAGGTTCAAGGGTTACTGCTAATATAGGATATTCGTCACTTTTCCAGCTCAAAAGGGAGGTTCTGGTGGCCCTCCTTGAACCAAACGTCAGACTTAAGCTCACCATCTATGGATCTACGTGGGATTACGTTTTTGACTCGATCGGATTCCCAGATCGCACGTGGCGGACCACTTTCAGTTCGACGGTCAGTGGGCCACGATCAGAAATTCCAAGTACATGTAAATGTTCCTGAAATTTTTCTTAATCCGAGGGTGTAATTTGGTCGGTCGATTCTCGACGGTCGGGTTGCTAATACTGACGCGTCAACGAATGATGCCAGATCACTATTCCAGATATTTATTTTGGAATGGGAATAGTGTTTTTCACACACCCTCGCTCCGGATCGAAGCGAATGGCCATGGAACATCGGATGGAGCTGATTTTTGAGATGATTGTTAAGCACAGTGGGGCGGTCTTAGTTCCTTAGCTTCGAGTTAATCGGACTCCCGATGTGCGATCTAGACCTAATACGAAGTTTCGATTCATTCCCGAGAGCAGCCGGGAAATGAGTTTGGTTCTGAACTTTAGGGTAACCTAGCGTCACTTGTTTTGTAAGTTTTGGGTCTTGCAGATCGTATTTAAAGCGATCCCAACGGATTTCATGGCTAATTAAGTTTAGTACTTAGTTAACTTTGTTAAATTTCTAAAGAATTTAATCCTACGTGATTTCTGGTCGAGGTGGCACTCGACCCAATGTACGAAAATTTTCGGGTCGTTACAATCTACCCCCTTAAACAAAAAAAATTTCGTCCTCGAAATTTATACCTTTCGTAGTCCTCGAGAATCCGAGGTAGTTCTTTCGACCTCGGCCTCAGTCTCGGGTAGCTTCCTCCTCGGAATGATGTATCCAAAGCACCTTCACAAGTGGGATGACCTTGCTACGTAGTACCTGCTCCTTCCTATCAAGGATACGCGTCGAGGCGCAGCTCGTACGTAGCATCCTCACTCAACTGTACTGCTCCCCATCCGATGATATGCGAAGGATCGAGGAACGTACTTCTTCAAAGATAGATACATGAAATACGTTGTGTACGGAAGCAAGTGGTGTAGGCAAGGCGAGACGATACGCCACATCACCCACTCGATCCAGTATCTGAAATGGACCGATAAACCTCGGTGTGAGCTTCCCCTTCTTCCCAAACCGAAGGACTCCCTTCATAGGAGAAACCCGAAGGAACACATGATCACCGACCTCGAACTCCAGCGGTCGCCGCCTCGTATCGGCGTAACTCTTCGGGCTGCTCTGCGCTGTGAGTAATCGACGCCTGATAATGTCTACCTCTCTTTGTAGTCGCTGTACCAACTCGGGCCAATCGACTACGCCGCCAACCTCTCGCCCAATGTGCGGTGCCCTACAAGGTCGACCATATAGAGCCTCATATGGGGTCATGCCAATAGTCGCCCGGAAGCCGTTGTTGTAGGCGAACTCGCGCACGGAAGACAAATCATCCCCACCTGTCCTGAAGTCCAACACACATGCTCGCAACATATCCTCCAGACCGATTCACCCGCTCCGTCCGCCCATCGGCCCGAGGATGAAACGCCGTATCGAACTTCAACTTCACACCCATCGCCTCCTGGATACGAGTCCAGAAGATGGATGTGAACCGCGTGTCTCTGTCCGACACGATCTCTAAGGGAACCCCGTGCAGACGGACGATCTCTCTGATGTACAATCTAGCTAGCTCGTCTGCGGAGTTCGTAACTCTGATAGGGAGGAAATGGGCCGATTTGGTCAACCTGGGTCCACAATCACCCAAATGGAATCGTGCCCCTTCCTCGTCTTCTGCAACCCCGATATGAAGTCCATGGAGATGAAGTCCCACTTCCACTCCGCTATGGCATGGGCCGAAGTAGTCCAGGAGGTCGGGCGATGTTACGCCTTGACCTGGTGGCCGGCACGTCGACATCGAGACACATACTCAAGCAATGTGGGCCTTCATGTTATTCCACCAATACGTCCGTCTCATATCCCGGTACATCTTCGTGCTACTGTGATGCATCGCAAACTTCGAGTTATGGGCGGACTCGAGAAGCTCGCGTCTCAAGTCAGCCACATCAGGAACACATAGGCGGCCACGGAATCGTAAACCCCCATCAGAACCAACTCTCCACTCGGAGTCCACGGCGTCGCTAGCCTGCTCTCGAAGCTCAGACAGCCGTATATCGCCCTCTTGGGCCTCAACAATCCTGTCGTCAATAAGTGGCCGCACCCGAACGTGCGCAACACACTCAAAAGGCTCCTCGACAGTGAGTCTCTGCTCGAAGTCCTGTACGAACTCCACCATGTCCCACTCAGCTATCATCAGTGGTGCCGTAAATGCAATCGTCTTCTTGCGGCTCAACGCGTCTGCCACAAGGTTCGCCTTACCAGGATGGTAGGAAACCTCGAACTTGAAGTCCTTCAAGGTCTCCATCCATTGACGTTGTCTCATATTCGAGTTTCGCTGTGTGAATATGTACTTAAGGCTCTTGTGGTCTCAGAAAAGCTCGAACTCCTCTCCGTAGAGGTAATGTCTCCAAAGCTTCAATGCAAAGATGACAATTTTGCCAACCTGTGTCATGTGTAGGGTAATTCTCCTCGTGCTTCCTTAATTGTCTCGAGGCATACGAAATCACCCCGTCCTTCGCATCGTAGGACACAACCTAAACCAACGCGAGACGCGTCAATTATATATCGTGTATTTCTCCCCTTGCTCGGGCAAAGATTTAGCACATGTGGGCGGACGTCAACTTGTCCTTCGGCTCCTTGAAAGCCGCTCCGCCTTCTCGTTCTGTGCGAACTTCGGGTCCTTCCGAGTCAACCGAGACAATGGCTGGGCGATCTTCGAGAAATCCCGAATGAAGCGTCTGTAATACCCATGCACCAAGGAAACTCCTCACCTCGAATCGACTCGAGCCGCCGCCATCCCGAACCGCACTACCTTAGCAAGGTCCACTGCTATCCCATCCTTAGACACTACGTGTCCCAGGAACTTGATTTCCTCCTGCCAGAAGTCGCACTTCTTGTATTGTGCGAACAGCTGGTTCTTCTCCAGTGTACCCAGCACCGCTCTCAAGTGCTCCTCATGCTCCTCCCGACTCGTAGAGTATATCAAGATGTCATTAATAAAAACGATGACAAATCGGTACAGGAAGGGCCGAAATACCCGATTCATCAGATCCATGAACATGGCTGGTGCGTTCGTAAGGCCGAACGACATCACCAGGAACTCATCCTCCCGCTCATGTCGATACGTCTGCGGGTAGTACTTCTCGTGGAACCGAGACTCGAAAGCCTCCCAGGTCCACACGAAATCTACTGCGACAGTGCGCAACACACTGTCCCACCATAAACCGGCCTCCCTCTCAAACATGAAGGAAGCTAGCTCGACTGCTCTGCCTCCGAACAGTGCGAAGATCCGTAGCATCTTGGAGATGCGGTCTAACCAGAACTCTGCCTCCTCGGGTCTGTGAGAACCCATAAATGAGGGAGGCCTCAAGCGCTGAAATCGCTCGAGTAGACTGCGTGTACCGACCTCTCCAGTAGGAGGTGCGACGGATTGGGGCAGAGGCATATCCTCAACCTGAGCAGGAGGCTCAGAATGCGCATCAGGATGTGCAGATGTCGTAGGTGGAGTCGCACTACCACCACGGGACAAGGCCTCAGCGATAGTGGCCATAAGTCGCCGGTACCTGCCGTCAGATCTCGCCGGCCGGCGTCGCATTTTCGCCGATGCATCATCATCATCAGCTGCTCAAACCTATCAGTCGACGGAGCGTACTCGAGAGTCATGCTGCGTGAAGAAGACGGCCGATACTGCTCACGGACAGGGGGCGTATAAGGTGGCTGTCCACCGATAGGACCAGCAGGAGGCTGATCAGATCCCAACCCTCGGTCCGTAGGACCGCTACTACCAGAAGGAGTCTGGTCCATAGAGCCGGTCAGAAGGAGATGTGTCGTGCTCCGCGTATACTGTCGCGGCATGCCCTATACAACATAGGGTAGAATCAATTGTGAGATAAGGCATAATACACTCCATAAAGCACTTAAGCATTCCACACATCATCAAAACAAAAGAGGCTATATGCTTTTCATTTACCCAAAATTGTCATAATACATAGAATACAGAGTTACATGAATCACGACAGAATTCACATCATAGCCAACACATCCACTACATCAAACACCTAAAACATGTTACTATCTACTACTTCATCTACATGAAAACATAAACCGCCTATCGCGGTAACCAAAGCAAACACAACATACAACAACATGGATGACTAAGCATCCGAAGTAGGCGGTGGAGGAGGAGCGTTCTTGTCCTGCACACAGCACAAAATGGCCTTCAACGTACGAGACACCTTCTTAAAGCTCCTCTTCATGTAGGCTTCGGTCTCTTCAAGCTTGGCTCGAGTCTCACCAAGCTCAACCCGAACTTGTCCAACCTCTTGCTGCAGGGCGGCTTGCCCCTCCTCAAGACGGGCCAATCGCGCATCAAAAGCATCTCGATCCACACCCTGCTCCTGAGCCGCAGGGGGTGAACTCTCCTCAGTGTCCTGAGCCTCAGATTCTTCTTCTTCCTGTATGTCATCACCACGCTCCTCATCACTCTCTGCCTGGAGGTCAACACTCTCCTCGCCGACGCTATCCGACTCATCTCCAGACTCGTCGAGTCGTGCTTGCCGCTGTTGAGGGCCGATCTTCATATTCTTGAGTGTCGCCTCATTTATGACTCGGACTGGTGCAAGGTCTTCCATGTTGAGTCTATAGCCGACATCACGAGCCATCCTGCAGATCAGACGGCCAAATGGGAGCGAAAGATCGTTCCTGGCAGAACGAACAACATGAACTATCTGGGATAGGATGAATGTGGGTAGGCATATGTTGTCCCCGCGTCCCATCTTGTACAGAAAGACCACCATCACCCTAGTACATTTCGTGCGGTTACCCCACCGTGGGTATACATTGTATGTGAAAATGTGATGGAGTAAATGGAAGTCTTCGGTCATCTTTGTCGCCGTAATACAATTTCCTCGCTTCCAAGTAACCCGGCGATTACAGAGAAATCGCGTGCGACGATCCCTTTCCCGCGCACTTCTAGAGAAGTCATCACTAGGATGCACTTGACCAAGCGGGATCTTCGTGATTCAAACCACCTCATCCACAGTGATTGTGCACCTTATGCCCCTCACAGAGACAGTAAACTGAAGAGGCTCTACTGATGAGTCCACGATATGAGCGTAGAAAGCGCGAACCTTGTTCTCACATGCGGGAGACTCGCCTTCAAATATAGAATTCCATCCGATATCCACCAAGTGGTCCATCATCGAGTGTAGGCCAAACATTCTTTCATCCACATGAGCTTCAAACACGACTTTACGGCCCGCGAAGCGCCCGTATTCGATGCCTATCGGATAAGCATTTCTGACGGGATGGTTAGGATCCAGGTCTCGCTTCGACCTAAACTCCCGCACGGTGCTTGTGCCGGCCCCAACGTCGGATCTTCTTCAGGAATGGGCTGGCCTACTTGGGCCGGCGTCATCGGCCGTGGTTTTCCTCTTTCCTATGAAAGATAGGATGGAGGAAATGGAGAAAATGGTAGCCACCACACCAAGGAGGGCCATGGAAAATTGTCAAAATGGGGGAACAAGGGGCTGATCTCTTTGATCCTCCACAAACAATAATCCAATGGGTGTGGAAGGAGCACTAGAGGTAGGAAATGAAGGAGAAACAAGAAGAGGATGGAATGGGTTAGTAGATTACCCGATTTTTGAGCTCCAAGGAGGGGTATGAGAGCTCCAACTTGAGAAAATGGGGAAAGGAGGAAGCTAGGGCTGTTGTGGAAGGTTGGGGTGCGTGAGTTATTAAAGAAAATGGAAGATTTGAAGGTTTGGAGGATGGGTTTTTGAGAAAATTTGAAAATGAGGGTTTGGGGCGTTTGGAAGGGGTGAAATGAGAGAGAGGGGTGCTCCAGCCCTTTAAAACCCAACCAAATATCAATTTGGCACGTGCCAGGGGGTAGAGGGGGCTGGGCCGACCAACCCCACGCTTGAAATCCCGCCGGAAAAGTGACCGGACCGCGGTCCGCCCGTAAGCTTGGGCGGCGGCGCCGCGGTCGGACTTGGCCAGAACCACGCCACCGCGGTGGGACACTGTTTGCCATGTGTCCAGGGTGCCAAATGCACCCTGATTCGATCGAAAACTTTAATGGATTAACGTGGGGGGCCCCCGAACTCAGTTCAGCTCCAGAACGGCTAGTTCCGAAAATTTTCTGAACTAATCTGATTTTTCCTGATTTTTGAGGACTGATTTTGGGTGGATAGTGACCTGGACACGTTAATAGACGGTCTAGGAGTGATTTAGAGTCCGTATGTGCGGTCAGGATCGAGTACGAACTCGATCAAACTGTCCATTTGCAATGAACTTCGCCGAACTGCGGAATCGGGAGACCCTAAGACTGTTGCTAGATTTTGCACACCCTCCTAAGTATAATGCGTCAGCGTACGTAGTGGGGACATAACTCAGGTCCGGTTTAATCAAAATCATTCTCTGATACCAACTTGTAACGCCCTGAAATTCGGGGGTCGAGTATGAACTCAACTCCCGAGTTCCAACGCATCACTTATGCAACATACACAATGATGGTTAAATGTTGTCTGAGTTAGCGCAATAAACATGAATGAGATTATACCAAAACAGTAATTCATACTCCAGTTCAATTGTATAAAGGCAAGCGGAAGACTGAAATTGTATATTCAAAATATGTAAAATAACAAATTTTGTGAACTCCAGAGTATGAGTACTAACTGAGTACCAATATACATGTATTATTTCTAAGTCAAAAATCAAAATACAACTCCGTAGATAAGCCCTGGAATCCTCGCGATGCAGTCGGCCTAAGCATAGCCGTCGAGTACCGCATAAAGGAGAACTCCTCCCGATCCTCCTCGAAGTCGAGCTCCGGCTCCCGAACAGGCGCCATCTACACCTGCGACAGAGTCGGTGGGTGTTGCAAACACCGTCCCGTAACGTGGGAGTGAGTAGCTAACTCAGTGGAACAATAAAGCATAGGTTAACATGTTATCAAATCAATCAAGCAGTAATGATAAAACAGTACAATTCTGTAACGACCCGAAAATTTCCGTACATTGGGTCGAGTACCACCTCGACCAGAAATCACGTAAGATTAAATACTTTAGAAATTTAACAAAGTTAACTAAGTACTAAACTCGATTAGTCATGAAATCCGATAGGATCACTTTAAATACGATCTGCAAGACCCAAAAGTTGCAGAATCATTGACGCTAGGTTACCCTAAAGTTTAGAACCAAACTCATTTCCCGTCTGCTCTCGGCAATGAAACGAAACTTCATATTAGGTCTAGATCGCACATCGGGAGTCCGATTAACCCGAAGCTAAGGAACTAGGACCGCCCACTGGGCTTAACAATCATTTCAAAATCGCTCCATCCGATGTTCCACGGCCATTCGTTTCGATTCGGAGCGAGGGTGTGAAAAACACTATTCCCGTGCCAAAATAAATATCCGGAATAGTGATCGGCATCATTCGTTGACGCGTCAAAGATTAGCAACCCGACCGTCGAATCGGACCAAATTACACCTCGGATTAAGAAAATTTCAGAACATTTACATGTACTTAGAATTTTTTATCGTGGCCCACTGACCGTCGAACTGAAAGTGGTCCGCCACGTGCGATCTGGGAATCCGATCGAGTCAAAAACGTAATCCCACGTAGATCCATAGATGGTGAGCTTAAGTCTGACGTTTGGCTCAAAGAGGGCCACCAGAACCTCCCTTTTGAGCTGGAAAAGTGGCGAAATGCCTATATAAGCAGTCACCCTTGAAACTGAGTCTATTCTGGGAATGTTTTTAGCTATAAAAGGGGCTTAGAACAGCCCCTCTCACAGCCATACGAATTTTGGAGAAAAACCCTAGAGGGAGAGAGAGAAAAGAGAGAGAAAGGCTTGGAGTTTGTTGCCGATCTTCCTCCTACTGCGTTGGACTGTTACACGGCCTACACCGCTTCATTCCAGGTGTTTTCCCGGCGGTTTCCATCCCATTTGAAGGTAAGAAACCCTAACCCTAGGTCTGATTTGAGGTGGGATCGATGTGGGATGTGTAACGACTAACCGATTCCGCTCTTTAGGCTAGAAATCTCCCGTATACGGAAGTTCTACTACTCTTGCTGATTCGTTGAGTTTCAAAAGGCAAAGGTGAGGACTTTAAGTGTATAAGTTACGGTTTTCAACGCTTTCAATGTCAGATAATGGTAGATTCATGATCTGCTTGCAATTGCACATGTACAAAGTGCTTTCCGTTTCCTGTTTCGATTAACGTTGTGAAATATGGAATTTCACATATTCTAGGTATACGTAGAAATACCGTATACGTATTTTTTTGGATAAATGTTTGACATGTTTATTTAATGTATGATTATATATTATATGAATAAAATACTAGTTTGGCGAAAGGAATCGCCAAAATACATGTTCACTTGTAAATGCGACGTATGTTGAAATTGTGTATGTTAGAAATACCGTATACGTATTTCTTTTGGAATAATGTTTGACATATTTATTTAATATATGATTATACAATATATGAATAAAATACTAGCTTGGCGAAAGGAATCGCCGAGATCTATGTTCACTTGAAAACACTATGTATGTTGAAATTGCGTATTCCAGAAATACCGCTTATGTACAAATTTTGGAAATAAAATTGTCATGATTATTTGTCGTATGAATATGGCATGCGCGGATAAAATAACCGCTTGGCGAAATAATCGCCCTAATACGCATTTGCTAACATACGTCGTGTATGTTGGAATAGTGTATTCTAAGTGTTCGCGTACATGCTTTGTGTGTGTAAATGTTTGATTGATAGTGCCTTAGAGAGGTGCTGACATGGGATTCCCGACTCCCTTAGAGACATGTAGGACCCCCCTCCACACGGTGGTTCGCTATAACCACTCACTTGTGATGCGTATGTAATTCTATCCCTATGTGTATAACATGCTTTATAACATGCTTTACTTCATGCTTTACTTCATGCTTTATAATATGCCTGCTAATATGCTTTACTTCATGCTCTACTTCATACTTTACAATTTGAGTTTGGGACTATGCCTATAGTCCAAACATTCAGGTACTGTGAACTTGCGGTTGTGGCCGAGATTCATATCGCCACAACGGACGGGTCCGGGCGAACCCGAGTCGTACTTCGGTTGGCGATAGTGGTTGGCCACACGGAGTGCTTTTGCGCTCCATATCGCTCAACTTGTGGTGCGCTCGAGCTAGTCGAACTCGTCAAACAAACCGATATGTGTATATGTATGTTCACCATGTTTGGTCGCTACACGCTTGAACCTAGGGTACCAAACTTACCAAGTGGCGATCCCGTTAACCATGGTACCTCGATCCGCTAAGACGCATGAGCCGGGCATGGTGGTATGGGACACCGTGGTCGAGCTATCGGCCTATGCTGGGGTCATGTGCCTCCCCGTAGTGACCATTGCACAACCAAACTCGTGAGCCGATTATGGTGGTATGGGACACTATATTCAAGCTGTCGATACTTATGGCGAGAGCCGAGTACGGTGAGACCTGTGCTCGTGCTGACGGGCGACGAGTCCTCCGTAGTATCTTCGAGTATACTCCAAGTGTCTGTGATTGGCGACGAGTCTTTCACAGTAACTAGAGTATGAGTTGAGACGAGTACGGTGAGACCTGTACTTGAGCTGACGGCTAGTGATTGAGCCAAGTACGGTGAGATATGTACTTGAGCTGACGGCCAGCAATTGAGCCGCATACGGTGAGATCTGTATCCGCGCTGACGGGTGACGAGCCCTTTGCGATGCCTTCACTACGCTTCTCAAACCATAATATCGTATGAGATTAGCTAGGATTGACGACCCTAGAATGGATCATGTTTGGGAATGATACAAGGGAGGTACCTTAGTTTTCCAATACTGCTGGTTGAAATGGATTAATAAAAACTTGGTAATCATGAGCATCATCGCACCGCATGTGCTTTGTAGATGTGGCGCACTGAGGGAGTAAGCATTCGCGAACGTAAGATGATGTCGCTTGAGGGTGGTTTGGCAAGGGCATACAGCATCATGTCATATCATTTTTGCATTTAACAAGAGTAGTTAGAAATGTTTGAATTATACTGCGTTATCATTACTGCTTGATTGATTTGATAACATGTTAACCTATGCTTTATTGTTCCACTGAGTTAACTACTCACTCTCACGTTACGGGACGGTGTTCGCAACACCCACCAGACTCTGTCGCAGGTGTAGATGGCGCCTCTGTTCAGGAGCCGGAGCTCGACTTCAAGGAGGATCAGGAGGAGTTCTCCTTTATGCAGTACTCTGACAGGCTATGCTTAGGCCGGCTGCATCGCGGGATTTTCAGGGCCTCTCTTGAGGATTGTATTTTAATTTTTGGACTTAGAAACAATACATGTATATTGGTACTCAGTTAGTACTCATACTCTGGAGTTCCTAAAATTTTGTTACTTTACATACTTTGAATAAAAAATTTCAGTCTTCCGCTTGCCTTTATACAATTGAACTGGAGTATGATTTACTGTTTTGGTATAATCTCATTCATGTTTATTGCGCTAACTCAGACAACATTTAACCATCATTGTGTATGTTGCATAAGTGATGCGTTGGAACTCGGGAGTTGAGTTCATACTCGACCCCCGATTTTCAGGGCGTTACAAATTCAAACATTTCTAACTACTCTTGTTAAATGCAAAAATGATATGACATGATGCTGTATGCCCTTGCCAAACCACCCTCAAGCGACATCATCTTACGTTCGCGAATGCTTACTCCCTCAATGCGTCACATCTACAAAGCACATGCGGTGCGATGATGCTCATGATTACCAAGTTTTTTTATTAATCCATTTCAACCAAGAAGATTGGGAAACTAAGGTACCTCCCTTATATCATTCCCAAACATGATCCATTCTAGGGTCGTCAATCCTAGCTAATCTCATATGATATTATGGTTTGAGAAGCGTAGTGAAGGCATCGTAAAGGGCTCACACCCGTCACGGATACAGATCTCACCGTATGCGGCTCAATTGTCGGCCGTCACCAAGTACATATCTCACCGTATTTGGCTCAATCACTAGCCGTCACTCAAGTACAGTCTCACCGTACTCGGCTCAACTCATACTCTAGCCATCTTGTGGAAAGACTCGTCAGCCAATCACAGACACTTGGAGTATACTCGAAGATACTACGGAGGACTTGTCGCGGTCGGCCGCAGACGAGCATGTGTCGCATCAGACTCGGCTCTCGCCAGTAAGTATCGACGGCTCAAATGACTAATATAGTGTCCCATACCACCATAATCGGCTCACGAGTTTGGTTGCGAATGGTCACACGGGGAGGCACATGACCCCGGCCAGAGGCCGACGGCCGACCACGGTGTCCCATACCACCATGCCGGCTCATGCGTCTTAGCGGATCGAGGTACCATGGTTGACGGATCGCCACTGTAAGTTTGGTACCTAGGTTCAAGCAAGAAGCGACCAAACATGGTGAACATACATATACACTCCGCTTACTTGACGGGTCGACTAGCTCGAGCGCACCACAAGTTGAGCGATATGGAGCGCAGTGCACTCCGTGTGGCCAACCACTATCGCCAACCGAAGTACGACTCGGGTTCGCCAGACACGTCCGTTGTGGCGATATGAATCTCGCCCACAACCGTAAGTCCGGGTACTGGATGCTTGGACTATAGGCATAGTCCCAAACTCAAACAGTTGTAAGGCATGAAGTTAAGCATGAAGCATGTTATAAAGCATGAAGTAAGGCATGTTGTAAAGCATGTTGTAAAGCATGTTGTAAAGCACTATACACATAGGGATACAATTACATCCACATCTCAAGTGAGTGGTTATAGCTAACCACCGCATGGAGGGGGGTCCTACATGTCTCTAAGGGAGTCGGGAATCCCATATCAGCACCTCTCTAAGGCACTAACACTCAAACATTTACACACACAAGCATCTACGCGAACACTTAGAATGCACTATTCCAACATACACGACATATGTTAGCAAATGCGTATTAGGGCTATTCTTTCGCCAAGCGGTTATTTTATCCGCGCATATCATATTCATGCGACAAATAATCATGACAATTACATTTCCAAAATTTATACATATGCGGTATTTCTAGAATACGCAATTTCAACATACATAGTGTTTACAAGCGAACATAGATTGCGGCGATTCCTTTCTCCAAACTGGTATTTTATTCATGTATTGTATAATCATATATTAAATAAATATGTCAAACATTATTCCAAAAGAAATACGTATACGGTATTTCTAAAATACACAATTTCAACATACGTCGCATTTACAAGTGAACATGTATTTTGGCGATTCCTTTCGCCAAACTAGTATTTTATTCATATATTATATAATCATACATTAAATAAACATGTCAAACATTTATCCAAAAAAAATACGTATACAGTATTTCTACGTATATCTAGAGTATGTGAAATTCCATATTTTGCAACGTTAATCGAAACAGGAAACGGAAAGCACTTTGTACATGTGCAATTGCAAGCAGATCATGAATCTACCATTATCTGACATTGAAAGCGTTGAAAACCGTAACTTATACACTTAAAGTCCTCACCTTTGCCTTTTGAAACGTAACGAATCAGCAAGGGTAGTAAATCTTCCGTATACGGGAGTTTTCTACCTAAAGAGCTTTAATCGGTTAGTCGTTACACAACCCACATCGATCCTACCTTAAATCGACCTAGGGTTAGGTTTCTTACCTTCAAATGGGATGGATACCGCCGGAAACCACCTAGAACGGGGCGGTGTAGGCCATGCGATGAATGGAAGCAAAGAGGAGGAAGATCGCCCACAAACTCCATGCTATTCTCTCACTTTTTCTCTCTCTCTAGGGTTTTATCCCAAATTCGTATGGCTGTGAGAGGGGCTGTTTCTAAGCTCCTTTTATAGCCAAAAACATTTCCAAAATAGACTCGTGTTCAAGGGTTACCGCTAATATAGGATATTCGTCACTTTTCCAAACTCAAAAGGGAGGTTCTGTGGCCCTCCTTGAACCAAACGTCGACTTAAGCTCACCATCTATGGATCTACGTGGGATTACGTTTTGACTCGATCGATTCCCAGATCGCACGTGGCGGACCACTTTCGGCTCGACGGCGGTGGGCCACGATCGAAATTCCAAGTACATGTAAATGTTCTGAAATTTTTCTTAATCCGAGGGTGTATTTGGTCAGATTCCGACGGTCAAGTTGCTTAATACTGGACGATGGCGTCAACGAATGATGCCAGATCACTATTCCGTATATTTATTTTGGAATGGGAATAGTATTTTTCACACACCCCGCTCCGGATCGAAGCGAATGGCCATGGAACATCGGATGGAGCTGATTTTTGAGATGATTGTTAAGCCTGGGGCGGTCCTAGTTCCTTAGCTTCGGGTTAATCGGACTCCGATGTGCGATCTAGACCTATTACTAAGTTTCGATTCATTCGAGAGCAAAGGGAAATGAGTTTGGTTCTGAACTTTAGGGTAACCTAGCGTCACTTGTTTTGTAAGTTTTGGGTCTTGCAGATCGTATTTAAAGCGATCCCAACGGATTTCATGGCTAATTGAGTTTAGTACTTAGTTAACTTTGTTAAATTTCTAAAGGATTTAATCCTACGTGATTTCTGGTCGAGGTGGCACTCGACCCAATGTACGAAAATTTTCAGGTCGTTACATTGTGATTTGTAAGTTAGAGAATTAGTTACCCATTTGAGGATTTTTATGTGGCCATACATAGATATGGGGTGTTTTTGGTGGCATAGAAATCGCTTAAATTATCCCATTTTGGACAGTTCAAGGTTAGATGGATAGTATGCTTTCATATAATCTATTTAAATGTTCATGCCTGAACCACGGTCCATCTCCTCGTTTCTCTCTGGATATGTTTCTTCCGTTCCGTATCCAATGTCAAATATCTTTACATTGCTTTAGATATTTGGCATCGGAATGTAATGTAAGATCAACTTATCTGGAGAGGCATGGGGAGATGCTAACGGATTTTTGACGTAGATGTTTAAATGAGAATATAAAATTATTACAACTATCCAACCTTGGATGGGTAACTAATTTAGAATTTAATTATTACTTGTAAGTTAGATAATTAGTTACCTGATTGAGCAGGGGTTCCTGGAAGGTGGGAACCGCTATTATAACCATGATGAAGCTCTCCATTTCCTATGGACAACAATATGAGTGTCCTGACCATTTGGATAGGCCCGTGTTTATGTATTAGCTCGAAATTGATGTAGCAAACCCGGATGTGCGTCGGAGCTATTCGTATGTTGTGCGGGGGTCCCTGGAAGGTGAGAACTGCTGATATTTATTTTTTCCCTTCATCAATATCTGTGTGATCTTGTGAACAGGTTGGATGATAAATAAACATCACTATAGGCCCTAGAAAGGTTTCAATGATGGAAATCATTATACCCGTTGTTTCTTGTGGTATGGTCCACCTGAGTTTTCGATATGTTTCAATTTTGGTTTCAACCCCTTAAATGATCTGGAAAAGCAGATGGACGGTGTAGATAAACTACATATATTTACAGTGGGCCTAACTGAGCATACTGAGTAACTCAGGACGCAATCTGATTTCAGGTGTAACTAGCACAGTGGGTTAGGCCTTGACTATGGGACCCAACTCAATCTATGAGTTGTACATTTACGTCATCCATCTGCATTTACAGCTACTCATTTTAGAGGATGTCCCAAATTGAGGCACAGGCAAAGATCAAGTGTGGATCACACCATAGAAAAACCTAAACCAAAGCTGAAACTCAAATCCCTAAACCTAAACCTACACCTAATCCTAATCTCAACTCCCTAACATAAACCTAAACCTAAACTTGAAAACCTAAACCTAAACCCGATCCCAAAAATGAACTCCGAACCCGAATCCGAATCCCTAAACCTAAACCTAAACCTATTCTCGAATCCCTAAATCTAAATCTACACCTAAACCTAAACCTATAACCTAAACCTAAACCTAGACTCGAAAACCTAAACCTAAACCTTATCCCAAACTTGAATTCCTAAACCTAAACCTAAACCTAATCTCAAATCCCTAAACCTAAACCTACACCAAAAACTAAACATATAACCCTAACCCTAACCTAAACCTATAACCTTTACCTAAACTTAATTCACTTAACTTAAACCTACACCTAAACCCAAACCTATAACCCTAACCTAAACCTAAACTCGAAAACCTAAACCTAAACCCGTTCCCGAACCCGATTCTTAAACCTAAACCTAAACCGAAACTCGAATCCCTAAACCTAAACCTACACCGAAACCTAAACCTATAACCCTAACCTAAACCTAGACCTAAATTCGAAAACCAAAGCCTAAACCCAATCCCGAACCCGATTCCTAAACCTAAACCTAAACCGAAACTCAAATCCTCGAACCTAAACCTACACCTAATCCTAATCTCAACTCCCTAAACTAAACCTAAACGTAAACTTGAAAACCTAAACCTAAACCAGATCCTAAACCCGAACCCGAATCGAATACCTAAACCCTAAGCCTAAACCTAAACCTAAACCTATTCTTAATTCCCTAAACCTACACCTAAACCTAAACCTAAACCGAGCTCAAAAACCTAAACCCAAACCCGATCTCAAACCCGAACCCGAACCCGAATTCCTAAACCTAAACCTAAACCGAAACTCAAATCCCTAAACCTAAACCTACACCTATACCTAAACCTATAACCCTAACCTAAACCTAAAGACCTAAACTCAAAAACCTAAACCCGATCTCGAACACAAACCCGAACCCTAATTCCTAAACTTAAACCTAAACCGAAACTCAAATCCCTAAACCTAAACCTACACCTAATCCTAATATCAACTCCCTAACCTACACCTAAACCTAAACTTGAAAACCTAAACCTAAACTCGATCCCTTACCCGAACCTGAATCCAAATCCCTAAACTTAAACCTAAACCTATTCTCAAATCCCTAAACCTAAACCTAAACCTAAATCGGAGCTCGAAAACCAAAACCTAAACCTGAACCCGAACCCGAATTCCTAAACATTGTAAATGCTATTGTGTAAATCTAGCACCCGTAGAGTTATCAAATTTTGTTATGCCAAACCAGAATTTGTATCATGCTTTGAGTTGAATTAATCAGGTTGGTGCATATTAAAGTTATCTGCATTTTCATCAAACTTGCCTACATTTTCAAGTTGATGAGAAGATTGTTGAAGTTCATGGTTTCAAGCTCAAATTCAAGAATTAAGGCTCAAGAACTCAAGTTCAAGTTTGAAGTTCAAATATTATACGCTAGAGATTTAAGAACTCAATTGTAACTCAAACTCAAGTTTAAGAGATCGAACTCAAGCTTCATGTATCACAAGAATCAAGGTTTTAAAGCAAATGATGTTTTAATTATTCCAACTCACAAACAGGTATGGATGACCCTAGATTGACCATAGGTTGAGTCATATTCATTGCATATGCTATGTGGGTCATTTCATAAGTTTATTTTCTTGACTAGTCTTAGTCCTTGTTCGACTAGTCTAAGTACTGCTTGACCAGTCTAAGAGTTTTCTCGACCAGTCCAAGGTTTGTTGTGAAATTTTGAAAATTTCTGTTGGACTCTCGACCAGTCATGAAGACCGCTCTACCAATCCAAGATTTGTTGTGAAATTTTGGAAATTCTGTTAGACTCTCGACCAGTCGTGGAGACTGCTTGACTAGTCGAGTGAACAGTGCTCGACCAGTCGTGCAGGTTCGACTTAAAGTCCAGCAAGCTTTTTTGGTCACACTCGACCAGTCGAGTAACGACCTTATTTTATCGTACCAAAAAATTTAAAATTTTGTTAATCCTTCAACCAGTCAAACCGACTCTTAGACCAGTCGAGTGAAGAGTATTTTCACTTATAAATAGAGCATGAATTTTAGAGTTTTTTCATTCATTCAAAGTTAAATCAAGACACCACTCTGAGAGATAAGTTTGTGAATTTATTAAGCTATATTGTGCTCATTTTAGATTCTCTTTAATTAGCTTTTGTAATTTAATTTTGTAATCTTTATTCCAATCTTACTTTAAGAAGGGATTTATGGTTTTCCCCTTTCTTAAGATCCAAATCAAATCAAGCTAGCCCAGGTTGATTTAATCTAAAAATCATTTAGAACTAGAACCTTTTCATCCATGAGACTGGACATTGAACATCTTCATCTACATCGGATTGGTTCTACCGGGCTTCTTCAAAAGGAGAATTTCTAGATAAGTATCATTTATAATTCTGTGTATCTTTTTATGGTTTTTGAGGTTATGCCAGAAAAATTACTTTTTGGTTTTGTCTAAGGTAATCTAGAAAATCTTAGAGTGTGGGATTTTTGTAATTGTGTAAACCCAACTAAAGACACAATTGTGAAGGTTTTAAGGTGAACCTTGAAAAACCTTTTTCATAGTGAATGCTAATATCCCGATGGAGTGGATATTATGGGTGGAGTAGTTGTGTGGTTGTTTTCTAACAGTTGGTGTACATACAAACGAACCACTATAATTCATGGAGTTGTGGTGGATGATTGAATATGCTTATGTGTGTAAATGTTGTAATTTACTTAAAGCATTTGTGGTGAATGGTGTAATTTATTTTATGCACTTGTGGGAATGTTATAATAACTTAGTTTCTTTTCTTTGCTATTTCCTTTGCCTCTTTATTGGTTTGAGTTTTTAATACTGTTATCCTACCATAAGCCTTTGTTTTTTGGTGTTATTTTGTCCTTAGAACTAAGTTTGTATCAAGCTCTCAAGACTAATACATTTGAGGTTGCTATTTACTTGTGCTTCTTTATTATTTAATTATGTTATCTTTCTTTCAATTCTGCATTTATTTTTTAATTTGGCATAGTCCTATTCACCCCCCCCCCCCTCTCCAGGACATTTAGCTTGGCCTTTTCAAACCTAAACCTAAACCGAAACTCAAATCCCTCGACCTAAACCTAAACCTATAACCCTAACCTAAACCTAGACCTAAACTTGAAAACCTAAACCTAAACCCGATCCCGAACCCGAACCCAAACTTAAATTCCTAAACCTAAGCCTAAACCGAAAACCCGATCCCGAACTCCGAACCCAAACTTAAATTCCTAAACCTAAGCCTAAACCGAAACTCAAATACCTAAACCTAAACCTAATCCTAATCTCAACACCCTAACTAATCCTAAACCTAAACTTGAAAACTTAAACCTAAACCCGATCCCTAAACCGAACCCGAATCCAAATCCCTAAACCCTAAGCTAAAACCTAAACCTATTCTCAAATCCCTAAACCTAAACCTACGCCTAAACCTAAACCTAAAAGCTTAAAAACCAAAACCTAAACCCAATCCCGAACTCAAATTCCTAAACCTAAACCTAAACCAAAACTCAAATCCTTAAACCTAAACCTATAATCCTAACCTAAACCTATAACCCTAACCTAAACCTAGACCTAAATTCAAAACTTAAACTTAAACCCAATATCGAACTCAAACCCGAACCCGAATTCATAAACCTAAACCTAAATCGAAACTCAAATCCATAAACCTAAACCTACACCTAATCCTAATCTCAACTCCCTAACCTAAACCTAAACCTAAATCTAAACCTAAACCCGATCCCGAACTTGAACCCGAATCCTAATCCCGAAACCCTAAGCCTAAACCTAAACCTAAACCTATTCTCAAATCCCTAAACCTAAACCTACACCTAAACCTAAACCTAAACCGAGCTCAAAAACCAAAACCAAAACCCGATCCCGAACCCGATTCCTAAACTACACCTAAACCTAATCTCAAATCCCAAAACCTAGACCTACACCTAAACCTAAACCTATAACCCTAACCTAAACCTAAACCTAAACCTATTCTCAAATCCCTAAACCTATAACCCTAACCTAAACCTAAACTTAAACTTAATTCACTTAACTTAAACCTACACCTAAACCTAAACCTAAACTTAAACCCGAAACCAAACCCGAATCCCTAAACCTAAATTTAAACCTAAACCTAAACCTACACCTAATCCTAAACATATAACCCTAACCCTAACATAAACCTAAACTCAAAACCTAAACCTAAACCCAATCCCGAACCCGAACCAATTCCTAAACCTAAACCTAAACTCAATCTCAAATCCCTAAACCTAAACTTACACCTAAACCCAAACCTATAACCCTAACCAAAACCTAAACCTATTCTCAAATCATTAAACCTAAACCAAAACCTAAACTTGAAAACCTAATCGTAAACCCGATCTCGAACCCGAAACCAAACTTGAATCCCTAAACCTAAACTTAAACCTAATCTCAAATCCCTAAACCTAAACCTACACCTAAACCTAAACCTATAACCCTGACCTAAACCTAAACCTAAACCTATTCTCAAATCCCTAAACCTAAACCTACACCTAATCCTAAACCTATAACCATAACCTAAACCTAAACCTAAACTTGAAAACCTAATCCTAAACCCGATCATGAACCTGAAACTAAACCTGAATCCCTAAACCTAAACTTAAACCTAAACCTAAACCTAATCCTAAACCTATAACCCTAACCTAATCTTAAACCTATTTTCATAAACTGACTCTAATCTTTTCATTGTAGAGATGGATATGAGTTGGATACGAGCTAAGAACAGGTTTGGCCCAGAGTATAAACAAGGGGTTCAAGAGTTCATGGAATTTGCGCGATATCGCACAGATTCAGGCAATGGATTAGGTGTTCATGTCGAAAATGCAAGAACATGGTTCATAGGATTTTAGACAAAGTATAAGACAATTTGTTCATAGTTGGGATTGACCAACGTTACACTTGGTGGATCTATCATGGTGAAGAGTTCCACCAAAGAGTTGAGGCCACTAAAGTCCTTGCTGACCCAATTGTGTCGAATGACGAGGATAAAGACGTTGACGAAATGAAAGATATCATAGGGGATGTGTTCAAGGGAACAATTGTGGATAATAATTTTACAGCGACAAGTAGTAGCTAAGATATTCCTCCTATGGGTGATGTCGAATCAGAAAAGTTTAGTAGGTTGTTGAGGGCTGTGCAACATCCACTTTATCCGGGGTGCGAGAACTTCTCCAAGTTAAATTTTCTTACAAGGTTACTTCATTTGAAGATAATAAATCATTGAAGTAACAAATCGTTCGACTTGTTGCTTGACTTATTGAAAGAAGCATTACCAGATGGTGAGACATTGCCTAAATCTCATTACAAGGCAAAATCCTTTATACAAGACTTGGGCCTTGGTGACATCCCCATACATGCATGTATAAATGATTGTGTATTGTATTAGAAAGAGCATGAAAATGTTGAAGAGTGTCCAGAATGCGGAGAGTCTAGGTGAAAGTATGACGAAGCCAAGCATAAGAAAATACTGCAAAAGGTATTAAGGTACTTCCCATTGAAACCCAGATTGCAAAGATTTTTTATGTCTTGTAAGACGGTTGAAGATATGAGGTGACATAAGGAGAAATGCTTTCATGATGATAGTACACTGAGGCACCCTATGGACTCTGAAGCTTGGCAAAATTTTGACAAGCAATATAACTGGTTTGCAGAGGATTCTTACAATGTTCGACTAGGTCTTGCAAGTGATGGTTTTAATCCATTTGGTAATATGAGTAGCTCGTACAGTATATGGCCAATGCTACTTATGCCTTACAATTTACCTCCTTGGTTGTGTATGAAGGAGTCATTTTCATGATGTCATTGCTTATTCTTGAACCTAGGTACCCAGGAATGACATTGATGTGTATTTGCAACCGTTAGTAGATGAGTTAAATGAGTTGTGGAGTCAAGGTATATAGACATATGACATATTTGCAAGGCAGATATTTCGATTGCAAGCAACGGTCTTGTGGACAATAAATGACTTCCCCGCGTATGGGAATTTGTCTGAGTAGAGCACGAAAGGAAAGTTGGCCTGTCCTACATGTAGTATTGAGACTTGTTCATTGTCATTGAAGCATGGTAAAAAAAATGTGTTATATGGGTCATTGTTGCTTCTTTCTGAGCGATCATAGTTGGCGTAAGAAGACGATGATCTTTGATGGCAAACAAGATTATAGGCTACCACTGACAAAACCATCTTGAAAACACGGAGAAGAAAATAAAAGATAGTTTCAAGGCTCGATTGGATCTACAAGTGGTGAAGTTTCTCGATGGGTAGGCATCAAATATATCTCGGCGTGTAAACATTACAGACTGTAAGGTAACAGGAATGAAAAGTCATGATTGTCACGTCCTTCTGTAACGTCTACTACCAGTTGCGATTCGTGGATTCCTGAGCAAGGATATCAGTGCGGCGCTGATTGAATTGGGGATATTCTTTAAGGATTTGTGTTTAAAATCGTTGAATGTAAAGGTTATTAAATAACTAGAGAGGGACATTATCGTAATCCTTTGCAAACTTGAAAGAATATTTTCACATGTATTTTTCAATGTCATGCTACACCTAGCGATTCACTTACCGCATGAGACGAAGCTTGCAGGCCCAATACAATATCGTTGGATGTATCCGATCGAAAGGTGGTAGAAAATATTAAAATTTATATTCATTACATAAACTACATCTATCTATGTTTTCATATGTATAACAAAGTGGTTTTATGTACAAATACCTTCACACACTAAAGCAATTTATGAGGAAAAAGACACGTCCAGAGGGATCCATTATTAAGGCGTACATTGATAATGAGTGCCTGACATTTTGCTCTATGTATCTTTGTGGTATAGAGACTAGATTCAACCGAGAATATCAGAATTCCAGTGAAGGGCAAAGCATGAACAAGGACTCATATCTGTATTCGCACATAACGTCTATCCTTTAGGATCCCCGACGTTTCAAGATATGGACCTTGGGGATCAAGCAAAGGCGCGGTAATATGTGTTGCATAATTGTGAAAAAATAGAGTCGTACTTAAAGTAAGTCTTCCCTTAATAATTGTATCTCTACATAAAATGATCTTAATGTTTCTTGCTAATGATGTGCTAATTATGTGTAGCGAACACATCGAGGAGATGAAGTCCCGATACCCGACAAATTATGATCAAATGCATCAGGATTAGTTTTCAGAATGGTTCGCAAAATGTGTAAGATTTCACCTTGTATCTCATCACACTTAGAATTTTATTATATTACAAAATATTTAAACTTAAGAAAATCTCTAAACAATTAAATTTTGTATGTGATAATAGATGAAGACGTTGCGCGCTAGCAACTCTGCAGATACGTTTGATGCACTTTACTCACTGATGTGTGGCCCTGATAGACGTGTATCTAGATATACAGGTTATATTGTAAACGAGATTCGGTTCCACACTGAAGAGCGTGAGAAGTATAGGACCATATAAAATAGTGGGGTGGTTGTGAATGGAACGCATGAGGAGGTAAAAATTGACTTTTATGGCATTTTGACGGATATTATTGAACTGAGTTATTGTATGAGAAAGTGGGTGTACTTATTTAAATGTGATTGGTGGGACATTAGAAATAAGAAGTTGGGAATACAGACTGACGACTACTTTACGAACGTAAATTTATCTCGAAAGTGGTTTAAGGATGCCCTATTTGTCATTGTCAGTCAAGCCGAACAAGTATTTTACCTCGCTGATACCAAGTTAGGCGGCTCTTGGCACGTGGTGCAAAAAATAAAGCCCAGGAACATATTTGATGTTCTCGAACCAGACGTTGAAGATAGCGAGGACTAGGAAATAAAACGTCTAGGTTCGAACAAGCATATTAAGAAGACATGCCATCTGGGGATAGAATGACTGATCCAAATGTTGATATTGATGTGGTGCAATTGGATAGAGATGATGTGTCTCCTGATCATGTTGATGCCTTAATAATACATGACATTGTTAGAGATGATAGCAGTTTCATTGATGACGACATTGCAGATGATGAAGAGGAAATACTGATCAGTGATAGTGATAGTGAAGAAGAAATAGTCCTAAGTGATAGTGATACAGACAATGATTATTAAATGTACACATGATTTACATGTCATTTTTAAATTCGAATAATTTGATTATTACATGTATACAAGTTTTACAAGTCATGATTTATTCCTTTAATTGACTTGTTTATAATCTACATTTGCGGTTGAGTCAATTTCTTATCATGTCCTTCTCAAACCGGAGCGTAGCGGAAGCACGCAGCATATTTCATCAACTATTGCGGATGAACTTTTCAGCCTTATCTTCTTCTGGTAGGGCCAAAGAGATACCCGGTTTGGTCGATGAGTGTAGGGAGGAATATATTGACGATGACTCAGATGAAAGATTATACATTCTTAAAGAAATTCCGGACCTAATGGAGGAATATAACCGCGAAAAACTTCGTATGGAAGATGCGGTTTTGTCACTTGCACATCTGAATGGAGTCCTGAGAGACTAGATTTCTCTTATTATGACTGGCATGTTGGCTGTAACAATGTCGAGTGCTTCACACAGCTTGACATATACTTCTGCAATGTACGATAACTTACGCAGGGAATACTTCGGATAGTTGATCCGAAGTTGTTTCGTATTACAATGAAATACATGTATTTAATATAGGATGACAATGTGTAATAAAATTTTAAATTTTATTAGAATGTTTACGGTTTTATTATATTCTACTTGCATTATAGTGTAATGGTCTAATCATATTTTAATCATTTCTCTAAGCATAAGCACAAATTCATTCTTCCATCAACACCACTTGTATAATGTTTTAGTATATTCCACTTGCACTATAAAGTTTAATGTGTTTATTATATTGATGTTCATACACTTGTACTGACATTGTTTAAATTTATAAGTATGTAGTTTACACATATTCAGTCATGGCACTACGTGGGAGATCAGGTCATTCGCGCGATAGATCTACCCCTTCCACCTGTGATGCGACGGATACAGTATCAATGTCACATGGTGCATCACAAGCGTCCGAGCCCTCGGTTGAGCATACACTGAGCACTACATGTAAGTCTAGACATATATTTATTTAGCGACTTCTGTTTATGTTTAGACTTACATATTTCTTTTGCGACAGCATCGTTGACCAACCGACGAGGACATGGACCCATGCGTGGGTTAGTTTTAGAGCGACTTACGCATGAGGGTAGGGTGACGGTAGAGCTCCCATAGGACTGCCTTAGACCTATTGGGGATAATGTCAGGTTGTTTACGTTGGAGGTCGGTATCCTATGCCGATCTCTGATCTCCACCACTACCTCCCGTTAGGCAGATATGACAAATGATATTCGGTAGCTCATCCGTCAGCTCCTTACAGTAAATTTTAGTAAATTAAATTTTCTTTTGTGAAAGTTCATTTATGGTTAAGTTATTTTCTTAATAAGTTTATTGCCTTAATCAATTATTTATGAAACTACAGGATAAATTTGTCTTAGATTTGAGTGTTCCATATATTTTCCATGTCGTCGATGACATGATCAGGGAGCGGTTCAAGGAGTACTTTGGAGAGTTACACCAGTGGTACAAGCGGTGTAAGACCCACTATGAGGCCATACTATCCGCACCGCCGCACGTGACTATAAACGACTGGTGGATACTTTACAAGAGATTTTCGTCTGAGGCTTTTCAGGTAATATTTACATATTTACGATATCTTGAGGTAACAATTAAATTCGCAATTACTAACAATGTATTATGAATAATGTGTTCAAAAGAAGAGTAGAATAAATTCTGCGAACAGGGGAAAGTTACAAGTGAACTACGTAGCTAGTTCAAAGTCATTTCTACGATATTGTTACAACATGGTAAGAAATTACTGATGATTATTAAGTTGATATATTTTTTCATGCATTTATATTAACTCTATTGTCCTTTCAATTACGTAATAAAAATTCCGTCACTGGCCAGGAGCCTGGACCAGTAGACCTCTACAGAGGGACTCATTGTCGACAGTCGACGGGATCTTGGGTTCATCCTAAAGCCAGTGAGAATTGGGTAAAAATCCTTACATTATAAAATTTAATTGCATTGAATTATAATAATGTCATTCGTTATAAAAATTTATATGTTTTTATTACAGGCGGCGATGGACACCATACACAGTCAGCCCACTCCCAATGGTAGTCAGCAGAGTGAGCCAGATATCCTAAGCAAGGTGCTTAGCACCCATTCTGGATATGTGTGTGGGCTTGGCCATGGTGTCAAGCTCATTGTATCCTCTAGAGCTGCCTCCAGTCGATCCGTCGCTAGGGAGAGTGTCCTACACCAAACTGATATTACAGAGAGAGAGGTTTAGCAGCTATGGGTCATCGTCGATGAGATCAGAGAGTAGCTGGAGAGGAAGAGGGAAGAGGAGAAGAGGCATAGGGAGGAGGAGGAGGAGTAGAGGCAGAGAGAGGAAGAGCAGAGGCGTAGGGACAAGGAGCAGAGGCGGAGAGAGGAGGAGAGGCGACAGGAGGAGCAAGAGAGGAGGATTGAGGAGATGGAGGTGGAGCATTAGCGATGGATGCAGGAGATGTTTCAGGCTCTCGCTGCACGCTTTGCCACCGATGCCCCACCACCTCCGCATTCATCTTCGTGATTTTTTTTATTTTTTTTATGATTTATTTTATATACGAATGTTAAACTTATATGTATTTGTGCGTGGATGAATGTGGGTTGTATGTGGATGTGGATAGGATCATTTGTGTATGGATGGATGTGGTTTGTGTTTGGATGGATGTAGTTTGTGTTTAGATGGATGTGGATGTGAATATGATGAAAATGTATTGTAACAGGTGTATATTAGGAATTTTTTTTCTGAATTTTGAAAATAAATGAAACCGGGAAGAAAGAGACTATTACCGACGAAATATTTCGTTGGTAATAGTAAGTCGAAAACTTATACTGACGAAATATTATGTAGGTACAAATTAATACAAAATTTTGTACCAACGATCTATATATGAGATATACCGATGAATTATTTCGTCGGTAATAGCGAGCTTATGCCAACGAACATACTCGTCGGTGTTATTATTTTACCGACAAACGGACTCGTCGGTAATGTCGTTAATCCACTATTTTACCGACAAAGATATTCGTCGGTAAAAGCTATGTTTACCGACGAAATATATTATTTTTTCCTACTAAAAGTAACATGTTTTGCCGACAATTTTAGTCGTCAGTATTTATTTTATCATTGCTGACAAAGTCATATTTCGTCTGGAAAAGCCTTTAGCCACGATTTTATTACGATGATCTTTCCAACGACATATTTCGTCAGCAATAATCATTACCGATGAAAAAAGATAAAATAATGACGAATTATATCATCCGTAAAAGAGCAATTTCCTGTAGTGTCACTGATATCCTGCGATTATGTTCTATGCTTTTTCTCATAGGTGGCTGCTCTACTTGCTCTGTATCTTTGTCCGTACGTCTCAGCCCTCATGCCTTACCTAGGGGTGTACACGAACCGAGCTAGCTCGGTTAGCTCGCTTGACTCGAAAAAGCTCAATTTCACTCGGTTCAAAGTTGAGTTCGCGCTGATTTTTTAAGCTCGAAAATGAGTTCGAGTCAAGTTCAAGCCGGCCCTAGCTCGACTCAACTTGGATCGAATCCGGCTCTAATCGAACTCGAATCGAACCAGTTTAGTGACTCGGTTACTTTGCCATTAATGTTATTCACCAACTATTTGATAAAATGACTCAACGAAATGTGGCTGTCAACCATTGCCTATGTTTTTATCTACACGAAACAAGAAGCTTGCAGAACCTGGATTATCGCTGCTTTTCCATAATGTAAAAGTTTAGTTCGCACCAATCTTCATGCCCGGGAGGACTGTATGAGTTGGATAGTCGAAGCTCTGCCAAACATCTCTACTCCCATCTCTTAAGATGAGATTTCTAGGTTTTGTGAGCTCTACAACAGGAAGACTACTCATTGAAATGGTCGTCTGTCAGAGGGTCATCCCGCTTCCATCTAAAATCGTAAGGTTTCCATCGTTGTTGAGAGTGAAATGTCTGGAGGAGTTCGTGAGCCATTTTTTTTTATTATTTTATGTTACTTAGAAGGTGTTTGATAAAACACCTGTAAAACCATTGGCTCTGTTTGTAAAACAGTGGAATTTTTAAGTTACAATTCAGGTGTTTGTGGAAATGCCTCAATGGTGAACTCGGTTCAATCTTGGCTCGAACTCGGCCCGCTGGCCCGAGCTGCTGATCGAACCGACCTGAGCTGGCTAGTCAGGCTCAAGGACCAAATCATGCCGAGTTTGAGTTGAGGTCAAGCAGTGTTTGAGTCGAGTCGAGTCGAGCTGAGGCCAGCTCGACTCTATTCGACTCAATGTATACCCCTAGCCCTGCCCACTCATGTGGTCATGCCCAACATGCCACACACGTGCAGATGTGAAATCTGCTACAGCCACTACAGCTCCACCTTTTGAAGCGCTCCTAATCAACATGTAAACATTATCGAGTCGTTGTGCTTTCATGATCACCCGTGCCCCCTTAAATACCTCAAGAGCACCATTAATACTTGTGAACTTGCAGCCCATTACCTCAAGTAGACCAAGAGAAATCATATTCTTCTTCATGTCAAGAACGTGTCTCACATCAGTCAGGGTATACTCTGTCTTATTAAACATCTTAATACACATCGTACCAACAACTAGAACATTACAGGCAATGTCATTACCCATAAATACTTGTCCACCATCGCACTTCCTATAGCTGGCGAACCAACTCCAATAAGGAGTCATGTGAAAAGATGCCCTTGTGACTAGAATCCACTCACCCTTACGATCATTGTAAAAGTGTCTGATCGTAGACACAGACAAAACATCACCATCACATCCATTCGAATCTTCTCTTTTAGATTTAGGATTTGTACAATCCTTCTTCACATGTCCTCCCATCCCACAATTCCAGCACTTGAATTTACCTTTGCTTTTGCATGGACCTAGATCTTAACCTTGAAGATCTTATACCTTGCTCAGAATTCTTATCCCTCATAATCAGTGCATCAGAAGATGTCCCCATGTCACCGTTTAACTTTCTCATGGCCTTCCCTTAAAGGGCTGAGATAACGGTGTCGATACTCAGGGTTTTATTTGTGATGCATATTGTGTCATTGAATGACTCATATGATGCTGGAAGAGAATTCAACAACATACATGATTGTTCCTCATCTTTTATCACTTCCTCCATATTCAGCAATTTGCAAACCAATTTATTAAAGTTGCTGATGTGAGTCGCCAGATCTCCACCCTTTGCCATCTTGAAGTTATACCACTGCCGCTTTAAGTGTAGGCAATTTTTAGAGGATTTTTTCGTATAGACATCCTCTAACTTTGTCCATAACTTAGCCGTAGTTTTTTCCCTCATGACATTGTAGAGAACCTTATCCGTGAGACATAAACGGATCGATGATAAGGCCTTTTTATTAAGAGTATTCCAATCATCATCAATCATAGTAGACTTTCGCTCCTCAAGAGCACTATCTTTGCCTTGCTTGTTTAAGGAACTGATCATCTTGATCTTCCATAACCCAAAGTTATTTTTTCCTAAGTAATTCTCAATATCATACCTAGTACTTCCCATTATTGTTAATCCTACAGATTCAGATCTGTGCCCCAACAATTGTTTTGATACCACTTGTTGGAGATTCGTGCTGCAGAATCACACAGATCTAGATCTAGGATAGAAATCCAATGGCACTAAGCACACACAAGAGAACACACAGATTTAATGTGGAAAACCCTTTTGGGAAAAAACTATAGCATAAAGTGACAGATCTTTACTGTGAAAATAGAAATTATAAAGAGAGAGTACTTACTCGACTTGAACAACCTCAAATCTCACCCTTGCTACTCCCTATGATAACCCTAGAACTCTTTTAGAAACCCTTGAAATACCTTTAGGAAACCTTAGAATTCCTTAGAAAAGCCCTAGGGACCCCTATTTATAGTTTAGGAAACTCCACTTACACACCTCTCTAAAACTGCCTCAAATTTACGCAATTTGCGCAGAATCCGTGCACCATCTGCGTAACCTTCGACTGGTCGAGCTAAGGCCCTGACTGGTTAAAGGATCCTAAAATCTCAAATACATCATCATTGGACTTCGAGTCGAATGGGCTTCAACTGGTTGAAGGGATCCTTGACTAGTCGAGCCAGCCCCTTTACCGGTCTAGCAGCGCAGTGAAAATCAGATTTAAGATATCTATTTTACAACATGAGTTATATCCAGATGGTCTATCTACTTGGTAAACTCGTCGTAAGGCTTGAACTGAAAAATACAACCGATCCAAAAATCAAGACTACCTTGTAAAAAGCAGTGGAGGATTGAACGTATGTCATTGAAATTTTTTTAGGGATCACATAAATTTTGGATCAATATGATACTTGTTTTTTATTTTTTATCCAAAGTATCTGTGACCTTATAAATAGATTGGATGGAAACTAAATGTTACATTGGGCCATATAAATATTTTAATGGTGAGAATAATTGTCCCTACTATTATTTGTGTGGTCTACTTGAGTGTAAGAAATTACTCATTTTTTAGATCAAGATCAAAAGCATCTCGCAGAATGAATGAACGATGTAGATTTGATAAATACATCATCATATGGCCATGTAACTTTGATCTCCTTCAAACCATTCGTACATCTTGGAATCGAGGAGTGTCACCGGTGTCTTCACACGAAACGACACGTACCCACGCCAGCTAGGTTGTTGGTGTGTGGTGCACCAGCCTATCCGCTTATTATGGTAAATGAAATCGAATAACTCAGTACTCTCTTACTGTACTGAGTAAAATCTATTGCCCCCACCTTTAATGTATGTGATCGATCTAAATCTTCCATCCATTTTTCTATCTAATTTAATGGGTTGAGCCCAATATTGAAGTATACACAAAGATTAAATGGATCATACCACAGGAAACAGTTGAGATAATGATTTCCACCATTGAAACCTTGTTAGGCCCCACGATGATGTTTATTTGTCATCCATCTTGTTCATAAGACTAAACAGACATGGATCAATGGAAAACACAAATGTAATATCGATCCAAAACTTCTATGGCCCCCAAGAAATTTTCAACAATAGATGTTCAATTTAACTATTTCCTTTGATGTGTTCCATTTAAACATTGTATATGCTTCACTTTTGGCCTTAAGACTTAAAATTATCTATTAAAATGTCATGCCCCCAACTCAGAAAATGGGCTCACAAAATTCTCGATCGCCGAATCCTGTGTCGGCAGCCTCCGTAGTACCCCATTCTCAGCTCCCAGCGCTCATACAACAGATTCCAATCCTAGGATCCTACAAGGAAGATTTTTCAACGTACGTTTATCTCGTAAGAAGCATAACTACAAGTTTACCCATATCACAAAGACAACATCATCATCACATATCCACTAATATAAACAGTTGAATATAGTGCAGAAAGGGAAATATACATATATCAAAAATCAAAGCTCCAAAAGACCGCTACACGCTCCAAGCTCAACGCTGCTACAACCTAACGCCACATGCACGCATCTATTGTGCATAAGCTTATAGAAAGCTTAGAGGGTGGTGTAAGTATGTGTCCAAGGTAGTGTCAAGTATGAAATATTAGAGCAATGTGAAAACATACTAGTAAGTCCATAAATATCATCAGCCTTATCCAGGTCATGCGATGCAAAAACATAATAAGCCAATAACATATACTGAGGAAGCAATGTAGATCAGATATACAATACGGAGACATAGTAAGACAAATATCATATACTAAGGATGCAATGCAATATGCAAATCCTGACGAGTCCACGAATACCGTCAGCCGTATTTAGGCCATGCATCAAACCTATGCGTATCGCGTGATCATGTGGGGGCAACTCTATCTCACAAGGAGTCTCATAAACATCTCAGCCCAATGACATATGCTTTAATCAGTCATCCCTTACAACATGCATACGAATGATGGGTCTACAGAAGGACGAGGATCTAGTCCAAATATCAAGATAGGCTCTAAACAAAGGATACACCAAACCTGATACTACATATCCTTCCGTCTATGGCAAGGGGTGATATAGACTACTTTGCCGAAGCTCACCGATTTATAACCACCATAACATCGAATAATGCTTTCAACGTAGGATAAAGTTCTGCCTTCACTGTGTGCACAGTAGCCTACCAATCACTGGTATCCGCCCAGGCCCTCAGGCCCTGCCCACATCAATGTCCACCCACGTGTGCAATTGTGACGGAGCGTCATAATATCCCCCACCGAGGGCAGAGCCGAGTCTAAGTACAATAAGTGGGCTTCCTTACCCTCTCTATCGCGCAATAAACTAGACTTCCATGTGGGACCCAATAAGTACACAAGGTGTGGTTAATCCTACAAGGCATGAGTAGTCCTACAAGGCATGGTGTAAGGCACCATCATCAATGGAGGCCTAACGGTTTGAGATAGCCCAATGGGAATAGATGAATCATACAAATGGGGCCTAATAATTAGGATCAACCCACTTGGAGAAGGATGAGAATGGGCCTAACAAGGCCTAAGGGAAGGTCACAATGTGGACATTTAACCATCATTGCCCATCAATATGGACATTTAACCAACATTGCTCCAAGGAGTGGCCCACATAGAGCCAAACATATAGTGGGGCCCATAGCCTCACACAAGGGCCTGATATACTTCACAATGTGCCTCACACATGGGCCTAATATACATCACAATGGGCCTCACCAAATGAGCCACTAATACATCACAATGGGCCACATACCATGGGCTACACATACATCACATTGGGCCTCACTCATGGGCCACATAAACATCACATTGGGCCTCACCACATGGGCCATATGAACATCACATTAGGCCTCACACATGGCCACATAAACATTACATTGGGCCCCACTCATGGCCACATAAACATCACATTGGACCTCACCACATGGGCCATATGAACATCGCATTGGGCCTCACCATCTGGGCCTCATATACATCATAATGGGCCTCATATACATCATAAGCCTCATATACATCAAGTGGGCCGCATCACATGGGCCTCATATACATCAAGTGGGCCGCATCGTATGGGCCTCATATACATCACAATGGGCCACATTACATGGGTCTTACGCATCGCAATGGGCCGCATCTCATGGGCCTAATACACATCACAATGGGCCTCACTCATGGGCCACATATATCACAATGGGCCTCATTAGATGGGCCACAAATACATCACATTAGGCCTGATGGGTAGCCCATAATCCAAGAAAAATGGATGGGCAGCCTGGATATACAACGCGTTCATCAAGGTGGGCCGCTGCCCTGGACGGTGTGAGAAAGCACATGCATCATGGAGGTCCCATAGATGGACAATAGGGATAAAACAGATACATCTTGGTACGTCCCATGGACGGAGCAGATATACAACACATCATCAAGGTGAGCCCCACCCGTCCAGCGAACGGACGGCGTGAATAAGACCCTTACATCATGGTCGGCCCCTCACAGCACACCGTCCAGATGGACAGTGTGAAGAAACACATACATCATGGTCAGCCCACACAGCACGCCGTCCAGATGGACGATGTGAATATAGAATAAATACATCACGGTGGGCTTCACAAGTACCATCGAGATGGACGGTGTGGATACAAAATAAATACATCAAGGTGGGTCCCACCCCCACACATGCCACACATGTGGGGTGGGCCCCACATGCCCTGAAAAATGGACGGACGGTTGGGGTATAACATATACCTCATGACGGGACCACAACACTTACTACGTCACTGCAGTGGGCCCACCGTCCTGAAATCGAATGGACGGCTGGGATGAAAAACGTATATCAAGGTGGGTTTCCACCATCTAGATCACTGGACAGTGCAGATGCAAGGCATATAAATCACACGTGGATTACACACAGGTGAACGATTTGGATATAAAACATACCTCATGATCAG
Organism: Magnolia changhungtana; assembly: GCA_030180095.1. Classification (NCBI taxonomy): domain Eukaryota; kingdom Viridiplantae; phylum Streptophyta; class Magnoliopsida; order Magnoliales; family Magnoliaceae; genus Magnolia; species Magnolia changhungtana. Next base: position 1,806,343 of record JASAUF010000294.1, read on the forward strand.
GGCCCATAGGACTGCTGACGTGAATGTAGCAGCAACTGCATGCTACGTGGGACCTATAACAGATGGACGATCAGGATTTCATGCACATGAAATGTGGGCCCCACAGGACTTGCTGACGTGAATTTACAGCAGCTATATAGTTGTGTGAGGCACACTAGCCAATCCGTTCACAACAGGTATATATATATAATATTATATTTTTTGAATCAACTCCAGCGTCCAGGCCCTGGACGAACGGCCTGGATGTAAGATACACATCACGGTGGGCCCCTGGATGCATGGTGTGCGTTTAACACATATCACGGTGGGTTTCCATGGACGGTGTGGACCCCACACACACATCAAGGTGGCCCCATGTCTAAGCAATGGATGGTGGGGATAGAACATACACATTAACGTCAGGCCCACCGTCTAGGGACTAGATGATGGTGGGTGTAACACTACAGTAGGGTGGGTCCCATGTGCTGGATGCAACACGTGATCAAGGTGGACCCCACATTATGGATCAAGCTGCTATTTGTATTTCCCTTCATCCAGCGTCCAAGATGGACAGCGTGGATAGAACACAAGTCAAGGCCCCCACCGTTCAAAGCAATGGATGGTTAGATGGCATGGATGAAAAGCATACATCAGGCGGGCCCACACGGCTTATACAGCGTGGATCAAGTGGGCCACATTACATCACAAGAGAGAGAGAGAGAGATGGCGTAGAGGAGGGACCCCGCCACTACGGGCCCCTCTTGTTTACAACACATACATGAAAAATGGGTCCCATCACAAATGGGCCTTATATCAAAATCAATATCTAAGGCTATAAACACCCACCGATTCCGTTTCTTTTAGGCTCCATGGACTCCTAAGCTCTTTGGGTTCAATTTTGATGCAGGATGATGAAGATTGAAGGGTGGAGATGGGAGATAGGGTGGTAGGGAGTGGACCACACTATAGCTTCTCCTTAGAAAGCTTGGACGTTGGCTCTCCCTCTCTTGGTGCTTGGGAGAATGGGTGGAGAATGAGAGAGAGAGAGAGAGAGAGAGAGAGAGAGAGGATGTAAGGAGAGAGGGATGGGTGTGATGGGTGAGTGATGGGTGTACCTGAGAGGTATGGTTGTGTTGACTTTTGAGTGAGAGAGATATGAGTGTTGTACTTGATTAATTGATGTGATTGATTTGATATTTGGTAGAGATTTTCTTGGGTTTTGTAAATACATGGCGTTTTCCTCGAAATAAACGCAGGCCCACAACTCTTGGCCTGGGTATCGTATCGATGCCCAAGACGTGGCATTGAAACTGCGGTGACAACGCGGTAGCAAGAGTACAAGTCTCAGGTTGAGTCAACTCGGGTTGACAAGGTGTGACTCAGGGTCGCGCACAAACGCCGATTACAGATCGAGGGTCGCCAGAATTCAACAGGAAGGACCGCGGGAGTCTATGGAAGGGTAAGGTCTAGGATACGGGTCTTACATAAAATGGGTGGACGAAGTAGATAAAATACATAAATCATGGTGGACCACACAGAGTTTACTCACTAAGGAAATAGTAGTGAGTGACTCACTACGTAATCCACTTCCATGGTAAATGGTGATGAGCGCCTCACTACACCGTCCGTGTTTGAATGAGATAGAGAGCATCCAACATTAAGTAGATGTCCATCTCATCAATCATTTTATCTGTGCACGTGCCATACAGGTTAAGTATCTAGAACATCCATTTGTTGCACCCTACGTAGATAGGATGGATGAGAAAAATCTCATTACGCATATGACTATAGGGAGAAGGCCAATGATGTTATCATATTAGGGCCTGCTTAGATTCGTGTATAAGGGTGTATAGTATCATATTAACAAAGAATTTTTACTTTATGCAATGTTTGAATAGGACTTGGCATCCAATCGTATGCATGTGCGTGGATACAACATTTTCTCAAAATTTTGAAAAGACGGTAGGGTAATTTTAGACGGCACTGCATCGTGCAGTGCAGTGTTGTCACCGCACTGTATTTTCACCAGACCTCATAGTTATCGCTTTGAATGTTTGATATCCATGGAGAATGGAAATATCCCACACCAACATCACCCTGTATCATCTCCAAGGCCTTGCATGTGTGCGTTAACCTTCTCCGGTTCTTCTTCGAAGGACTGATATTTGTATTACTGTTGAATCTCTCGTCGAGCTCTTGGAATGGACAGAATAGAGATTCAATGAGTCAGATTGGCCGCCTGACAGCCACCCGTCCAGGTACGTATGATCCTCTTCCCTTATCAAACTTTGAATCGCAACCACACTGAACCCATTACCTATCAAAGGATTCTAAGTTGGGAGTGCTATGTAGTCCCTTGGCGATGGGATGTCTACGGTCGGTTTATACACCCCCATCCTAGAAATCCCTATTCTCTTTCCAGGTATGCCTATTCTGCCCTTCCAAGGCCACCGTCAGGTAAATCTGACCAAGTTGAATCATAGTGATTATACAATCTCCGCCTGTCAGTGTGGAAGATTGGATATGACTGTTGCATGCGGCTGTTTTCAGGTAGGTTATAGGGTGTGGATGATAGAGTTTCTCAGATGATTTAAGGGCTTTGCATGTTTACAATACTCATGTTTTTCATCTTCTTCTATACCATCTACTCTTGAGAAGTTTCGTGTTATCATAAGGTGTGCATCATACAAGTTGCTCAGTGGTAAAGGTAGAGCTCCGATTTTAACTGCCACTTCCTTAATCATTAGTTTTAATCGCTGAATCAATTCTTAACGCCTAAAACTCGTCATGCACCGATGCAGACAATAGACGTTTTTGTGTTCTCTGTGGAAAATTTTCATCTCTTCACAATCTCCATTTCAAATAGCAGGTGAGTGAAGTTTTGATTTTGATATTCCCATGCTTATCACAGTGTATGATGTTCATTCATAGCTTTTCAAAAAACAATTTAACTATACGTATATCAGAAACTTTAAAATATACATGTAGACATAGTTTTCTGCTTTAAGTAATCAATGACGATCAGCTGGTGTTAATAACATAACATATATTCTTACAGTCATAAATAACTATAAACAGAGATTCATGCATGAATAAATAACTGTAAATAGATATTCATGCTTGACTGTTAGATAACATTTCCTAATGCTATAGATATAAATTATGTATGGAGGATGTTGTTACCTTTAAGTAGGAGAGCATCAATGAGGTTGTTGTAAAATTCAATTCTTGCCCTATTAATCTCACCAAGCTACAGTGGATAATCAAAGAATAGAATGGACAATTTGGTCCAAACTACAATGTGGTGTGCCTTAGCAGTAGATTTGCCTGATTTTAGCAGTACCATGTGATCTTCATGGTGGGGTCAACTTGTGAGAGATGTAAGTAAAACTCACTTGGGAGGATTCTATACCAAGATATGGAAAATCTGTAGGAATTCACTCTGAGGGAATGCATCAATTCAATGTCTTCCTGTTCATGTCCAACAACTTATCATTGTGTTAGTCTTTTTCTCTTTTTCTTTTTACTTTGTTTTTTTCTTTTTGTTGACTGATAGTTATTTGACTTAAAAGGCCAACTCATTTGGTCCAAACTACAGTATGGTGTGCCTTATCAGTAGATTTTCCTGATGCTATTAGTACCATGTGATCTTCATGGTGGGGTCAACCTGCTGGAGGGGTTGGATGTCCTAACAGTAAATTAAAGAGATGTAAGTAAAACTCACTTAGGAGGATTATAGACCAAGATATGGAAAATCTGTAGGAATTCACTCTTGTTGCTATAGATACAGTCAAAGGTAACAATACCTTTGACTGTTAGATAACATTTGCTGTTGCTATAGATATAAATTATTTATTCATGCATGAATAAATAACCATAATCAGATATTCATTACTTAATTTGACTTCTGCAATAAAATGACTGTTAGATATCATTTCCTGTTGCTATAGATATAAATTATATGATTGATGGTAATTCCCATTCACATAAATTTCTACTCTAATAATCGCATGGCTTCCAATAGTGCGGAACATAGCGATGAAAGGTCCTCTGCTAGTGAATGGATTGAGAATGAAGTAGTTGTTGCATTAACAGTCATTGCAACCTCTGCATGCCTAATGGGTGCCGCTGAATATTATCGTCGTTACTGTAATAAGACAAAGCCCAAGGATTGTCACATTAAGAGGGATAGATTTGTCAATGACATAATAAGAAAAAACGATGTTGATTGTCTTGCGAGGCTAAGAATGGGCAGGGACAATTTTTTTGAATTATGTTCATTGTTGAGAGACTGGAAACTCCTCTCTGATACCAAGAGGTGTAATATGGAAGAGCAGGTTGTAATGTTACTACATACTGTCGGACACAATGTACGTAATCATGTGATTGGTCATCGATATACAAGATTTGGTGAGACTGTAAGCAGACACTTTAGTAGGGTGTTAGATGTTATTATCTGTTTATAGCCAGAATATGTCAAGTTTCCTGGATTACACACACCTAAAGAAATGTCTGACAACCCTTTATGGAGTCCATACTTTCAGGTAATATTATACAAATGTTGGATGTCATTGGTAGAATCTTGCTAAGTAAAAGGAATGAACTGATCATGTAGCACACGTTTGATTCTAGGACTGCATTGGGGCCTTAGATAACACCCATATCCCGGCTTATTTGCCAAAAGAATTAAGCTTGACTTTCAGAAATAGGAAATGATTTCTGTCACAAAATGTTCTGACTGCATGTACTGTTAATATAAAATTTTTATATGTGCTTGCTGGTTGGGATGGCTCTGCATCCGATGCTCATGTCTTATAAAATGCACTAACCCGTCGTCCTAACTATTTTCTTATTCCTCATGGTAATCATATATAGGGGTGATTGTTTACATTATAGGAGTTTATGTCTGAAACATATCTTGCAATGTGTAGGAAAATATTATGTTGTTGATGTTAAATATGCACATTCGCTTGAGTTTATGGCCCCCTATCGAGGTGTGCGATATCACTTGAATGAGTTTCGTACTGGAAGAAAGCCTGGCAATAAAAAAGAACTTTTCAATTGTCGCCATGCCCAATTACGAAATGTCATAGAGCGGTCTTTTGGGCTTTTAAAAGGTCGCTTTTCTATTCTACGTACTCATCAGTTCGAGTTTATAACTCAAGTAAAAATTATTATAGCTTGTTGTGTCCTTCATAATTTCATCTGTGTTAATGGTGAAGATGGACTGGCTGAGGCAGTAGAGGACAGTGGACACAGTATAGAGGACATTTTGCCATCCCCTGTAAAGGTAACGACCATGGAGGAAGGACGAGCATTATCTTGGGTGATAGACCGCGCACAGGAAGAGTGGGCAAGGAAGAGAGACGAGATGGCAGAGAGAATGTGGAATGACAGTCTTCCACACACCAGACAATATTTTTAGTTTTCTTGATTTATGTACCGATCTACTTACTTTAAAGTAGGAATATTTTAACACATATTTAGTTTGTTGAGGAGACTATGATTAAATAGCGTGTAATCTCATCATGTTCTGTTATGAATCATTACTTTTGTGCATCATCTGTATGTAGCTGTCATATTTCTATTAATATCTTATGTTGTAAGTGAAATGAATTTCCTGAGAAGCACATTGAAGGACTTAAGGAAAAAAAAAATGTGGAATCGACTCCTTCAAAGAGGGGTGGTCCTTCAATCTAAAGCCCAAGTTCGCCAACAGAATATCTTACAACTCCAAAAAAAAATGTTACGCTCTCGCGCAAAGGGCTATCACTAAAGAGTTTATCTAACTCGAGGTGTAGGTTAGCCGGTACTAGTAAAATTGGTAGAGTATAATGGTCTGACAGTATGGATAATTCCTTGGCAGATGCCTTGGTGGAACAAGTCACTCTTGGACTAAAGAGTGATATCGGGTTTAAACCCGAGGCATATAAGGCAACGATCAAGGAAATCCATGATGGTTATGATCATCCAATAATAGAGAGAGCCTTGTGAGTGTGTGAAACACTAACTAAAAACCTTTCTTCCAACTCTCTTTCCTCATGGAGTTCATTATTCAATCTTTGTGTTAAAGACATTCAGTGAGCATTCTAAGCTTGGATTAAAGAATGAACTTCAGCATTCATTAATGCTCTAGGAACCATTTTTAATAGTAAGTTTGTTGTGCAAGAAAAGCATTCATTTTAAATGAACGAAGGGAGCGTTCATGCTGGGCCCACCATCATCAACCATGAGGACGATCTGAACCATCCATGTTATAGGGCGAGGAATTCTGATCAGAACCCATAAGGGTCTGTTTAGGCAGTGGGATTAGAAGGGATTAAGTGGGATGGGATTCATCTGGTCTTGTGCCAACTCCACTCCATGTTTGGGAAGAATGGAAAGCTTGGAATTACGTTAAATGGAATTGCATTGGGTCCTGTGCCAATTTCACTAAATGTTAGCAAATTGTGTAGGTCCCACCATGATGTGTGGGCTATATCCACACCGTCCACCCATTTATTGAGATTATTTTAGAGCATGGGCCAAAAAATCAGGTAAATCTAAACCTCAAGTGGACCCCACCATAGAAAGAAATGGGGATTGAATACTTACCGTTGAAAACTTCTTTAGGGCCACATAATTTTTGGATCTACCTCATTTGTAGGCCCATGCCATAAAATGAGGCTATAAAATAAATGAACGGCTTAGATATAACACATGTGTGTTATTCTCGGTAATTTCAAATGATGGTGGGTATATCCATTCAATGTACCACCGTATTATCGACAAAGCAGACCATTAATCTTATCCCATGGCAATAGGGGACAATCCCTACCATGGGTAATAATTATGTTTTTTTAATCCCATCCCACCTAATCCCTTCTAATCCCACTGCCCAAACAGACCCTAAGTTTGCATGAGTGCATGCGAACATGTGTGCATAAATCATGAACCAAAAGTCCCCTCGTGCATGCGAACTCGAATTCAAAGATAAGCACTATTCCAGCTCATAGTGCTTGTGATGTAGGAGAAGTTTTCTCCTTTTATATTGACCGTTCACCCAAGATCATCCCAGCCATTGAAATCAAAATCACACGGATTTGAGCAAAACAGTGCAAGAAACTTCCAGCACACTAAAATCGTTGCTAAAATAGAAAATAGAATATCGTTTCTGTTTTTGCCTCTTGCTATTACTGCCGAAGTCGAATTCTCCTTCCAATCCAAGAGAGAAGTTCTATCACAACCCAAGTCGAGTCGGGTTTCAAATCGGGTCGAGTCTGACGGATCGAGCTTCAAATTGAGTCAGGTCAGAGTTACCAGGTAACTCAAACTCGACTCAGTTTGAGTTCGGAATGGGCAAAGCCTACTTGATTTGGACCGACTCACCCATTCTATTCGGGTTGAGTCGGGTCCAAACAAGACGTACAAGTCGAGTTCCGCAAGCCAAGTCGGTTTGTGCCCACTCCACGATGTGTCAAAAATCGCACCGTACATCACCAAAAATTGATCGCACAAGTGGCAGGAAAAAGCCAATTGTGACCATGCATATACTGTCCTCTACTCATTGATGAATCACTGTTCCAAAAAAACCAATCAAAAGACAATAACCATCACTTTTACACAGTTTTTTTCCCTCTCTAAATGTGGACCCTTAGCCATTTTTACTTTCTACAGTCGATTTGAAGCCTGAGGATCAGATATCTACCCCTTCTCCTGGTCAGCGTGGTTAAACAAAGATGCTCTATCTACAATATGTTCACTATATAAATGGTCTAGATTAACTATCTCAGTTGCTACTTGTACCTTTTCAGCTAGGGGCATACTTGCATCGGAGGTTGGTGGACAGGGAGAACATTTTAAAAAGAGAAATTTAGGACTATGGACCCCACCTTTTATCCAACTATTTTTATGAAAGAAGACAAACTTTGTTTTGCAACTTAGACTTGCACATGCGGAGATCGATTTTTAGGACGAAAATACCCCTCCTTTCACTGTTGTCCACTTTTCCTCTCCCTTTCCACTGTTTTCTTTTCATCTTCTTTTCCACTGCCGCTTTCACTGTCATTGCTTTCACCCTCTTTCCTCCCCTTTCCACCGTGACTTCCATTGCTTTCACCCCTTTCCACCACTGGTTTCACTGCTGCTTTCATTGTCGGTTTCTTAACAACATTGGAGTGCATCCTCCCTACACATCAACAATCACACCCTCTTCCAAAAATGGTGGGTCCAATGAAGAAAGCATGCACCACAAGTATATTTTAAACTCTGTTGGCCCCACATTGAATGTATGCAGTATATCCGTGCCGTTCATCCATTTATCTATCTAATTTAAGGGGTTGAGCCCCAAATTGAAGCATATGAAAAGATCAAAGCGGATCATACCACGGGAAACAGTGTGGATAATGATTTCCACCATTGAAACCACAGAAGGCCCAATAGTGATGTTTATTTGTTAGCAAACCTATTCATAAGATCATACAGACATGGATTAATAGAAAACACAATTATAAGCTTGATTCAAAACTTCCGTGGCCCCTAAGAAATGATCAACAGTAGAAGTTCAATTCAAAATTATCATGTGGTGTGGTCCATTTGAACATTGGATATGTTTAGATTTTTGGGCTCAAGTCATAAAATTATTAGTTAAGTTTGCCCTGCTGATTTTCTAGTTTGCCTCTCTCAATTTCATATTTGCACCGTTGATTTTCTAGTTTGCCCTGCTGAATTTCAAGCTTGCCCCGCTGAATTTCATGTTTGCCTCGCTGAATTTCATGTTTCCCCCACTCAATTTGTAATTTGCCCCACTGAATTTCTAATTTGCCCCGTTGAGATTCATGCTTGCCCCGTTGAATTTCATGTTTCTCCCGCTAAAATTCATGTTTGCCCTGCTCAATTTCGTGTTTGCCTCGCTCAATTTCAAGTTTGCCCTGCTCAATTTCTTGTTTGCCCCGATGAATTTTTAGTTTGCCCCACTCAATTTCTAGTTTGCCCCGCTGAATTTCATGTTTGCCCCGCTCAATTTTCAGTTTGCCCCGCTCAATTTCCAGTTTGTCCCACTGTTTTTCTAGTGTCCCTCGTTGAATCGTTAATTTGCCCCGCTGAATATCTAGTTTGCCCCGCTCAATTATCTAGTTTACCTCACTGAAATTCAAGTTTGCCCCGCTCAATTTCATGTTTGCCCCGATGAATTTTCAGTTTGCCCCACTCAATTTCTATTTTACTCCACTCAATGTCATGTTTGCCCCGCTCAATTTTATGTTTGCCCCACTCAATTTTCAGTTTGCCCCTCTTAATTTCCAATTTGCCCCGCTGATTTTCTAGTTTACCCCACTCAATTTCATGTTTACCACGCTGATTTTCTATTTTGCCCCGCTGAAATTCATGTTTGCCCCGCTCAATTTTATGTTTCCCCTGCTGAATTTCATGTTTCCCCCACGGAATTTCATGTTTCCCCCACTGAATTTCTAGCTTGCCCTGCTTAATTTCATATTTGCCCCACTGAATTTCTAATTTGCTTGACAAATGCAACACACCCAAGTGGTCTTTGTTATTTGTTGAAGATGGAGTTTTCCTTCTCTATTGGTCGCTTCTTCCTTTATTAGGTCTTTGTTATTTTTCGAAGGTATAATTCACTCACCTATTGTGTAGTATTCCACTTTTGTCTTCACATGTCATTGTGTGTGTATTCCCACAAACTCAGCTAAGTTAGTTCACTTAGTTATTGTGAAATATTTCCCTTTGTCTTTAAGAGTATTTTGCACACGCATGATGGTTTAGTGGCTCGATGGTTATTGAGTTGCACTATTCCCTATTATTTTAAGAGAAGATTCAATAGAGTTGGTGTTGAGAATACAAACTCAACCTTTTATTAACCTTTATTCTTATGTTTATTGAGTTTAATCCCACATCAGATACTTGTGGAAACTTGAGTTCTAACTCTTATCCACATAAAGTGGCTCAAGTCATCCACGATTCTACTCTAGTGTGGAGTGTGTGCAAGCAATGTAATACCTTGTGCATATGGGAGCTTCAATCTAGTAAGAGTGCCCTAGTCCTTCACTTCATTTAGTTCGTTTAACACTGTTGAAGAATGTGCAAAGTCCATTTGGATTCATTTCATAGTGCTGAGGAAGGGTAGCTGTTGATTGTGAAACGCCATTGATTTCAAGAAAGAGAAACTATAAACATAATTCAAAAGTCAAAAAGAACATGAGGAAGAAGTAACCATTTTGAGTGAAAGAAGAAAACTACAAAAAGAACCAACCAAATTGAAAAACAGAAAAAGCACAACCACAAAAAGAAACCCAATTCCAATGCAAAAGAGAATGGAAAAGAAGGAAGCAGTTGAAGAGTAGACAAAAGTGCATTTTATGTTTTCCATTTTTGTTTCAATAACTAATGTTTTAAATTCAAGCTTGTTTAATGTGGTCATGCATGTCCTATTAGCTAGTGTATGATGTATGGTTTAGTTGCCTAATTGTATTTGTTTCTTAAAGATGCTTTAATCTCTAGCAATGTCATGATTTCAACAAGTACTGAATCGCCAACCAGGTAAATGTACATTCACGTCTTATATATATATATATATATATATATATATATATATATATATATATATATATATATATATATATATAAATTTTCAATGAGGATATTGCCTAAATTGCTTATAGAGTTTGTTCAAAATGTGAGATTTTTTTCCTCCTGTTTCATTCATCTATTGTTTGTTATTGCAAGGAAATATGCATTTGCTTGTATTTGTTTCTTCAAGAGACCTTGTTATAATAATTTGACCATTTCATGGGGAAAATGTCTTATCCGAAGAGTACTAGTGACTCTCCAATGTGCACGCTTACTAGGTTAGGACTACACAACAACATTTTGAGAGGTCAAGATGAAGCATGGTTTTAAAACTCATCGAACTGAGTTGATTGGATTTTGTGTGGCCTCCACAAGAAACCCATTTCCATCGAGTTTTTAAAGGAAAACACAAAAGGCTCATCAAGTGGGTTTGCAAATATGACCAAGTGTGGGACAAGTCGAGTAACTTGAAAAAGTATTTATGTCATTTAGTAGTTTATAGTGATCCTGGCAAAACCTTAATCCTAAAACTGACAGATCTATTCTTTGATGCGATTGCGTGAACTTCACTAGAGAATGCAAAACCTTGCCAAGAGAATGAAGGACCTCGTCAGTTCCTTTTCTATCTTCTTCTACTCTCTCTGTTTTTTTTTTCTGTGTTACTTTCTTGTTGCCCTCATCTATTTCTAATGTTTTTCAGTTTCTCTTTTTGTTTCAACAATTCTTTGTTTATCAGAAGTTTTCCTAAGTGATGATGTTTTCTGAGAGTTGAAGTCCAAACCTGAGAAGATAAAAAAGATCCAAAGTTGAAAAAAAAATGTGGTTTTCATCTGTGTATATGTGCCCTTTTAAAAAAAAGAAGATACTGGACATTTTATTAGTATTCAAAAATTAGAGTAAGGGTATAGAACTCTCTTTTTTTTTTAAAGTTTTGTTTTGTTTTATTTTATTTATTTATTTTTGCATTAGGTGTGAAGAAGTAAGTTGATAAAGAAATAGTAGGAAAGGAAATGAGAAAATGACTGTAGACTTATGGCTACAGATTATAACCGTAGCTTATATTATTGATTATATCGACCATATTTTGATAATATCGAGCATAAGTCATCGATAATATCGAGACCTGATAGATAGTATCGATAACTTATTTCGAGTAATGACCGTAGACCTACGCATAAGTTTCCCCTGCTCAATTTCTAGTTGCCCCGCTCAATTTCATGCTTACCCCACTTAATTTCCAGTTTGCACCGCTTAATTTCATGCTTTCCCCGCTCAATTTCATGTTTGCCCCGCTCAATTTCATGCTTGCCCCACTGAATTTCATGTTTGCCCCGCTCAATTTCATGCTTGCCCCGCTCAATTTTCAGTTTGCCCCACTCAATTTCATGCTTGCCCCGCTCAATTTCCAGTTTGCCCCACTCAATTTCATGCTTGCCCCGCTCAATTTCCAGTTTGCCCCACTCAATTCTTGTGAAAATCCTTTCAAAGAAAAAGATTCCTAAATAATACACTTGAGAAAAGAACAATTGGGCATTTTTTAGCTTAGACATAAGAGGAAACTTAATATTTTATTAATATAGTGAGGAACTCATGTACTTGTTAATGAAATAACATGTTCATGTCCACCAATTGAATGACATGAAAAAATCAAGTGACAAAATCAATGATATTGAGAAAGACTTGTGCATATTTAGAATTTCCAACAACATTCTCCAAAGACTTGTGCATGAAGCCTTCCTTTCTTGAGACTTTTCAATTCTTCTCTCATTAGCACTGACAAGTGAGCTTTCAAATACGGTTCATCAAGAAGAATTCCATAGAGAATCATTCTCAATGCAGGAAAATCATCCATGTCTCCGTGATTCAATGCAGCTGTAATTATAAGAACTAGTAATTAGTGGAATTTATCATAGAAGGTGTCAAAAATATTTTTTTAAAGAATAAATTGCCCAAAGAACATTTTTTAGGTTATTCAGCTCGAACAAGTGGAAGATCAAGTGCATTTCATTTCGCTTTCAGCAACACATCTAATAAGTCTTAAGTAGAAAACATACCTCTCAATGCAATGTGCTTATTGGAATGAACATTTCGAGCATCATTCAAAGCATTCCCCAGAAGATCCATAAAATATTCTTTTGGGACACCTCCATAGTTTAGTAGTGAAATAAAATTCTTATTTAGGTACGTTTTCCTTGGCTAGTTGCTAAAAAAGGAAGACAAGTAATTTGGATCCAATCTTCACAACACCTTTGCAGATAACAAATAACCGTTACATATAAGCACTAAAAGTTTACCTCGATAAATTTCATCGAGGCTTATTTAATGTTTGCGCAGCTTAATTTCATGGTAGATAAGGTCAATTTCATATTTGGTTATTGAGAACTCTTCCGGATATGGTTTGTTGGAGCCAAATGGAGAACACTTTGGTTATTGGGATTTACATGTATGATTTACAAGGGCATGCTTGAGTTGAGTGTAGGGTTTGTACACATGTTTTGTTGTGGTTATCGGGAGAATGGTGACCTCCAATCAGCTCTCAAGTGTCCCTTGGACTATCATGATCTTGAAGCTTAGACGGGCAAAACATTGCCTTTTTAGGTTACATTCTCTATGGTGTCCTAATGTTTTGTTTCTTTCTTCTTCTTTTTATTTATTATTATTTTTTTTTTTGCTTTATTTATTTATTTATTTTTGCATCAAGTGTGAAGAAGAAAGTTGATAAAGTAATAGTACTTATGGGGAAAAGAGAGGAGAAAATGATCGTAGACCGATGGCTACGGATTATAACCGTAACGATAGATTGTCGATAATATTGACCATAGTTCGATAATATCAAAGATGAATGCAAATTGTCCAACAACAAAACTCAAAAAATGGATGAATTTTCGATAATATCGAGATATGTTCGATAGTATCGAGCATGAGTCATCGATAATATCGAGACATGATCGATAGTATCGATAACTAATATCAAGTAATGATCGTAGACCTATAGCTATGGATTATAACCGTAGCAATAAGTACCGTGGCTGATCTGGCATCAACTGTAATAGGAAAAAAAATTATAGCCTTTTATGAACTACAGTTATGGCTACGGCTATAATCCGTAGCTATAGCTTTGATACATATCAAAAACATTGCGATATGTATCAAAAATTGCAGGATTTTTTATGCAAACTCGCTGGACAGTTCTGGACTTTTTTGATAATATCGAAAGACTTTTGATATATCAAAGCTACGGTTATAGCTGCAGTTATAATCCGTAGCTATAGCATCCCATTGACCCTTACTCACTAGCTTCTTCTTTTTTTCATTGTAATCTCCAGGGCATTTTGTGGGTACCATTATGAGGTATGTGTTATATCCAAACCGTCCATCTATTTAATGAGCTCGTATTAAGGCTTGAGATGAAAAATAAGACAGATCTAGCTATCAAGTGGACCACATTGTAAAAGGCAGTGGAGGATTGAACGTCTGCTATTGAAACCCTTTTAGGGGTCATATAAGTTTTGGATCATTATGAAAGTTATTTTTCCTCTTCATCCAGGTCTTTGTGACCTTATGAATAGATTGGATGAAAATAGTTCGATTATATTATGAAATAGTAGAGGTCCAATCTGAAAACTTTTAACTGAACTTTAAGAACATTTGCTGGTATTTTTCTTCTTGGGATAGTCAACTAGTGGTACTTCTCTAAATGAATCCAAATTAAGATACTTAGTATTTTGAATGAAAATTTGGTTGATGACCATCTTAGTCCTTAAAAAAAAAAAAAAAAAAAGGAAAAAGAAAACAAAGATTGACATAAATTTTTATTAGAGCACCGAGAAAGTGCAAAGATTACAAGCAAAGAAAAAAAAATGAAAGATTACAATCATTGATAGATTTAATACAACACACCCATTCTAGCACAAAAAGATGAGCCTTCAAAAAGACCTCCTCCACCTTGGAAGCACATGCTTTCAGTAGAGATTAATGGGCAAAAGAATGAGAATAGAATTGGCTTGAGCTTAATAGAAATTGCATGATATGATTCTTTGAAAAAACTGATTATTCTCACTCTATCTAAACATAGTGAAGATTTTGATAGGTGCTCCTATGAATCTTGTTTGAATCAATGCCTATAGTAGCATATAAGGACCTACCAATTACTACTATGGATAAGCGCTCCATAATTTTGATCATTTTCGATAAGTTGAATGTTTCAAATTTTGCTACTGTTTTTACTCTAATGCAGACTTAAAGAAGTTGTCCCGTGTTTCTTCTTCGTCTTCTTCTATTTGCGTTTATTTTTTTTTCTTGGGGGGGAGGGGGGGTGACAAAGAGAGATCTATCAAATGTGGAACCAATTAAGCCAACTTAAACAAAGAGCAAAAATCAAGTTTCTCAAGCCTTTGTTAGAACTACTAACAATGCTCAAAGTTCATTTATTCTACCTTATGTCTAACGATAAATAGAGACCAAACACATTGGGTGTAAAACTCTCCAACTATTTAAATATGTTTGAATATATTGTTACAAACATACAGTGATAAGTTTCCAAAATAGTTGGGAAACTTTCAAACTATCTTTTATACTAAACATGATCCTTGGATAGACATCAATCTTGCTAGTCATTCCTTCATGCTTTCAAATTTTGAATCATGTGTTGCTCTAGAGATGTTGCTTGAAATTCAGACACGTAGCGACTATCCCCAACACCACGTGTCAATAACTAAGTTTCCCTTATTCAAATAAAAATTTGGGCTTAGGAGTTAGCCAAAGGCCCAGTTTGGGTTGAAGAGACTCAAAAATGCCTTAGGGAAGATATCTACAACTCGATTCTCAGAAGAGACAAACCGGGCCACTAAAGAGCCAAGAGAAACTTTGAGCGGGGGCAAACTAGAAATTGAGCAGGGCAAACATGATATTGAACAGTAGGGTAAACATGAAATTCAGCGGGGCAAACTTGAAATTGAGCGGGGCAAACTAGAAGCTCAGACGGGCAAACATGAAATTGAGCGGGGCAAACTAGAAATTGAGCGAAGCAAACATGAAATTGAGCGGGGCAAACTAGAAATTGAGCGGGGCAAACATGAAATTGAGCAGGCAAACTAGAAATTGAGCGGGGCAAACTAGAAATTCAGCGGGGCAAACATGAATTTCAGCGGGGCACACATGAAATTGAGTGGGGCAAACATGAAATTGAGTAGGGCAAACAAGAAATTGAGCGGGGCAAACATGAAATTGAGTGGGGCCAACGAGAAATTGAGCGGGGCAAACATGAAATTGAGTGAGGCAAACTAGAAATTCAGCGGGGCAAACTAGAAATTCAGCGGGGCAAACATGTACATTAAACAAATACCTTTTTTCTTTTTTTTTTATATATAGTTTTTATGTTACTTAGAAGGTGTTTGATAAAACACCTGTAAAACCATAGTAGTTCAGGTGTTTATGAAAATGCCTCATGGCAAGGGCTGCATCACTCTAGGTGAGGCTGTGGTGCACCTAATATAGTCTTGAAAATTGGGTGGCTTTTCACTTATAGGACAAGACATAGCAAATTGTTTGCATTCTCTCTACTTGTGCAATCGTTTGCATTCAGTGGGGCAAACTGCCATTATTAGCAAGGAATGAATGTTTAATTGACCTATAAGTGAGGGAATAGAAACTTTACAGACATCATTTTTCGATAGTCAATGGAAGAATCAATTTTATGAACTAAACATCTCTCTTACGTTGAAAAGTTAACAGATGTGAGACAAACAAATTGTTTCCTTTTAGTGTTCAAATTGAAAGGAAAAAAGTGAAATAGCATGGATCTATAAGAAATCAAAGCAATAATTATATGTCACGCCCCAAACTCGGAAACCGGGCTCACAAAATTCGATCGCTTAATCCGGCAAACTGACAAATCTCCGTAGAACCCTATTCTCAGCTTCTAACGCCCATACGCCAGGTTCCGATCCTGGGATGCTACGAGGAGGATTTTTAACATCAGTTTAATTCGTAATGAGCACAACCAAAGGCATAACCCACAAACAACAACCAAAAACTCCATCACATTTCCACTATGATAAAAAACTTTACAAGTATAATGGCATAAAGGGAAATACAATGAGAATGGACAAAAAGCTCCAAAAGATCTTCTCTGCGCTCCTACCTCAACGCTGTTGCGTCCTCGCGTCACCTGCATGCAACGGTCGTGCATAAGCTTATAGAAAGCTTAGAGGGTGGTGAAGGTGTGTGCGCAAGGTATTAATGCAGATATACAGTATCAGAGTAATGCGGAACATGCTGGTGAATCCATGAATACCATTAGCCATACCAAGGCTATGCGATGCAAGGCATGAGTGATGTCGGTCATACCAAGGCCATGCGGTGCGAAATGCAACTCAAGCATACAAATCCTTATCTAAGTCCACATATCAGTACAGCTCAAAATCTGGGATATCACTGGGGTCTAATAGACTCTAAACCAGATTGCCGCCCTATCGCGCGCAATAAGGTAAGTGGAAGAGACCTCACTACCCACCTGCCAATATCGGGCACGGCTCGTCGATAGCGGACCCATTCCTCGAGCTGGTCAAACTCAGCCTAGCATTGCCCCCTCCTCTCGGGCAAGCAAGGCGTACCCCTTCCAACCGACCACGACACAGTGGAAAGCGCAGCCTCCTGGTAATCGGCCATCGGCGCTCGTGCACCCACTCGGTTTAGGCGTTGGAGCAACCTCTTGGTACCATAAGGGTTTAGGGACTTTCACCCAGGGATATCTATAGCACCCTATGTAGAACCAGATTTTCGGTATCCAATCCTGCCAACCACGATATGCCTGTGGAGGCTACGCCCTGATATCTCTAGAGCGTACAGTAACCATATCACACAATGCGAATGCATGAATCACACTATCTAGTCATGCAGCAATCCTGCATATCCCGTGCGCTCATGTGGGGCAACACCGCCTAACCGGGATCCCCTAAACAATCTGCCCGAAGGCATATGCTATGATCAGTCACTTCTCATACCAAGCATACATATGATGCGTATGATTATGAATCATGGGGCTATACTAAACATGTTATATGGGATAGATGTTGTTCATAAGGAGATGGGCCTAGACGGCTTACAAGTATGGGCCTAACAATGGGCCCTAGGGAGAATCATAATGCGGACATTTAACCAACATTATTCTACAACGTGGACGTCAAACCAACATTGCTCCCAAGGCATTGCCTGTCGTAAACATTATTGTATAAACCATATTGGGATCACACATTGCAATGGACCTTAGATACATCCCATTGGGCCTTAAATACATCAAATGGGCCTTATCACATGGGCCTTATATTCATCAAATGGGCCGTATTAATGGGCCTTAAGCGCATTGCAATGGGTCATAACCCGTGGGCCTTAGATTACATCAAATGGGCCTAATCTTATGGGTCTTATATGTATCAAATGGGCCACACCAATTGGGCCCCAGATTGTACATCAAATGGGCCTCAACCCATGGGCCACAAATACACTGAATGGGCCCCATACATATATTAAAGTGGGGTCCACTTGATCGGTAGATCTGATTCATTCTTT
Organism: Magnolia changhungtana; assembly: GCA_030180095.1. Classification (NCBI taxonomy): domain Eukaryota; kingdom Viridiplantae; phylum Streptophyta; class Magnoliopsida; order Magnoliales; family Magnoliaceae; genus Magnolia; species Magnolia changhungtana. Next base: position 1,824,454 of record JASAUF010000294.1, read on the forward strand.
AGCTCATGCCAACAAAATGAGCTTCCAAAAATAGATGGACGGCTTGGACGTAACACATGCATCATGGTGGGGCCCATGAAGGCCCACCATCACATATATATATATATATGAAATATAATATATATAATATTTATATACACAATATATATATATATACACACACGCACGCACACAGGTGCACACACATGCACGCGTACATGCACACGCACGCACACACGTATGCGCACACATGGACACACGCACGCTCCCATGCACATATAACAAATACATAACCGTGGGTTCCACCGTCCAGCGGACGGTGGAATTTTAAAACACATAATTCAATGTGGGCTCCACGTGGGGCCCACCACAATGTTTTTAGGCCATCCAGGCCGTCCATAAGGTCACCCAGGCCTAAATGACCGGTGAAAACAAATTTCACTTGGATCCAAAACTTCTGTGGGCCCAAAAAGGGTTTCAAGGGCAGAACTTCAATTCATACTGTTTTCTTTGGTGTGGGCCATCTGAAACTCTGATCGGCCTGATCTTTGGAGGGGCCCACCTTAGAGGTGTCCCACCAAATAAACAGCGATTAAGCATCATGGTTGGCCAGAGCCGTGGTGGCTACGTCCGTCCGTCCGCCGGGCCATTGGCGCATGGCAGCCGCCTCGTGCCTCTGACATCGCATATATTTTTATTTATTTCAGGCCCCACATCAAGTAAATCCAACCCGTCCATTGCACTCCGTGGCTCAAGACCGTCCAAACGAGTCCAATATTCGATGTTTTCCGGCACATAAAACTGTCCGGGTGACTTTCAACGGTAGAAGCTACTATTTAACAGGCTATGGTCTGCCTGAAGATCGGATAGACCCCATTTTTCGGCTCAACGCCTAAAGCAAGTCGGCAAATGGAATGGACAGCGTGGATTAATTCCATACATCCCGGAGGAGCCTACATGAGTGGGCCACCCATGAGCTTGGAAACAAGCTGACATTTGTGTTTTTCCAAACCACGTCCAACGTCCCTGGACGCTGGACGTTGCACGTAAATACATTAGAGGTGGGCCTTGCTTAGGTGGGCCACCTCAGGGAGGATGGTGTGGGTACAACATACACAAAGTGGGCCCCATTTGTAGATGGTTTGGATAGAATACATGCCTCATGGTGGGGTCCACAATATAAGGAAGATAGAGAAAGAAAGAGATAAAGGGAGATCGGTGAGGATGGAGGGGCCCCGCCACTATGGGCCCCTCTTGCATTCAACATACATCAAGGTGGGTCCCACTACACATGGGCCCACTAAATCTACAATCCAACGGTGGGGATCCCTTCCCCACCAAAGTAGACGGTCTAGATGACCCTAGGTATACAAGAAAATAAACATCATGATGGGGTCTATGGAGAATGGCCCCATCATGGAATGATCATGATGATCAAAGTGGGCCATCAGCCACATCTTAGGGTCCCAAGTAAGATCCAAACCATTGATCGGTTGGCCTCACTTGGCCCATCTTAAAAGAAATGAAAACTACTCTATTAAAGCACCCATCACTTGATCTTCTTGCTCCTATGGGTTCCTTAGCTCCTTAGCTTCAATTCCAATGGAGGAGATGATGAATGGATGGCTAGGATGGGGGATCTTGGGATAGAAAGGTGGGCCACACTTGTGGTTCCCTTGGAAGGGCTTGGAGAGGCTCATACGTATGGTGCTCTCTCTCTCTTGCTTGGAAATGGGATTTTGAGAAATGAAATGAGAGAGAGAGAGAGGGTTGTAAAGAAAGAGGAGTGATGATTGATGGATGTGTTGATGTGGGAGTGATGAGTGTAAGAAAGTTTTTACTTTTGTGGCCATTTGTGAAAGAAAAGTATGGGCTTTGTAAGAAACTTTTGACTTTGGGGTTGCTTGGGGAAGGGTGAAAAGGTGATGTGTACTTGACATGTACTTGACATGTTGGGATTGTTTGATGGGTGATTAATGTGACATCTTCTTGAGATTCTCTTGGGTTTCGTAACGCGTGGCGTTTTTCTCGCACCGAACGCTGGCCCATATCTCCTAGCCAGGGTATCGCCTCGGCGCGCGAGTCGCGGCATCGGAACCGCGGCGACGGTGCGGTCGCATTGGTACAAGTCTCGGTTTGAGTCGACATAGGTTGACGGCATGTGAATCAGGGTCGCGCGCAACGCCGGTTAAGGGTCAAAGGTTGCCGGAATTCAACTGGAAAGACCACTGAAGTATATGTAACGGTACGGTCAAGGATACGGGTCTTACATTATAAAACCCTGAATTTTTTCTAACTTCGAGATAGACGTCCTTAGGTAATGGGTCAATCCTAACACTTTCTTAACTTGTCTGAAATCAATCCCAAAGTCTAAAATCGCTTTTTAACCCATTTCCTTCAAAATCTCACCTTTCACAACCTTGTTCTTTAAATTTTTCTAAGTACTTTCATATTAGACACTAATCCTAAAGTTTAAATGATGAAGAACAATAATTAAATAAAAACTTACTGTAAATGGTAAATACATAGATAAAATGGGCTTTTAACCATTAACCTTTTTAGAATCTCATAATATAAATAGGTTATTTGGATAAATCAGTTTCTCCTACCCCAAAATCATATATTTCACATCGCGTAACCCATTCCAGATTGAAAGATGCACCCGTTTCAAGTATCAGGTGGCAAAACAACATTAAACGGACTCGGAGGGCCAAATGACGTAAATTAGGGGGACCCAGGTGGGTCCCGCACTTTTTCGACACCCTGGGGGGTGGATGCCATCATCCCCAGGGCGATCCATCACTCCAGGATCCAGCGGGAGGCGATGGCATGCCAGATCGGCGAGGCCTCACCGACCAACGGGCTGGGCGGCCTATTTTTCTACACTGTTTGTCCAATTTCAAAACATCATATCTCCCTCGTTATAACTCTGATTTAAGTGATTCAAAAGTCAGATTGAAGCTTGATAAGTTTAGTTTCATATAAAAATAATTGAAAATATAATAAAAATTTTAATATAGTTAAATATAGGCCGTTGTGACACCTATTTGAAAATCATCAGTTTAGACAACTGCTGCTTCGAGAATTTTTAGAATTTTTTTTACGATAAAAAATCTAATGAAATTTGATAAAGATGAATTAAACTTGATGAAAAACTACTAAAAAAATAATTAAAATAATATACTACTTAAAAGTTTCAGAAAGGGGCATCGAACTGCCTTAGGACCTTATTCTGTCGTAATTAGGGCATAATTTAGTTAAGTACTAAACTGAATAATCAGTAGAATTAGCTTGAATCACTTTAAATATGATCTATGAGACCCAAAATGAGTAGAGCTGTTAACGCTACGTTACTTAAAAACCTAGGATCAATTTCTAAACCTAGTTGCTCTCGGGAACACTTTGAAACTCCGTATCGGACCTGGACCGTGCGTCAAAAGTCCGATGACGGCGAAGCTATACGGTTATGACCGCCTTGCCAGACTTGACAACCATCTCGAAAATCAAATCCAGATAGTACCCAGAAGCACGCAACTTGAGCTCGGAGTGAAGTGCGTGAGAAACATGAATACCTTTAGAAATTGAACTCAAATTTAAGTGATTTGGGTCGTTCGCTTACAGGCCAATTTTAAGGTTCCAGACCGTCGGAATCTGACCCAATTACACCCTCGGATCAGTAAAAATTTTCAACACATGTTAGTGTACTTGTGGCCCTGATCGAGTGGTGGTGACCGTTGAACTGAAACTGGTCCATCACGGTCGATCCACAAATCCAATCGAACCGAAAACTTAACTCGACTTAGATCCAGCGTCAGGAACCTTAAGTCCAACCACACGCAGAAAAGGGGCCTCCAGATGTGCTCCGTTAGACCGAAACAGACCCCTTTTGGCTATAACTTAAGTATACCATGGCCCTGGGGCCATTAACATCGATTCTGGGCTTATAAATAGCCCTTAAACCCCCTCACTCCCAATCCATATGAATTTCTTAAAAACCCTAGGTGAGAGAAAGAAAAGGAGAGAAAAGAGGAAGGAAAGAGGAGAGATTCTTGGGGATTGTTGTTGGGATCTTTTCCCACAACTCCACATGCCGTTTCGCTTCTCTACTACGCTACTCAACTTGTTTCGATTCCGATTTGGGTAAGAAATCATAACCCTAATCTCGTTTTAGAAATCAAAATAGAGATATCAGCAAAATATCTAATTTATTTCGTGATTTAGGTAGCCATTGTGTCGTAGACAAAGGTGTTATATTCAAACTGAGTTCGGTTCGAGTTTACCAATGAAAGGTGTGGACTATAAACATTTAAGTTATGGTTTTCAAGGCTTTCAATGTCAGTTAATGATTTATAACTGACTTGGTTGTCGTTTCACATGTTAGATACGTCGTTTTCCTCGCTTTACAGATATAGATGAATTATGTTGAATATAGTGGAACTCATATGTTTGTTGAAATATTTGAATAAGTATGGAATTTGGATTCGTGCTTACCATAATTATCCGTCGTGGATACATGATTGTTGTATATGTGACAACTCCTTATTGAAAGGATTTGCCCTCATATATGTTATGACTAACATACGTTATATATGTTGAAGTGTGTAGTCTAAGTGTTTGTTATAATGTTTGAATGAGTATGAATTTATAATTGGTGCATGCCCTGATTATTGGTTGCTAATGCATGATTGTTGCACTCATGGTAACTCCTTGGTGAAAGGATTCGCTACTATATGTGTTTTAATTAACGTACTACATGTATGTAATATGTGTATTCTAAGTGTTTGATAAAATGTCTGAATGAGAAAACACTTGCTATAATGTGCTGAACGAGGGTGTTGAGATAGGATTCTCAGTCCCCTTATTTAGGGTTGCAGTTTCCGTCATGTAATCTATTTTACTACTATGTAATTTGTGAATTAAATGCTAATGTATGTTAACATGTATTCTATGTGTTCGTTGAAATGCTAATATGAGATCTATATTTAATTGTGTTGTTATATGCTGTCTTGGCTATTGCATCTGAATGCTATTGATCTGGAGTGTGTTTGTGGCTACGCTGTAGTCCAGGCAATCGGTAATGATTTATGACCGGTGGCTGAACTGTTTCAGCCACGACAAATGCGTTCGACGAATCCGAGTCGTACGTCGCTTGACGACAGTGGCTAGGCCACGCGGAATGCTTACACGCTCCATGTCGATTGGCTCGACGTACACTCGTTCTAGTCGTGCTTGTTAAGTAACCCGATTGGCCCAATGTATGTTCACCATGTATGGACGCTATTGTTTGAATCTAAGGTACCAACTTACCAGTGTAAAGCCCGTTTAACCTTGGTACCTCGATCCGCTAAGACTCATGAGCCGAGCATGGTGGTATGAGACACCGTGCTGTCGGCCTACGCTGGGGCGACGAGCCTCCCCGTAGTGACCAGTGAGCAACACCATCTCGTGAGCTGAATACGGTGGTATGGGACACTGTATTCGAGCTGTCGCCCTATACTGATCAGGTGACGAGCCCTTTGTAGTGACCTCGAGCATACTCTGAGACTGCGTTGAGGCGATGAGTCTTTTCGTAGCAACTAGAGTATAAACTAGGCCTACATTGATCAGGTGACGAGCCCTTTGTAGGACCTAGAACCGCAATATCGTATGAGATTTGCTAAGACTGACGACCCTAGAATGGATCATTGTTTGGGCATTGATATAAGGGAGGTACCTTAGCTTCCCAATCCTGCTGTATGAATAAACTTAAGTAAGAACCTTGCTAATTATGAGCATGCACCACATTACGTGTGCCTTTGGCATAGCAGGTCAAGCACTGAGGAAGGGTTGCATGCCGCGATCGTAAGATGAAGTCACTGAGGGAGTGTAGGTGAGGGCATGCATCATTATTTCATATCATTCTTGCATTAATAAGAGTACTTAGGACCTGATTGTTGTATTGCGTTATTATTACTACTTGACTGAATTGATAACATGTTAACCTTTGCTTTATAGCTCCACTGAGTTGATCACTCACTCCCACGTTCTGGGACGGTGTTTTAAACACCAACCAGACTTTGTCTTAGCTGCAGGTGATGGCGATGCTTACGAGGCGGAGCCAGATTTTGAGGATGATGAGGAGGCGTTCTCCTATATGTAGTTATCAGGCGGGTTCATGTGAGCCGTGTCCTGATCGATGGGGCTTGTAGAGTTGCTGATTAGATGACATTACACATTTTGTATATTTTAAAACTTTACATGTAAATTATTGACCTGGTAACATAATCATACTCAGGAGACCTATGATTACTTATAAGTTTTATATATCTATCACAGTCTTCCGCTTGCTTAACTTGATCGTCTCTGGAGTATGATATGTTGTTTTGATTTAATCTCATTCATATTTAATGTGTTAATACAAATAACATTTAATCATCATTATCTATGTTGCATAAGTGATGCGTTGGAACTCGAGAGTTGAGCTCCTGCTCGACCCCCGATTTTCAAGGCGTTACAATAATAAAGAAACCTGAATTAACAAAGAGGAGAGGGAGACTCTCAGAGCCATCTGTAAGGTCTCGACCTCGGCACAGTTGTCGCAGCCACTTCCGGCTCCGCAGCTTGGGCCTGGATATACTTCATTTTTTGAAGCATGCCTTAAAATGAGCCATCAATTTCATTTTAGCGGGGTAAACATGAGCCATTAATTTGAAGCATGCCCCGCTCAATTTCATTTTTGCCCCGCTCAATTTCTAGTTTGCCCCATTCAATTTCATGTTTGCTCTGCTCAATTTCTAGTTTGCCTCGCTTAATTTTATATTTGTCCCCCTTAATTTTTAGTTTGCCCCACTCAATTTCATGTTTGCCCCACTCAATTTGTAGTTTGCCCTTCTCAATTTCATATTTGCCCTACTTAATTTTCAGTTTGCCTCACTCATTTTCATGTTTGCCCCGCTCAATTTCTCGTTGGCCCCGTTCAATTTCATGTTTGCCCCGCTCAATTTTATGTTTGCCCCGCTGAAATTCATGTTTGCCTCGCTGAATTTCTAGTTTACCCCGTTCAATTTCATGTTTGCCTTGCTCAATTTCTAGTTTGACCCGTTGAATTTCTAGTTTGCCCCGCTCAATTTCTGTTTGACTGTGAAATGAAGGGAACTGACTGTGAAATGCACGGAATTGACCGTGAAGTGAAGGGAATTGACCATGAAATGTATGGAATTGACTGTGAAGTGAATTGGAATTGCCAGTATTGATCGTGAAATGCATGAAATTGATCCCGAAGTAAATGAAATGAATGAAATTGATTGCGAAGTGAATGAAATGGATTTTCGACCATCGACTTGATGGAATCTTGAAAAATAACCAGGTTGGTTTGCTAAAATAGTTTCTCCTACCCCAAAATCATATAGGGTACGTTAAGGCCCTGTTTGGGCAACAGGATTAGAAGGGATTAGGTGGGATTGGATTCATCTGGTTCCGTGCCAATTCCACTCTATGTTTGGCAAAGCTTGGAATTAGATCGGATGGAATTACATTGGATCCCGTGTCAATTTCACTCAATGCTAGCAAGTTGTGTAGGTCCCACCCTGATGTGTGGGCTATATCCACACCGTCCACCCATTTTTTGAGATTATTTTAGAGCATGGGTCAAAAAGTAATTCTAAAGCTTAAGTGGACCCACCACCTTGAATGGGGATTGAATACTTATGAAACTTCTTTGGCCCACATAAGTTCGGATCTACCTCATCATACCATAAAATGAGGTTACAAAACAAATCGATTTGATATAATACATGTGTTAACGGTAATTTCAAATGATGGTGGGTATATCCATTTAATGTACCACCGTATTATCAACAAAGCAGTGCAGTAATCTAATCCCATGGAATCAGGGGACAATCCTTGCCATGGGTAATAATGATGTTTTTTTTAATACAATCCCACCTAATCCCTTCTAATCCAGTTGCCCAAACACGGCCTAAGTAACTAATTTTGGTTTAAAAGATATTTTTGTTAAATGAATAAAGAAAGAAATTTTAAAAAAAAAGAGAGAAATTTTTTTTTATATGCTTATATACACATATTTATATAAATATGTATTAGAAAATATTGTAGGTAGAATAAAGTTTTCCATGTAAAAAAAAAAAAAAAAAAAGAAGATAAAAAATAATTAAAAAAAAAGATAAAAAATAAAATAAAATTTGTATAGACTAACACAGACTACAGTTATAACTACGGTTATAATCCGTAGCTATAGGTTAAAATCACCTTCGATACATATTGAAGGTCTTTCGATGTTATCGAAAACGTTTATAACTGTCCAGTGAGTTTGCCAAAAATATCGTGCAATTTTTGATACACTATAGCTACGGATTATAACCGTAGCTCTAATTGTAGTAGACTATTACGGTTGTCTGTGTTTTTTTTTTTTTTTTTTTTTTTTTTTTGTGTTGCTTTTGTGGGTCCTATCATGAGGTTTGTATTATATCCAAACTGTCCATCTATTTGGAGAGATCATATTAAAGCTTGATATGAAAAATAAGATAGATATAACTATCAAGTGAACCACACTATAAAAGGCAGTGGAGAATTGAATGTCTACCATTGAAACCCTTTTAGGGTTTACAGAAGTTTTGGATCATTATGAAATTTGTTTTTCCTCTTTATCAAGGTCTTTGTGACCCTATGAAGGAACTTAGATGGAGAGGATTTCTCACAAACATCACAGTAGGCCCCCTAAAAGTTTTTAATGGTCGACGCTCATTCAACATTGTTTCCTAGGATGTGGTACATTTGAAATATGGATATACCTCATTTTTGGTCTTATACCATAAAATGATCTGGAAAAATATATGGACGGCATGGATGAAAAGCATACATCATGGTGGGGCCCACACACCACCGACCATCCACCATTGGCGGGTGGCAGGCGGAGTACCCAATCCATTTCCATGAAAGGAGGGGTATTTTCGTCCTCAAATTCGCTGTCCGTTCGCTGTCCGTACAAGCAGTTCTAGGTTGCAAAACAAAGTTTGTATTCTTTCATAAAAACAGCTGGATACAAGGTGGGGCCCACAGCCCTAAGTTTTTCTTCTAAAAATACTAGAATTTCTAAGGCAAATCGCAGGAGGATAGATTGAAGATCAGATGTGCCAACGGTGAACACTTGTGAGGGATCTGGACCAATCATTATGTGGGCCCAATCGCGAGCATGCGCTGAACCATAAGGTAGGGTGATATGATGAAAATTTACACTTAGAAAGAACGGGAAATTATAATATACGTCCCAACCCAACGGGTGGTAATCAGCACATGTCCGAGCTATGTGGGGCCCACAATGTGGGAGCGACATCTAACCATGATGTATGTGTTGTATCCACACCGTTCATCCATTTGCAGATATCATTTTAGGCTATAATATATCCAAAGAACGGGGCAGATCAAAATTTGGAGTGGACCCCACCATAGAAAACAGTGGGAAAGTGACGTGCACAATTGAAATCCTCCTAAGGTCCACCATGATGTTTATTTGAGATCCAACTTGTTCACGTGTTAACGCAGACATGAAAGAAGGGAAAACACAAATATCAGTTTGATCGAAAACTTTTGTGGCCTTTAAAACTTTTTAATGGTGGCGTCAATCTTCCTACCATTTTTGTGGTAGGGTCCACTCGAGCTTTGGATCTTGCCCTAATATGATCTCTCCAAATGAATAAACAGTGTGGATACAAAACATACATCATAGTAGGGCCCACAGAACTTGGTGATGTCACTTGAGTAGCGAGGCCGTGTCCCACGGTCAGGCCGTAATTGTGGGCCACATTAATACGTGTTGTATATTGACACCGTCTATATAATTTTCAGATGGGCCCAAAAATGAGGCATATTCAAATCTCTGGTGGTGAGATTTCTTACCGTAAGTAGGCTCTTATCACACTGAGTAAACTCAGTTGACCCCACCGTAAATGTACGTGGTTTATCCACGCCGTCCATCTGATTTTTAAGCTCATTTAAGGGGTTGAGCCTAAAATTTGATCATATCCAAAATCATACCACATAAAACAGTGGGAATAATGATTTCCACCGTTGAAACATTTCTGGCCCCCACAGTGATGTTTACTTGTCATCTAACCTGTTCATAAGATCACACACATATGGATGAAGGGAAAACACAAATATAACCTTGATCCAAGACTTCCGTGGCCCCCAAAAAATTTTCAACGGTAGATGATCAATTCACATTGTTTCTTGTGGTGTGGTCCTTTTTAATCTCTGGGTATGCTTCAATTTCAGGTTAGATAACTAAAATTAACCGGTAAAATAGATGGACGGAGGGGATCAAATACATAAATCATGGTCAACATCACAGAGTTTACTCAGCACGCTAAGCGTACGCGATCCGCTTCCGGTGATTCTGGCCACTCTTAAAAACGGACGCGGATTTCCTGCTGATGCCTTCCACGTCAAGTTACTGTGCAAAGATGATGAGCGGGGCCCACCACAATGTTTGTGAGAAATCCACTCTGTCCATATGTTTTGAGAGCTCATTTTAAGACGTGAGACTGAAAATTAGGTGTATACAACACTAGAGTGGACCACACGAGAGTAAACAGTTGGCATTCAGTAAGCACCATTGAAACATAATGGTGGAGTCTAAGAAGGTTTCAACCGTGGAATTCCACTAACGTGAGTGTGTGGGGTGTGTGTGCGTGTGTTTAAAAAAAAAAAAAAACCGTGGAATTTCTTTCCCCGATTCTCCCTCTGGTGTGATCTACTTTAGTTTCGTATCCACCACATTTTCGTTCGTACATCCTAAATTGAGCTCTCAAAATAGACGGACAGAATGGATTTCTCACATACATTGTGATAGCCCTACACATCATCCTTGCACAGGAACTTCCTGCGCGGAAGGCTTTCGCAGGAAATCCGCGTCCCTTAAAAGACTCCGAAAGGCTCTGTAATATTTATTTGCCACCTAACTTATTGATGGACGCGGATTGCGTCTACTCCCGGCCGTCCGGGCAGGGCTCTGTGGAGCCCACCGTGATGTAACTGTTTCATCCTGCCGTCCAATGATTTTTTCAAAAATTTTTAATATGTTGACCAAAAATTGAGGCAGGTCGAGGGCTTGAGTGGACTACAAAGTGGGAATTGAACGTCCACCATTAAAAGCTTCTTCGGGAGCCATAAAAGCTTCGGATCAAGCTGATATTTGTGTTTTCACTTCATCGACGTCTACGTGACCTTATGAATAGGTTTTATGGTAAAAAAAAAATCACGTGGGCTCTTAGAAAGGTTTCAACGGTGGGTGTCATATCTGTGCAGGTTCCTTTGGTGTGGTCCATTCAACCCTTGGCACTGCCTCATTTTTTGGATCATATATTAAAATTTTCTGAAAAAATAGTTGGACGGCGGGATAAAACAGTTACATCAGTAGGACGCAATCCGCGTTCCTCATTGATAAGGTCACACGTATCTAAAACAAAAATACATTTATCAGCTTCATCTAAAACTTCTTGTGGCCGATGAGAAGTTTTTAATGGTTAATCACCACGATTCCTACGGTTTGATCCACCTGCGATTTTTATCTGCATTTTTTTTTTTAGTCCATTCCCTAAAATAAACTGAAAAAAAGGTATGGGCGGCATGGATATATAACATATACGTCGAGGTGGGCCAACGGTCACGGCCTGACCGAGCTCAGTGTTACCCGACCTGACGGAGTCCGCTCCCCACTGGTAAAGGGACGGACGCGGATTGCGTCCTACGCTCGCCCGGACGGACCACTGTGATGTAACACCGTTAATTGTTTTTATTTGATTATTTTAATATATGACCCAAAAATTGAGGTAGGTTTAGGGCTTAATTGGACCACAAATTGTTTATTAAACTTCTACCATTAAAAACTTCATAGGACCTGGAGAAGTGTCGGATCAAGATGAAATTTGTGTTTTCACTTCATAAAGTCTGCAAGACCTTATTAATAGGTTAGGTGGTAAAAAAAATCACGGCTGCCTTTAGAAATGTTTCAACGGTGGGTATCATTATCACTGCAACTTACTTTGATGTGGTCCACTGGATCCGTTAATCTGTTTTATTTTTATGTATAATACCTTAAAATGTTCATATAAAAACGATTAACAGTGTGGATAAAATAATTACATCACGGTAGGCCCAACAGAGCCCTACCCGGAATGTACTTCGTCCGGGCTGGGCTAGGACGCAATCCGCGTCCGAAAGGTACGCCCCCACAAATACAATAGAAACTTTCAGATTTAATGCGTGGTCCACCATTTCGTGTATATATCATCCAACCCATTCTTCAGTGGGCCCCACCACAAAAAAGTGAACCACCGAAATTAAAGCCTCTACAGTATAGGTGGGCCACATCAAGTAAATATACAGGTCTTAGGTGTGATTGTACATTTACCTGATATTTCGATGGGGATGATTTTTGGGATGAACGGTCCCTATAAGCAGGCGCATTACATTTACGGTTTGGATTCCAGGTACGCACCAGACGCAAGTGACCATTTCCACGAAAGAAAGTACCATGTGTGCTGAGTTCACCTCTTCAATTCTCCACGCCCAAAAATGCTTTTGTTTTTCTTAAAAAAAAGAAAAAAAGAAAAAACCCCGTTTCCCTCTCTACCCTTGTTACTCTTTCCCTTTCCTCGGAGATTTTTTTTTGTCTTCTTTATCCGATGGGAAGCTGAAAGATAAGACTATCCCTCTTGATTTTTTTAAAAATAAATAAATAAATAAATAAATTTATTATTATTATAAAAAAAGAAAAAGAGCCAAAAAAATGGCTTCCATGAAGCTGGGCTCTAAACCAGAGTTCTTCTCACGTGACGGTCAGACATGGTACGTATCTCCGTATATTTATACGCTTTATTTGGTAGTCTTTCTGCATTGTCGAGTATTCTCCTTCTTCTTATTGGATTTATGTGAAACAAGAGAAAATCAGATTTCCCTCATTTTCATGTTCTCTTCTGCTACTCGTTTATTATTTCTTTGATAATAATAAAATAATTGTAAATAAATAAATATTATAGTATATGGTTTTTTTAGTTGCTGTGTATGATTGATGTGCTTTGTTACTGCAATGTCTGGAGTAATGCCTTAGTTGGTGGACGTATGTATGTACGTATTTTATGTATGGGAATGATCACATGCAGTAGCGACCTGTGATGTGTACATGACATCCAATCCGTCCACCAGAGACTTCCTCTTGTGTTTGCCCAGGGATCCAAAAATCATGCCGATCAGCGTATAAGGTCACATTGTCGATGCCTGCATATGAAAGGTTTACAAAATGAATGTAGAAATTTTCCTTCATTGAACCCTATGGGCCATCTACGTTAAATACATGTACAAGATAAGATAAACTTCAAACAGGTATACTTGATATTTAAATATCAAAATTTAATCATTTGGCGGAAGCAGAGAAGAGAAAATAGGTGGTTGAGATTGAGTTTGGAGTGGCTGTAATGTGGAGGGATTATTGTTTACACACACCCACAAGCTAAATGACCGTTTAGCAATGTGAAGCTTATCTTGCAAGAGACATACTAAGAAGTGCTCAATCCCTTAGTAAAGATGTCAGCCACTTTGGTCAACTATACCAACGAACCATTGCTGGATATCACCACCAGTAACCTCTTCTCTAATGAAATGACAGTCAACTAAAACGTGCTTCGTGCGTCCATGATAGACAGGATTGGAAGCGAGAGAAATGGCACTGATATTATCGCAGTGCGTGAGAAGTGGATCCTTTAAAAATAGCATTAAATATCGCAGAAGCATGCAAATCCAAAATAGTTTGGCAATGATGAGAGCAAGGGAGCGATACTCCGATTCAATCCATGAATGGGAAATTGTGGGCTATTTCTTAGCACTCCATGAAATTAAATTGCAGCCAAGAAAAATTGCAAAGCTAGATGTATATCAGTGGTCATCAAGGTCACCAGTCCAATTAGCATCAAAGTAACAAGTGAAAGAGGACTCGGGCGAAAGTGACAGGAGATGGTGCCTTTAAGAAAGCGAAGAATACGCTTGACGGCAAACCAATTGCAGAACAAGGTGCATGCATAAATTGACAGACCTGGTTGACGACAAAGGCAATATCTGGTCTTGTAAAGGTGATGTATTGAAGGGCACCCATAATGCTCTGATACTCGTGAGGATTAGGTAGAGGATCACCGTCATACTTAGAAAGTTTAGAGCCGAAAACTATCAGAGAGTGTATGGGCTTTGCGTCATGCATATTTGTGCGATGCAGAAGATCTAAGACATACTTGGACTGCGTTAAATACATAGCATTCCAGGGCAGAGTGGCCAACACAGTTACATATTTGACATATAGTAGCAGTATTAGATTTGGATGGTTGCTGTTGTTGACCTGATTGAGAGGAAGAGGGGCCACTAACACCCCACCCCCCCCGACCGTGAAACGAGGTTCTACCCCAAGAACCGCCATGTGAGGAAGAGGTCTTAAGGTGTATAGAGTGCAGTAGTCGGTTGCTTCACAGATGAGCTGGAAAGATGTGAGTCCAGCCGTAATTCAAAGGTCAGGAGTTGACCAAAAAACTCCTCAAAGGTGATCGGTATTGTACGATTGGCAATAGACGTGTGCACCAATTCATACTCTTGACCCAAGCCATTAAGGACTTGATTGCAGAGGTTATATCCAGTGACAAGCTGACCGATTGCTTTCAGAGCATCGGTGAGATTCTTCATTTTATCAAGATATTCAGTTATAGACAAGTTGCCTTTACAAAGGTTTTGAAACTGGTGCTTCAATTGCAAAACTCGCGATCTCAATTAGATTAGATGCAACTTTTCTAACCGGAGCCAAACTTCCCGTGCAGTTTGCAGGCCAACGACACGTTTGAGAACCTGTGGAGTAAGAGTAGCATTGAGTCATAACAATACAAGAGAATCTTGCTCCAGCTAAGCCTCAAAGGCGGGGTTGATAGTAGACATGGGCTCTCCTTTATCATCAAGAAGAAATTAGTCTGGACATTCTGATGAACCATCTATAAATTTAAGTAAATTGTTTGCCCAAAGAATCGAGATAAACTGGCTCTTCCATGACAGGTAATTATCAAGATTCAACTTAATGGAGACGAAGCTTGTAACACTGGAAATGGAAATACCGGTTGTGGAGGTAGCATGAGTGGCCGTGGGAATGGTATTCTCTGTTTTTTTGTTATTGTTTTTTTTTTTTTTTTTTTTTTTTTTTTTTTTAAATTTTTTTTTTTTTTTTTTTTTTTGTGTGTGTGTGTGTGTGTGTGTTTTTTTTTTTTCAAATTACATAATAAAAAATGCAAAAATAAAATTACTTCACAACTAATACATTGATGTTGAAAATCATAAGAGGGTGAGAATCGCGAAATGCAACTGAAAATGGGTTGCTGGACCCTTGCTAACGTGGAGGAAGATTGAGCCGTGGCAACAGTGGAGGCTGTCGGAGAGCTGATTCGATCGGTACTGGAATATGATGCAATCGGAGATGTCGAGACCCGAAGTGATCAGTGGATCAAGTCTCGGTGAAGTCCGAGTTGATTGGAGTAGTGGTATTTGAAACAATCGGAGTTGCTTATCTCAGTCCAATCCGATTGGTGATGCTGAGATCCGAGTTGAGTAGTGAAGCAAAAAGAGTGCTGGAAGCTGATCGGTTAAGAGGAGATGACGATCTCAGTCCAAACCTATCGGTGAGATGGTGATGTCAAAAGTTGTCTCCAGCGGCAAAGTGGAAATCTGAAGTAAATAAGGAGTCGGAAATGGATTTGGTGGAGTTGTTGGCAACGCGGAAGCTGAGGCAAACAGGGAGTTTGAAATCCGAATCAAATAGGGATTTGATTCGGTCGTGCCGAGACAATTCTTAATTGAGTCAAAGATGCTAAGATGATCATAATCGATTTGGTGTCTGTTGCAACGATCGATCGGAATGCCAAGACACTCGAAATGAATCGAAATCTCGAGGTCGATACGAGTTGATCGGAGTAGTGGTATTCGAAACAATCGGAGTTGCTGATCTCAGTTCGATCCGATTGATGATGCTGAGATCCAAGTTGAGTAGCGAAGCAAAAAGAGGTGTTGGAAGCCGATCGGTGATGCAAGTGGAGATGACGATCTCAGTTGAAACTGATTGGTGAGATGGTGATGTCGAAAGCCGTCTCGAGTGGCAAAGTGAAAATCTGAAGTAAATAGGGAGTCGGAAATGGATTTGGTGGAGTTGTCGGTGACGCGGGAAGCTGAGGCAAATAGGGAGTCTGAAATCCGAATCAAATAGTGATTTGATTCGGTCGTGCCGAGACAGTTCTTAATTGAGTCAGAGATGCCGAGATGATTGTAATCGATTTGGTGTATGTTGCAACGATTGATCAGAATGCCAAGACACTCGAAATGAATCGAAATCTCGAGGCCGATACAAGTCGATCGGAAGTAGGTGCCTGTTGTGAGTCCGATACGATCGGAGTGGGTTGCCTAGATGCAATGAGTAATCTGGAGCAGTCAATGATGATAAAAAAAAAAAAAGCAATGCATAGCGAAAGCTGATGCGATGCAGATGAGTCGACTAGCAACGCAAATCAGTAGAGAACTAAAACGACAATCGGTTCAAACGGCTAGATAGGGCGCACAATGATGGAGAGAATGGATGGCTTCGATCAAAGAAATCTAGCTGAAGAGCAAGGATATGATCCAAAAAAAAGGAATCGATTCCGATTCGAACAGAATCCTGATACCGATTTGAAAAAAACGGAACTGCCGATAATGTGGAGCCAGAACATAGGCAGCTTTGGAATCGTGTGATGATCAGGCCGGATTGAATGGTGAAGAACGAACTGATCAGACACGAATGGTGATTAGATTTGAAGGGTGATAATACAGTCGACAGAACCGATCCAAACAGGAATGCTTGCGGTGAGATGATGGGAAGGACGTATCGGTCAACACTTTCAACACCAAGAGGAACTACCGATCAAGTCAGCTCAGTCGGATGCTGATAAGGTTGAGTTTTGATGGTGTTAATCTAAGCCAATTAGATGATTGAAACGAGCTGTCAATTAGGATCGAAACGCAAAGGAAGGAGTTTCCCTCTAGGCTCTGATACCATGAAAGGTTTACAAAATGAATCGAGAATTTTTCCTTGATTGCACCCTATGTGCCATCTATGTTAAATACATGTACAAGATAGAATAAACTTCAAACAGTTACACTTGATATTTGAAAATCAAAATTTAATCATTCAGCGAAAGCAGAGGAGAGAAAATAAGATGTGGTTGAGATTGAATTTGGAGTGGTTGTAATGTGGAGGGATTCTTGTTTGGAGCATACCCAATGAGAAAAATATGACTGGTTTGCTCTGTAATGCGTAGGCACATGAGGCCCTGTATACATATGGCAAAGAGCAAACTCCTTGCTAATGTACATGTGCATGTATGTGGATGTATCTACATGATTCTATGCTACAATGAATAAACAAGCTCCTTCATGATGTATGCATGTATGGTCATAAGTTTGATCACTGGTTACCTACGAAAACTGGAAATTGTATGTAATTTTATCAGATTGACAGCGGAACTGTTTGCATCCAATGAAGGGAATGCCGTCAGGCTATTGATCGCATGTTTTTGACAGGATGTATGCATACATCCATGTATATATTAGAAGCCATAGGCTTGGTTTTGGGGACCCACCGTATAAAATGTGGATATATGTGTCTTACGTATGGATTTATTAGGACCCGAGGTACATTGTAACCAAATTGCAAACATACGACTACCTAATCGAATTAGAGAAAATTTGAAGCACCTCAAGGAGAAACTGGGGGATGGGGATGCCGACCGTTGGAACCTTCTTGATGCCAGTGAAGTTTTGGACCAACAGAATATTTGAGTTTGACTGACATTCACCAAAGCCACTTCCCAAGCAGATAGCTATGGTAGCTATAGTAATAATTCCTTGTGTGTTTATTTATATTTATAAATATGTGCAACAGCCATTTTTTTTTTTTTTTTGAAGACACAGGGTGTCCTTACCTCTTTTTTGACGTGAGACTAATCTCTGCGGATACACGCAATCACCCACAACCACGTGTATCGGGTAAAGCCAAGGAGGGCAATCGAACCCTCACCTATAGGGGGCAAACCTATGGTGAAGACCATTCGCCCAAACCTCATTGTTTTGATATTTTTATATCCATTTGTTTTGATATTTTTATATCTTGTCTCGTTTAGGTTGCATTTGGATGCAAAAATCAATTGAATAGCAAACATTCAGTTTCATCAAGAGGAAATGACAAAATTAATGATGCTGTAGTCTTCAGAGTGCAGAACTAAACCCCAAATTGCATTCAATTTTATTTAATTATTAATTATTATTATTATTATTATTATTATTATAAAAAAGAAAAGCAGTTTGGAGTCCAGATCCTCAATATGACCGCAAAGGAAGTTGCAACTTGGTCATTTCCACTTCATTAGACTAAAACTTGCAATTCAGCTCAGTTGTGTACCCAAATGCACACTTAATGAGATGAATTTGAGGCAGCAAAGTTTCATGATTCAAAACTCAGTTCAGATTCAAATATGCACACCCTGTAGTCAATTCAAAATTCGGTTGATTACTGGATCAAGTGTTTTGATACTGAAAGGCCTATGTACTAGCTAGATTATTATTATTACTAGTGGGTATGTCACGTGCAGCAGATACAGAGAGAGGGGAGTGATTTGCAAGATGTGGGAGAGAGGGATGGAGGACCGATTGAAAAGGGGAGTTATTGATACTCTGGTAGAGTATGCCACCTGATATGCATGCATTTGGAACTTGTACATGTGGCATATACTAAGTTTTACCGTCCAAATTGGAAAACACGCTTTGAATGGGTCATAATCCAAAAATCATAGTCTGAGGAATCCTAAATTCTGATTTGGAGATGGATGTTTCATAAATTCAGACAAATAGGATATTTTTTACTGAATCGTCCTCAAATGTCCACCAATCGGCCAATTGGATAATCAAGTCAGTACAATGTTCTGGTTTACAATCTGTCAAATTATGGATAGCAAGTGAATGGTTTCATTTGAGTTACTTCTACAACTTCTCTATGCATGTGCATCAACTGTCATGATCTACCATAGTATCAAAGGTTTCGCCTATCTAATTCACAACCAAATTACTAAAGTACCCTTATATTTAGTTTAAAACCCATTCCATATTCTTAAATACTGCAAAGCTTAAGCAATTCATAACTGTGTAGAAAATTTCACCCCTGTGTGTAATCTCCTGTCTTTATATACTTGGCCAAGTTTTAAAATACTGATGGAAATTAATAGATTTGTATCACAGTCATTCCATGCCACATCTTGATCCATTGCCATTTGTTTAATTTGGTTGATATACTTGGATGCAATACTTTATTTCTTTGCTATGTATTTATCTACTCACAGAGATTTTTTCTTTTTCATTTTTATATTTCATGCAAATGATTTATGTGTTTTTATGCAGGATTTGTACAACAGGGCTTCAAAGTGATGTTGTTGTTGAAGTTGGAGACATGTCCTTCCATCTCCACAAGGTTTTTCGTTTTCCTCTCTTTTTTTGGCTGAGTTTAACTCTCCTGCGTTTATTGGTGTGATTTCTTTTCCCGTATCTGTGGATTATGTATGTTATTGAATAATAGGTAGAGATACATGTGAAAAAGAAAAATACTAATATCCCTGTTGTCTTTTCATTTTCTTTGAACTGTCTTTTTAAATTTACTTAAGGGTATAAATGCTCCTAAAATATTGAAATCTTTTGAAATGTTTTTTCAAAATTATCAATGACATTTTTGTTTCCTCAACAAATATAAATTTCATAGCAAACATTTGTCGAAAATGTGTGTTTTATTTCAAAAGAAATGGGCATATATGAAGATGCTAATACTTTTATTTTATTTTATTTTAGTTCTTTTTTGCTTGGTAACATGCATGCTTTTACATGAAATGAGTTGTACCCCTGTTTATAGTTCAATTATGTGTGTGTGTGTGCGCGTGCGCGCGCGACCTCTCTTTCATGATTACACCATCATGCCTGTCCACCTGGAATAAACAAAGTGGGGACCTCCCATATATATATATATTATACAACGATGAAGGGAAAAGACCCAGGGGAACCCCGTTAAAAAGAGCGTGCTAGCAGAATTACACACACACACACACACACACACACACATATATATATATATCTCTGTGTGTGCGTGCCTGTATTGTTTTCCTGGTTATTATTGCCAGGTGGTTATTGCATATATTGTGTGTGTGTGTGCGTGCGCGCGCGCATATATTGTTTTCCTGGTTATTATTGGTATCAGAGCCATGTGCTGCTACTGCATTTCTGAGTAAGTTTCTTGTGCCATGGTTATTATTGGTAGGTGGTTATTGCTGTGGGATGATATTACTTTTACTTCTGTCTTGTTATTATGGCTCATGTTTCACCTACTGTTTCTAAGATTAGTAAGTTTTATTCAGGCGCCCTAATAAGTATGCTGTACAGTTGCTCTTCGTGGGATCTTCTGCATCAGAAAACTGGGTTTGACTGACTAAGCTGAACACATAGTTTACAGTTTATTTAAATGATCAACCTACTTAATTGTATGTTTGGACTGTTGGCATGAAGCCTTTCATGGTCCATTTGGTTACAGTTTTCCAGTAACTTTGATCATTTTATCTGCTTTCTTACTTTGGAGTGACATAAGGTTGCCCTACTGGATTTGTTTCCAGCGTATGGTTGTCCTACTCCCATGAGCCAAATCACAATACAGATTTTAAAATCAATATCCTCTCAGCATCAGCTCCCTTATCTAGTTATTGGTACCTGATTCTACTCGTTGCCAACCTCATGGCTTCATCTCTTCTAGGCATTCCTGAACCATCTCGGCCTTCTGCTTCTTCTCTCCGCTCTACCTTTTCCTCTAAATTAGAATACTTGTACGAAATGGAATATTAGTCTCCTAAGTCTAAAATCCATGCCACTGACTATCTAGTTGTCAATCCCTACCATGTTTATACAAACCCTAAATATTCTTTGGCCAAGAAAACCATCAAAAAACTCGTTTCTTCAAAGCCCTAAGCAGCGATATCAAGTAGGTTCAGGAATGCCTAGAAGAGATGAAGCCATGTTCTATCCCGATGCGACATTAACAACTGGCTTCTCCAATGCAAAGCCCTCCATTAAAATGCAAAATCATGAATATGGGTTGCAGATTGTTGCCGCTGATCCATACACAGACTCTAATGTCTACATAGCCCGTGAATATGTAGACTCAGATCTCAAAAGTTATTTGTTCGAAAATGGATTTTTGGGTGGTCTCCACTCTTTTTCTATCACAGATCTGCATGGCCTTTCCCATCGTATCATTGATAGTTGCACCAAGATTCGAAGAACCACAAGACTAGCTTATCTGTATCTAAAAATTACGTTAACCCCTCCCGAATGGAGCTCTGATGGCTGAGAATAATACCCTAGCTACCATCGCATTAATCTCCAATACTCAGATGCTAGGCACCGGTCTGCAAGGCACTACCCAATTTTAATATGTAATGATGAACTGCTCTGTCAAACATGGATTAATGGGTTTCTAGCCATCTATGAGTCACTTAGTCTCACCACGCGAGCTACCATCCATGAGACATCTTGAATAACAATCCAGTGTGGCACAAATTCTCTACTTGGCAATCTTCGAAGCCGCATCTCTGAAAGGTGAAATTATAACCCCAGAATCCACTCGACAAAGACTCAGAGAAGCCAGTCCACACATAATCTCAATTCTGGCAACAACCTCCAAGAAACCCGAGGCAATTACCTCATGTGTGCTCAAATTTCTACCTGCAACAATGGCTCAACCCTGCACAAGACGAAGCAGAGCCCTCTGGGAATGAAAGTGTTAACCTGCAATGAGTAAACTGATGGAAGGAAGACCACTTTGTAATAAATTTCTTTAAGAGGGTTTAAATATGTACTATTCGTAGTAATATTAGTTTTTAGGTTTGCTGATCTCATCTTAGAGAGTAAGTCCAGGGCAAGTTCTCCTTCCTTCTCTATGTGTTCTCATCCTATGTAATCAATCTTGCTTCTTCCATTTCTTGTCCTATTTGTGCAGTAGCTGTTCCATGTTCTAATTCGAGATCTGTAAGTGTGGTGGCCATTTCCCTGTTCCCTGAACCTGTTTGCTGCACTCAGGCCGCGTGATCGAAAGTACACTCTGGCCAAATAGTGCCTTATTTGCAACATAACACCATCTTGTAGAACCAGCACAACAGAAGAATGGTAAATCCCATATAAAGGAACATATCGCTGTGCGACTCACACATCTCTGATTTAGACCATATCGGTATACGGCAAACAGTTGATCACGTGGTAAGAATGCCTCTTTTGTTTACATAGTTGATCACCACATTCCAGGAAAGTACCTCTTGCTCTGACTTTCTCTCATCCCCTCCCCTCCATTATTAATATCCATTGCTCTTCATTTTGTATGGATCTTTACAGGAACTATATTCTACCTAGTTACGATTTTCCTGAAAATACCTGAGGACTATCCCAGGATGAAGTGTTTCTCCTCGATAGTCTGTGGAAGGCTTTTACAGTACACATGATTGACCACTCTAGCAATATTCTAGATATGGTCTTTTTAAACATTTTAAGAAAAGCAGAAATCTCCCTCTCTGCTCTGATCAGGCAATACTAATAAAAGACTCATTTTTCTCAACCAAAAGTGCCGAAACATTCCAATATGCTTTACAACTTCTGCCTGACCATTTAATTGCAGATATCCAATCCAGATCCTAATGCACATTATCAATGGACAATCCTTCCCTTCGGCTTAAAGACTGCCTCCAATGTCTTCCAGAAAGCCATGATCTAGATCTTTCAGCCGATCTCTTTTTTTTTTTTGAAGATAACAAGAAAATTCAATAAGGCAGGCAAAAAGGAAACAAGAAACAAAACAAAGGAAAAAGTGAAAGGAAACAGACGAGACTGCTGAGATAGCAGAGGCGCCTTAAGTTAAGAGCCTAAAAAACTCAAATCAAAACCATTAAGATCCCTGACATTGGAAGCCCATTCAATGATCATGTTTTTCGCCCTCTGACCCACAGAACCCACAGAAGAAGAATTGTCGTTGAAACATCTATTATTTCTTTCAGTCCAGATGGCCCACCAGATGGCGAGAATAGCCATCCGTCAAACGATTTTAGGATGCTTCCCAAGAGAAAAACCATGCCAGGAGGCAAGGAGATCAGCAGCGGACTCAGGGAAACACCAAGAAATCTCGAACCGCTGGGAGAAGTCAGTCCAAAGAGGGGAGAAAAACGAGCAGTGGACCAGGAGATGATTAACTGATTCCGCCTCCCGCATACAGCAAAGGCATATATTAACGATGCTCATACCTCTCTTAACTAGATTGTCGACCGTGAGGATTCTGTTACGACCAGCCAGCCAACCAAAACATATGATTTTAGGAGGGACAGGATACTTCCAGATGAAAGGCCTGGCAGCACTATGCTCATACGACTCCGGGAGAATGGCTACATACAGGGATCTAACAGAGAAAACACCAGATTTTTCCAAATTCCAGCCAACTGAATCAGGATGACATTCTCCTTTTCTCAGTCGATCTTGACGAATGCACTTGTTTACATTGATGACATTCTCCTTTTCTCAGTCTCCGTTGATACCCACATTCAGCTACTCCATTAGTTCTATCAGCTTGTCTAGAAATATGGCATCATGCTCTCCTAGAGGAAGATTATCTGCACTGATACCGTTGAGTTTCTTGGCAGGAAGCTCTTGCAGGGAAAGTATCGGCCGCAATCCCATATTGGAGAACATCTGCATTAGTGGCGAGATAGGCTTACTAATCGTAAGCAAATTGAGCAATTCACGGGTCATCTAAACTACATTTCTGACTTCATTCCCCATCTTGCTCAACCTCGCAGCCTTCTTTCCAAGTAGCTCAAGAAAGAAGCTCCCCCCATAGACACAAGAGCATACAGAAACAGTTAAATACATCAAGACTCAAGTCACCAATTTGTCACCACTGCAGATACCAAGCGCCGCCCGCCTTCGAGTCTTATAGACTGATGATAGTGATTTTTATTGGGGAGCTACCCTCTTTGAAGACAAATGGCCAACATAAACTCTGTGGATATAAAAGTGGATCCTTCTCCCAAGCAGAACAAAATTACTATTCCACTTTTAAAGAAATACTTAGTATCGAAAAAGCCATTTCCAAATTCCAATTCCACTTGATTGGCCACCATTTCCAAGTTGAAATGGACATGTCTTCTTTCCCAAAGATGTTGCAGTTTAAATATAAAATATTGCCCCATCCTCTACTCCTTTGATGGCTAGAATAGTTTTCTTAGTGGACCTTCACAGTCAAGCATATTAGAGGGAAAGACAACACTCTGGCAGATTTCTTATCCCGCCATCCGCCTCCTGAATAGACTTTTGTCCACATCCTTGCCCCACTCTACATCTATCCCATTAAGCACATTCCACATCTTCCACAAGAAGTCATAGAAGCCATTGGTCATCTCTTGTTTGTCTGCCGAAGTTCTCACAACTTTAAGCAATTCTTGGAAGTTCATCTTTGTGGAAATAATCCTGTCTTTAATAGAATTCCTCATCCCGACTATCCTTTCCTAACCCCCATTTCCTTCTGGAATCTCTACCGTCTCCTAAAAGAAGCCATGTGTTCTTTACTACCTCTTTGAAGCATACACCATGGTGGTCATATTTGATGATCCCCATCTATCTGCATATCTTTTCCAAATACAGCTGGGACATCGCCCCCTTTCAAATGACCGACTAAACACACTTGAAAATGGTTGCAATGGTTCTATCCTTTGCATGAATGGGAAAATTTCCTTACCACGCATCATAGTAGATATGTGTTGATCTCTTTTCATATTTCTAGAGATTTTGTCCCCTCTCCTGACGGTAACTATGCACCGGCTAATGCCCAATCAGAGATTCAAGTATGATGGTCCTTCAATCTTGCCTACCATCATCAAAACCACCGAGGCATGTTTTCTGTCATTTTGAACAACATGTTGCACCTCAACAATGTTGATTTTGCCTCTGTTCTCGGCGAAGTACTGAAGCACCCATTTGCCAGGCCCCAACAATCTCTGAATGCCCGATTTATCGAATGACTGGTCACCTTCTTAGAGCATTACGGAAGTGAAGCTGATGTAGATGAAGAACCAGATCCTCCATTCGTTGGCATTGGGAACGACCTAGACTCCGACGACAACACTCCCTTCAAAGTCTGACGACTAATCAAGCATCCTGGCACCAAGGAACAAAAAACCCATTGACTGCGCAGCGGCCCACCAAATTGGAGTAAGATTACTATAGCTAAGTGTTAATTAGTGTAAATGATTACTGTTGTAATCCAGTACTGTAGAAAAGTACTATTGTGTTGGTAGCATTGTAACAAATAGTACCATTATATGTCACTATAGCAATTTGTCTTTTATCTGTTACTGTAGTGTCGGTAGAACGCTAGCGGAATCAAAAGATTGTAAAATCTGAATCCTTCTCCACTAGATACTGTAGTGGACCCGAAACGACGTAAAATCTGGATTCGTCTGTCTATAAAAGGGAGAATCCTCCCATTAGCTTGGAAGAGTAAGTCCTGGTCGAGAGTCTTGTAGTCCTTTGTTAAAGTAATGAAGATGTTATAACTTCAAGTCCTTGATGTTATGTGTTCAAATCCTTAATGTCCCTTGGTTGTATAATCGCTCTTGTTAGTCTCATGCTTCTATTCATTGTTTTCTTGATTATTATTAGTATCAGAGTGTTATGCCTTTAAATCCCTGATGTGCTAGAGTGTTTTCTTTCCCTTTAATCTTGCTCCAATTTGGTGGGTCGCTGTGCTGCGCAGCCAATGAGATTTTTGTTCCATGGTGTTAGGATGCTTGATCAGTCTCCAGACTCTTAAGGGAGAGGGTTGCCGTCGGAGTCTAGGTCTTTCCCAATGCCAACAAATGGAGGATCTAGTTCTTCATCTACCTCAGCTTCACTTCCATAATGCTCTAGGAAAGTAACTGGTCGTTTGATAAATCGGGCATTTGGAGATTGTTGGGGCTTGACAAATGGGTGCTCTGGCACCTCGCCGGGAATAGAGGCAAAATTAACATTGTTGAGGCGAAACATGTGAAATTGCGTTTTTGCTGGGGGGGGGGGGAGGGGGGGGTGGCGGGCGCACAATCATCCACATCCAATTACTCAAATAAAACAATTAAACAGAGATGAATGGTTTTATCAAATCAGCTCGAGACTAAAAAAAAATAATAGTGAAACATCGTGTGCATTCTATCAAACATATTTGTTGCAATAAAGATAAGCCCCCCACAATCATTCAACAAAATAAAATAACACAAACAAAAATCATTCAGCCCATTGCACACTATGTATAGTGGATCGGCTATGTGCCTACCCCACTCCCGGCTGACTCACTCTCCTAGAGTGTACCGGGTTTCACTATTAAAATGGTTTTAAATCAGTTTTACCATAAACCTTTACAACCTACACGAGGTCTATACTATATGCTTTGCATTCGTCGATGGTCTACAAAAGGTTTTAGAGAGTTAGGATCTCAAACTCAACAAGACGTCCTACGCAAGGATGACAAAAGTATGCTCCTGTCAGAGGCCTACACAAGGACTTGGCGAGTTTGGTTTGTCAAACTATGAAACACAACTCTACACAAGAATCGGTTTCCAGACAAAATGGACTAAAAAAATAACCTTCTTACGTAAAGTGGATGAGCCCCCTTAAATGCGCCTTGTTGAAGAGCTTCCTCTATCACGAAAGCTTCTTCTTCAACTCCCTTTAACCACAACCTTGAAGTAGATGTGCCTATCTAGTGCCGAGGTACGGGAGAAGTGTAGGTGAACTAAACTTAAGATGATGGATCTTTTAGGGTACAAGTTGGGATCCCCAAGGATTAGCATTCAATGTCCTTTAACACAATATTTTTCATTAAAGATGAATGTTAGAGCATTAATAAATGTTAGAGTTCATATTTTAATTTGAGCTTTGAATTCTCAATAAATGTGCTTAATCACAAGGATTGAACGATGAACTCCATAAAGAAAAGAGCTTGGGAGGAGGGATTTTAGCTAGGGAATAACACTCTAACGGCTCTATGAATTTCTCACTGAAGGGCTTAGTTGCCCAAGGATCAAATTTATAGAATGATTGAAAACGGTAAAAAAACGGCTAGTTGTCAACCTATCGACCCGATGCTTCGACCGGTCGAAAAGTTATCCGACTTGTCGATCTAAGGCTTCGACTGATCGAGATAGTCAGTGGCACAAGGTATTCTTTTCTGTCCAGATTTTGCCACTTTCGAACTGTCGACCGCCATTTTTAATCGATCGAAATTGACCTACGACCTGTTGAAATAACCCATTCATGGGTCAAAATCTACTAGATCATGAGTTTTCTTTTCTGTCTAGATTTTGCCACTTTCGATATGTCGACATTTGTTTTCGACTTGTCGAACTTGACCTTCGACCTATTGAAATAACTCATCCATGGGTCAAAATCTTCATAAATATGAGTTTTCTTTTCTATCTTGTTTTTTGGCGTTTAGACTTGTCGGCCATGGATTTCGACCTGTCGACTAGTTGAGGAGGCTGTCCATGGGTCGACAACAACTCACTTTGTGCATTTAATGGTTTTTACATGTTTGGTTCTTTTGCACTTCGTTCCACAAGGTCCATCTTGATCTAATGGACACTTGACTTTGGTTAGATGGATTGGGGAATGTCTATAAGGGAGTAAGCCACCTAACGAAGGGTTTTGGGATCTTAATAGGTTGTTTAGGTTTTGGCACATGCATGAACCTTTAAATCTTCACTTCGCGCGCTTTTGATCTTCAAGTCTTGATATCTTCAACTCGATTAGATTTAGGGCTCACTTGACTTGACAAAACTGACTTCACGCTAATTGACAAATCAACGCATTTACAATCTCCCCCTTTCTCAATTGCGGGACAAAACACCTAACTTATACCCATCATAGTCTCCATATTATGATTATCCTAAAATTGTTACATCTTTTCAATATAACTCATATACACGTCTTCACTATACAAGATATACAATTTTTATACAAAAGTGACATGAACAGAGACACTTGGCTTCACTTGCACACCCCCCCCCCCCCCACTAAATCCCTACATGAAACACATCCTACACAATGATAGGTTCTCAGGTGGGACATGTTCTCCCTATTTTTGTCAGTAATTGACGAAGATTAGTTAGCACAAAGATATATCTAGGAGCGCAAGAGGGAGAAGAGAATCATTAAGCACAAGGGATCAAAATTAACAATATATGCATGTAACTAGAAAGAAAATAGGGCATGTAGCCCAATATCATTTAGACCATAAAGAAGGTATATATTATATCCACATACAGACTCGAAGGCAAAATGGGCAAGTGCCCCAATATGACCCATAGTTGATGTAGCATGATACATACACACATCTTGGATTGAATGATGAACTCCATAAGGAAAAGAGCTTGGGAGGAGGGATTTTAGTTGGCGAATAACACTCTTAAGGCTCTATGAATTTCTCACCAAAGGGCTTAGTTTTTTTTTTTTTTTTGAAAGGTAACGGTGACTTTATTAAGAACCAGAAAGAGAACAAAGAGGGAAACGACCCGCAGAGGTAGCGGGACGACTACCCTCTCAAAAAGAGCAGATTACATCCCTTTAAGTTTTCAACATTAGAAGCCCACTCGACTAAATACTGCTTCACTCTATGGACTAATGGACCCCGCCGAGTCGGAGGCACCATTAAAGCATCTCCCATTCCTTTCTTCCCACATCGACCACCAGACAGCCAGGAGGGCCATTCTCCAAATCGCAGTTCTTTGCTATCCTAGTCTAGCACCATGCCAGGCCTTGAGTAGCCGGCCTGTTGAATCTGGAAAGGACCAAAACATATCGAAGAGAGATAAAATTGTTGACCAGATCTGGTTAATGAAAGGAAGGACAATGTATAAAAAGGTGATCCACCGATTCTTCGTCAGCCATACAACAAAGACAAACATTTGTAATTATCATTCCCCTTTTTCTCAGATTATCAACTATCAGAACCTTCTTCTTGCTAACCTGCCATCTGAAGGCCGCTATCTTTGGAGGGACTTTGTATTTCCACACTTGATCTGTCATTGTCTCTTCTATAGAAGTGGGTTTGCTGCCAATAAATTATATAAGGACTTAACCGAGAAAATGCCAGATCTGTCGAATCTCCACACTAGCCTGTCTGTACCGAGCTGGTCCAGCTTGCAATTGTTGATGCAACAGAGGAGAGCCGCTTATTCTTCAATCTCCCAATCCTGGAGATTTCTTCTTCAAGAAGGATTCCATACTATTTCATCCCCAAGAACGGAAGAGTAGTCAACAACCACAATGGACCGATTCAGGGCTAGACGAAAGATACTCAGGAAGTCCTCTTTTAGAGCTACTTCTCCCACCCAAATGTCTTCCCAGAAACGAGTGTTGTCACCTTTTCCTATGATGATTTCAATGCCTTTGAGAACCTCATTCTTTATGGATAATACACCTCTCCAAAGAGCAGATGCTCTGTAGACTAAAGGGTCCTTGGTCCACCAACCTCCCTTTGAGTGGCCATACTTGCTGTTGACTAGAGCATTCCGAAGGGTCCTGTTTTCAGTCCCGAGCCTCCAGGTCAACTTGCCTAAGAGGGCTCGGTTCATTCTTTTGAGATCTCTAACCCCTGCACCACCTTCCTGGACATGCTTACACACCTCCTTCCAATCAACGAGATGGAATTTCTTCTTTTCCTCCTTCCCATGCCATAGAAAATCTCATCTTAATCTTTCTAGAGTTGCTAGAATCGAAGCCGGACATATGAATAGGGACAAATTTGAGAGCGCCGCTTTTATCAAAGTGAGGCGACCACCCAGAGATAAGTATCTACATTTCCATCTAGCTAGGTACCTCTCGAACCTGTCGATAACTTTGTCCCATAAGGGCTTTGGGGGCTTACCTATACATAACGGAAGACCAACAAATGTGGTCGGGAGACTTCCCATTAAACAATCAAAGTAATTGGTGTATTTCCGTATCTCTTCTTCCTCCATATTCATGCCAAATATCTTTGACTTTGCCATGTTGACTTTAAGACCCGAAATTGCCTCAAAACACTGAATTGTAGTTTGAAGATTGCTCACTTTTTCCTGATCTGCTTCACATAATAATGTGTCGTCTGCGAATTGAATGTGTGATATCGAAGTGTCCATTCCTTTCACCCTGAATCCGCTGATGATACCTTCATCTTGACCTTTTCTCAACATTCTGGATAGAGCCTCCCCAATGATTAGAAAAAGAAACAGGGACAACGGATCACCTTGACACAATCCCCTTGAGCTGCTAAAGAAACCTTTTGGAGATTTCATTAAGTAATATAAAAAAGAAAGCAGAGCCCACACATTCCCCCATCCACCTTTTCTACTTGACCTCGAAACTCATTTGCTGAAGCATGTACTGAAGGAAGTCCCAATCAACATGATTGTATGCCTTCTCTAGATCGAGCTTGCATAGTAATCCCTTAGAACCGGATTTATGGCTCGAGTCTAAACATTCATACGCTATGAGGGCGCTGTCAATTATTTGTCTGCCCAGGATAAACACACTTTGATTGTCAGAAATAATCTTTCCTATCACCCCTTTCAGACGGGATGCCAAGACTTTTGCCAAAATCTTATATAGACCATCGAGTAAACTGATCGGTCTGCAGTCCTTCAAGGAATCTGCTTCCGGAATCTTTGGAATAAGCACTACGAAGGAAGCCTCGAGGTTTTTAGATAACCGTCTTCTATCGTGGAATTCGCATATGAACGCTATAATGTCTCCCTTTAAAAATTCCCAAAAGGTTTGGAAGAAAATAATCGGAAAACCATCTGGCCCAGGGGCCTTATCTCCTCCCAAAGCTTCCACCACCCCTTTCACTTCTTCAAGCGTAAATTGGGACTCAAGAGCCCTGGCATCCTCTTCGGAGAGACGATTAAAGTGGAGGTGATCTAGCTTAGAGGCCTAAGCCAACCTTCATCGCGAAGAAGCTTACTGAAGTAGCAAATAGCCTCTTCAAATATACTTTGCTTGTCCTGTATTCAGGCCCCATTCACCATTAGACTGCTGATCATATCGTTTCTTGCACGCACATTGGCTATACTGTGATTTTTTATTTTTTATTTTATTTTTGTGTGTGTGTGTGTGTTTTTGTCTCCTATTATCCACTTGCTCCGCAATTTTTGCCTACATGAGATTTCATCTTCGAGCACCCTAGCAGAGCAACTTTGGACTAGCTGGACTCTTCTGGTCCAATTCTCTGTTAACATAGAGCCTTCTTCATATTTAGAATCGATCGATTGCAACTCAGTGAGGATTGCATTTGTTTCCATCTCACTTTTGCGAAGCTCGACCGCTTTACACCCCTCGATCTTTTCTTTCAGAAGTCTCAGCTTACTGTATAATCTGAATCCAACATAACCGTCTACTTTGAACCCTGTCCACCATTCTTTAATTAGTTGATGAAATCCTTTTATCTTCAGCTAGGAGATATCGAATCTGAACGACTTCTACCCCCAATTATGGTCGTCGATTGAAAGTAGCAGTGGACTGTGGTCTGACGTGGGTCTCGGGAGAACTAATTGCAAAACAAGAGGAAACACTTCGAGTCAATTAGTTGATACCAGAAATCTATCCAGCCTAGAGAAGATCAGATTTGCCCGTTCGTTTGACTAGGCGAATCTAGATTCGAGCAGAGGGAGATCCACCAATTCTTGATCGTCAATCCAGTGCGAGAAGGAACACATAGCAGTAGTGACCTTTACCTCGTTGGATTTGTCTTCCGCATATCGCGTTATGTTGAAGTCTCCCCCTAAGCACTAGGGTCTACTAAACTTCTGCTAGCTGCATTCAATTCCTCCCCAAAAGCACTTCTTCTATCTTCTTTGTTAGGACCATAAATAGAAGTAATAAGACAGCGGAAGTCAGAACATACCTCTTTGAGGATGATCGAGACTGAGAAGGCTCCTTACCAGCTTTGCTCTACAGACCAGGATGACAACTTCCACGCCACTAGGATTCCTCCCGCACTTCCCTTTGCGTCTAATGTAACCCACTTTGCGTCTTTTTCCTTCCAGAGAGTGCCCATAAGCTTATCGTTGTAATTCTGGACCTTTGTTTCCTGAATACAGATTACATCTGACTTGCTTCTTCCACAAATGTCTTTGATAAGCCTTCTCTTTTGTTTGGACCCCACCCCTCTAACATTCCAAGATAAGATCTTCGTCTTGGAAACTGATCTACCTCATAGTCCTCCTTTGACGCTTCCTAAATTAGCCCCACTGGACGAATTGGGACTTGGTGGAAGGTTGTGAAGTTCCCTGTTGCTGCCTGACTTGGATGGAAGTTTTCTGGGTGATCTTGTCCCTAGCAGGCGTCGGCCGCGAGACTCGATACAATGGAATAGGGCTACATAATCCTCTGGGTGATCACCAAACGATAGTCCTATGGACCTACCGACATGGCCCATAGCATTCCTAATCCATCTCTTCTTTTGAATGATGTTGACTAGCTTTGCCCTTTGATCTTTGACGTTTGTTTTAACCAGTTGATCTCCCCCCATAACTTCTGTTGGTCTTCCCACCCTAATCTGTAGAGGCTTGGCTTCTATGATTCCTTCTCCGGTATCTTCTCTAAAGAGGGTAACTAGGGCTTTATCTGACATATCATCTCTGGATGAGCAGGAATGAGGCAATGAACAGTCGGGGAAGGCCGCACACTCAGAAGACCAAGATTGAAGATCTCTATCGAAAGCAAAGAGGTCTTCTCCTTCCATCGAATGAGGGGATATATTAGCTTCAATTGGATGGGGGCGACACACCGATCCGCGAGAGCCAATCCCCTGATAAAATGGACAACGTGCGGGCGGAGAGATGTGCCAAATCTTTTGAGATTGAAGAGGGAGAGGGGACTCCCCATCACGTGGCTCGATCTTCGAACGGATAGCTTCTGAGGCTTCAGCCATGGGCACGATACAACACTCAACACTTGGGTTCGCACTTAACGAAAGATCCAGGTTTAAAGTAGCCTGGTTCGGTGGGTCCGAAGCACCTGTCTCGTACCCAAAGGAGGAACTGAAGCAACTGATTGGCTCCCGAACCTCTCGAAAATCGACACCTGTAGCTACAAAGCTACCATGCATAGCGATATCCCTGGGATTTTGATGAAAATCTCGCTCCCTCAATACTATGGATATGAGGTGAGAATGTGGAAACGTTTCAGTTGTCTGCGAATATGGAGGAAGGAGAGATCGTCCCTCAGAGGCAGGACACGTGGATCCCTCTAAAATCGCATTATCATGTGTCTGACAATCCTGACCTATTTTGACCACCTTGACGCTCCCTCCGACTGGATCAAGACACATGTGACACTAAAGGTTCAGTGCTCTTGCAGCACATGAAAACAGTGCACCATCGTCCATCCCCCTAACTCCCCTGGTCACAGTTAGCGATGAAATTGACCCTCTTATCCTCTAGAGGTCACCCCATCGAGGGATGGGTTCATCCTTCATCTCCAGTTGAACCGACAAAAGCAACTTCCTGCCGCCAGCCTTTACCTAGATATAGGGTGGCAAAGGCTCTCCCTTCCTCCTTACCCTGACTCTGATGACCCCCATCTCCTCTCCTAGCTTAGTTTTGGGGTCCAGTTCGATGAAGTTCCCCAGCCGAGATGCTACTATTAGGAAGAAATCTTCATTCCAAAGTTCTAACGGAACCAACCAAATCAGCATCCAGATGTCTTTAGAGCCGAACCAGTGTTGTCATGTGCGATCGCATATGCGAATATGCGATCGCATATGCGCATATTTCTGCAGCGATCGCATATGCGGCAGTGGCATATGCGACCCTGCACATATGCGATCGCATATCTGCCAACGGTCAGAAATTTGACCGTTTTTTGACCTTTTTTTTTTTTTTAATAAATTTTTAAAATCCGGATTTTTTTCTCTATAAAAATGCATTCTAAGCATTCCTCTCTCTATTCTCTATCTCTTATTCTTACAATCTTACATACATTCTAATTTCTAAGAGTCTTACAACTTACAAGTTACATACATCCACTCCTCTCCATCCAATTCCATTTCCAAGTTTCCATATTTCTTTTCTTTTCTTTCAACAATCAACATTCAAGAATCAATGAAGGGTTACAACTTACAACTTACAACTTACAAGAATCAAGAATCAAGAATCCACCAATCCATATTCATTGTTCAAGAATCAAGAGACTCCTCACTCTCCAATCTCCATCCACATTCCACAAGTTCTTCACTTTTTCTAAGTTCTAACTTCTAACTTCTATTCTAATTTCTAAGTTTCTAAATTCTAATTCTAATTTCTAATTTCTAAGTTTCTAACAACTTCTTTGATTTCTATCTTTTTTTTAAAAAATTATTTTGTTTGTTAAATGTTAATTGATTCATTTTACTTTGTTAGTTGTTAGCAAATAGCAACTTAAAAGTTTGACTTTGAACTTTGAAGTTTGAAGTTACAAGTTAGTAAGTTACAACTTACAACTTACAAGTACAAGTTACAAGTGACAAGTCACAACAAGAATTCAAAAATCAAGAACAAATACAATACTCAAGTGAAGAGGCAAAGGTGAAGAGATTCAAGAGAAGACAAGTAGACAACTTAGACAAGAATTTGGAATTTTGGAAGTTGAAAGTTGTTATTTTAATTTTATTTGTGTAAATCTCTCCCTCTCTCTCTCTCTCTCTCTCTCTCTCTCTCTCTCTCCTTCTCTTTCTACAAGTGTAAGTGTGTAAACAACTCTCTTCTTCTCCCTTTCTTCAAGTGTAAGTGTGTAACTCAACTCTCTCTCTCTCTCTCTCTCTCTTTCTCCCTCTTCTTCTCCCTTTTTAGTTTCTATAAGTGTAAGTGTGTTTGTAAGTGTAACTCTCTCTCTCTCTCTCTCTCTCTCTCTCTCTCTCCCTCTTCTTCTCCCTTTCTAGTTTCTACAAGTGTAAGTGTGTGTGTGTGTAAGTGTAAGTGTGTAACTCTCTCTCTCTCTCTCTCTCTCTCTCTCTCTCTCTCTCTCTCTCTCCCTAACCCTAAGTTCCAACTCTCAACTCCAAGTTCTAGTTTTCTTTTTATTTGTAGTTTACTTTATAGTTTCTAGTTAATACTTAATAGCTAGCTACTAGCTAGTTACTTTTTAGTACTAATATAATACACACACCACCATCCACCACCATCATAAATTCATAATGTCTTCTTCCCAATCTTCCTCTTTGAGGCCTAAGTCGAATAACCCGGGTTGGAAGTATGGGCACTATCGTAGTGCTACTGAAAAGACTCACATAGTATGTGATTTATGTAGATTTGTGAGTTTCGGTGGCATTGCAAGGCACAAGCAACACCTTGCACATTTACCCGGGTCAAATGCAAAAGCATGTGACAAGATTACTCCAGAAATCCGAAGGGAGATCGTGGAGTATATGGAAAAACAATCAAGAAAGAAATACAATAGTGCCCTACGTCAAGATGAATATATGGAATAAGATGCATATGAAGATATAAATATAGTAGATGTCGATGAAGCTTAAGCTAGTCCCACTCCCCCTTCTTCGACAGGCCGGTCTAGACCACAAGTACAACCATCGAAAAGAGCCCGAGGGCATGGACCCTTAGATAGATGGTGTAGACCACACCCCGAGGATGTGGTCGACCAAAGGGGTAGAGGGAAAGGGCCGGCTCAAACAACTTTAGAGAACCGGTATAAACAAAAAGATAGGAAAACCACAATTCAATATATTGCTAAGTAGTTTTACCAAACCGGCGTTGCTTTCAACGCCCTTAAATCGAAAAGCTTCAAAGTAATGATTGATGCTATAGGTCAATTTGGACCTGGGCTTAAACCTCCTTCATATCATGAAATGAGGGAGACATGCCTTAGAACTGAAGTTGAATATACACAATCCTTCATAGCTGAATATAGGGAATCATGGAAAATATATGGTTGTACACTAATGGTCGATGGATGGACCGATAGATCCGGTCGATCTCTCATTAACTTCTTGGTAAATTGTCCAGCTGGGACGATGTTCTTGAAGTCAGTGGATGCGTCGGGTCATTCACACACAGGAGAATATTTGTTTAACTTACTAGATAGTGTAGTTGAAGAAATAGGTGAGGACTACGTTGTACAAGTAATTACAGATAACGCAACCTCGTATGTAATGGCCGGTCGTCTTCTTATGGAGAAGAGGCGACGTTTATTTTGGACCCCTTGTGCGGCCCATTGTATTGATCTCATGTTAGAAGATATAGGTAGATTATTTATAAATGTGATTGCAAGGGCTAGAAGAATCACGGTTTTTATGTACAAACATGCTCTTTTTCTCAGTCGAATGAGAAAACACATTGGGGGTAACTTGCTACGTCCAGCAATCTCCCGTTTCGCTACAGCCTTTTTAACACTACAAAGGCTACATGCAAAGAAATCAGAACTTAGAAGCTTTGTAGTGTCGGCCGATTTTGCAAGTGGGCCTTGGTCAAGGAAGGCTGATGGGAAATGGGTTCAACAAACAATTCTTTCTCAAAGTTTTTAGACTCAAGTGGTAAAGGCGCTAAAATCATCCGAGCCCTTAGTCACTGTGTTGCGATTGGTGGACGGGGATGAGAAGCCCGCAATGGGCTACACATATGATGCGATGGAGAGGGCGAAAAATAAGATCATGGACCATTTTAACTATATAGACCGTGATTACAGGCCAATTCTAGAAATTATAAATAGAAGATGGGGCAGCCAAATGTCATCCCCATTGTATTCGGCTACTTACATCCTTAACCTAGCCTGTTTATTCGCTTCTGCTGATCCAGCAGAAGCACTAACTGTGCATATGGTTGGATTTATTGATGTCTTAGAAAGAATGATTCTAGATAGAGGAGAACAGGACAAGATCTCAAGTTTGCTGGACTTCTACACAAAAAGTGAAGGGATATTCTCAAGGAATATCGTAATAAGACATCGGACAATGAAATTACCCAGTAAGTACTTATATGACTGAATGTTAGTATATGTCAACTGTGTCTCTAAGAGACTAAGACTCTAACCTATACTTAAACTGTTTTTCTCAGCTGACTGGTCAGCTGCCTATGGAGTGGACCCGAACAGGAAGGATCCAGCTCTAAAGAAGCTGGCTATGAAGATTCTTGGACTCACGTGTTCTGCCAGTGGTTGCGAGCGTAATTGGAGCATGTTCGAGGCGGTAAGTTTAGAGTCTTTAAACTGTTTAGTGTTTACTGTTTACTAATTATTTTTTTTTTGTAAGCTAAATTTATTACTTACATAGCTAATGACAAATGCGTTTTCTTTCTTACAGATTCATTCCAAGAAAAGGAATCGCCTTGAGCATAAAAAGCTCAACGACTTGGTTTTCGTTCAATACAACCAAAAATTGCGAGAACGATTCCAAAGTAGGAAAGAAAGTCCGGTTTCTTTGACCCTATCTGCTTAGATAAGTTGGATGCAGATAACGAGTGGCTCGTAGAGACGGAGGACCCGGTATTTGCTGGAGAGGACCTGACATGGGCACAAGTTGAAGATGCCACATATGGATCGACGCCTGGTGAAGGTAGTAGTACCACTCGAAGGCAAAGGACGGGGGGGAGCCGGGGGGCGAGTAGTAGCCGTCGACCCGTTGATGAGATTGAGGAGATTGAAGAAGGAGAAAGTGATAATGATGATCAAGCTGAAGAAGATCATCCACCATTGGATGTCGATGAAGTATTAGTACGTACAGATGATGAAGAAACGGAAGAAGAAGTGTATGTGGAAGAAGGTGATGACTCGACTGATGATGATGATGATGGTGGTGGTGGCAGACCTGGTGATGATGTGCCACAATGGATGATAGATCAATGTATATGATTAATAAATAATGATTATTGATTAGATAAATAAAATAATAAATACATATATAACTTCTTAATTTTGTTTAATGCTTATCTCATAAGTCATAACTCATAAGTCTAAGTGTTGAACTATTGATGACTTGATGTTGATGTTGTTGATTGTTGATACTTGATACTTGATAACTTGATATTGATAACTTGATATCAAGTTATCAACAAAATGTTAGTTAAATTTAAATGTAAAATGTTTAATTGTTATTTGTTAAGATTTAAGAAGTTATCAAGTTAACTATATTATAATTTGTAAATTTATCATTGTTCATAAGTCATAACTTCATATGTATGTAATTGGTTGGTTTATTTTTTTATTTTTTACTTAAATTAATGTATTTCATGTCCCAATGACATATAATAATTTATTATGATTTTTCTGATTTTTTTCGAATATTTCTGATTTTTTTGAATTTTTTTGAAAAGGTGCAAAAAAAATAAAATGCGACCGCATATGCGATTGTGCGATCACATATGCGCACACGCATATGCAATCGCATAGGATCACATATGCGATTTGACAACATTGAGCCGAACGCTGAGAACTCTTCCCATCTCTGAATTCTGATGACTGGGCCATCTTTGTGCAATGCGCCTGCCATGGTCAGAAGGTTCGGGTTAACTCCCGGGCTCGTCCTGATCCAAAGTTCATTGAAGCCGATGGGTTTGATGTTATAGCTCTCTGACGGAATCCTGCAGCATTTGTCTAACCAACACCTGACTTGGGCTATCAATACTCCTTTGGTGATCGCCACCACTGAATCCCGTAGAGCACTTCTTGATCGGTCAAAAGTTTCTTGGTTGATATGCACATAACTATCCTCCCATTTATTATCCTTCTTCGCTTCTCTTCCCAGCTCCACCTTTCTACTGGTTTCATCTCTATATAACCGATCTACTTTTGGTGTAAATGTCCCTTTCGGATTGAGTAGCACCTCCTTGAAAGAGGAAGTTCCCTGCTAATAAAACCAACCTAAGTTGATACGCCTCTGCACCACTTTAATTATCTTCGGTTTAGATGGTCCTCCTCCGTTTTTACCTTTGAGTTCTGTTCCAAACCTCGCCCTCTGAACCAACATCTTAACAACCCAAAACTTTCGCCGTGGAGAATCTGTATTGCCCTAAATAGCTCTTTCTTTGAGCTCATTTTCACCAACGCAAAACCCCTATAGGATCCGTTAACCTTATTTCTAGGCAACACCACATCCATCACAACTCCAGCCCTGCTGAACACTCTTGAGAAATTGATGGATAACCACCCTTCTGGGAAGCCCTTGACAAATAAGGTTGGATAGCCGACAACGTCTCTATTCTTTTTCGCATACTGTTTCCCTTTCCTATTACTCTTCAAAACGTAAGTCCAGACTCCTCCTGCCCCCTACTATTCAGATTGCGTGGTTTCTACTTCCACCACATCTGTAGCTATTCTGCAACTTCTTCCGTCGCCTCTATTACTGCTTTGCTGTGATCAGTGTTCAAAATATCGGTATCGCGTTACATATCCCATCCTTGGTATACAGGTACATATTGGTTATCGCACGGGATATATCGTTTGTATCAGGTAATTTATCGCACTTTTTGGGAAACATGGGGAAACACTAGGAAAATGCTTGAATTTTTCATCGAAACTTCAGGGATTGTTAAAAAAGATCTTAGTACACACTTCAAAATCATAACATCTCAAAAAAGAAGTGCATATAATAAGTTTCCTATGTATAGGGCCCTAAGTTATGCATCGTCTATCTGAACTAATGCAACTATATTCAAATTGAATGCATAACATTTAGAGTGAATGTGACGATCATTCCATCAAACACTCCTAAATACTTCGAAATCAGTCTCAATTGACAGCTGGTTGAAGGGAAATTTTGAAAAAAAAAACTTTTTTGTTAATTTTTAATTAAAAATTAATTTTTATTTTCTGAAAATTGACAAGGACTTGACAAATCAGTAGATCAGCCCTCATACATGCTTGATTGCGTGTTTGGAGTGCAACATTGCAAGCAATTTCAGAGAAATTTGGGAATTTTTGAATTTTTCCTAAGTTTTACCAAATTGGACCACTTATACTCAAATTTCGAAATTAGAGTGTATGTGATGATCATTTCATCAAATACTCTTAAATACTTTGAAATTAGTCTCAATTGATAGTTGGTTGAAGGCTCCATGATTTTTCATGCAAAACATGAAGAACCAATACATTTATAACCATTTGACACTAACTTAACATAATTTCAACAACAAAAAAGGGATTGGAAATTGAAAATGCTCACCGGATCGAACATCTAGATATATCGACACTACTTGTGTTTCGTATAGCATAGGTCGGATACAAGATATATCGTGGGATATATCGGTCGATATTGTCGATATTTAAAACATTGGCTGTGATCACCTTCCGCCTTTCTAACTGCTTGGGAAAGCCTTTTGCAGGAACTTCCTCTCCGTCCGCCTCTCATGCCATTCTTCATCATTGTTGTACCCTTATGAATTGATGATTTTCCGCCTTTGATCTTGTGTCAGACGATAATATTTTAGCAATACCAAATCTAGGACATGGTTTTTAGTTATATGACAGGAAGAGATGTCCAAGGATTGGATTTATAGAATGATTGAAAATGGTAAAAAAATGGCTAGTTGTTGACCTGCCGACTTAATGCTTCAACCGGTCGAAAAGTTCTTCGACTTGTCGATCTGAGGCTTCGATCGGTCGAAATACTCAGTGGCACATGTATTCTTTTCTGTCTAGATTTTGCCATTTTCAATCTATCGACTGCCATTTTCGACTGATCGAAATTGACCTTCGACCTGTCAAAATAACCCTTTTATGGGTCGAAATCTGTTGGATCATGAGTTTTCTTTTCGGTCTAAATTTTGCCACTTTCGATCTGTCGACCCTTATTTTCGACCGGTCGAACTGGACCTTCAACCCATCAAAATGACTCTTTCATGGGTCGAAATCTTTAGAAATATGAGTTCTCTTTTCTATCTTGTTTTTGGGCGTTTCGACCTATTGGCCATGGAGTTCAACCCGTCGACTAGTCGAGGAGGCTGTCCATGGGTCAACAACAACTCACTTTGTGCATGTGATGGATTTTACAAGTTTGGTTCTTTCGCACTTCCTTCCATAAGGCCCATCCTAATCTAATGGACACTTGACTTTGGTTAGATGGATTGGGGAATGTCAATAAAGGTTTAGGCCACCTAACAAAGGGTTTTGGGATCTTATTAGGTTGTTTAGGTTTTGGCACATGCATGAACCTTTGAATATTCACTTCACACGCTTTCTATCTTCAAGTCTTGATATCTTCAACTCGATTGAGGCTCATCTGACTTAACGAAACTGACTTCACGCTAATTGACAAATCATTGCATTTACAATCTCCCCCTTTGTCAATTGCATGACAAAACACCTAACATATACACATCATAGTCTCCATACTATGATTATCCTAAAACTATTATATCTTTTCAATATAACTCATATACATGTCTTCACTGTACAAGATATACAATTTTTATGCAAAAGTGACATGAATAGAGACACACTTGGCTTCATTTGCTCCCCCTAAATCCCTGCATCAAACACATCTTGCACAATGATAGGTTCTCTGGCGGGACATGTTCTCCCTCCTTTTGTCAGTAATCGACAAAGATTGGTAAGCACAAAGATATATCTAGGAGTGCAAGAGGGAGAAGAGAATCATTAAGCACAGGGGATCAGAAGCACTAACACATAGTCATAGATTAACAATATATGCATGTAACCA
Source organism: Magnolia changhungtana (assembly GCA_030180095.1). NCBI lineage: Eukaryota > Viridiplantae > Streptophyta > Magnoliopsida > Magnoliales > Magnoliaceae > Magnolia > Magnolia changhungtana. Next base: position 1,866,257 of record JASAUF010000294.1, read on the forward strand.
GAAAGAAAATAGAGCATGTAGCCCAATATCATTTAGACCATAAAGAAGGTATACTTTATATCCACATACAGACTCGAAGGCAAAATGGGCAAGTGCCCCAATATGACCCATACTTGATATATCATGACACATACACACATCTTTGGGTAGTCCAAAAAATGCCATATGACTGAGATGGTCAACACACAAACCAAACATCTGGACAACCACTATCTCTGAACATCAACATAGGTGTTATCTAATACTAGACTGTCGATCCCAGGTCAGAATCTGCAACTCGTTCGTGACCAGAATCCGTGGGAGCGTCAGAGTGGCAAGATGATCACCGCAGAGAGTCAAACCGTTGTTCAATGTGAGCTAATCGCTCCACAATGGCTGTTTGGTCAACTAGAAGTTGAGCTTGTCCTGTATGGAGACGTGCCTGAACAACAAGGATTTGCTCTTGGTACTTAAGTATCCGTTGAATGAAATTAGGAGTCGTTGGAGGAGCAATCGTAGGAGTCTCGTCAGGAACTCCAGGAGGTGCCTCTAGGACATCCTCAGGATTAGGGGTGTACATTGAGTTGAACCGAGTCGAGCTGACATCAGCTCGACTCGGCTCAGCCACTAGCTGACCTCAGCTCGAACTTGGCTCGGCTCGGTCCTCGAGCCTGACTAGCCAGCTCGGCTTGGTTCGGTCAACAACTCGGGCTAGTTCGAGCCGAGTTCGAGCCAAGATTGAGTCGAGTTCACCATTGCAGCATTTTCACAAACACCTGGATTGCACCTTCAAAATCTCACTGTATTTAAGACAACAACAATGATTTTACAAGTATTTTATCAAACACCTTCTAAGCAACATAAAAATCAAGAAAAAAAGGGTGTTGGTTTTATATACATACCTTCCTTGCCACCAGCCACACTTCTTTGAGTCATTTCATCAAACACTTGGTGAGCAACATCAATATCAAAGTATCCGAGTCACCAAACTGGTTCGATTCCAGTTCGATTCGAGCTGGGTTCGATCCGAGTCGAGTCGAGTCGAGTTAGGGCCAACTCAAACTCGGCTCGAACTCATTTTCGAGCTCAAAAAATTAGCTCGACTCAGCTCGAACTCAGCTTTGAACCAAGTCGAATCGAGCTTTTTCGAGTCAAGTCGAGCAAGCTAACTGAGCTAGCTCACCTATAGCAAGGGCGGCTTTGGTGTCGGCGACAGGCTGATTTGCAAGAGGCTACTGCTGTGTAGGGACTCCTGACACTGGTGGCTTCATTTTCTTGAATGTGGCGCGATTGATGGGAGTAGGTTCATTGGTAGTCTCTTCTCTATCAGTAATACCTATGCCACAGGCTAGCTTCGATATTAGGAATCCGAATGGAAGCGAAGCAGTGCTGCCCCCGGCCCGCTGTGAGTCATCACGGAATGCAACTCGTCCATTATCCTGGTCGGAAGGCACAACTTGTGCCCTTGACTGACATGATAGAGAGTGTTGACTATATGCTGTGTGAGGTCGACTCTTTTCCCTTTTTCTTGGATATACATTTGTGAGAAAAATGACATGTAAAATCCTAAAGTTATCTGCCATGAGGGAAGCCCTAAGGGCATTCCCATCTTGTCATGAGACGTTCTGACTGTTGCATAATGCACGGGTCATGACCTCTATGGCTACTGATCTCGTGACCCCCAAAGGAGCGATTCCCTCAGTTGACCTAGGAATAGAAATAGCGCAAGATATGTCATCAAGAGAGATGGTCCAGACTCTCCCATTTTGATGAACTTAAGAAGCTTGGGGGATAATTTGTGGGATTTCTACTATAGGATTAGAATTTACGAACAATTTGCTTGACGGTCCACCCATTCTGAGGATAGGGTGCCAATCAATGGCAGTGAGGAGTTCACACACCCTATATCCTTCGAGGCATTCTACGACTGTGAGCCGTTCAAGCATAACATTGCGGAATTGTAGCCTTTCCCATTCTTTCTGTTGGGACTCATTTTCGTCCTCAGAAGAGGAGCTAGGTTCCTTAAGAGGCTGATTACAATTGACTGGAGTTTGTGAAGAGGGTGAATGTGATGATGTGGCATGCGATGAACCGCGGCCATGCCCTCTAGAAACTACCGACTTCATCCGGGTGTTGGCCGCCGGCCTTTCATCTTGACGAGCTTTCGTCCGTCTTTCTTTTTGAGGTGAAGCCCGACGCAAAGGAGATCTCATAGGATGAGCAAGAAACGAAGACTCAAGGACAAGGAAGACAAAATCGAAATACAAAGATGAAACCTTACTAAAAAAATAAAATAAAATCCAAATGTGGATGAGTGGACAGAGGAATCGACGATAGAATGGATGAATCGAAGCTTTTGATCGAAAGAATAGGTGATGGAAATAGATGAGAGGGCTTTTAGGTAGAGGAGAACCGAACCGGGAAAGGAAGAAGAGAAAAGACTGCTAAAAGAAATCAGACGGGCACACGGTTTTTAAAACCCCGCTGTGCATGCTCGACCAATTTCGACCGGTCAACACGACTTGTCGATAGGTCGAAAGCATTAAAAAGTGCACAGTTTGCTCGAAATGAAATTTTTGTGCATAGAAGGCTATCCTATTGTACCAAAATGGGAATATTTTGATCCCAAGGACTCTGAGATAAGGAATCATATATCCCGACACTCTAAAAACTAAGAAACCTAAGACTGATCCAATACAAAATGTGAAAAAGAAGGCTAAAACTCATATATTCCAATATGCTCAATGATGAGGGTAAAAATTCTCTGATTTTCCCATATGGCGCTATATGAGGCTATAAATTCCTCAGATGTACCAATAATCACTATTAAAGCCGATGACCTAACTATAACGCGCATACCCCAATGAACTTTTGGAGGTCTTCAAATTGGTTTGTGTCGAAGGGTCCAGATATTTTGGCCAATTGCCTCTTAGTAAGCACATATTCTAGCGAAATAATGTGCTCATCAACGAGCTCTCTAATGAAATGGTGCCGGATATCAATGTGTTTTGTCCTAGAATGTTGGACAGGATTCTTGGATATGTTGATGGCACTTGTATTATCACAGAACAATGTCATCGTGTCTTGCTTGATTCCGTAATCCGTCAACATTTGCTTCATCCATAAGAGCTGGTGCAACAACTACCGATTGCTATGTACTTGGCTTCTGAGGTGGATAGAGAGATAGAGTTTTGCTTTTTTCTATGCCATGATACTAAGCAGTTCTCGATGTAAAAACAACCGTTGTTAGTAGATTTTCGATCATCCATGTTTCCAGCCCAATCAACATCTGAGTACCCTGTAATTGTTGTCGAAATATCGAATGGGTACCAGAGGCCAAAATCCGTAGTCCCAACTACATAATAATACTTTTCACATCACTTGGATGTGATTCTTTAGGGTTAGCCTGAAACTGGGCATATGCTCATACACTAAATGCTATGTCAAGCCTATTGGCTGTGAGATAGAGGAGGCTACCAATCATACTTCAGTATAGGTGTTGATTCACACTTTTCCCAGAAATCTTTAGACAATTTTAGTGTGGTGCTCATCGGCATATGATGAGTTCGACCAGACTCAAGGCCTAATCATTTTACTAATTCCTTAGCATACTTGCTCTAACTCACAAAAGTGCCATTTTCGAGCTGTTTGACCTGTAGTCTTAGAAAAAAGTTCAGCTCACCCGCTATGCTCATTTCAAATTCTGGCTGCATCAAGTGGGCAAACTGATGAGCCGTCTCCTCACATGTGGAACTAAAGACTATATCATCCACGTCTATAAGAATAGAAACCTTGGTCTTCCGAATAAAGAGTGTTTTATCCACACTCCCCCCTAGAAAATTAATGGTTGATAAAAAAAATTGAGTCAAACTTTCGTACCATGCACGAGGGGCTTGTTTAAGACCATAAAGTGCTTTCCTTAATTTATATACCTGATGAGGATATTTTGGATCGACAAGGCCTTTTGGTTGTTCTACATAGACTTCTTCCTCAAGTACACCAGAAGGCACTTTTCACATATATATGAAATAATTTAAATTTTAAAGCACGGGCTATGGACATGAGGATCCTGATAGATTCAAGTCGCGCAACTGGGGCAAATGTCTTGTCAAAATCAATACCCTCAACCTGAGAGTAGCCCTGCGCAACTAACCTATCCTTGTTTCTGATAACATTTCCAGATTCATCTGATTTATTCTTGTAAATCCATTTGGTTTCGATAATATTGGTATTTTGTGGCCTAGGTACTAATTGCCATACCTCATTTCTTTCAAATTGTTGTAGCTCTTCTTGCATAGTCCGTATCCAAAACTCATCTTGTAGAACTTCTATGACATTCTTTGATTCCATTTTTGAGGTGAAGCAAAGATGACTGTTTATTGTCTCAAGTTGTCTTCTAGTTTTCACATCGGTACTGAGATCTCCAATGATTTGATTGAGGGGATGATCCTTGATAATCGATAGGTCAACTGAAGGTTGAGATACTTTTGGAGAGGAGGGTTTTTCATTAGATTTACCTATCTCACTTGGACCCTCATCTTCATCTACATCAATCACAGGATCGGAGTTGTCATTGGGTTGGTCGTCAACAACCACATTAACTGATTCTTGAATAGCCAGGGTCCTGAGATTGTAAACTCTATATGCACAACTATTAAATATCCTGGGAAAATCCCTTCATCGCTTTTAGAGTCGGTTCTTAAGTTTTCATAGTCTCTGAGAACATAACATTTACTACCAACGACGTTGAAATACTTGATGCTTGGTGGCTTCCCATGCGACAATTTATATGTTGTTTAATCAAGCCAAGGTGTCCCGTATTCGTTACGTTACGGCCGTATCGGCCGATATGTAACGGTAATGGTTGACACCGTTACGCGATACGGGGTCGAAACGGTCGTTACGGAATTTTGTGACCGTAACGGCCGTTACGGGACTGTTACGGGTCCGTTACGGGCCATAACGGCCGTTACAGACCCGTAACGGCTGTTACGGGCCTTTAAAAAAAAATAAAAAAATCTCTTACCTTTTTCCTTTCTTTTCTTCTTCTTCTTCTTCTTCTTCTTCCTTTTCTTCTTCTTCTCGGGTAGTCGCAGTGGCAAGCCATGTGCACTGCACCTGAATTTATGTGGATTCGTGGTCATTGATCACCGTGGTCGCCTTCTTCTTCTTCTTCTTCTCTCTCTCGCTCTCTCTCTCTCTCTCTTCTTTCCCTCTTTCCCTCTTTTTTCTTCTCTCTTCTTTCCCTCTTTTTTCTTTTCTTTCTTCTTTTCGGTTTCCCTCTCGCTCTCGTTTTTTTTTTTTTGCAGGTGTACCGCGCACCAGCTGCTGCTGTAGGTACGTGTCAAGCTAAGACGAGCGCTGACACTCCTCGAGCTTCGAGTTGTACGAACGGTTCGAAGGAGATCAAAGTTATATGGGCTCCACAGTGATGTATTTATTATATCTACACCGTTCATCTATTTTCAGATATCATTTTAGAGCACTGCCAAAAAATTTAATTATATCCAAAGATCATCTGGACCACACCAAAAATAGCAGCATTGATAATGATTTTCACTGTTAAACAATTCGTAGGGCCAGCGTAACGTTTATTTTCCATCCGATCAGACCCGAGTGGGCCCACCATGTAGTATATATTTTTATCCATGTCGTCCATCCATTTTGCCCCGTCATTTTAGGTCAGGATCCAAAAAATTAGTAATATCCAAATCTCAGGTGGACCACACGATAGGAAATAGTGGTTATAGAATGCTCACCATTAAAAATTTCTTAAGGTCCACTGTAATGTTTATTTTCAATCTAATCTATTAATTGTGTCACACTGACGTGGATGAAGGGAAAACACATGTCAGCTTGATCTAAAACTTTTGTAGCCCCCAATAAATTTTTAATGGTGAACGTTTAATTATTATTGTTTCTTATGGTGCAAACCACCTGAGCTTTGGATGTGTCTCATTTTTGGGCTCATGCCCTAAAATTATTTGGCAAAATGAATGGACGGTGTGGATATAACACATTCATCATGGGTGGGGCCCAAAAAACTTTGACATGTGTGCTACACTTCACAATCCGAGTCCCGCCTAATTCGGGCCTTAAAAAATTGTACACGAGACATATATTAACTTAAAATTTAGCAATTAAATTATGGACTGCAATTGCTAACTCAATGCCAAAATCAAATTGTTCGAATAGTTTTAATTGTTAATTTGTGGACTATTTTTTAAAATATGGCCTTTTGATTTTCTTTCATGATTCACTATCCAATAAATGTCCACCAATTCATAAGTAGGATGATGGCAATAAATTGCATGAATTTGAGGTTGATTTGGAGCATAGATTGGTCCTCCAAGTTAGCCCCAAATTGGCAACTCCATCTACCTGAATTTAATTTCGTTTTTTTAAAGAACTATTGGGAGAAATGATATCAAGTTGTTAAGTATATAAATTAGATATTTAGAAAATTAAATATATGAATTTTGTAGTCAAATTCAGGTTACCTGGTTCAAAAATTAATCAGACAGTCCGATACAACTTCTCATCAAAGAGTGGACCGTTACACCACCATAAACATGTTCCAATTTATAAATGAATGCATATTTGGAATGCTTAGAATATTCCGGATTTAATCCATTTTTTTTGGCAAAAATTTTTTTTTGCGTCGTTACGGACCGTTACGCCCCCGTATCCGTATCGGTTTCGGAGGGCACCGTTACGCCAACCGATACCGATACGGGACACCTTGAATCAAGCCCTGCTCTTAAATAGATTTGATTGATCGTGTAGCAAGCTGTGTTTACAGCTTTGGCCTAGAAATTTTTTGATAAATTTTTACTATTGAGCATAACTGAGGCCATTTCCTGAAGCACTCTGTTCTTCTCTTGGTTACTCCATTTTGCCGAGGTGTTTTAGGGGCTGAGAACTTACGCCAGATTCCATGTTCACCACAGAATCTCTGGAATAGATCGTTCTCAAGTTCACTGCAATGATCCCTCTGAATTCTATCAATCATATACCATTTTTCATTCTGAACTCGCCTCACAAGCTTCTTGAATTCATCAAATGTACCTAATTTCTCTCTCAAGAAGGCGACCCATGTGAACCTGGAGTAATCATCCACAACTACAAAAAAATGTCTCTTACCACCCTGGCTTTGTACTCTGGTGGGACTAACAATGTCCATGTGTAAAATCTTGAGAGGCTTAGATGTTGCCACGAAAATTGTCTTTTTGTGAGCGACCTTAATTTATTTATGTTTTTGACAATCCCCACCGACAATCATGGGCTTTTTCCCAATCTTAGGAAGCCTTCTAACCAGATTCTTGGAGCTAAGGCTAGACAAATTCCTATAATGGACATGGCCAAGTCTTTGCTGCCATAGTTCAGTTTCATTATCTCGAGCCATGTGGCATACAACTGGAGAAGCAGGCTCTCGATTGCTTTCAATTACATAGCAATTATCATTGGTGTGTAGACCTCTCATAATCAGTTTACCTATAAAGTCCGAGATCTCTCACATTTTCTATGAAAATTTTACAGAATGTTCTGTCACAAATTTAAGATATGCTTAAGAGGTTATGCTTCAATCCCTCTACGTTGAGATCATTCTCAATCTTGGTTAAACTTGGCCTAGCAATAGGTCCTCCCCCAACAATCGGAGTGGTGCTTCAATCTCCAAAAGTGACTGACCCACCATCGAAATTAATGTAATGGCAAAAATGGTTCTTGTCACGTATCATGTGTCTAGAGCAGCCACTATCCAAATACCATCTAGCATTACTACTAGCCTTAAGAGCTATATGAATTATTAGACAGTTTGTTTTCTCTTTTATGACCCCATTTTGAAACAACTTTCTTTGGGCCTGGATTGGTTTTTAGAGAGAGAGAGAGAGAGAGAGAGAGAGAGAGAGAGAGAGAGAGAGAGAGAGAGAGAGAGAGAGAGAGAGAGAGAGAGAGAGAGAGAGAGAGAGAGTTTCTTTCTTAGACTCATCTCTCAGGGGTGGACTTTTTCTAGGAGAATGAGTTCTTTTGGCAAACTGATCATTGCCTTGATTCACTTGAATCATTATTTTCTTTGCCTTTTTATCCAACCGGGCAACCTGCTTGACCAGCTCCTTCGTTCTTCTATCCATTTTAGGAGTGGGAAACTTTTTCCTCACATTCTCCTCCTTTTGCTATGGTTTCCTTGGAGGACTTCTCACTAACCGCAACATTCTCCCAGTTAGTAAAAATTTACCTATAATGCTTGAACCTGGGGTGTATCGTGAGTCAGACCAAGTATGCAAAGGAATTAGTAAAACGATTTGGCCTTAAGTCTGGTCGAATTGATCATACGCCTATGAGCATCACACTAAAATTGTCTAAAGATATATCTGGGAAAAGTGTGGATCAACAGCTATACCAAAGTATGATTGGTAACCTCCTTTATCTCACAGCCAACAGGCCTGACATAACATTTAGTGTAGGAGCATGTGCCCAGTTTTAAGATGACCCTAAAAAATCACGTCCTGGGTGTTGTGAAAAGAATTATTTGGTATGTGGCTGGGACTATGGATTTAGCCTTTGGTACCCATTCGATACTTTGATAACAATTGCAGGGTACTTAGATGCTGATTGGGTTGGAAACATGGATGATCGAAAATCTACTAGCGGCGGTTATTTTTACATTGGGAACTGCTTAGTATCATGGCATAGCAAAAAGCAGAACTCTATCTCTCTATCCACTGCAGAAGCCGAGTACATTACGACCAATAGTTGCTGCGCACAACTCTTATGGAGGAAGCAAATGTTAACAGATTACAGAATCAAGCAAGACACAATGACATTGTTATGTGATAATACAAGTGCCGTCAAGATGAAAGGCCACCGGCCAACACCCGGACCAAGTCAGCAGTTTCTAGAGGTCATGGTCGCGGTTCATCGCGTGCCACATCATCACATTCACCCTCTTTAGTCTTAGAATGCCTCGAAGGATATAGGGTGCGTTATGCTTCAACGGCCCACAGTCTTATAATGCCTCAAGGGATATAGGGTGCGTGAACTTCTCACTACCATTGATTAGCACCCTATCCTTAGAATGGGAGGACCCATCAAGCCAAATGTCGTCCGTAAATTCTATTCCTATGGTAGAAATCCCACCGATGATCCCCCAATCTTCGAAGTTCATCAAAACAAGAGAGTCTAGACCAGTGTTCGTAATATCGATAATATCGATATCGACAGTCAGTAATACGAAACCCTCCATAGATACAGAAAAATACTGAAAAATTGCCAAAATCCATTTATCATCCGATATATCACTAAATATCGTGAGATATCGCCAATATATCACACGATAATGCCTGATATTGCAGATTTTCCTTCGACATCTCATCTGCATCCCATCCAGAAATTCCAAAAATATAGAAAAAAATCTCTTATCCGTTCAATCTGCCTAAGAGAGTAGCTTTTGACTAGATTTGGGTGAATTCTGGAGAAATCCTCTCCAAAATCCGGCAAAATCATCAATTGGAGAGATTTTAGGGTTTCGGATGCCGGAACCCCCTCCCCGTCGTAAAAAGGCGTTGGGGCCCTTTTTTAATGAAATTTGGGGAAATCGGATTGGGTACTGAGTTACTCAGTACAACGTACTAAGTAAACTTTGTTGGGCCCACTGTGAATATATTTGGTTTATCCACACCGTCCATCCTTTTTTCCAGCTCATTTTAGGGGTTGAGCCCAAAATTGAAGCTTATACAAAGATCAAGTGGACCATAACACAGGAAACAATGGAAATAATGATTTTCACAGTTGAAACCTTGCTAGGCCCCACAGTGATGTTTATTTGTCATCCAACCTTCTCGTACGATCACACAAACTGGACGAATGGAAAAAAACAAATATAATCTTGATCCAAAACTTCTATGGCCCCTAAGAAATTTTCAACGGTAGACATTCAATTCACATTGTTTCCTGTGGTGTGGTCCATTTTAGCTTTTTATATGCTTCAGTTTTAAGATAAGGCCCAAAAATCATCTGGTATAATGCATGGACGGATTGGATAAAATACATAGATCATAGTGGACCCCGCGTATTGAGTTACTCAGTACGCAATCCGCCTCCGAATTTGGGTTGGTTGTTGTATCGCACACCACCGAGCTGACGTGTGTGTTGACGTCACCAAGGTCTGTGGGTCCCATCATAAGGTATGCGTTATATCCAAACCATTCGTCCATTTCTCAAGCTCGTCGTAAGGCTTGAGCCAAAAAGTAAGACAGATTCAAGGATCAAGTGGACCACACTGCAAAGAAAAGTGGGATATTGAACGTCTATCATTGAAACCCCTTGGAGGTTACAAAAGTTTTGGATGAATATGATATTTGTTTTTCCTCTTCATCTTGGTCTGTGTGACCTCATGAACAGATTGGATGCAAAATAAAAGTTATGAGGGCCCTACAAATGTTTTAACGGTGAGAATCACTGTCCCATTGCTATTTGTGGCGTGGTTCACTTGAGCTTTGGATATGACTCATTTTTGGGCTCATAATCTAAAATGATCTCTCCAAATGATTGAATGGTGTGGATATAATAGATACATTATTGTGGGGCCCATATAACTTTGAATGGTTCGTACAACTCGAGTTCCAGAGTAGCACTGGTATTGGGACGCAAATTTCCTGTGAAAGCCTTTTGCTGGAACTTCTTGCTCAAGGATGTTGGGTGGGGCCCACCGAGATGTTTGTGAGAAATCCACCCTGTCCATATGTTTTGTGAGCTCGTTTTAGGACATGCGACCAAAAATGAGGTGTATCCAACATTCAAGTGGGCCACACGAGAGGAAAAAGTGGGCATCCAGTGAGCACTGTTGAAGCATTCTAACGGCATTTTTTTTTTTTTTTTTTTTTTTTGGTATCAGGCTATCTTTTCGGTGTTTTCACTTCATCCCATTTGTAATGACCTTACAAACTGTTTGGATAGCATATAAACATCCCATTTTGGATACGTTTCAAAATTGTGCTTAACCCCTAAAATGAGCTGAACAAATGAATGGATGGCGTGGATAAACCACATACATTTATGGTGGGCCCAGCAGAGTTTACTCAGTATGATAAGATCCAGTGTGGTGGCAGGAGTAGATTAGGTGAGACCCAGCCTCATGCAAGAACGTAAAACCCCTACCATGGGGCCCAACTTGATGTGTGTATTCTGTATCCATTTCGTCCATCTGTTTTTTCATATCATCTTACAACATGATCCTAAGAATTAAGAAGATCCAATTATTAGGTGGACTTCACTCAAGGAAATAGTGGTGGTTGAACACGGTACCATTAAAAACTTCTTAGGGTGTACCTTGATTTTCCCTATATTTTATTAGACACCTAATTTGTTGATAACTTCACATAAGTTTGAATGAAGAGAAAAAACAATTATCGGCTTGATCTAAACTTTTGTGGCCCATTAATAGTCAATCATGATTGTTTCCTATGGTATGGTCCACTTGATTATTGGATCTGCTTCATTTTTTGGATAATGTCCTAAAATGATACGAAAAAATAGATGGATGGGGTGGATATTGAATATAGTTGTCTTAGTTCAATCGGACTATGCATAGTTGAGGACCGTATACAAAGGAAACCTATTATGTCAACTTCTTTTTTGAGATTTTATTATTTAAAAGTGTGTATTATGGTCTTTTTTACTAATCCCTGAAGTTTCGTTGAAAAATTCTACAAAATTTCCAATGTTTCCCCATGTTTCGCGAAAAGTGCGACAAATTACGCAATACAAATGATATTTCCCATGCGATAACCGATACGTATCTGTATCTCAAGGGTGTGATACATTGCGCGATACCGATATTTCGAACATTGCACCCAAGGTATCTCAAGTGGATCAGTGCACCTATCTCACTCGGTAAACTTTTTATTGCTACATTGTGTAGATATAACACCCTGAGTAATTTAAAGCCTTGGTAAAGAAACTACTCTGATTTCCTTTCATGCTTCTCATCAACTTGGGTGTAGATCAGGAAAGATCGAAGGCGTGGAGTGGAAAATTTTGAAGAAGTGCACTTACTCGAGGCATTATGGTAACTTGCAAGTCGATGGGCTGTAGATGTGGACTGAGCATCCACATTCTCACGATGAACTTGGAGAAACTTATCATCCTTTGCTTATAATATGGAAAGATCCCACAAAAGATCATGAATACGGCAACTTTTGATACCCCCACTTGAACTTCTTTTAGCAAGCTGAATCAGACTTCGTTGAATTAACTCTTTCAGACAATCTTTTCCCACCTCCTCTAGTTTTTCATTCCCTCTCTGTTGCAACAACCCTTCCGTGGCCCACAATTGAATCAGTTTCTTTGCCTGGAACTCATAGTCTTCTGAGGGATTTCCTCCTTTAGGGGTCACGGGATTGGCAGCCAGGGAGGTCATGACCCGCGCATTATGCAATGATCAGATGTCCCATGGCAAGATGGGAATGCCCTTAGGGCTTCCCTCATGGCCAATCACTTTATGATTTTACATGTCATTTTTCTCATAAATGTATATCCGAGAAAATGGAATCAAGTCGGCCTCACATAGCATATGGTCAAGACTCTCTATCATGTCAGTTAAGGGCACAAGCTGTGCCTTCCGACCAGGATCATGGACAAGCTGCATTCCGTGATGACTCACAACGAGTGCAACACTACTCCGCTTCCATTCGAATTCCTAATATCGAAGATAGCTCGTGGCATATGTATTACTGATAGAGAAGAGGCTACCACTGAACCTACTCCCATTAATCGGGCTACATACAAGAAAATGAAGCCACCAGTGCCGGGAGTCCCAACGGAGAAGCAGCCTCCTGCAGATCATCTTGTTGCTGACACCGGAGCTGCCCCTGCTACAGTGAGTCCTCTTAGGCCGTTCCTTCTCATGATCCCAAGGATGTCCCATAGGCACCTCCTGCAATTCCTGACGAGACTCCTATGACCGCTCCTCCAACGACTCCTAATTTCATTCGACGGATACTTCAGTACCAAGAGCAGATCCTTGTTGTTTAAGTATGTCTCCATACAGGACAAGCTCAGCTCCTAGCTGGCCAAATAGCTATTGTGGAGCGATTAACTCGCATTGAACAATGGTTTGACTCTCTACAACAATCATCTTGTCGCTTCGACGCTCCCACGGATTCTGGTCACAGACGAGTTGCAGATTCTGACCCGGGGTCGACAAGCTAGTTTTAGATAACACCTGTGTTGATGTTCAGAGACAGTGGTTGTCCTGGTGTTTGGTTTGTGTGTTGACCATCTCTGTCATATGGTATTTTTTGGATTGACCGAATATGTGTATGTATCATGATATATCAATTATGGGTCGTATTGGGGCACTTGTCTATTTTTCCTTTGAGTCTGTATGTGGATATAATGTATACCTTTTTTATGGTCTAAATGATATTGGGCTACATGCCCTATTTTCTTTCTAGTTAGATGCATATATTATTAATCTATGTTAGTGCTTCTGATCCCCTGTGCTTAATGATTCTCTTCTACCTCTTGCACTTCTAGATATATCTTTGTGCTTATCTATCTTTGTCAATTACTGACAAAAGGGGGAAGAACGTGTCCCACCAGAGAACCTATCATTGTGCAAGATGTGTTTGATGCAAGGGATTTAGGGGGAGAAAATGAAGCCAAGTGTGTCACTATTCATGTCACTTTTGTATAAAAATTGTATATCTTGTACAGTGAAGACATGTTTATGAGTTATTTTAAAAAGATGTAATATTTTTGGGATAATCATAGTATGGAGACTATGATGTGTATAGGTTAGGTGTTTTGTCATGCAATTGACAAAGGGGGAAATTGTAAATGCATTGATTTGTCAATTTGCTTTCGTCAAGTTAGATGAGCCCCAATCGAGTTGAAGATATCAAGACTTGAAGATCGAAACCACCCAAAGTGAAGATTCAAAGATTCATGCATGTGCGAAAACCTAGATTGCTTAATAAGATCCTAAAACCCTTCGTTAGGTTGCCTAAACCTTTATAGTCATTCCCCTTATCTAACCAAAGTCAAGTGTCCATTAGATCAGGATGGACCTTGTGGAAGAAAGCGCAAAAGAACCAAACTTGGAAAATCCATCAAATGCACAAAGTGAGTTGTTGTTGACTCATGGATAGCCTCATTGACTAGTCGAAATCTATGGCCAACGGGTCGAAACACCCAAAAACAAGACAAAATAAAACTTTTATTTCTGGAGATTTTGATCTACGGATGAGTTATTTTGATAGGTTGAAGGTCAAGTTTGATCGGTCGAAAACAATGGTCGATAGATTGAAAGTTGCAAAATCTGGACAGAAAAGAAAACTCATGATCTGACAGGTTTTGACCCATGGATGGGTTATTTCGACAGGTCGAAGGTGAATTTCGATCAGTCGAAAATGGCGGTCGACAAATCGAAAGAGGTAAAATCTGGACAGAAATGAATACCTTGTGCCACTGACTATCTCGACCGGTCGAAGCCTTGGATCGACAGGTCGAAGAACTTTTAAATCGGTCTAAGCTTTAGGTCGACAAGCTGACAACTAGCCCTTTTTTGTCCGTTTTCAATCATTTTATAAATCTGATCCTTAGGCAACTAAGCCCTTTGGTGAGAAATTCATCGAGCCTTGAGAGTGTTATTCCCTAGCTAAAATCCCTCCTCCCAAGCTATTTTCCTTATGGAGTGCATCATTCAATCCTTGTGATTAAGAACATTTATTGAGCATTCAAAGCTCGGATTGAAATATGAACTCTAGCATTCATTAATGCTTTAATAATCATCTTTAATGGCAAATCTTTTGTGTTAAAGGGCATTGAATGCTAATCCCTGGGGATCCTAACTTGTATCGTAAAAGATCCCTCATCCTGAGTTAGGTTCACCTACCCTTCTCCTGTACCTTGACACTAAATAGGCACATCTACTTTAAGGTTGCAGTTAAATGGAGCTGAAGAAGAAGCTTTCGTGATAGAGGAAGCTCTTCAACAACACGCATTCAAGGGGGCTCATCCACTTTAAGTAAGAAAGTTATTTTGAGTCCATTTTGTCAGGAAACCGATTCTTGTGTAGAGTTAGGTTTCAGAGTTTGCCAAACCAACTTGCCAAGTCCTCGTGTTGGCCTCCGACGGGAGCATACATGTGTCGTGCTTGTGTAGGACGTCTTGTTGTGTTTGAGATCCAAACTCTCTAAGACCTTTTGTAGGCCATCGACGGATGCAAAACGTATAGTATAGACCTTGTGCAGGCTGTAAAGGTTTATGGTAAACCTAATTTAAAACCATTTTGATAGTAAAATCCGGTACACTCTAGGAGAGAGTCAGTCAGCCGGGAGTGCAGTGGGTACATAGCTTAATCACTATACATAGTGTGCAATGGGCTGAATGATTTTTGTTTGTAGTTATTTTATTTTGTTGAATGATTGTGGATGCTTATCTTTATTGCAAGAAACATATTTGATAGAATGCACACGATGTTTCACCATTATTCTGTTTTACTCTTTAGCTGATTTGATACAACCATTCATCTCTATTTAATTGTTTTGTTTGAGTAATTGGAGGTGGCTGATTGCTATTTACATTGTTAAAATTTGAAAGTCCTATTCACCTCCCCTCTAGGACATTAGTCATATATCCAAGTTTCACTTGTAGCGGTAAAACCGTAATTTCACATGTTGCGCCTCAACAATGTTGATTTTTCCTTTGTTCTCGGCAAGGTGATAGAGCACCCATTTGCTAGGCCCCAACAATCTCTGAATGCCTGATTTATCAAACGACAAGTCACTTTCCTAGAGCATCATAGAAGTGAAGCGGAGGTAGATGAAGAACTAGATCCTCCATTCGTTAGCATTGGGAAGGACCTACACTATGACGACAACCCTCTCCCTTCAGAGTCTAACCACTGATCAAGCATCTTGGCACCAAGGAACAAAAATCCCATAAGTTGCGTAGCTCAATGACCCGCCAAATTGGAGCAAGATTAAAGGGAAAGAAAACACTTTGGTACATTAGGGATTTAAAGGCATAGCACTCTGATACCAATAATAATCAAGAAAACAATAAATAGAGGTATAAGACCAACAAGAGTGATTATACAACCAGGGGACATCAAGGATTTGAACGCATAACATCAGGGATTTGAACGCATCACATCTTCATTGCTTCAACAAGGGACTACAGACTCTAGGCCAGGACTCACTTTGCCGGGCTATAGAGAGGATTCTCCCTTTTATAGACGGACAAATCCGGATTTTACATCGTTTCGGGTCTACTACAGTAGCTAGCAGATAAGCAACTGGATTTTTCAATCTTTTAATTTCGTTACAGTGTTCTACCGATACTACAATAACAAGTAGAAGACAAACTGCTACAGTGACATAGTGGTACTATCTATTACAGTGCTGCCGACACAATAGTACTTTTTTTTACAGTACTGGATTACAACAATAACATTTACACTAATTAACACTTAGCTACAATAATCTTGCTCCAATTTAGTGGGCCGCTATGTTGCGTGACTTATGGGATTTTTGGTTCCTTGGTGCTGGATGTTTGATCAATCGTCAGACTCCAAAGGGAGAGGGTTGCTGTCAGAGTCTAGGTCGCTTCCAATGCTAATGAATGGAGGATATGGTTCTTCGTCTACCTCGGCTTCACTTCCATGATGCTCTAGGAAGGTGACCAGTCGTTTGATAAATCGGGCATTCAAAGATTGTTGGGGCCTGGAAAATGGGTGCTTCAATACCTTGCCGGGAACAGAGGCAAAATCAACGTTATGGAGGTGCAACATGTTGTTCAAAAAGATAGAAAACGTGCCTCAGTGGTTTTCATGATGGCGGGCGAGATTGAATGACTACTATTCTTGATTCTCTAATTGGGCATCCACTGGTGCATATTTTCCGTCAGGAGTGGGGACAAAATCTCTGGAAATATGAAAGAGATCAACACATATCTTCCATGATGGGTGGTGATGAGATTTTCCCATTAATGCAAAGGACGGAACCATTGCAACCATTTTGAAGTGTTTAGTTGGTCATTTGAAAGGGGGCGATGTCCCAACTGTATTTGGAAAAGGTATGCAGATGACAGGGAGCCAAGGTGTCCCAAATCGGTTACGTATCGGCCGTAACGGCCGATACGTAACGGTAACGGTGGGAACCGTTATGCGATATGGGGTCGTATTGGCCGATGCCCGATTTTGCAATCGTAACGGCCGTTACTGCTTGAAAAAAAAAAAAAACGTACCTCTTCCTTCTTCTTCTTCTTCCTCTTCTTCTTCTTCTTCTTCTTCTTCTTCTTCTTAGCGGCTAATTCATGCCAGTGCCATCTTCCTCTTCTTCTTCTTCTTCTCCTCTCTCTCTCTCTCTCTCTCTCTCTCTCTCTCTCTCTCTCTCTCTCTTCTTTCCCTCTTTTTTCTTTTCGATTTCATTCTCTCGGCTTTTTTTTTTTTTTTTTTTTCATGTAATGCGCACCAGCGCTGTAGGTACGTGTCACGCTGAGACGAGCGCTGACACTCCTCGAGCTCCGAGTTGTACAAACGGTTCAAAGGAGATCAAAGTTATATGGGCTCCATAGTGATGCATTTCTTACGTCTACACCATTCATCTATTTTCAGAGATCATTTTAGAGCTCTACCCAAAAAATGAATTATATCCAAAGATCATCTGGACCACACCAAAAATAGCAGCAGAGATAATATTTTCACCATTAAACAATTCGTAGGGCCCACGGTAATGTTTATTTTCCATCCAATCTGATCTGATCAAACCCGAGTGGGCCCCACCATGATATATATATTTTATCCATTTCGTCCATCCATTTTGCCACGTCATTTTAGGTAAGGATCTAAAAAATTAATAATATCCAAATCTCAAGTGTACCATACCATAGGAAATAGTGGTTATAGAATACTCACCATTAAAAATTTCTTAAGGTCCACTGTAATGTTTATTTTCAATCTAACCTATTAATTGGGTCACACTGACGTGGATGAAGAGAAAACACACATGCCAGCTTGATCTAAAACTTTTTTAGCCCCTAATAAATTTTTAATGGTAAATGTTTAATTATTGTTGTTTCTTATGGTACTGTCCACCTGAGCTTTAGATGTGCCTCATTTTTGGGCTCATACCCTAAAATTATTTGGCAAAATGAATGGACGGTGTGGATATAACACATTCATCATGGGTGGGGCCCAAAAAAATTTGACACGTGCTACACTTCACAATCCAAGTCCCGCCTAATTCGAGCCTTAAAAAATTGTACATGAGACATATGTTAACTTAAAATTTAGCAATTAAATTATGGACTGCAATTGCTTACTCACAATGCCAAAATCAAATTGTTTGAATAGTTTTAATTGTTAATTTGTGGACTTTTATTTTTTAAAATAAGGCCTTCTGATTTTTTTTTTTCATGATTCACTATCCAATAAATGTCCATCAATTCATAAGTGAGATAATGACAATAAATTGCACGAATTTAAGGCTGATTTGGTGCATAGATTGGTCCAAGTCATCCCCAAATTGGCAACGCCATCTACCTGAATTTAATTTCATTTTTTTAAAGAACTATTGGGAGAAATAATATCAAGTTGTTAAGTATATAAATTAGATATTTAGAAAATTAAATATATGAATTTTGTAGTCAAATTTAGGTTATCTAGTTCATAAATTCATCAAACAGTCCGATACAACTTCTCACCAAAGAATGGACTATTACACCACCATAAACATGTTCCAATTTATAAATGAATGCATATTTGGAATGCTTAGAATATTCCGGATTTAATCCATATTTTTTCATATTTTTTTGGCAAAAAAAAAAATAAAAAACCGTTACGCCAACCGATACCGATACGGGACACCTTGCAGGGAGCATCAAAGATGACCGCCATGGTGTATGCTTCAAAGAGGTAGTAAAGAACACATGGCTTCTTTTGGGAGATGGTAGAGATTTCAAAAGGAAATTGGGGATTATGAAAGGATAGTCGGGATGAAGAATTCTATCAAAGATGGGATGATTTATGCAAAGATGAATTTCCAAGAACCACTGAAAGTTGTGAGAACTTAAGTGGACAAACAAGAGATCACCAATGGTTTCTATGACTTCTTGTGGAAGATGTGGAATGTGCTCAATGGGATAGATGTAGAGTGGGATAGGGATGTGGACAAAAGTCTTTAGGAGGCGGATGGCGAGGTAAGAAATCTGCCAGAGTATTGTCTTTCCCTTTGATATGCTTGACTGTGAAGGTCCACTGAGAAAACGATTCTGCCCATCGGAGTAGTTGAGGATGGGGCAATATTTTCTGTTTAAACTGCAACATGTTTGGGAAAGAAGACGTGTTTATTTCAACTTGGAAATTGTGGCCAAAGTGGAATTGGAATTTGGAAATGACTTTTTTTTACAGCAAGTATTTCTTTAAGGGGCTGTTTGTCTACCCACTTATATGCTCCTGACATCTCAAAATCAGAT
Organism: Magnolia changhungtana; assembly: GCA_030180095.1. Classification (NCBI taxonomy): domain Eukaryota; kingdom Viridiplantae; phylum Streptophyta; class Magnoliopsida; order Magnoliales; family Magnoliaceae; genus Magnolia; species Magnolia changhungtana. The sequence continues at coordinate 1,885,715 of JASAUF010000294.1, forward strand.
TTCAGTCACTTAATATCCTATTTTGGTTGTTTGTTTAACACAATTAAAACAAGTCCTTAATGTAAATTAAACACTGAATTAATTCCGGGGTGGTCTATGGGCCAAAAGCTGTAAGTTATACCTCTAGAATGCGTAACTGGCTTTGCTTAAAAAAAAATTTTGGTCTGAAAATGGCAAATTTGCCCCTTCACTTCTGTACGTGTGGACTTCACTTTTATGTGGCAAAGTCTTATGGGCCCCACTATGATGCATTTGTTATATCCACACAGTCCATCCAAATTTTTAGATCATTTTAGGACATGATATGAAAAATGAGGCAGATCCAAAACTCAATTTGAGATGAGGAAAGAGTTTAAGGGTAATGGTGCAGCTGATTTGTGTGTGTGTGTGCGCACGCGTGCGTGTTACCATGAGGGGAGCTTCTCGTGAGGTTGGGCCCCACTGTGATGTGTGATGGACATCCACACTGTGCATTTGGTAGGTTGTGCCAAAAATCAGCTGTATCCGGAACTCAAGTGGGCCACACCATCTGAAACCATGGGAAATCATGCCTAAAACATCTAAAAGCACTTGGTGGGGCCCACCTGAGTTTTGGAATGGCCTAAAATTTGGTGTGGCCCTTCATCCAAGTGGGACACTGGATGTCTAAACCACATCTCACTAGGCCCTATATACAATCAGGAAGGTTTCAATGGGCGGACATCCACTCAACTGTTGTCTACGGTGTGGCCCACCTAAGTCATGGATTGGCTTGATTTTTAGGCCCATGGCTCACCATGAAAGGGTGCATCTGATTAATGGGATGGATGTCTGTCACACATCATGGTGGGGCCCACAGAGCTCGACCTCATGGGTGTGTGTGTGTGTGTGTGTGTGTGTGTGTGTGTGTGTATATATATATATATATATATATATATATATATATATATATATATATATATATATATATGGGAAAAGGTACTATGCGCTCGAGCTCACTGGTTTGTCCCATGAGGTCAAGCTGTGTGGGCCCCACCGTGATGCGTTTCGAACGTCTACCCCATCAATCAGATGCACCATTCCATCGTGGGCCTAGGTCCCAAAAATCAAGTCAATCCGTGACTTGTGTGAGCCACACCACATACAGAAGTGGAGAGGGGCCGTACACCATTAAAACATTCATAACCATTTTTGAGGGCCCACCGAGATGTGGTTTGCAAATCCAGCCCATCCATTATGTGTGTCCCACTTGAATGAGGGTTCAGACCAAGTTTCACATGCAAAACTCAGGTGGGCCCCACCAAGTGCTTTTATATGTTTTAACGGTGTCTTCCCATAATTTTAGATGGTATGGCCCACTTGAGTTCCGTATACGGCTGATTTTTGGGATATCCCATAATTTAATGGGTACCCATCAAATGCACGGTGTTGATGGTCGATGTTGATGGTTGACATGCATCATGGTGGGGCCCACACAGCTTTACCTCACGATAAGCTTATCGTGAGCTCGAGCGCATAGTACCTTTTCCCTATATATATATATATATATATATATATATATATATATATATAGATATATATATATAGCTCAAGTTCAATTGTGTACTCTGTCTCTTCTTATCATTTCCTAGATCTATTTATTTCAAAGAAATATTAGCATTTTACATTCATCATGCCTTGTCAACATCCATGATAGAAGTTGTTGTAAAAGTTTCAAGCTGGCTGCCAAGCTAATGCAACCCTCTCGTTCATCTAGGCTTTTGACTGGCAATGAGAACAGAGAGATTGAGAATGATGTTGAACATAGAATTCAAGCTAGGTGGAAGAAGTGGAGAGAAGCACCTTAGGAGTTTTATGTGATCATTGCTTACCCTTCAAACTGAAGGGAAATTTGTAGAGTAGCTATAAGATGAGCCATGCTTTATAGGACAAAATGATGGGAATTTAAGGAACAACATGCTCATAGGACAAATGTAGCTGACATGAAGATGTTGAGATGGATGAGTGGCAAGATGAGGAAGGATAGAATTAGAAATGAGTGTGTTAGAGGGAACTTAGGAGTATGACCAATAGGTAATAAGGTGTGAGAAAATAGACTTTAGATGGTTTGGCCATTTGCAATGAAGACCAGGAACTGCATTGATCATGAGTTAGTTGGTTCAAGTTGAAGACTCTAAAAGGGCAAGGAGAATGCCCAAAAGGATGTGGGAGGAGGTAGTAAGAAGAGACTTGAGGACCTATGGTTTAACTGAGGATATAGTCTATGATAGAGTGGAATGGCAAAATCGGATTTGTGCAGTTGACCCCAATTAGTTGGGAAAAGGCTTTGATGGCTATGATAATCATGACATCAATCATTCCTAGGCTTCAATCCACTTGGTGGGCACTTCAAATGTATACCTTTGCTGAGAAAAAAAATAAAATCACATTACAGTATCATTTGAAATGCAATCATGCTTGAATCACTTGTAACCCTTAGCAAGTTTAAAATAATAGGGGTTCTATTATTTGACTAGCTTATTTAAATTGAGACATTGCAGGATGTGTTTGTATGTATGCGTGTGTCTATGTAGCATTATTTGAAAACTTGTGAGTAGTTCAAAAACTCAATTAGTTGACTCAGGTTGATTGAGAGTATGGATAACTTATTCTTCTTGTTCTTGTTCTTCTTCTTTGATACGTAAGCATGGGCTCGAACCCGAGGCCTCAATGTTGAAATGCATTTTGTCCACCACTGAGGCACATATTCAAACGCAAGTATAGCATATTTTTAAATTGGATAAATTGATATGTTACTTGAGAATATGAAAAAATTGGACCACATCTAATGATGCAGTATCTGATGAGGAGTTGAGTAAACCGGGGTGGGCTGGTAACTCCGTTGGTGTGTGCTTGATGTTATAATGTTGAAGTCGTGTGTTCAATTGAAAGTCCCCTATAAAAAATGGTTTGTGTCAACTTTGGATTTGGTCCTTCCTGGTATCCAACTTGAGCATCGAGTTTTCAAATATAAGTGGGGCACATATGGGCTTCTTTATATTTTCCTGCGTGTGTTCTATGCATTTATGTTTGTTTGCATGCATGTATGTGTATCAAAGTTTAAAAACTTGGTTGAGAATGAGAACAATGGCAAGCCTCGGGCCTAGTTAAAAGTGTAACTCAGTTTCTTTATTATGATTTTTTTCCCCAATTGACACAAGTAAAATTTCCCTTGATAGTGTGGATGGCGGAACAAGATTCATGTATCTGACCCCAAATGTAGTCGACCCCAATAAGTTTATTATTATTATTAGTAGTAGTATTAGTATTATTTTTTTAATTCACACACACTTGCACCCACACACACCACAATGGGTACTCGAACCCATGACCTTTGTGTTGAAACTCTTGTGAGTCAACCCCAATTTGTTGGGATAGGGCTTTAGATGATGATGATGACCGGTACAACTTGATCAAGCTCTAAAAAAACCTGAAAGTTAGAGTAGCCAAGAAGCTTTTACACACACAAACGCACACTTGGTGATGTGGGGGCATCTTGGTTTGATTCCAAGGATGCACCATATCTCCACGCTGGGATGGGCTGGCCCACGAGGTGGGGTCTATGTGATGCAGAATGGCCATGAGGTGGGGCCCATTATGGGACCGTGTGATTTGGGGACCCATGCGAAGCAGGGGTTGCCCACAAGGAGGTCTCGCCTAGGTTTGCCTGGGAGGACTTGCATATAGGGATAGACCGGTCATTCCTGATTAGTTCTGGAGCTTTTGGTGCGTTGGCCGGTACTCCCTACATCAAGTGGTATCAAAGCAGGAGACCAATGTTTGAGTCTCCTTACCGGTGTGGGTAGATGATGCAGGCACATCTCCACACTAAGGTGGGGTGGCCCATGAGGTGGGGCTTGTGAGATGCAGGATGGTCATGGAGTGGGTCCCACTATGGGACCTATGAGATGCGGGGTTGCCCATGGGGAGGTCTCACCTGGGAAAGCCTGTATATAGCGATAAACCAGTCCTTCCCCATCAACTCTAGAGAGCTTTTGGTGTGCTGTTCAGTTGTCCGCTATCACTTGGAAAGATTCAATCGAGTAATCCACAAGTTTTGAATCGATTCAAACTGGCCCCCTCATTGAGTCCTAGTCTATTCCACTTCTTAAACCTTATGATGCATGTGTGTATGCAGGGATGTACACATGTAAATGCATATATGTGTGATGCATGACTGTATATGTGTGATGCATGTGTGATGCATGACTGTATATGTGTCAATGTCTAGAGCCTGATCTAGTGTTCAAAAATCTCATGGTCACAACTCAATTCTATCAATAATCTTGTTGATTTGAAGGCGTATAAACCTGTGAAACTTGATTGTGCACTTGAAAACTCAATAAAATTGAACTACAAAATGAGCATCTTAAAATTGTCAATTCAATCATACTCAAAGAAGTTTTGGATCGATAGGGATTCAGGCATACATCAATTCAATAATGGGTTTTGAGTTTTATACTACAGTATGTGCACATGTATGTACATGCATGTGTTATGTATCAAATATCAGTGTTTTCAAATTTGATTGAACAAGCTATGTCAGTCAAGATTCTGATCAAGTGAAAGGGGCCACTTCAATGTGATGAAACTTGACAGAGTACTTAAATTGAAAAATGCAGCTACAAGATAAACATTGTAAATGCGAATGACTGGATCGAGTACTCGACAGAGTTTCAGTCCATTTGTGCTTGGGCCCTCATTGAGTATGAGTGAAATTTCCAGTTTCTAAATTTCATATTCACATACATGTATGAATGTATCGGCATTCTTGATTTGCATCATAAACCTCATTGCAACATGCTATGCTGGTCAATTGACTGTTTGTTCCTGCAGTTTCCGTTGCTTTCCAGGAGTCGAATGTTGGAAAAAATGATCAGAGATATCTGTGGTAAGGATGGAACGAGCTGTGTTTTGCAGCTTCATGACATTCCTGGCGGTGTCAGATCTTTCGAACTTGTAGTGAAATTCTGTTATGGTGTTAAATTAGAAGTCACAGCTCTGAACGTGGTCAGCCTTCGGTGCGCTGCTGAGCACCTTCAGATGACGGAAGACTACGGAGAGGGAAATCTCATCTCACAGACCGAGAATTTTCTCGTTGAAGTTCTCCAAAGCTGGAAAGACACGATAAAGGCTCTCGAAACCTGCGAGGACCTTCTTCCGCATGCAGAAGAGCTCCACATTGTCTCGAGGTGCATCGAATCATTGGCAATGAAAGCGTGTGCAGACCCCTACTTGTTTGATAGGTCCACGTCTGGACTCAGTTCTATGCGAAACTCTAATGGCGGCATTTTGTGGAATGGAATAAGTACAGGAGCTAAGCCGAGATCTGTGAGTGAGGATTGGTGGTACAAGGATGTGTCTTTTCTAAGTTTAAATATGTATAAGCGGCTAATTTTGGCTATGGAATCAAGATGCATGAAGCCAGAGATGATTGTGGGGTCTCTTGTCTTCAACACGAAACGCTATCTACCGGGTCTGAGTCGGCATTCAAGCTTTCGCAAAAATACCGGCCAAGGCATGCATGTTGCATCTGTTTCAGTGGCTTCTGTAACTGAGCAAAGAGCCCTTATCGAAGTGATTGTGGATTTGTTACCCACGAAGAAGGGTGTTGCGTCGACCAAGTTCTTGCTTGGATTGCTTCGGACTGCAATGATTTTACACATGAATCTGTCGTGTAGAGAGAACTTGGAGAAAAGGGTAGCAGAGCAGTTGGATAAAGCTGCATTGGAAGATATTCTTATACCAAATTTGGGTTACTCAGTGGAGACCCTTTATGATATAGATTGCGTCCAACGGATCCTTGATCACTTCATGTCGGCGGACCAATCTGCAGTTGGATCTTCCCCTTGCATTGTTGACGAGGGGCCGTTGATAGAATCCCCTTCGCTGACGCCAATGACATCAGTAGCTCAGCTCATGGATGGTTACCTTGCGGAAGTTGCGCCGGATATAAACTTGAAGTTTCAAAAATTTCAGTCACTGGCAGCCATGGTCCCTGATTATGCCAGACTGCTGGATGATGGCATCTACCGTGCCATTGATATATACCTGAAAGTGAGGAAGTTTCTATACACTTTTGAGTTTCACTATTTCTCACTCCTAGAATATTCCATGCATGAACATGTTCTTGGGCATCTATAAATGCATGCATATGCGTACTTTTTTACTAAGAAAAAAAATTCAGTTTTATTTGTGACTTCTTTAGGCCCCCAAGCACCTTCAAATGGGGCAACGCATGGCATGCGTGTGGAACATACGAGCCATGCACGAGGTAGCCCTGGCTGTATAGGATGACCTGGCACCAAAATCTGGCCAGTCATCAGGTGGGCCACACGTGACGACGAGGGAAGGTTCACAAAATTGCTAGTGATCCACATTCAAATGCACTTGTGTCTGCATTTGTTACACATTCAACTCTATTACATGCACACAACTTTGTGCAATCTCTTGATATATATATATATATATATATATATATATATAGACACACACACACACACACAAACACACCAAAGAAAGAGGTTTGCTAAACCCAGAAATACGTCGAGCCCTGTCCAATCAACGCAATCAGATATGCCAAACATGGCACACATGTCTGAAATTCAAGCTTGTCATCAGGTTGGACACACTGTTTACGTCTTCTGGCCTAAAAATCAGGCCTTCTCACTACAAAAGTGTGGCCACGGTGTACAAAACTGTGGGAGAGTAAAGTGTGTGTTATGCATGTGTTTGGTATAAACTTCTGTGAGAACTCATCCCATGTGATATGTGCATGACATCCAACTTGTCTATCAGATGCGTCACCTCATGAAGCCCACAGGGCCCAAAAATCGGCCTGATCCAAAACTCAGGTGCGCCACAGCAAAGGGAACAAAATGGGTAGGGACGCCCACCCTTGATTTTCACCAGGGCCCACCTGAGTTGCAAAGTAGCCTGATTTTTTGCATGACCCTTCATCTGAGCCAGATGAAGGTTCTATATGGCCTGGATTGCACATACACAACAAGTGGGGTGAGTTGCTAAAGGGATCTCATGGGTTCTCACGGGACCAGGTTCCTAGGAGAAAATTGTATCATATCTATATTCTTCATTTTTGTAAAGAATCAAAGTTAGTTGTTAGTAAGACCCACATATATGCAAAATATATTTATGTGAAAATTTTCTCACATCCATGTTCTTCATATTGTTAAGAATCCAAGTTTATGAGTAAGACCTGCATATGTATATGCAAGATTTATGTGCCCCATTACATGTGCTAACATGCGCAAAAATAAAAATAAAAATGCCACACATGGATTGCCTTCATTTTCAATTCAATGACCTCCTTGTGACCATTTTAATCCATCTCCTGGAAATATCTTCATGAACTTATTTATGTGCTTGCATGCATAGCGAGGTCCATGGCTTCAATCTACATTGGTTTACAAGGACATTCATATAACCCAAAATTTCATATATTGCTTGCCCTCAATTTCAGATTCTTAATAGCTTGCGATACTCTTTTTCAGGCACACCCATGGCTCACAGATTCTGAGAAAGAGCAGCTCTGCCAGCTCATGAACTGCGAAAAGCTCTCGTTAGAAGCCTGCACCCATGCTGCGCAGAATGAGAGGCTACCTCTCCGTGCGATTGTTCAGGTCCTCTTCTTTGAACAGTTGCGGTTGCGGACTTCAATTGCCAGTTGGTTCTTTGTCTCTGATAACATCGACGACTCACAAGCCCCACATGGGAACCTTGTGCTCTCCAAGGATGATGATCCCACCCCAGTGGAACCCGCGAAGGAAAACCTCTCAGTTGGCATCGATAATATGAAATTGCGGGTCTCGGACCTTGAGGAGGAGTGCTTGAGCATGAGACAGGAGATTGAGAAGTTGGGGAAGAAGAATTCTTGGAACATCTTCTCTAGAAAATGTGGACTGAAACAGAAGTCCCGCTGCAATGCCAAGGCGGCTGATGACGGACAGAATCACAAAAAACAGTGAGTGATGTGTACTTGCATTGCACGCATGCATGTGTATATGAAATCATATTAGCTGACATGGATGATGCATGCATGTGTTTCTTGGTTCATTTTTCACTCTCTTTTGAGAGCTCTAGTCATAATTCTTTCTTTGTGGATTATTTGATGATTCTGATCATTCCAACCATGCTTTGGAAACTGCTTGTAAATTGTCATACAATCATTTGCAGCTGATTTCCCTCACATGCAAAATTTGAGAGCTGTGCTTCTGCTTCTTGCCAATCTAGACTTCCAAATCTTATTTTTCACCACGTTTGTGTGACATCCGGGCATTCCTCAGGTTGGGCTTACTGTGAATGTTCCATGGGCCTAAAATAAGGCCGCTTCTCTCATCAGGTTGGCCACGTGTATGAGAAAAACAGGTGGTTTGAAGCAAACGACCAGCAGCCCATAACCAGCATACATGCAGCCAAGCTGGTGAGTCAGCTGACTATTTTCGGGCCCAGGGCATGTTCAGGGTGGGCTCCTTCTGCTGAATGGCCTGAATCTCGTACACATGCCACATTGCCACGTGTTGTGAGGCTTCCCTGTCCATCTCAGGCACACAAGTTAAGGGGCAATAGACTCTCGTAGCAAATATCCCCTCTTAAAACGCTCTCCTTTGCAAGTGACTCTGCAGCATTGTTGTAATGATTTCTAACGCATGTAAATTATAAATATTTCCATTTTAGAGGGAATTATCTGCCCCCCGCAGCAACTTTATTCACATTTCTGTTGGAAACAGCTGAACATATATCTACAGCGCTCATGATCCAGTACCTATTCCTTGTACCCTGTACCTGTGCTTATGCCCAGTCAGGCCCATCTAAGGTCATGGCGGATCAATGGATAGTAGTCCACCATGGATTGCAGATATCTTAGAATCACCCTGCTTGGATTATCAAAGACGTCCTATTAAAGGCCTGCAAAATGGACGGTATGACCATTTTTGCTGTACCCATGCATTATGCATGTTCTTTGTCAGAGGGATTCAGTCATCCAATCATGGTGATTTTGGGGCTGCAGGAAACACGTGGTGTGCCCCACCCTTATAACGGTCGTTAGTTATCATTGGTCGGCTCAGCTGGGCATGCATGGAGGAATAGGACACGATTTGTACTATATTGTCATTCATATTAGTTGTTATGGGTTCTGAGTTGGTTGGTTTTGGGTCTCTCCTCTTCCAAGAACATATTCCATTGAATTCTTTTATTGGAATTGATGCTTTCATATAATTGTTCAATCATTAAAAGTGTTTTAATCCAGATTAAATGATTTTTTTTGAACGATGATGAGTTTATTAAAAGGCTGCAGCCAAAACAGAACACAGAAACAGAAAAAGAAAATTGACAGCTCTACCCATTTATTTGGGAATTGCTCAATCATCTTTGAGGCATACACCCACTCCTTAATCATAGACTTTTTGGAAGATCACCGATACTTTCCTTTGCTTATTTTTAAAACAATGATCGTTCCTTTCTAACCAAATACACGAAAGAACTGCTAAAAGGGGCATGCACGAAACATTAGTCCCAACCTTTCTTTTTCTCCCACTGTGAGAAGAAACTACCAATCGAACTCGGAATCTCCCAATCAACTCAAGCAATTTGAATAAGCCATCCCACATGTTTCTTGCAAAGGACCAATGAAGAAAAAGATGATCCATTGATTCCGCTGCTTGATAACACATAATGCACACATTCGGAAGAATCGTCTTTCTCTTTTGAAGATTATCCACTCTTAGAACCTTTTTTTTTTTAAATTTCTTTTTGAGAGAACAGAATTTTATTAAGAAGCTTGCAAGAAGCGAGAAAAGAATACAACCCCAAGGACACAAAAAAGCAACTTAAAGAGGGAGGGCAGCCGAAGCTGCCTTTACATAAATCACCCATTCTGACACGAGACGAATAATTTTCTGAATAACGTCGTTCGTCCCGACATTTTCATTTCGAAAACACTGACCATTCTTATCTCCCTAGATAGCCCATAAAACAACCATGATTAACAAATGCGATATTTCTTTCCAAGGCTTGCCGCCTCCATCTCCATGCCAGGCCCAAATCAATTCTTCTAGTCCTTGGCATCACCCAGTCAGTGTGAAACCTCAAAAGGAAATAATCCCAAACTTTCGTGACAAAAGGGCAATGGGTGAACAGGCGATCGATCGACTCCTCGTTGCCCATACACAATAAGCATATATTAGGGAGAACAAGCACTCTTCTTTGGAGGTTATCAGTAGTGAGAATTCTTTTTCGACCCACCGTCCAAACAAAAGTTGCAACCTAAGGGGGGGGGGGGGTGGCGGCTCCGTAGAACCAATGATGGAAAGGATGAGTCGGACCCAAACTGCGACGCAACATGGAGACAAACTTGAATAAGGATCTAATGGAAAATTTTCCGGATCTATTTCTTGACCAAATAATTTTGTCTTCTTCAAACAAATCCGGTCTCTCTGATTGAAGAACACCCAACAACGCAAGTAACTCATCAAATTCTTCGTCTTCTAGATTCCTGCGTCAAGGGGGAGCCCACATGACCCTCTCCCCATCCCAAGAGAAGCATTCCACCACATGAACAAATTTGTGGGGAGTGAGCCTAACAACCCTTGGAAACTAGTCTAGAAGCGCCTGAGAGCTGCACCACACATTCACTTGAAACCAAATACGAGATCCTCTCCCTACCCTGAAGGAGATGCCCCTACTCACAAGATGTTGCATAGTTGCAATTGCTTTCCAAGCACTGATGGCTTTATATAAAGATGAGGTTTTTACAAACCATCCACCCTCTTGTAAAGCGTACTTAGCAACTATCAAACTTCTCCAGAATTTGTCTTCTTCTACACTAAATCTCCAAATCCATTTCCGAAGGAAAGCCGTGTTCATGGTAGCTAAGGGTTTTATGCCAGCTCCCCCTTCTTTAAAAGGCTTGCATACCTCATCCCACCTTAGAAGATGAAACTTTCTCCCATCAATAGAACCGTTACATAGGGAGTCACTTCTTAGCTCCTTGAGCTTGTCCAAAATCGATTGCGAGCATTTGAATAAAGACATGAAGTACAATGGCATATTGGAGAAAGCTGCCTTAATTAGGGTTAGGCGATTGCCAAAAGAGAGAGATCTACATTCCCAAGAAGCAAGCTTACGCTCTATCCTTTTGATGACTTTGTCCCTAAGATACTTGGCCTTCCTTATGCATAGAGGCAAGTCAAGGTATTTCGACAGAAAGGAGCCAGTTCAACACCCGAAAGTGGTAGCAAGACTAGAGAGGACCTCATTATCTACGTGCACTCCCAATATCTTAGATTTCCCCATGTTGGCCTTCAACCCTGGAGCCGCTTCGAAACACACAATAATCTTATCCAAGTTTTGAACCGACTCTACATTTGCCTAAAAAAAATGAGCATATCATCCACGTATTGGAGATGACTAATAGAGGTATCAAGACTTGCAATCCGGAAGCCGTAGAAGAACCCATTCTCCTCACCTTTTCGAAGCATCATGCTGAAGGCCGTAGTAACAACCACAAACAAGTATGGAGAAAGTGGATCTCCTCGTCTTAGACCATGGGAAGCTTTGAAATATCCTTTCGGGCGAGCCGTATACCATAATGGAAAATGAAGCGGATTGCAAGCATGGCCCGATCCACCCCCTCCACTTACTACATCATCCCACGCCTGCTAAGCATGTAGTCCAAGAACACCCAATCGACATGATCATATGTCTTCTCAATGTCAAGCTTACTGACAACTCCACTTTTCTCTCTATGTGTTTGGAATCAATGCATTCATGGGCCACAAGAGAAGTATCCAAAATTTGTCTGCCCATAATGAAGGCCCCTTTGGTTTTCTGAGATAACTTTAGAAATGAGCTCCTTGAATTTGAGTGCCAGAATCTTAGCTAGGATTTTATATAAAAAATCAGACTTATCGGTCTAAAATCTTTTATATGTTCAGCCTTCTCTGCCTTGGGAATAAGAGCGATAAAAGATGCCTCCAACTTCGACGAAAGGCCCCCGCGATCCGAAAACTCCACTAAGTTTGTAACATCGTTCCCCTTAATACTCTAAAATCTCTGAAAAAAGGCGACAGGAAAACCATTCGGACCCAGAGCTTTCTCCCTGCACATAGATCCAAGAACTTCTTTCACTTCCTCTTCTATAATAGGCCTTTCTAAAAAGGACACATTGTTGGGAGGGAGATAGCTAAACTGTAGGTTATCTAATTTTGGTCTATCCCATTGTTCACCAGATAACAAATCTATATAGAACGAAACAATAGCCTCGTACATGTGGTTTTTTTTTTTTTTTTTTTTGGTAATACTTGACCCCTCCACCCCCAAGCTGGATATTCCATTTCCACGGGCACTGACACTAGATATATTGTGGAAGAATCAGGTGCTCTTGTCCCCTGTTTTTAATTAAATCGCTCTTAATCTTTGGTGTCATTTGATCTCTTCTTTCTCGGCCTTGCACCAAAGTGTGCCGTATCGGTATCAGTTGGCGTAACGGTGAACTCCAAAATCGATACGGATACGGGGGCGTAATGACCCGTAACGGCACAAAATTTTTTTTTGCCAAAAATATATGAAAAAAAATGGATTAAATCCGGAATATTCTAAGTATTCCAAATATGCATTCATTTATAAATTGGAACTTGTTTATGGTGGTGTAACGGTCCACTCTTTGGTGAGAAGTTATATCGAACTGTCTGATAAATTTATGAACCAGATAACCTGAATTTGACTGCAAAATTCATATATTTAATTTTCTAACTATCTACTATCAATGATAGATATATTAGAATGAATGTAATATGAAAATATCTTACATTAGGTGTTTGCAATTATTTTTGAGGAATCTCTCGAACATACTTGTGCATGTAATTGTGATTCCTGTCTATGACCTGTCTATGACTGTGATTCCTGTCTATGACCTGGCACTCCAAATCTGTAAAATGCACATTAACATTTTCTACTATGATTAACACATCATATGACATGATTAAAACAGCCAAACAACCATTAAAAATTGATTTTTCGAATTTTTAAAAAAAAGGGTCAAAATTCATGCGTAAATAGAAAAAAATATTAAAAAAATATTAAATGGCACCCCAAATCTGTAAAATGCACATTAATATGTTCTACTATGATTAACACATTATATGGCATGATTAAAACAACAAAACAACCATTAAAAATTGATTTTTCAAATTTTTTTTAAAAAAGGGTCAAAATTCATGCCTAAATAGAAAAAAAATATTAAATGGCACCCCAAATCTGTAAAATGCACATTAATATGTTTTACTATGATTAACACATCAAATGGCATGATTAAAACAGCAAAACAACTATTAAAAATTGATTTTTTGAAATTTTTTTTTTTAAAAAAGGTTAAAATTCATGCATAAATAGAAAAAAAAAAAAAAAATATTAAATGGCACCCCAAATCTGTAAAATGCACATTAATATGTTCTACTATGATTAACACATCAAATGGCATGATTAAAACAGCAAAACAACCATTAAAAATTGATTTTTCGAATTAAAAAAAAAAAGGGTCAAAATTCATGCGTAAATAGAAAAAAAATATAAAATGGCACCCCAAATCTGTAAAATGCACATTAATATGTTCTACTATGATTAACACATCATATGACATGATTAAAACAACAAAACAACCATTAAAAATTGATTTTTTGAATTTTGAAAAAAGGGTCAAAATTCATGCATAAATAGAAAAAAATATTTTAAAAATATAAAATGACACCCCAAATCTGTAAAATACACATTAATATGTTCTACTATGATTAACACATCATATGGCATGATTAAAACAGCAAAACAACCATTAAAAATTGATTTTTCAAATTAAAAAAAAAAGGTCAAAATACATGCGTAAATAGAAAAAAATATTAAAAAAATATTAAATGGCACCCCATATCTGAAAAATGCACATTAACATATTCTACTATGATTAACACATCATATGGCATGATTAAAACAGCAAAACATATTAAAAAAAAAAGTATAAATACCTATTTTTGATGAATTCGGAATTTCTGAAAAATGGCCCACCGAGCTTCGATTCAACAAAATCCGTAATATAATGTGTTTTTATCTCAAATACCCAGTCAAGGTTGATCAAAATTGGTAGTAGAAGGATTGTGAAATAGTTTGGAAGCAGGAAATTTGAAAAAAAAAACAGCAAAAAACAAGCTTAAAATGACAAAAAAAAAAAAATCTTATCGTTTTTCAACCATTACGGGCGGGCCATTACGGGTCAGTAACGGCCGTTATGCCCATAACGGCCCTATACGGGCACAAAAAATCGTAACGGCCGATACGACCCCGAAACGCGTATCGGCCCAAACCGTTACCGTTACGTATCGGCCGATATGGCCGATACATAACCGTTTTGGCACACCCTGCCTTACACACATATTTACCAAAGTGGTCAACCCATTTCAATCTGTCTTCCTCTGAAAGACCATGAGCCTCTTCTGTCAAGTCTAACTCGTGGATCTCCTTTGCCAACTTGTCGAACTCTTCTTCCCTGTTGCCTAGGACCTCCTTCTTCCACGTCTTTAACTTCTCTTTCAACATTTTAATTTTTCCTACTAACCCGAAGTCGGCATAACCTTCAATTGTAAAGGACCACCACTAGTCCGAAATAAGCTGATCAAATCCTTTAATTTGCAGCCATGCTAATTCGAATATGAAGGGTTTTAGGCCCCAATTTTCTTCATTCATTTCAAACATAATAGGTCTGTGATATGAGATAACTCTTGGCAGCTCCCGCTAATGATCCAAGGGGTATTTGTTGATCCAATCAGTCGACACTAGAAATCTATCCAATTGCGACATAGAAGGGTTTTCTTAACCATTGGACCAAGTAAATTTGGATCCCCCCATAGGAAGGTCCACCAAGGGGCAACCCACCTCCGCCAAACCTTGTCCAACTCGCCCAGAATTGATCTCGCAAGTTATACACATAGGGGTTGTATACAACAGTGAAAACCCACTAAAACCTAACTGATATCTCACAAAACACAACAAAAACTGAGAAATCCTGGAAAAAGGAATCCATACATCTCAATCTGTTAGAATTCCAAGCAACGTAGATGCCCCCTGCTGCTCTATAAGCATTCAAAGCATCCCAGTCCTCAGACTTAATTTCCCAAATAGAATCTAACATACCTCTGGCATAGTTTGAAGCTTTATTTCTTGGAATGCGATAATATCTAGCTTCACCTTTGATGTTCCACGATAGTATGATCATTTTTCAACGCCTTTTCCCGATCTTGCCCTTTTCCCTCTAGAAGGTCTAATAGCCGAGTCATAATTAATGGAGCACTCGAGGCCCATAAGCTCCCTCCAAACCTCTTGGGATTTTTTAGACTTGAGATGCTGGACCTCCTGAAGATACTGAGAAGCCCTGGACTTGACAAGCTGAAAAAATGTGTGAACATCTTCGTCTCAAGTCTATAGGACATCCCCACTAACCCCCCTACCCTTTTTAGTAGCAAATTTTGGTCCGTTGATGTTGTTCTACACCATTTTTCCCTGTTGCTTCCTGATTGACCAAAACCAAGTACGAATCGAAGTGAGCTAAATCAACTTGCATTTTCTTTGCACAGAGAGGGGTGACGTCGAGAGCTTCTTCGAACAAATCTCCCTTTACCGCAGCCTTTGCCAAGGTGACTTCCCCATTTCTCAATACAATAACCCCCTCTATAGATACATACTCTGCATCTTTGCACTCTGAAAGTACCCACTGATCTCCCTTCGATGCTTCCAAATAGTCATCAACTCTTCCCTATTCCGTCAATGAAACCAATATATGATCTTCGTGATTAACAGTGTTGACACTTCTCTCACTTTCCCCCTCTAGTGCTTCCTAAAGAGAAGGTCTTGACATAATATCAGGGATAGTCGGATTTATAAGCATTGACTTTGGAAGACTTTCACATGTGATAACAAAGGGCGAGCGTATGGAGTTATTAAAAGTTATTGCATGTGCCAAAGAGGCGAGTAAAACAATTGAACCAGGTTCTTCGTTTACACGTGTCGTATGAACCATCTATTGATTGTGTTTGCACATGACCTCTTCTATCGCTGCTTCAGTGACTGACTCTGAACTAGAACGAAGGGAGACATCAAGGGAAGTCCCCTTTTGACAGCTGCCTTGGCTCGGGGCACTATCTTGGGGGATGTCAAGCAGCTCCCGGTTTGGAAAAGGCTTGGGAGCCGAACTTGACAGAGACTCTAGGCTTGGAAGAGAGGAAACATGTCTTTGTGCTCTTGCAAACCATGGTTCGCCACGTGTCGTATCGTAGTTGGAGATTCCCACCTACCTCCTTTTCTCCAACCATTTCATTTCGCGTTTCTTCCTCTGCTCTCGGTGCTCCTGAGGTGCATCTAGACGGAACTCGGGTTTGTTTCCATGACCAATGTCCATTGAAGCAACCTCCCTCAATCCCCACAGATCCCCCCACTTGGGTGATTCCTCACCTTTCTCCTCCCTCTGGACCAGCATGACCACCCTTCTGTCGCCGATGAAGGTCGAGAGGAAATTTAGGGTTGTGGCGCCTTTCTTCATGTGAATGTGAACGCTGATGACCTCCACCTCCTGCCCAAGTTCCGACTATGGGTCCATTTCGACAATCTCTCCCAAAACACAACACCAAAGAAATCTTGGAACCAAAATTCCAATGGGACCACCCAAGTGAGAAACCATATATCTTCTTTTCCAAAGGAGGAAAACTCCTCCCATAATTGTATCTAAAGAATAGGGTCGTCTCTATGAAGGGCTCCCACCATGACATCGATATCTGTGTTCGCCCCCGGATTCAGGCGAATCTAGAGCTCGTTGAAGCAGATAGGCCTAATGCTATATATTTCCGGTTTCAACCTGCAACAATCATCCAACCATTCCCTGACTTGAGGGATCGTGGCTCCTTCTTTAGTCATGGCCACAACTGAAGAATGGAGGGTTTTCCACGATTGGGAGATCGCCTCCTGACTCAGTCGCACCACTCTCTCCTCCATACACTTCGTCTCAACCCATTTTCCTGAAGTTGTAGAGGTAGATGCTAGATTGTTTTCTTCCTCCGCTTGCCAGGCGTCACCAATCTCCTTTCTGATCACCACTTCCTTGACGGAGATTACTCCCTTTCCTTTAGAGGATTCGACGACCCGAATCATACAAACGCTGCCACCTTTGGAGGGGCACCATATCACCAAATATGAGCTGACTGACTTTTCTCCTCTTTTTAAGCTACCTCCACTCAAGACCTTGTAAAGAGATTTTACTAAAAATATCCCAGACTTTTCATACAACCATTTCATGGAGTCTTTTTCTGAAAGCGACAGCTGCACTTTGGACAAGAGCTGAAGCAAACTAGAAAGCTCATTGATCTCTTCATACTCTAAATCCCTCCATGTCGGAGGAATCCAAATGACCTGCTCTCCACACACTGAAAAACATTTATGAACGCTCAATCCCCTCTCCAACACAATTCCTGCTAATCACGGAAAGATGTCGATTAGCTTTTGGTCCCTCACCCAAATGTCTTCCCAAAACCTTGTCTTCCCAAAACCTTACGCCTCTTCCATCTCCTTAATGGAACTCTATCCCTTCCCACACTATCCTTTCCATCGATGCCACCATTTGCCAAAGTTATGAAGACCATTTGAAAATCCCTCTATCTCAAGCCAAGCAAGTTCGAATATAAATGGACATATACATAACAAAAAGATATTTACAGCTCTTTCTGCAAACCGGAAGTTGAGCAATGACCGTTGATGCTATTGCCCATTCCATTACATGTGATTTGGCCCTTCTAAACACCTCTATTACCTGCCCCTTATAATTTCTGAAACAACGCTCATTTCTTCCCTGCACTTTGTTGATATGTACATGAATCTATCCTTGGACATGGGCCTCAACTATTGATTTTTTTAATTTTTATTTTTTGGATTGTTGTGGTGCATATGTTTTAATTGAATCATAGTTGCCGGATTCTTGTAACGAAGATGCCATGGTCACTTTGGACTGGTGCTTCCACTTCGTAGGCTTTTACACCTGCTCACATCTTCAAACAAACATTTCTGCGCTCCTGCACCCAAATCTGTGCCTCCTTCCCCTCATGCTTTCTGTAATTAAAACTTGAATTTTAGATTTCCAAAACTGTGGAACCATAATAACCATTGTGGAGATGGTTATGTTGAAGGTAGTCTCTGATTATAATTGAATAAGTGCTAACTAAAGCCATGAAATATTTAACTTACATTAATGAGCTTACTAATCATTTTGCTTTGAAAAGAAGCTTGCTAACCCTTGAATTTCACCTATGATGGGTGACTAATATGAATTGGAATAGGACCTGACGACAAGGACAATAGATTGTGGCTATAAAGTAATGAATAAGAACTTGGGCCTATAAACTCTAGGACAAGAAACAAAGAAGCGGATATATGGACATAAATAACATATTATGGGTGTTATGGGAAATGTAATAGCTTGATCGAGGCCCACCGGAAGTTAGGAATAGGGGATTTCTGGAAATTAAATCTAGAGCGAGAAAAGGTCAGAAGCCTAGCCAGAACAGTCTGGAACCGTGATGGTTCATGAAGTAGAGCTAGATTTTAATGTTCTAATGATGTGCAGAAGTGATCTATTGAAGAAAGTAATTATTAGATTGTTGAAAGCATAGTTCAACTAGATTTTAATGGGCTGACGATGTGCTGAAGTGATCTATGTAATAAAGTAATTATTGGATTGATGAAAGCATGGTTCAAAAATCTGAAATCTTTACTCAACTCGAGGTCCAGCCGGTTCGGGTTGACTGGAAGACTCGACCAAGAATACTTGTTTTGACTTGATATTAAATAATTAAATAAAAACATTTTGTATTTGAAATAAGCATTTAAAATAGTCATGCTTTCATATAAATATTGTAAATTACCAAAAAAAGATTATTTCCAGCATGTGGTGTGCTGGTAAAAGATTTCTTCCTCGTTAGGTCACAATTCAAAACTCTACATCCCACTTTCACTTTTTTTTTTTTTTTTCTTCAAATGTTATTAACAAAATACCAGCTTATTTGGGTCCTTACTCTTGCTCGGGTGGTAGACTCTCGGGAGTTTCAACACCCGGTCAAGGGTTCGAGAACCCATAGGTGGTGAAATTCCACTAGTGTGAGTGCGGGGTGTGTGTGCGTGCGTGTGTAAATTTTTTTTTAAAATACCAGCTTATTAGGCAAATTTTGAAGTGACTTGTCTTGAAATCTAACCAAGTCGAGTTGACTCAGCCAAGTTTGAGTCTAGTCAGCGAGTTTTAAACCATGGTTGAAAGTAATAAGGCCTGTTTGGCCGGGTGGATTGGAAGGGATTGAATGGTATTAGGGTGGATGGCATGGATTTCAAGGTAATGATGGTGTTGTCAGTGGATTGTCAGAAGATCCATGGAATTGCCATATCCTGGGATTGCTATATCGAGTCTGTTTGGTACGCCCAACCAATCCCGGGATTAAACCTTCTCATCCCCTTGAACCAAACACGTCTCAGGCAAATTTGAACGGATTAGGGTGGATTGGATGGAATTTAAAGGTAATGATGGTGTTGTCAGTGGATTGTCTTAAGATCCATGGGATTGTTATATCCTGGGATCAGATTACCTGGGCTGTTTGGCACGCGCCAATCTCGGGATTTAACTTCCAATCCCTTCAAATACCATCCAATCCCTTCCAATCCACCCAGCCAAACGGGCCCTAAAAGAATTGGAAAATCCACATAGAAGCTATTCAATGGACCAAGTCGGTTGGGTTAGTGCCTTAGTGGAGATGTAAATGTCTGGTAGGCGGACACTGGTATAACTTTTAGTTTAAGCAATCACAAGAATTTTTGTTATGAATATAATTGGTAAAATAGGATTTGTAAAGGCATTGGGAAAACAGGAATTGTAAAGACAGACCCAAATAGCTGGGACAATGCTATGATGGTGGTGGTGTGATGATCTGGTCATTGATGTGTTAGGAATTGTATAGTGTCCCAATGTTCCCAAGCCGTATAATTAAAGCCACATTTGTGATCTGCACTTTTGATCTGATGGCCACATATAAACCGGCGATGCGCGAAAAATCCCTTAGATTTTTTATGATCCTAACCTTCAATGGGTGTTCTACAAATAGACATTTAATGATGAAAAAAGACATGTCTGGAAATGCTCCGGGTATTAAAAGACTGGGATTTTCCATTCTGAAAGACTTTTTGGGTGTCCCATCCAATATGGGGCCCACCATATAAACGGTCTGGATCATACAACCATGGGGCCCACTCTTATGGATGGGTGTATCAGGACACTATACACGTCCCTATGCATCAGGCCCTATATAATTCTTCTCCAATTTGGTGGTTTTTTGTTTTTTCTCTCTTCCATACTGGTTTTGGGATGTGTCTTGATTTGGACAGTGATTGTTTTTTATCCCTTCTAAAGGCATGGATTATGAGAATGGCCTCGTTTTCTTATCTTCTTTTTAATAGTAATACGTTCTTATTTCTTGCATTAGAAGTGAACTAGGATGTCGATGGCTATCATTACAGAGAGATGTTCAGTTGATTTTTCCTTCTCCACTTTTGGATCTATTAGGCAATATCACCTTCTTGATTTTGACTTGTGATGGCTGATATCACTTTGGGGGAAGTTATTTGATACTCTGGCGGTGTGATGGTTGATCCTCAGGCAGTAAAAAACTCTACGCATGGCATGGATTAACTAAACTTGAAAAATCCAAGTTCCAGGACGCATTGAAAACAGGTTTATCTTCCGACGTTCAGATTGGTTGAACTATCCTAACCTCTCATTAGTAGGCATTTGGTTTTGAATTCAGATTGTAGAATATTTTTCATTTGGACTCCAACAAAGATCAGACCAGTGTAAATTTCAGTTTAGGGCCATCTAAATTTGGAGCGAAGATTTCAACTGGTTAATTTAAATAGATATAAGCTTGTGCAATTTCTTAGTGCCTGCATATCAACCATTACACTCTGCCAGAATATCAAAGTTCTTCTTCATCAGTTTGGTATTTCAATGTTAGATAATTCTTCTCCTTGTATCTTCCTAATTTCTTAAAAATATTTTTTGAAGTCTTTGGTGATTTTGTTATGTATTTAAGCTGTCTCTCATCTCTTTTTAAGTACACGTGAGATTTCAACTCTGACAAATAGGCCCAATGGTTCTGTAATCAAGCTGAATCTCGATGCGGTTACAACCTGAACTTTGCAGAATCTCTATGACATTTCTTCCCATTTTTTTTTAATCACAAAGGCCCATTTTGGACAATCTCCATCATTGCGGTCACAGGCAATGTCATGAACCAAAAATAATGTTGCAAACCAGGAAGGTCAAACATATATGAAAAAAAGGGAAGGTCCAACTCATGTGTGCCCACTTGATGAGTGTACTACTATTATTTTTGGTGTACGGCATGCTTACAATTCGTCCTACCTGATGAACGGTCTGTTATCTGACATGTGTTCCATACGCTCACATCTATAACATGTACTATGCCACCTCACATGTGGGGTCACTGGCTCAATCAGGCCCCTCGGAATACAATACATTGAAGGAACTGAAATATTTTAGAGCTACTTTTCTTTGGGCCAAGTGGCATATATCTACCAATCGGGTCCATTCATTTATGGGCCTTGGAATGGATGATACATATGGAAAAATAAAAATAAAAAATTGCACTAATTAGATGTTCCTATCTACTGGATTGGTAGCTATTAAAGCAACGGTAACGATTGGAACACGAGCCATCTTTATTAGGACCCAATACGTGGATGGACTGGATGGATAATTCATTCTACTAGTTTAAGCAAATGTGAATGTGAATAGTGGGAAAACAACATTGGGACGCCGATTGCCTGCCAAAGCCTTTCACAGGATCTTCCTGTGATGGGACGCTTGGTGGGGCCCACCGTGATGCTTGTGAGATATCCCACCGTCCAGCTGTTTTTTTTTTTTTTTTTTTTTTCATACGTCAGGAAAATACTGGGTAGGGATATGCCCACCGTTGAAACCTCCATGGGGTCTACTGTGATGGTTATATGCCATTCATACCCTTCATAAGGTCATTCCTACTGAGATGAACCGAAAACACAAATATTAGCCTGACTCGGTTCATCCCCATTTTCGCGGTTTTGGTATGAGAACCAATCAGATCAAATTATGTGTGATTTATATGGATATGCATGGTGTATTGGAAGATCTAGAGAGATATACGGTTGAAATCTTTTGATAATACAGATGGAGGCGCACTAAATCATGCCACATCATCATTTGAGTGGCCAATGGGATAACAATCGTTAAGAAGCGGTTGCAGGACTTAAATGGCCACGGTAAAGATTATAGATTTTGTCTCGTACCAACCCAACTAAAACCAAACATTGTCTTTCAATCATCCGTTATTTACATTCCATAGTGTAATTACTTTACTTTTCTACAAAGTTACATTTCTCAGTGTAATCCTTTACTTTTAACTTGCCATTTGTATTTCGTAGTGTAATATGTAGCAATTAATCAAGTAGCTGATAATCCTAGTTGTAATTTGAGTCTACGCTCATGTTGGATTCATTTCTTCACTTGAAAAGGTGTTTTACAGATGTTCTTTGTGACTGACCATAAGAATCCCTTTCTCATTTCCCTATCTATACTGAAAAGTCCTTTCGTATAGAAGGCAAAGATGTAACCCATCATCAAAGGATGAACATCCCTTTGAATATCGCATGATCCTATTTACACATTGTGTGAGTGGGTGAATAAGCGATCAATCTCATCAGATCTCAGTTATACACTACATGTCTGCCTATCTCACCGCTTCGGGTTATAGCTGTTTGGTTTGAATTGAGCCACAATTTCAATTCTGGCACACTCGCATCCAAGAGCCGAAAACAAGTAGCAACAAGTTTTTAGCACACCAAGTGGGACCCCGTATCTAATTTACCGGCCTGATATTGCCAATCAGAATTATGAATAGAAGAAATATTCGAATCGCCGGGGTTGAGCCCTCCACACCAACCACACCATCTCCAGCCAAGGATATGCCGGTTCAAGCAGCGCCCGAAGCGTTGAATCTGGATAACAATCCAATGCTTAGTACTACAAATCAAGGAGCATCAACCTCTCAAACCATTCCTCTGAACGAGATTGCGGTCATGCTTGGATATGTACAACTGAGCATTCAGCATATATAGGAATATGGAAGAGCTCAAGTCGAGCAATTCCGTATCCAAACTGAGAATACTAACCGGTACATGGCCAACCAGGCTAAGGCGATGCATCAGTAAATGAATATGATAGTCAAGCGAACGCCATCGACAATGCAATATAATGCCGAAGGAAGTTATATCGACAATATGGCCCAACCTCCACCCATGCCTCATCCATAGAGGAATCCACCACTAGTCCCAGTTCAAGAGACACGGACTACTTCGCCTCCCATCGAACTTAGATCACTAAAGCAGGAGGCTAGAAATGTTGTACCTGAAACTCGGAATCAAGGTGTACCGGGAGGGTATAATCCCCCAATAGTTCCCTAGGAATCCTTTGTTCCAAGAGGGACTGAATCGTTTCAGGCCTGATCCACCTTCGATCATCAAACCTTAGCGAGTGGACCATAACCAAATTGTGCAGATCATCCAGGAGGTTGCAGGCCAAGTACTCAACCGCAATACCATCCTTGTGTATCATAAATCATATCTTGAATAGATAGATTGGCAACATCCGTTACTGCGAAACTATCGGCCGAATTTTGCCCTGTTTTTAAGCGATCCTGGCCAGTCGACTATCAAACATATCGGCTAATTCACCATGTAATGTGGAAAGTTGGCGAATAATGATTATCACAAGTTACAATTGTTTGGTCATTCATTAATAGCAACAACTTTCACATGGTATTCGAATTTATTGCTAGATTTAGTTCACACTTGGCAAGAAATGGAGGAGAAATTTAATGCCCAATTCTTCTTCAAAAATAGGGAAATCACCATGACCAATCTCGCCCATTTTCGGCAATTACCAGAGGAAACTTGTGAGAGCTACATCACTTGGTTTAGAAGGACAAAAATTCGATGTAAGATCTTTATGACCGAAGTCGAGTTTGTGCAGCTTGCACAAGATAGACTTAAGTACAAGCTTCGCAAGAAATTTATTGGGACAAAGTTCATCAACATGTATGACTTGACTAGGAAGGTCTCCAGGTATGAGGAACTTTTGTCTGCTAATGGTAGCTATTTGAGCCCTAGTAGACATCACCAAATCCTCGATTGTTTTCTTCCGGTAGTCGTACTTAGCATGTTCCTCCACATAACTCTTCTTCAAAGTTGTCAGTTCTGCTTCCGTAGATATGATTCTGACTTCCATCTCCTCCAACTTTGCCCCATATGTCTTCAACTCAGCGGTACCAGTTGGAAAGTTGGTTGGCGATATTTCTAACAAAAGCCATTTGAGATTCTGTTATTGTGTGCTCTGCTTCAATGTGGCTGACAATAGCATATATATATAGACAAATCCTAAGAATTCTTGGAGAGCCAGTAATTTGTCTACAAGGCCGGAGTCCATCCAAGAGAAAACAGGATATGATTCGATCAATCATTTGAGCTTATCGACCATCTTGACTGTTAAGGTCCCAAATAGCTCCGCTTGCATGAGTCGGAGTTCTGCCTTGGTGTTTTGCAGATTGAGAGAGAGAGAGAGAGAGAGAGAGAGAGATTGAGAGAGAGAGAGAGAGAGCGACTCGGCCACAACAATATCTTCAATCAGAGCTTGTTTGAGAGAGGAAAGGTTGTCGTCGAGATAGAAGTAGGGAGAACAGAAGCTTTGCCCATGGTTATTGGCATAAATGTGGGTAGTGGGTGTGAATCAAGCATAAGAGCATCGGTCATTGGAGTCTCTTTTGTCAGTGGCTCGAGCACAGTTGCCTCATGAGATGAAGACTCTTCGCCGTTGAAGGAAGCTGCTAGATCGATGAAGAAATCGGCTGAGGAGATGATATCTTGTCGGAATTGTAAGGGGTAACATTCAATGGTTGTTCTTCTTCTTCTTCCTCATGTTCTTGGTCGGCAGCAACAGGTGGTGTTTGGGGAAGATCGACCATGTATTTGGACTCAGCATCGAGAATCGTGGCTTCGAGAGAGTTATGGGGAGGAAGAACTTTAGCGCTAAGTATGTCCTTAAAGTCAACAATTTGTACATCGGTAACTTCGGGAGTATCGATCACTGGTTGATGTTGTTATAGTGGCTACGTCACTATGACTTGCTTTTCTATGGCCGTTAACTCCCGGATGACTGCAAACGAAGGATATGGTTAATCGATGAGAAACGGGAAAAAGGACTCAGAGTA
Organism: Magnolia changhungtana; assembly: GCA_030180095.1. Lineage (NCBI taxonomy): Eukaryota > Viridiplantae > Streptophyta > Magnoliopsida > Magnoliales > Magnoliaceae > Magnolia > Magnolia changhungtana. Next base: position 1,911,136 of record JASAUF010000294.1, read on the forward strand.
AATGTACAAGTAACTTCCACCTAAATCAGAACGAACAACATAGGTGATAAATCAACTATCCACAAACTTGGATTTTTTAAAAATTATTATAATCAATGTCATTGCTCGTGTTAAAGTGGGGAATGCTGGCGAATTAGGATGATAGATATTTCCTTTTCCTGCCATCATTTGTTCTAACATTTGTTACAATGCGCCTGCTGGTGATGTTTCAGGTCTTCTTCGATTTTGTTAGAGTAATCTTTGATGGAGAGTCTTGACCAGTATTTGGTTTTGAAGTATTTTTCAAATAAAGAGACGGCCTTGGCTGAAGAAGTACCTGATTGCCGTCGTCCTTTCGATGAAGTCGGCAGTGGTTGATCTGCAGCAATCGGCTAGGAAGATGGATCGACACACTTAAAACTAAAGTAGGTGGTTGAGGAGGTGGACCGGGAGGGGCTCCCAAGTCAAGAATTCTCTTTGGACCTACTAAAGGCTAACGATATGTTGGAGATGTAGGAACAACATATACTTTCATGATAACTTTTTGCGCTTAGGTGGAATAACTATTGTCTCGGTCAATGAGGATTTCAGAGTGGATGCAGTGGCCGATTTGGTCTTTAGCTTATTGATTTATTAGCTGGGTGTAGCAGTCGATGGGGGTGCTGCTCTTTTCTTTCCTCTAGGCTCTAGGGTGAGTTGGACGACGATGTCTTAAGGGGACTTATTAATTAGCTTTTGATAATGATTTTCCCACCAAATAGTGGTGTCCATTATCTGAGGTTGATTTGGATAACATGTAAGGGTAAGAAGTTGTCTAGACTCTTGAAAAGAAGAAAGGAGAGAATGATAGAGCTCGACTTTATCGACAATCGGTTGATTGTAAGGAAACTGATTGAAAGTCATTTGAGTAAATGGATAAGAGATGCATTGGACAAAGCCAAATCAGCGAGCAAGCAAGTTAGGGCAATATTTTTTGATTTCGGCTTTAACATTTTTTCCAGAATCAATCGTACCACCGTAAGGAAGGTCCCTGCAGATAAGATAACTTTCCTAGGCTCAGTATATTTGGGGCATATCTCGATCATCATCTCCTTACTTGTATCAGCCGGTGAACCAAGCAAGGCCATATTCTCCGTCATGAAACAGAATGAACAACTGACTTTGCCTACCTTTATCTAGATAAAAGGATAAGGAATTCATATATACAAAAAATGATTGGACTTTTTGAGGAGAGTGGATGATGTGTTAGCAGTAAGAAGAGTAGGTGACTCTAGAATAAATGGAATTATGTACAAGCGAAGGACGAAAGTACTCATAAATCTACATTTAAAGAAGCCACAATGGTCCTCCTCCATGACATAGACCCTTAGTGGTGACTTCGTAAATGCCTCTGTACAAGTGGCTGAGTACGAAAGACGCTAGAGCAAGTTTTCGACCATGAGCGAGGGCATCGTCTAGTGAAACATATTCATTTGTAATTTATAGAGCATTTACACAAAGCAAATGTCGGCAAATCCAGAGTAGTAGGAAGGTCATATGTCTTTCATAATCGATCGGTCCACTGCGCTTACGGTGTTCTTGAATGAAATGAGAATAGGCTTTACCGACCTTATGCGTGAAGCGCTTGGATGTCTTCTGTACAAAACTTGGAAATACTGCTTCACTAAAAGGAAGGAGTTGAGTTAGGGATGCAATGTTCAGGATGTTGGGGGCCTTGCACAAAACCTTAGGATCTAGCCCTCCAGAACATACCAGAATTATGGATAATAAAGCAATAAAAACAATCAATGCATCAATCACACACCACACAAGAGATTTTTATGTGGAAAAACCTCAAAGAGGTAAAAACCATGGGACCTCGTCCAGATCAACAATCCACTATGAAGTAGAACGTTACAACCTTCTTCACTCACGCAGGAATGGATAAACAATAAGAGAAATAGAGAAAACGGAGAGATCTAACCGATTACGAAGACATAGAAGCACTGAGATATAGATTGCATAGTAGATAACCTCCACGAGCAGAACCTCCCTTCTATAAGCTTCTTCTCTCTCTTTCTCCCTCTCTCTCACCTTTAATAACCCTAAACCCTTTAGCAAATTCCTTGTAAGGCTTTAAGAAATCCTCTTGTCGTACCTAGAAAGCCTTATGAACTCCTATTTAAAGTTTTAGGAAACTCCTTTCCGCATCCCAGTTGCGAAAGGACTTGCGACACGAAATCCGCGCAAAATCACGGAACGAATCTGCGTAACCTCGACTGGTCGAAACGAGTCCACGACCGGTCGAGAGCCACCTTCGACCGGTCGAGCACCTCCTTCGACTGGTCGAGCACCCCGGAGAAAAATAGTCCACAGTCGCTGGACTTTGAGTCGTGCCACGACTCGTCTTCCACGACTGGTCGACCACCAGCCTTCGACCGATCAAGCGAGGCTCACGACCGGTCAACGACGGGTCAAAAAACCCATCAAATCTCCCCCTTTTTGACCCAGGACGGATCCACCTTCTTCAAGTCAGCCAGGTTTCTACAAACCTCAAACTTACCTTTGAGCAAAGCCTTGGTCATCATGTCTAACCCATTATCATCCGTGTGGACCTTCTCAAGCTGTAACACCTTTTGTTCCAAAGTATCCCTGATCCAGTGATACCGAATCTCTATGTGCTTCGACTTGGAATGCTGACTTGGATTCTTGCTTAAGTGTATAGCACTTTAACTATCACAATAGACCACGTGCTCCTCCTGCTTTAGGATAAGTTCCTGTAGGAACCTCTTCATCTAAAGCATCTCTTTGCATGCCTCTGTGACTGCAATGTATTCGGCCTCTGTCGTCGACAATGCTACGACCTTCTGTAGCATGCTCTGCCAAGAAACCGCTCCCCCTGCAAACGTGAACATGAACCTCGATGTAGACTTCCTGAAGTCTATGTCACCTACCATATCTACATCTGTGTAGCCCTCTAACACAGGTTTACCGTCACCATAGAATAGGCTCAACTTGGATGAGGCTCTTAGATACCACAATATCCACTTCACCGCTGCCCAATGCTCTTTGCCAGGATTGACAAGATACCGGCTGACAACACCAACCGTATATGCTATGTCTGGGCATGTACACGCCATAACATACATCAAACTTCCTACAGCTGACGCGTAGGGTATCTTCTGCATCTCTTCCACCTCTGCCTTTGTCTTGGGACACTGTCTGTCGCTCAATCTGAAGTGACCATTCAGTGGAGTACTAACCGGCTTCGCTGCATTTCTATTGAACCGCTATAGAATTTTCTCAATATACCGCTCTTGTGACAGCCAAAGCTTCCTGCTGCTTCTGTCACGGGTTATCTCCATTCTTAGGATTGTTTAGCCGGGCCCAAGTCTTTCATCGCAAAAGACTTGCCCAACTCCTGTTTCAGCCTATCGATCTTCTTGATGTCTTTTCCCATGATGAGCATGTCATCAACGTATAATAGCAGAACTAAGAAATCACCATCTGAGAACCTGCGCGTGAATACACAGTGGTCCGACTCTGTTCTATCATACTCATGTTTCAACATAAACGAGTCGAACTTCTTGTACCATTGCCGTGGAGCTTGTTTCAACCCATACAAGCTCTTCCTCAGCCTACACACCATATGTTCTTTGCCCTTGACTTCGAACCCCTTTGGTTGATGCATGTAGATCTCTTCTTTCAGGTCACCATGGAGAAAGGCAGTTTTAACATCTAACTGCTCTATCTCCAGATCTATGCTAGCTGCCAACCTAAGTAACACCCATACGGATGTCATCTTTACCACTAGTGAGAATATTTTCTCGAAGTCTATGCCTTTCCTCTGACCAAACCCTTTCACCACAAGTCTGGCCTTGAACCTCGTCCGTGAATTCTTCTGCTCGATCTTCTTTCTGAACACCCACTTATTGCTCAAAGCTTTCTTGCCCTTAGGCAATTTCACCATATCATAGGTGTGGTTCTTATGCAGGAATTCTATCTCCTCTTGCATAGCTTTCAACCACTCCCTCTTATGCTTGTCGGCTAGGGCCTCAGAATAATCTTCTGGCTCTCTTCCATCAGTTAGCATAATGTACTCATGTGGCGAGTACCTCTTAGACGGCTGTCTGTTCCTAGATGACCTCTTCACCTGTGGCTCAACAGGTGGATCAAGTGGGGGCTGCGTCCCTGGTCCTCTGCACCTTACTGTACTCCCCCGTCATCAGGCACCACGGGAGGAGTAACCGGATCCATGTCCTCTAGCTCATCTGAACTAGGTGGTTCTTCTCTGGCTTACCAATGTCTTTTATACACTGATCTTCAAAGAAAACCACATCTCTACTCCTGACGAGCTTCCTCTCGGTCGGATCCCACAATCTGTAACCGAATTTTTCATCACCATACCCTAAGAACACACACTGCCTGATCTTCATATCGAGCTTGGACCCCTCGTCATTTGGTACGTGAACGGATGCCTTACATCCAAACACCCTGAGATGACTGTACGATGGATCATGTCCAGTCCACACCTTCTCAGACACTTCTCCATTCAACGGGGCTGATGGAGACCTGTTTATCAAATATACCGCCGTGTGCATTGCTTCTCCCCAGAACGTCTTGGGCAATTTCGTATGAGATAACATGCATCTGATTCTCTCAACAATGGTGCGATTCATTCACTCAGCTACACCATTATGCTGGGGGGTCTTGGGAACCGTTTGTTAATGCCGTATACCCAGGGACTTGCAGTACTCATGAAAGTCGCCAATGTATTCATCACCATTGTCAATGCGGATGCACTTCAATGGTCTACCTGTCTCTCTCTTGAACATAGCATGAAACAATTTAAACACACTAAAGACCTCGTCCTTGGATTTCAAAGCATAAACCTAAACTCTCCTAGATACATCATCTATAAAAGTAACAAAATACAATGCCCTACCCAAGATTTTTGTCCTCATAGGACTACAAACATCAGAATAAACCAAATCTAATGCATGCACTTTATTAACATGAGAAACAGATTTAACAAACGAAACTCTATGTTGTTTCCCTGATAAACAATCAAGACAGGTTTTGAGAGGTGTACCTGTCACGTCTGGAAGGAGTCACTTCCTCACTAGTAGCTGAAGCCCTTTTTCACTCATGTGGCCTAGACGCCTTTGTCACATGTCAATAGCTGAATCTTCCGCTGCGTTCAACCCAACCTTGCACATACTGACACTTGCCTTGTAAAGGGTGCAACACTTCTTTCCTCTGGCCACGATCAATGAACCCTTGATGAACTTCCATCGCCCACTAGCAAACCGGCTTTCATAGCCATCATCATCCAACATTCCCATCGACATCAAGTTGAGGCGAAGGTCTGGGATATGTCTCACATCCTTGAGAACTAATGTGTAGCCCACATCGGTCTTCATACAAATATCACCGACTCCCACGATTTTTGATACACAAGAATTTCCCATCTTCACAATCCTATAGTCACATGACTTGTAGCTTGTGAAGGAGTCCCTGTGTGGAGTCGCATGAAAAGAAGCTCCCGAGTCTATCACCCAGTCGGTGTCTTGATTCATAGCCGTGAGACATACATCATGATCTGTAGAAAGAATAACTACAACGTCGCCATTTGAAGCGACCGCAGTGGAATCTGATTCATCTTCCTTCCCTTTTTCTTTCTTATCATTTTTCTTACCACGACATTCATGCTTGTAGTGGCCCTTTTTGCCACAATTCCAACAATCAACATCCTTTTTGTTACTCGACTTGCCTCTTGATTTATCTCGGGCCTTCCCGCCCTTCCTGTTCTTTCCTCTCCCCCGTTCCTGTGTCACAAGGGCCTCTTGCTGAGTAGACCCCTGAGACTTCCTCCTTATCTCTTCATTGAAGAGACAGCTAGTTACTTGTTCCATGGATATCTTTCCGTCTGGCGCGGAGTTACTTAGAGACACCACCAATGTCTCCCAACTGTCAGGCAATGAACTAAGCAATAGTAAAGCCTGCAATTCATCATCCAGGACCATCTTCATAGAGGTGAGTTGGTTCACTATATTGCTGACCTCATTCATGTGCTCGGCCACAGAACCACCATCTTTGAACTTGAGATTCACAAGTCGTCTTATCAGAAAAATTTTATTACCGGCTGTCTTCCTCTCATACAGCCCTTGTAATTCAGCCATAGGCTAGTGGCTGAGGTTTCCGTAGACACATGGTGGAACACTGAATCATCCAACCATTGTCTAACAAACTCCACCACCTTTCGGTCCATCTTCTTCCAATTATCATCAGTCATATCCTTGGATTTTGCTGGTATGCCTAAAATTGGAGAATATAGGTCCTTGCAATAAAGCAAGTCCTCCATCTTAGCCTTCCATATGGTCCAGTTAGAACTATTGAAGCTGATCATCCTTGATGAACCACCTTCCATAATTCAAAACCGATCCTACCCGTTCAATGAACTTAGCTCTGATACCACTTTGGTGGGGGCCTTGCACAAAACCTTAGGATTTAGCCCTCCAGAACAAACCAAAATTATGGATAATAAAGCAATGAAAACAATCAATGCATCAATCACACACCACACAAGAGATTTTTACGTGGAAAAACCTCAAAGAGGTAAAAACCACGGGACCTTGTCCAGATCAACAATCCACTATGAAGTAGAACGTTACAACCTTCTTGACTCACGCAAGAGTGGATAAACAATAAGAGAAATAGAGAAAACAGAGAGATCTAATCGATTACGAGGACATAGAAGCGCTGAGATATAGATTGTACAGTAGATAACCTCCATGAGCAGAACCTCCCTTCTATAAGCTTCCTCTCTCTCTTTCTTTCTCTCTCTCTCTCTCTCACCTTTAATAGCCCTAAACCCTTTAGCAAATCCCTTGTAAAGCTTTAGGAAACCCTCTTGTCGTACCTAGAAAACCCTAGGAACTCCTATTTAAAGTTTTAGGAAACTCCTTTCCTCATCCAAGTTGCGAAAGGACTTGCGACACGAAATCCGTGCAAAATCGCGGAACGAATCTGCGTAACCTCGACTGGTCGAAACGAGTCCACGACCTGTCGAGAGCCACCTTCGACCGGTCGAGCACCTCCTTCGACTGGTCGAGCACCCCGGAGAAAAATAGTCCACAGTCGCTGGACTTTGAGTCGTGCCACGACTCGTCTTCCACGACTGGTCGACCACAGCCTTCGACCGGTCGAGCGAGGCTCACGACCGGTCGACGACGGGTCAGAAAACCCATCATAGGATAGTCGGACTCATAAGGCCACAACTGAAGAAAAATGTGTTCGTAGAGGAACTTCAGAATGTTTAAGCAACGGTAAAAAGAGAAGGATATGATGGATAGTTGTGGATGAAAAGTTTAATACATTTGTAGATGCCCAAATTTCTCCGTGTTGTCTTATATTGAGAGGAAACATGGGTGAACCAAGCATCCCATTCTGGTAGTGGCTTTGGCCACAATCGGGGGATTTTTCAGAGCATTAGTAGAATTGGGGATGGATTCAGATTGAATTAGTAGAGTTTCACCAGGATAGATGGGAAACAAAGTATCCATCATGTTAACTTCATTAACATCTGTCGCTGGAGAAAATTCCAAACCCATGCATTGAAAATCTCCAACGGGTAATTGAAATATTATTTTATTGAGATATTTCTCAAAAAGGGCATCCATCGTAGTAATAAGGTCATCTTGGTGGAATGAAGGAGCAGAAGTGATGAGGCAACCATTGATCGAGAATGAAATCAAAATTTTTAGTTTGAATATTCAAAATGAAGAGGAAAGCGTAAGAATGAAAGAAAGTTGAAGCGGCACTTATATCGGCCAAAGTGACAGAGCATTTATTAGGGTATCATTACATTTTGAAGAAAACGACATAATGACACGTCGAAATAGGGTTTGGCTCTAGTATCGGTAAAGGGTGGTAACCGCTTATGTGTTACGACGAGTTGGCCGAAGACAGTTAGTAGGGTGTCGACACGGGTAGATAATTGATACTACATTAATGAGGGGCCGCAAGTCACTTTCACCTTTTTCAAAAGGTGAAGCGACGTGGGGGGCAATTTTCATCCCTATTGTCGCCATTTCGTTATGAGAACCAATCAGAGCAAGTTATGTGTGATATGTATGGATCTGCGTGGTGTATTAGAAGATATGTAGAGATGTACTATGGAGATTTTTTGACAATACAAATGGAGCGTGATAAATCATGTCATGTCATTATTTAAGCGGCTGATGGGATAACAATCATGAATAAGTGGTTACATGACAGATGACAGAAGGAGAAGTAGAAGATCATGTAATGCCGAACTGTTATAGTAACGGTCAAACCGTGGGAAGAATCTAGATGGCTGGGGTAAAGATTATAAATAGAAGAGGAATGCAATATGAAAATTTCACCTCGTACCAACCTAATAAAAACCAAATATTGTCTTTCAATTATCCTGTTATTTACATTCTATAGTATAATCACCTTACTTTTATACAAAGTTACATTTCTTAGTGTAATCTTTTACTTTCAGCTTACCGTTTACATTTCATAGTGTACTCTATAGCGATTAATCAATTAACTGATAATCTTAGTTATAATTTGAGTTTACGCTCATACGTTGGATTCAGTTCTTCATGTAAAAAGGTATTTTAAAGATGTTCTTTGCAACTAGTTGTAAGAATCCATTTCTTATATCTCTGTTGTATTGAAAAGTTCTTTCATACGGAAGACAAAAGTATAATCCATCATCATATGACGAATCCTACCTTCTGAATATCACTTGATCCTACTTACATGTTAATCGAATGACTGAATAGGTGACTGATGTAATTAGATATCGGTCATACACTATGTGTCTACCCATCTCAAAATGCTTGGGGTCATAGTTGTTCGGTTTGAATTGAGCTGCAATTTCAATTATGGTACATATGTATTTAAGAGCTAAGAACAAGTAGCAACAGACCCAAAACTTATGTGACCCCATTAGTGGATGTTCAATCCTCACTGTTTACTGTTCTCTCTCGTGCGGCCCACTTGAGTTTTGTATCTGACTCAATTTTGGGCCTATGCCCTAACATGACACGGAAAAACGGATGGATGGGTGGGATATCTCGGAAACATCACGGTGGGTCCTCGCTAGCTCTCCGTCGCAGGAAGTGGATGCGGGTGCGAAAGCCTTTGCAGGGAATATGCGTCCGTTGAGATGTGTCCGTTTCCTTACAGACCATTCAGTGGCTTTGAAAAAGTGAAGCAGAGAAATTTACTTTTCCATTGATTCTTTGTTTACAAGGAAAAAGGTGGCCCCCAATTTTCATAATGGATGCAAATAGACTAATTTTCTATTTGCAAGTAAATCGGATTGCATATTGAGTTACTCAGTACGATATAAACTCTGTTGCGACCACTGTGAATGTATGTCAATTATCCACTCTATCCATCTGTTTTTCCAGCTCATTTTAGGGGTTGAGCCTAAAATCGAAGCATATTCAAAACTCAAGTGGACCACACCACAAGAAACAGTGGAAATAATGATTTCCACGGTTGAAACCTTCCTAGGGCCCACAGCTATGTTTATTAGTCATCCAACCTGTTCATAAGATGACACAGATATGGATGAAGGGAAAAATAAATATCAGCTTAATCAAAAACTTTTTGTGGCCCCAAAGAATATTTCAAAGGTAGACATTCAATTCACACTGTTTTCTGTGGTGTATTCCACATTTTAGTCTACTTGAGCTTTGGATATGCTTCATTTTTTAGGCTCACGCTTTAAAATGATCTCATAAAATGTATGGAGCGGAGTGGATAGAACAGAGAGATCACGGTGGATCCCAGAGAGTTTACTCAGTACACAATCATATGGAACATGGGCGGCATCTTTATAAGGGCTATCAATTCTGATAACTGGGGCCATGGTTCAGCACCACTGGTCTCCAGTCCCAGGAGATGGAGAATACCCTATAAAATCTCTCAGGTTGGAAGATCTCAAGGACAATTATAAGACTTTTATTTTTTCCACTTGAATGTGGATGGTTCTTGCATTCTTTTCTATACCGGTTATTTGTAGGCCGAAATCAAATGGTTAACATTCTTCTTGAGAGTCCATCCTAAGTGGGACACTCCAAACTAATAGTACAAATTATTGAAATATGGGCCCTACTTATTAGATCTAAAAATCCATGTATATTGTATTGTGAAAAAAACACCCACACATGATTAATGTAGATCTAACAAAATTTTTTTTTTTTTTAAAAAAATAAAAATCCAAACAAAAAACCCCAAGTCTAAAGTGAAAACAAGAGAATGAATACAAAATTTATATGAGTGGAAACTCTTTCTTACTAAAATAAAAAATAAAAAATAAAAGATTAATCTCTCTCTTCCTGGCTCTTTTTCTTTCTCACTCTTTTACTATGAAAGGAATCTCTCACGCAAAAATTCTCATAAGATCATCTACTTTTTCTCCTTTTCGAAGAAAAGGATATTTTTGAAATTAATTTTTTTTTTAAATTTTTTACCCACACACAATCCTTACTGGAATTTCACCACCTATGGTACTCGAACCATTGCCGAAATGTTGAAACTCCCAAGAGTCTACCACCCGAGCAAGAGTAAGGACCCATCTACTTTTTCTCTTAAAAGCAATTGAGCTTTACGTGTACGTATGTCATACACCACGCAAGAGGGAGGACGTCCTGCTTAGAAATTTGCATAAAAGCATTCAAGGGCCGCCGCCTTAACAGTGTGCAAAGATGTGGGCCACCTATATATGATGATTCCTGGGTACATAATACCCGGTTGCCTGCCTGCCATGGGGAGCCCACCCTGGCTTTGAAATAGACTCAGACCTGCTAAGCTTGGCCCATGGTCCGCTACTCCGCCTGGCATGTGTGTGGCTAGTCAATTTTCGGGTTTCACTTGAGTTTAGGTCATTTTAGTCTGTACTTCCTGGATACATGTGTTCTATTCTAGATATATGCCATTCTAGTCGTTATTAGACACCAACATGCATCTTACATGTAGATCTTGTTTTTCATTATTATTATTATTATATGTCTAATATATATTTGTGCATGTGTGAGTCACTTTCTCAAGGGATGGTTAGGAACATTCATCATGGGAAATAGGGATCAAATCATATTTTGTCACAATTAGGTTTGTTCATACCCTATTATTTTGTTTCACGCATGGGCTTGTGCTTGCTATGCTCCACCCATGCTAGGTTTGATGAGGTGTCTTAACGTTGGCTAGATGGGCCGCCCAAAACCGGTCCATTGCTATCCCTACTAAACTCCAAAGGGGTGTTTGATTTTCCATTTACTATGGGAAATGATGGGAAATAAATAATTATGACATTTTATCAGCATTTGGTGGAGGGTGAAATACTTGTGTAATTATGCCTAGGAGACAGTGATTGCATGCAAGATATGGAATTGAAACTGCATACCCATCATTTTTATGGGATTCACTATGATGTATGTGTCTGATCCACGCCGTTCATCCATTTAACCAGCTTATTTTAATATATGAACCAAAAATGAGGCAAATTCTAAGCTTGAGTGGACCACACAAAAGGAAACAAGGAAAATGACATCCACCGTTGAAAGCTAAAACTTTACAATGGCCCACAAAGATGTGTATCCACCCAACCTGTTCACAAGGTCATGTGGACATGGATGAAGAGAATAAACAAATATCAGCTTGATCCAAAACTTTTGTGGTCCTTAAGAATTTTTTGAGGGTAAGCGTTCAATTCTCCGTGTTTTCTACTGTTAATCCACTTGGGCTTTTGGATTCATCTCATTTTTAGGCTCATTCCTCGTATAAGCAGGTAAAATGAAAAAATGACATGAATCATACACGTACATAATGGTGGGCCCCATAGTTTTTGTGCACAATCCATTCCGTCTCCATTTCAACGTTGGTTTCACTACCTGTCAACATCCATCTTTGTATTGCTGTCGGAATTACCAAGGTAAGCAGTGACAACCTATTCCCAGATGTTCAGAGAAGGATACGGAAAAAAATCAAACACCTCCTTAAGCCATCCTTATCTTAGTTTAACATTAAAAAAAAAGATGAAAGAACAAATGAGAGGTGAGAATTAAGAAACCCTAATTAAGCTCTAGCCATTGAAATAATAAGAAATCAACACTTCTGACCATTTAATTAATTAATTAATTAATTTTGTTTTTGTTGTTAGCTTGTCAGTACACAACACGGTTAGTTCGCACTTCACTGTTAACCACCCCAGTTTAGGGATTCATACCAAGACCTCGGCGTTGAAACCCATCTAAATTGACCCATGATAAGCCTCTTTTATTAATAAAAAATAGATACTGATTAATCATTATTTTTCTGTAACTTCAATGTGGAAATTTATCCGTTCTGACTTTGGTTGCATAGTTGTTGAAATAAGAAAATGAGAAACGATCACATACAATGTTGTGTGTTAGCATACCATAAAAAAAGTTCTTATTTTCTGCCAATATTTCACTTCAATGGAAGATCCAAGCCATGTAAAGGGTAGACCATTCGTTCAATACCATATGAAACGAAAATTGGAACCATCCACTCATCAGATGGGCCACATTCATATGTTGAGTCAGAACCATCGACTTTACATAGATTTCAACGGTTTCGTAGCAAACTGATAAATAGATCGTCCTGGTTTTTGTTCTGGATGATCTTTAAATTGCGACCCATTTTTGTGCGGCTCGGATGTTATACCGAAAGTGAGAAGTTAGTGGAAAATGAAAACGTTGTACGGTAAGTTAACATGCAATGTTTTGCATGATCATTCCTCGTTGAAATTAGGGTCGACTATTTACAACTCCCCCAAATTGATATATACACCCATCATTTCTACTTATGGTAATGGAATAGTACAAAATTATATATTAAGTTGGAGAAGTCTCTGATTGGTGGGGTTTTTCAGAATGGCACTTGAAAAATGGGTATTACTGAATGGACCGTCCAGATGGATGATTTCAGTGTTCGATCGTCTAACAGAACCAGGTGCACGCGAGCTCGGCCTTTTGGCTAAGATCAAAGTATAGTATCTGCTCTTATCAATTTAATATCTGATACGTGGCACATTGGGTTACATGATATTAAATTAATTTCCTGTGGGGAGGGCCCACACGGTACCTTGCTGCTAGGTTCTCAAGCTGGCCAATGCGTTGAACTAGCGCGGATTACCTGTGCCCCGGCCACATGAAGTTCTCGTGGTCCGAAGCTATGTGTGGTCTATAGAGATTACCGTGACAAATCCACTCTGTCTATCAGTTTTGCAAGACCACAATATTATATATGAATATAAAAAATAAGGCATATTCTAAAACTCATGTGGACCACACAAAATGAAACGGTGGGAACGAAACGTCCACCTTTGAAACCTTCCTGGAGCTGACCATGATGTTTATATACCATCCAAACCGTTAATAGGGTTATTACCCCTCAGATAAACTGTAGGAACAAATATCATCATGGTACAAATCTTATGTGACCTCCGTGAAGTTTCCAAGGGTGGTCGTTCAATCTCCACTATTTCGTGAGGTATGGCCCACATTAGTCTTTGATCTGTATCATTTATAGAACTCGGAACTATTATGAGATTTCAAAACTGATGGACGGAGTGGATTTGTCACGGGCATCTCTGTGGGCCCTACGCAGATTCCGACAACAGGGGGCACAGCAATATCCCTGCCGCTTCCGCTGCTAAGGCCTCAAGCGTCGCCCATGCGCACTACTGCACGTGACTGACGCACTCCTACCGAAAAAAGAAAGAAATTTTTTTTAATTATTTTTTAAAAAGCTCTCCCACCGTAATAATTTGCCGAAATTATCAAAATCTAATGATATTTTTGGCAAAATATCAACTGAATGATTTTATGGATATGTTTTTATTTTTTTCTTCTTCTTCAAAATCTCGGTAGATTTTAATTTCTCGCGATAAAATTCTAAAATTATTTCGATATTAATGGGATTTTCTAGTTAAAGGGCTTATGGTGTTTCGTCATGAGAAGTATCCCTTTGCTCTCATAGCTCTACAAGTTATGGTGCTCCTAGTTGCATAGGTTCAGTTCGATAGTCCAATCTGAACCGTCCATATAGCCGTTCTTTTTCCAAGCCATGGATAGGATGGCTAGGATTGCCTATCAAAAGTGATTCTTTAGAAAAATAAGCAATCCATGATGTCCCTAACAAATAGATGGATAAAATTGTTGATTGGAACTATTTTTTTGTAAATGATCTTGACCGTCCATGTTTAAGGTCATTGATCATATGATTAATTTTCATAAGATCAGTGTAATATTTTTCATGGTAGCCCATAAAATATGCATTGGACCTTTGATGAACAGTCTAGATCAATGCATTGGATCAGTGTGATATTTTTCATGGTAGCCCAAAAATCAGCCGGGTTCATCATTCAGGTGTGCCATTTAAAGGAAAATAGTTGGGAGAAGGATGCGAACCTTTGATTTTTTACCGTCCACTTTGATGATTATATGAGGCCAACTTCAACCACTAGATGCTAACTTAAAAATTAGGTACTGGGACAAAAAAACAGATCCATTCGTGATTCAAGTGGGCCACCGGAAGGGAAATAGTTTAGAGGGTGGGCATTACCCTGTATAGTTTTTCTAATCGTGTGGTCCACTTGAATCAAAGACTAAGCTGATTTTTGCACCCTAGGACTAAGATGGGGTGGCACATCCGGTGATCAGGGTGACTTTCACTTTAACATTGCAATAGGCCACATGTGAGAATTTTTTAGTTGTGCATGGGTTTACGTTAGTCACTTCTGCATGAAAGCTGTTCATAATACACTTTAAGAATTAGTGTGCCTTATCATGATATCCATATGAAATCCACCACGATCACCAGATGCATCACCATATTTTAGCTGCAGGATCATAAAATCAGCCCAAATCGTGATTCAGGTGGGCCATATGAAGGCAAACAGTTGGTATAGGGATGCCTACCCTCGATATTTTTTTTTCAGGGCCTGCCGTGATGATGTGATGATTATATGAAACCGACAAAATACAAGTCCATATGTGATTTAGGTGGGTCACCCGAAGGAAAATAGTTTGGAGGGTGAGCATGCCCCATATATTGTTTATAACCATGTGGTCCACCTGAATAATGGACCGAGCTGATTTTTGGGTCATATGGTAAAAATCAGTTAACACAACCAGTGATCGGGGTGGATTTCATATAAACATTACGATGGCCCGCATATGAATTTTTTTAGCTATTACTGTAGTTTCACGTAAGTAGCTTCTGCATGCAGATAACTGAAAATACACTTGAACGTCACCGTGTTGTTAAAGTGAAATCTACTCCGATATTAAGTGTGTCACATACCATTTTAATCATAAGGCTAAAAAATAACAACGGTCCCTGATTTAAGTGGGCCATATCAAGGGAAATAGTTGAGAGAGGGATGCACACCATTGGATTTTCAAGGCACATCGTGATGATTATATGAAATCTACTCCAACTGTTAGATGCCAAATTAAAATTTAGGCATTGGGATGAAAATTCAAGCCCATCCGTGATTCAGGTGGGCCACACTAAGGGAAACACTTTGTATGGTGAGTGTTGCCCCATATATTATTTTTAATTATGTGGTCCATCTTAATCATAGATTGGGTTGATTTTTAGGCCCTATAGTTAAAATGGGATGACACACCTACTGATTGGGTGGATTTCACATAAGTATCAAGGTAAGCTACGTATAAGAATTTTTTAGCTGTACATGTGGTTCACGTCCCTCACTTCTGCATGAAAATCATCTAAAATTCACTTAATGAGCTAGTAGTCCCCACCGTGATGTTTAAATGAAATTAACTTCAATACTAGGTGTGTCACACCGTTTTAGCCGTAGGGCCCAAAAATCAATGTGATTCATAATTTTGGTGAGCCATATTAAGGGAAACAATTGGGAGAAGTACGGCTACCCTTAATTTTTTGAAAGCCCAGATGATTATATCAAAACCCACTCTAAAAGTTTTGGATGCTGAACTAAAATTTAAGCTCTGGGACAAAACATTAGGTTTATTTGTGATTCAAGTATGCCACACCAAGGAAACAGTTTGGAACGTAAGTGTTGGCCCCGTGTATTTACAACCATGTCGTACACCTGAATCGCATGCCTAGTACTGGACCATCAAGAAAATACAGAGTGGGTTGATTTTTGAGCTCTATAACTATAATTGGGTGACACACCTGGAAATCGAGGTGGATTAAACATCACGGTGGGCCACGTGTGAGATTTATTTATTTATTTATGTGGTTCACACCGGTCACTTCTACATGAAAATGGACCCAAATCCACTTTAAGAACTTTTAACTATTCATGTAGCTCATGTCGGTCACTTTTGCATGAAATTGCCCGAAATCCACTTTAAGAACTTTTAACTATTCATGTAGTTCATTTCCGCCACTTCCGCATGAAAATTACTTAAAATTCACTTTAAAAACTTTTTATTATTAATATAGTTCACGTCAATTATTTCTGTATAAAAATGGTCATATATCCACTTCAATAACTTTTAGCTACTTATTCGTTCACGTCAATCACTTCTGCATGGAAAACGTTAAAAATCCACTTTAAGAATCAATAGTCACCATCGTGATGCTGAAGTGAAATCCACTTGATACCTGGTGTGTCACATCATTTTAGCCATAAGGCCCACAAATCACCCCTATCCTTAATTCTGATACCCTGGTGTATCACATCATTTTAGCCATAGGGCCCACAAATCACCCCTATCCATGATTCAGGTGGGCCCATGTGAAGGGAAATAGTTAGGAGAGGGATGCCAACATTGATTTTTTTGGGGCCACCATGATGATTATATAGAATCCACTCCTACCATTAGATGCCAGGCCAAAATTGAGGTATTGGGACAGAAAATCAAGTTGATTCATGATTCATGTGGGACACACAAAGGGATATACTTTGTATGAATGTTGTGGTCTACTCGAATCATAGATCAGGTTGATTTTTAGGTCATATGGTTAAAATTGAGTAACACACCTAGTGATCGGATAAATTTTACATAAACATCATAATTGGCTATATATAAGATTATTTAGTCATTCACGTGGTTCACGGCGGTGACTTCTGCATGAACTGTTCTGCATGAACTTTTTATCACGTCAGTCGCTTCTATGTGATTTGAAATCTACTTCAAGAATTAGTCACCGCTGCCATGATGTTTATTAAGTGAAATCTACTTTGTTACCTACTGCGTCACACCATTATATTTGTAGGGCCTAAAACTCACCCAGTTTGTGATTCCGGTAGGGTATACGAACGGAAATAGCTAGGAGAGGGATGCCCGGCAATGTTTTTTCAAGGTCTATTATGATGATTATAAGGAATCCACTCCAACCATTAGATGGTAAGCTAAAATTTAGGCATCAAAATAGAAAATCAGACCCATTTGTGATTCAGGTGGGCCACATGAAAGGAAACACTTTAGATGGTAAGCGCTTCCTCATATACTGTTTCCAATCGTGTGGTCCACTTAAATCACGGATCTGGTTGATTTTCTGACCCTATAGCTAAAATGGGGTGATATAACCGATGATCGGGTAGATTTCACATAAACATCATGGTGGGTCATGTGTGAGAATTTTTTTAACAATGCTTTGTGATTCACATAAGTCATTTTTGCATGAAAATTGATTAAAAACTATTTTAAGAATTAGTAGCCCCACCACTAATATTTAAGTGAAATTTACCCCGATACGAGGTGCGTCACCCCATTTTAGTCACAGGGCCCAAAATCACATTCGTTCTTAATTTAGGTTGGCTATATGAAGGGAAACAATTGGGAGATGGGTGCCCACACTTATTGTTTTAGGCCCATCATGATGATTATTTGAAATCTACTCCAACTGATATGCCAAGCTAAAATTTAAGACGTTAGACAAAAAATCAGGTTCATCAGAAACACTTTAGATGGTGACCGTTATCCCGTGTACTATTTTCAATCGTGTGGTCCACTTGAATCATAGTCGAGTTGATCTTTGGGCCCTATTTCTAAAATCAGGTGATACACTCGGTGATTAGATAGATTTCACATAAATATCATGGTGGGTGATCGTATTAGAATATTTCTGCTGTTCATGTGGTTCATGACAGTTATTTACTCCCGCATCCACTTTCAGAATTAGTGGCCCCACCGTGATATTTAAGTAAGATCCACCTCAATCACAGTTGCATCATACCAAAATGTGTAGCCCAAAAATTGAAGGAAAAGGAAAAGCACACCCACCTTTAATTTTTCAGGCCCACCGTGGTGAATATATAAATTCTATTCCAACTGTTACATGCTTAGCTAAAATTTAAGCCTCGGGACAAAAAATCAGACCCATCTATGATTCAAATGGGCCATAACAAGGAAAATATTTGTTTGTGGGAGTGTTACCCTCTATATTGTTTTCGATTATATGGTACGCGGGAATCATGGACCAGGGTGATTTTTGATCCCTACTTACTAAAATGGGGTGATGCATATGGTGATTGAGGTGGATTTAACATAAATATCATGGTAACCATGTGTGAAATCTTTTTAGTTATGCATATGGTTCACGTAGTCACTTCTGCATGAAAATAGTCCCAAATATACCTCTAGATCGAGTCAGTTACCCAGATTCTAATGCCAGACACAACTGAAGATTCTAATTCATATGAATTCTGTGTGATTGTGAATTGGGTTTTAATTCATACCAGATGCAAACTGGCCAGTGACCCTTAATGTGCTGCCCTAATCTGAGTAGTAATCAACGGAATCACTCCAAGGATGTTTGCTAAGCTCACATGTAAAGTACAAGATTCACCAACTAGACGCACCACATGTATCGTCATGGCTGGCCAGTGCACAAGCCGTCCAACAGTCGGTTCCACCTTGAAAATCTTGAGATTAAAAAAACCTAAAAAACAAAGGCTGGTAATCGTCATGTGGGCCTCGATGCTGGAACTCAGAAATTTTCAGCCAAACATTTGTTTCATTAACCGTGGACCAATATGTTTGGGAAAGGTCATCTGTCTAGAGGGACACCTCATGTATGGATTAGATCACGTACGTACACGTCATACAGACATATAGAGTACGTGAGCTGCTTTGTACATGCATGTGGGCTGGGCTACACAGCTCCTTTACTTGTTTTCACACGTCGGGGCCCAGCATGGCTCAAAAATTACGCTGAGAAGATTATAATATTCATCTGATTCATTCTTAGAAAATGGACCACCCATTAATTTATTTTAAAAAAGCCATTTGATGACCATTGATTGGATGGTCAGGATTGCTTATCAATGCGGTCTTACAAATATGTTCCATACACACTGTTCCCACATTTTGGATGGTATTGACAATTGTACATTACATTAGTGCCAAACGTGAGGATGACGAGTTACTTATCGTTTATTAAATGATCAAAATCTATCACGAATGTCTAGCACGGTTTTGATACCATCTAGTGACTGGTTTACATGTTGACTGTTACACGTGTTAGAGATCCGGGCCATTCATCAGGCAGTAGCCATTGTCAACATCGTATGTACTAAAAAGTAAGCTTGTACAGACATGTACATTGAAATTGGAGTGTCACTACTCCTTTTGCGACGATCGGTTTGGGATATTTTTGCGCATCTTCAACCGACGGTGGATATCATCAGATGGACAGTTTTGTTTCACCTAACCATGGGCCCCGCATATACAAACAAAACTCTATATATATAATTCGCTCGCTCTCTTTAATTAGTGGATTTTTTTTTTTTTTTAACGAGGGTTTCAAGTCCAACCGGTTGGACCACAAGTTATGGTCCACCCAATGGATAACTCTCAACCTATGAAGTGAATGCAAAATCCAAGGTTGGGCCCACCATGAGGATTGCCTGTTGCAAAAAAGCAGTCCTATCCACTCATCATGTCGATCTCTCAATTAGTGGATGTAACTGGATTTTCATAGGAAAATCCTTACGATGAGGTTAACCTATTGGACGGATTGGATTTTTTTGAGCACAAGAAAGTTTGCAAGTCATGCAGCGGGTGGACTGTAGCTTGTGGTCCAAGGCGGTTAGACTTATGATATCTTTTCTTATTCTATTAACTTTGCCACCCATGTTCTCCTGCTAAAAGCTCGATGGAATCTGCTCGAAACTAACTGCTCCACCAAGTGATAATCCAGACCGTTTATTTAAGTTACTTTTTTTTTTTTTTCTGGTTGATGATTGAGTGATGAATGGTCACGATCATCAGATGGCAGGGCAGAAGAGGCGAGAGCCTTGTTAACAAGCATCTTAAGAGAAGTACTCAAGTGCAAGCACATGTATGATTTTAGATTTATGAGCAGTAGAAAAGAGATGTGGACCGTCCATTGGATCATGCCCACTTGAGGGCACTTAATTTACCAAAGGGTCACATTGATCGGATGATCCTTACCATACAATATTTGGCCTCATTTTAAAAAAAAAAAAAAAAAAACCATCGGAACCACTGATTGCATGGCCATGATCATACGTTCGAAATGCTTATAGAGGCATTGACCATCCAAAGTGGGTCCTGACAAATGGATGGTCCAATCGATCACGACTATTCATTTTGTTAGAGGTATTGATATGATGGAAAAGATCCCCTGATCAATATATTTATTTTTTATCATAGTGAACCATAAGGAATATTTTGTTGGACCATATAAATTGATTGTTCTAAAATAGTCGGGTGGTCCCTACCCACCCAATGAGAGAGTTACATAACTTATCAAATAGAGAAACATAACTTATCAAATAGAAGTTTCAGCTATACGATTGTGGCAAATCACAACGTCGCCGTACCAACTATACGCAAAACATATGAAAAAGACAAACATAAACCATTTCCATTGTTGGCCAAGATTCTGCCACGTGGAATAACCTTACCGATTACGAAATCTTGCCCTACTCTCAACACCTGTTATTCTAACCATCTGTACATTTAAGACTGAGGTTAGACTCCTTGTGTAGTTCTGTACGATCTAAGAAATGGTGGTCACTCTTCAACCGTACACAAATCCAACAACCAAAATCGATGGTCCAAATACGGATGGAGCATGGCCAAAGAACTGAACTGAGAGGATAGTATTAACCGTCTGATTTTATTTTTTCCTTCGAATTTAAACCACGCACTGGTTACTCTTAAGCATCCATTTGATGGCCATTGATCGAATGGCTATGATTCCTTGATCAGTATGATGTTAGAGATTTGCTCCATCCGTAATGGGGCCTAGAGTTTGGATGGTGTGGATAGCTGCAGTACCATGTGAAGATGAAGATACACCGCCATTTTTAAATGGGGCTAAACCTAGTACTCAGACGCATACTGCGTGGAAGACGACAACCCACCAGACTTCTTAGATGGTGGGCCCCATAATCCTCGGCTCTCGCTATTCAATCAACCCCAACTTTCTTACTTGACCAAAATACCCCCCTTTTAGCGACTATAAACAGAGAAATTAAGATCCATACCAGGAGAATTTTGGTCAATTTTGTATATTGATCCATATTAAGAGATCTTTCCCCTAATTTCCCATTGTTGACTTTTCTCCTACACAGCCAACCGGTTCGACCTTCACAGCCAACCGGTTCGGCTCTAAACCACCATGGCAACTGGCTGGACCCCCGGCCGATTTATCACCACCGTCGATTCGAACCTTCGGTGGCCAAACACTCTCCCCACTAACGGTGATCGCGAAATTCAGCAGTGCGCGGGCTCCCCGCATCTTGTAAGCCGCTCGATCATAGGCCATCGCGGCTTCCTCCGCCGTATCAAATGTTCCGAGCCATACTCTCGCCCCGTGCCGAGCCGAGTCACGAATCTCAGCCGCGAATTTCCCCCACGGCCGCTCCCTTACCCCTCGATAATGCGGGCCATTACCGCGCTTCTTCTTAGGCGTTGCCACCGCACGATCACTCGCCTTCTTCTGAGCCGGCATCGACTTCGGCTCCTCAGGAACCGGCTGAGCCGTCGGCGTGGCTGGCTCCCACCCTTTCAACGTCGCTTCTTTCAGGACTCCGTACAATACCATCTCCTCCGAATCGTTCTCGTTTAACGGCAGATTCTCCCAGAATCCCGAAAAGCACGGGCTCGAACTGCCGTTAAACTTAACGCCCGATCCCCCGGTTAAATCTAACCCCGGTAAATCGTCGTTGCTGTAATTGAAACGGCGGACAGACGGAACCGGCAGGTCCGGCGCGGGAGTGAGGACGTTATCCGCCACCTCGTCCTCCAAGTCAGCATCCCCCTCGTTCCAGTCGAGCGTCAGTGCGCTCCGGACGAATTTCTCCTCCTCGTAGGCTTCGGTCTCCTCATTGATAGAGTAATCGGAGCCGTCAGTTCTGCGGCACTTTTTCGCTGGCAGGTCGGAGGTTTCCGGCAAGCCGCAGTCGGCCATAGAGGAATCGGACGGTGAGTAGGGGATGAGATCGGGGGGATGATTGTGGTGGGTATCTCCGAGGAGAAAGGAGCGTATGCGGTTTAGGGCAGCTTCCATGACTGACGGAAAATGTAACGGAAGTGACGGAGAGGAAAGGGCAGGGGTATGGTGTGCCAAGCTTTTTTTTTTTTTTTTTCCAGAGTGGGAACTTAAGGAAGAAGGTCTTTATAGGCGGAAAACTCCGTTTGATTTCTCGGCTCTACTTTCCGTCAAATCTAACGGCGTTAGTCTGTCTGTCAAACGTCTGCATCTGTTTTTATCCATCTTTCTTCGTCCCACGTGACCCTTTAATCAAGAAAGAACTACGGTTGTGTCCCTAAAATGAGCTTAGGGCGAATGTGATCGGAATGAAAATGACGTACATGCCCCTCACTTAATGAACACTTGCGTATGCCACCTGCGACAATACCCATAGCCCATAGGCTGTCGTTTGGCCGCGTGGACTCCATATGAATTAAAAACCAAATTTCAATTACATGGAATCCATGTAATCAGGAATCCTACTGTCTGCATGAATTACACGTGAATATTAAATTTTCAGTTTTCTATACATGCATGATAAGAATTTTACAAACTTTCACACGTAACTCAGTATGATGTTTATGTGAAATCCACCAGGATCACTAGGTATATAATTCTATTTTATCCGTTAGATCAAAAATCAGCTGGATCATATGCTTTCAAATAATATACAACGTGCACCTCTCCTAAATGTTTCCTTCATGGCCCACTTAAATTATGGATTATGATAATTTTTACATCCTACATTTAAAATGGGGTGACACACTTGATGAGCGGAATGGATTTTCCCTTAAACATCATAATGGAGTCTACCAATTGTTGAAGTAAAATTCTAGTCATTTTGCATAAGTCACTGGCGTAAATACATGCAGGAATAATACGTGGCCTACTGTGATGCATAATATTTATGTTAAATTTAGCCGACCACCAGGTGTGTTACTCTACTTTAACAGCTGGGCCTAAAAATAAGCTCACTTCGTAATTCAGGTGGACCGTAAAATTAGAACCACCTCTCTCAATCGTTTCCCCTGGAGAAGCCCACCTAAATCATGAAATGGTCTGATTTTTACAACCTATAACTAAAATGGGGTTATGTTAATGGTGATCGGTGTGAATTTTTTACTTAAATAATATGGAGGGTCTACTAACTCTGAAAGTAAAATGTAGGCTAATTTTCATATTTTCATGCAGAAGTCATCTACGTGAACAGTAGGTTGGTGGCTTAAACAATTCTTACAAGTTATCCATCTTGATCTTTATGTAAAATTCACCCGATCACCAGGTGCATCACACCATTTTAACCGTAGGGCCTGAAAATCAACGTGCATCCCCCTTTCAATTGGTTCCCTTAGTATGGCCCAACTAAATCACACACTGAATTGCTTTTTTGGGCCTATAAATAAAATGAGGTGATGCACCTGGTTATCAAGGTTGATTTCAATTAAACATCATGGTGGAGTTCACTAATTATTGAAGTCAAATTAGTACCTTTCCTGCAAAAGTCACTCACGTGGATGCTAACAATATCTCACACATGGCCAATGGTAATATTTATATAAAATCTACCATCATCATTAGGTCCTTCACTCCATTTTATCTGTAGGACTCAAAAATTACCCCTATCAGTGATTTAGGTGGACCAAAGGATTGGAAACAGTAGACAGGGCATCATGTCCTAACCATTTCCTTTTGTATGGCTCACTTAAATCGCAGACCAGAATTGTTTTTGGGCCTTATGGTTAAAATGGGATAACATACTTGGTGATTGGGTTGGATTTTCACTTAAAAATCACCTTAGAGTGAACTAATTATTAAAGTAAAATTCTGAACATTTTCATGCAGAAGTCCCTTACGTGACAAAATTATCACACATGTCCCACCTTTGATGCGTGATTTTATGTAAAATTCACCTGATCACCGGGTGCGTCACTCCATTTTAGCCGCTGGGCCCCAAAAATCAGTGTGATTAATGATTCAGGTGGACCATGTGATGAGAAATAATATATTGAGCATCCATTTCTCAACTGTTTCCCTTAACATGGCCCACATAAATCACAAATTAGGTTAATTTTTGGTGCTTATGGATAAAATGGGGTGACACATTTGGTGATATGGGTGGATTTAAATTAAACATCACCGGTGGTTCCTACTAATTCTTAAAGTCAAATTAGTAACATTTTCATGCAAAGGCCATTGAGTTTAACATAACCTCTTTTTTTTTTCTTTTCACACATGACTCATCGTAATGTTCTTTTAAAATCCACTTCAATCACCGGGTTCTTTACTTCATTTTTACCATAGGACTACAAAATTATCCTTGTTTGTGATTCAGGTGGACCATACAATTGGAAACGGTATCATTCTCCAAATTATTTCACTTTCTATGGTTCACTTGAATTCAGGACTAGACTATTTTTTGAGTCTACGGTTAAAATGGGGTGACATACTTAGTGATCGGGGTGGATTTTCACTTAAGCATCAGGGTGGGTCTATTAATTTATAAAATATAACTCTGAGCCAATTTGATGCAGAAGTCATTTACGTGAACACAGTCAGGCATGCAGAATT
Organism: Magnolia changhungtana; assembly: GCA_030180095.1. Lineage (NCBI taxonomy): Eukaryota > Viridiplantae > Streptophyta > Magnoliopsida > Magnoliales > Magnoliaceae > Magnolia > Magnolia changhungtana. The sequence goes on from JASAUF010000294.1 coordinate 1,936,180, forward strand.
CTCAGTGTTGTGCATAAGATTCACGTAAAATTCAGCTATTTTATATACGGTGTGTCAGGCTCACTAATTCCAGTCAAATTAACGTCATTTTCATACAAAAGTGGCTGACGTGAATGTAACGTGACTGCCTGCAGTACTATTTATATAAAATTCACTTTAATCAATACGTGCTTTATACTATTTTACCTATAGTATCTTAAAATAGCCTTGTCTTTTATTGTCATCATTTTCATGCAGAAGTAAATGACGTGAACGAATGTCAACTTATAATATTAATATATTATTATATTATTTATATAAAATTTATTTTAATCATTATGTACTTTATTTTATTTTAGCCATAATATCCCTAAATAGCATCGTCTGTGATTGACGTGGACCATATGCTTGGAAATAGCAAGTGGGGCATCCCTCTCCAAACTCTTTTCCTTCGTATGGCCCACATGAATTACGGATTGGAATATTTTTTTAGACTTACGGCTAAAATAAGGTGACTCACTTGCTGGTAAAGGTAGATTTTTACTTAAACATCAGGGTGGGGCACACTAATTCACGCATCAGGCCATTTGAGGCAGAAGTCACTTACGTGAACACATGCACGCCTAAAAATTGCGTGATGTTTATGTAAAATTCACCTGATCACTAGGTGCATCACTCCATTTTAGCCACATGTCAAAAAAATCATTACGGTAAGTAATTCAAGTGGACCATATGATTGGAAATAGCATAATGGGTTCCTTTTCTCAACCGTTTCCCTTCATATGGCCCACCTAAATCATATTCTAGGTTGATGTTTGTCCCCGTGGATAAAATGGGGTAACACACTTTGTGATCGAGGTGGATTTCAATTAAACATCATGGTGGGGCGCACTAATTCTTGAAATTAAATTAGTGATATTTTCGTGCAAAAGTCGATGACGTGAAAACATGCAGGTCTAAAAAATTCTTTCACCTGGGCTATCATAATGTTTACGTACAATCCATCCTAATCACTCGGTGCTTCACTACATTTTAGCCATAGGACTGAAAAATCAGCCCTGTCAATGATTTCGGTGGACCATACTATTGCAAACAGTATATGGGGGCATCCCTCTCCCATATTTTCCCTTGTATGGCTCACCTGAACTAGGGACAATCAGGCTGTTTTGGGCCCTATGACTAAAATGGGGTAACACACTTAGTGATCGAGTAGATTTTTACTTAACAATCAGGGTAGGGTCTACTAATTCTTGAAATAAAATTTAGGCCATTTTAACAGAGAAGTCACTTAATTGTGTTCGCGTAAAAACTTCTCACACGTGGCCCACGGTGATGCATGCTATTTATGTAAAATTCACCTGATCACCAGGTGTGTCATTACATTTCAGCCATAGGGCCTAAAAATCAGCAAGGTCCGTGATTAAGGTGAACCATGTGATGGAAATAGGATATAGGCCGTCCCTCTCCCAACTATTTCCCTTCATATGACCCACATAAATCACAAACCAGGTTGATTTTGGGGCCCTATGGCTAAAATGGGGTGATGCACTTGGTGATCGGGGTGGATTTGACTTAACATCACGGCGTCCCTCTCTTAACTCTTTCCCTTCATATGGCCCACCTGAATCACAAACCGGGTTGATTTTTAGGCCCTATGGCTAAAATGGGGTGTTGCAGTCGGTGATCGGGGTAGATTTCACTTAAACATCATGGTAGGGCACACTAATTCTTGAAGTTAAAATCGTGCCATTTTTTTGTAAAGCCACGAATGTGAACACTTGTATGGGTAAGAAAATTCTCACACGTGGCCCATTATAATGTTTATGTAAAATCCACTCCAATCAATAGGTGTGTCACTCTATTTTAGTTATAGGACGAAAAAGACAACCCTGTCTGTGATTCAGGTGGACCATACGATTGGATACAATGTATAGTTCTTTCCTCTCCCAATTATTTCCCTTCGTATGGCCCATTGAATCATGGACCAGGCTTCTCTCTCCCAATTGAAAAGAGAATTGATTGATTTTTTTTGGCAAGGGTCTAGAGCTCATCCCTGTGTACTGCTTTGATAGGCTTTTGAGAGGCGATAGCTGTGTGTAAGGCTTCGTTACTTGTGCATGAGTCTTCCGATTACATAAGAGCCATATCCTACTCATATATAAAGTCCTTGTTGTGTTATGCATAGTAGATGATCTACTTCTATTTCCTAATGCCTTTCCATTGTTCACTCTGATTTTCTTGTGATTTTCGAGAAGACCTCGAACGTTCTCTAGGGAGTTTCCTTTTAAGTTAATTTGGGATGGCCATGTTGTGCATATGCTAGTTATGAAGAGTCCGACAATGACAGGTCTTTGGAGAAGCTTCTTATACACGCTACGGATTATGCGTGCCTTGTGTCTGTTGGTCATGTGTCATGCCAGAGTTGATCACTTTTTTGGGTTCTAGCCGTATGTACAATTGTGAGCATTCGACTCTTTTGGCAGGATACATGTCTTCGAAAGATGGGTGCTTGTGGCCTTTTTTGTTGTATGTTTCTCTCGTCTTTCGTATAAGTGTGCCAACACGTGGCAACTTCTTGTTTGCCGATTTGGACTGTATCAGGCTAGGTGTAAACATGGTCCGCATTGAATTGGAAAAGGTTTTAAGCTTGTCATTAAGGTTGGAAATAGTGTTGAGCTTTCCTTAAGGTTGGGAAGAGAGATTAAATCTTCTGCCTAAAAAATAAGACAATTTCATATAGAAAATAATGTAACTAAGGCTAGAGTATAGATCTTAGATTTTTTGCCTAAAAAATGAGATAATTTTCTGATTTTCTTTTGATCATCATTGGTTTAGGAGTCATGAAGAGCTCACAATTAGGAAGAAAGCTCAGATGGTCAATGCTGTCACCGTGGATACGATTGGACAAGGAAAAGTTGAAGTTGTGTTCATTTTCGAGAAGACCATAACTCTGGTTAATATTCTTCATGTTTTAGACAAGGGAAAAAAAAAATCTAGTTTCAGGCCATCTTTTGTATAAGGCAAGTTTGAGACAGGTTATTGAGTCTGACTAGATTATAATAACTAAAACTAGTTCTTTTGTTATCAAAGGTTATGTTGATAAAAATCAAGCGATGTTTAAATTCCATATTGAGTCAAGTAAAGTTTCTTCTTCTACTTACACAATGTGTATTGTTTCCTTATAAGGCATAGTAGATTAAGACATGTGAATGTTATATTCATTAAACATATGTTAGCATGTGATATAATTTTCAATTTAGAAAATAATGAATTTAAAAAAGTGTGAATCTTGTGAGTAGTTTAAAGTAACCAGAAAGCTACTTTTTATTTTTTTTTATTTAGAGTATTGAAATGAATTCTGAGTTACTTGGATTGATCCACTCGGACATATGCGATCTTAAAAAGACTCTTACAAGAGGAGGTAGTAAATACTTTATTACCTTCAATGATGATTATTTTAGCTTGATACACATGCACATTTGCTGAAATCTAAGAATGAAACACTTTCCAGGTTCATAATTTTTTAAATCTAAAGCTGAAAATCAATTAAATAAAATCTCTCAGAAGTGATAAAAATAGAGACTATACTTTTACGGACTTCAACTATTTCTACTAATATAATGGGATAATTCATAAAGTCACTGCTCCTTACACTTCATAAAAAAATGGGGCAACAGAATGGAATAAATAGGACATTAATCGATATGGTAAATGTTATACTACTTAGTTCTGGCTTCCCTTTAGCTTTTAGAGAAAAGATCCTTATTATGTATGTTACATTCTTAATAGAGTGCATACTATTAAATTTAAGATAATTTTGTATAAATTTTGGAAAGGAAGAAAACCAAACATTAATTATCCTTAAGTTTGGGACTATCTAGCTTATGTTAGGCTAACAAATCCTAAAATACCCAAATTAGGAGGAAAACTTTAAGTGCTTACTTATAGGCTATGCCTCTCCTAATAACGCGTATGAATTCCTAAACATTCGACAAAATAATCATAATTGAGTTTAGAGATGTAGAATTTTTTAAAGATGGAATTTCCTATAAATTGAGGAACAATGGAGTCATTCCATTGAGGGTTTAAAATGGCCAAGCTATATGTTCTTGAGGGGGGGTGAATAAGACTATGCCAAATTAAAATTAAAATAGCGGAATAAACAATAAAGAGATAGCCTTACAAAAATAGATCAATTCACAATGCTGAAATAAACTCAACCTCAATTAATAAGTATTAAGAGGTTGATACGAATTCAGTTCTAAGGACAACCTTTTACCATAAAAACAAAGGTTTATGGCAGGACAACCTTATTTCTAAAATGTCCTTTGTATCAAGAACTCAATAAAAATAAATAGCAAGGAATTGAAATAGATTGCTGAAATTTAAATCTAACTTATTGCAACATTCCCCACACTTGCTTGAAATGTAAATATTTACAACATTCACATCCACACATACATTCCACAACTTTGAATGATAAAAGGTAAAAGATTAAGCAAGCATTCAATCCACAAGACAAAGAATTATAGTGGTTTGCTTGTGTGTTCACCAACTGTTAAACAACAGCCACACAGAATGCTACTCCACTCCTAATATCCTCACACAGGGGATATTAACGTTCACTATCAAAATAGGTTTCACAGGTTTACCTAAAACCTTCACAATTGTGTCCTTTTAACTTGGGCTTACATAATCCAAAAACCCCTCTTTCTGAGTTTTCTGGCTCTCCTTAGATCACCACACAAATGGAATTTTTCCTGTGAATCCCAAACAAAAACCAAAAGAATGAAAATTTTACAAAATTATAAAATACCTGGATTTCTCCTCTTGTAGCAGCCTGAAAGAACCAATCGGAGTAGAAGTACGAATATGGAAGTTCAATGTCCAATACTCACTTTATAATGGTTCTAAGTTTTAATTGATTTTAAGTTTAATCAACTTAGGGCTAACTGTGTTTGATTTTGATTCAGAGAAGAAGGAATTCAGAATTTTCCCTTTTACTAATCAGATTGGAATGCAAATCAAAATCAAATAACAATAAGCTAACAAAAAGAAATAGAATTAAGCACAATGTAGCTTAAAAATAAACACAAACTTATCTCAGAGTGGAGTCTTGAATTCACTTAATTTTTAATGAAAAACTCTGAAATTCATGTGCTATTTATAGCTGAAGAAATTCGTCTTCGACCAGTCCTAGTGACACCACGACTGGTCGAAGAAAAAACAGATTTTTGAATTTTTGAGCGCGATCGGATCAAACCGTTGTACGACCGGTCGTAGGTAGTTCACAACTGGTCGAAGGCAGTCCATGACCAGTCGAGACCCCTCTACGACTGGTCGTGCGACACTTGATTTAGTCGCTGGAGTTTGAGTCGTGGCTTTACGACTGGTTGAAGGTCGAGTCGAGACTATCCCACGACCGGTCGAGCAGAATCCAGGACAGGTCATAACTGAACCAGAAAATTTGATAAATTGCAACAATTCTAGTACTGTTCCTGGAATTTCTTAGACAGGTCAAGCCAGTGCTAGGACTGGTCGAACAAGGTCTAGGACTAGTCTTAGAATAAACCAAATTCATGTATTAATATTTAAATGAATTATGTAGCCAAAGTGACCTACCCTAAGGTCAATCTAAGGTTTATCATACCTGTGCATGAAGTATGGACATTGAAAACTTCATTTGCTTAGACTTTGGTAATTACGAAGCTTGAGTTCTTCTTGATGCAGCTTGATTACTTCACAAGCTTTGAAATCAATGTCATTTTGAGTTGTACTAGAGTCCCAAACTATGCTTGAGTCTTGATCTTGAATACACGTGAACTCGAGCTTGAGTCTTGAACTTGAACTCTTCTTTAATATCTTCTATATTGTAGCTTGAACTAGCTTGAAGAATTCCTCTTCTTGGCCTTCTTGACTTCAATTGTTGACATGGTGTCTCGAACAAATTTATTAAGATATAAACACAAGACACATACGGAAGTTTTGACACACAAATTTGACAACCAAAGAGAAATCAAACTGTAACACTTACAATCTCCCCCTTTGTCAAAATTGTGACAAAACATACTTCAACAAGAGAAGCACAACACGTATATTAACGAATCATGCACCAGTTGTCATACAACATACAAGCTCATGACCTTGTGCACAACCACTTAACTTCCCTTGTGTATAACTCCCCCTTAGTAGTACACTTCAACCATCCCATTCACATCATCAATCCAATCATAATCCATAGAAAATTCTCAAATTTCTCCCCCTTTTTATCAAAATATGACAAAGGAAGAAACACAAATATGATTTGAAAAACAGTATGACAAAGTAATGATCAAGTCATAAAGATAGAAAGATTAAAATTTAAGAATACAGAACATAGCATAAGGAGTTATAAAGTCAAGTCAGATAGAGTCTAACAAAACTAGAGAAAGTAAATAGTATTATCGTTATTACAGACCAAATATTAAAATCTCAATCCGATCCAGAAGAAGGAGCAGGTATGGTAGGATCAATTTGATGAAGGATTTTTTGTAAGCGCCTAAAATACTTACGCATATTTTTAAATTCTTGATTGTGGCCAACATTCATATTTTCTACCTTCTCCTCTAATGCACTTAGTCGAGCATTGAAATCAGATGACACAAAATTAGGATCATTCCCAGAGTTAGAATCCATTTCATTAAAAATATCATCCATATTGATATCATCTGGAGAAAGATCATCACCTTCTTCATCATTCCCAGCCTCAGCAGTAGCTCCACCGTCACCAACATCAACCTGGCCTGGAGCCAATTCCAACTTCATTTTGTTTATGTTGGAGTTGTTGAATATTAGGTGTTGGATAGGAGCCTCTCCGACGGGCATAGCGACTAACATATTAATGGCTAATACATTCATCAGGTACCCAAATGGAATATCACTATGACCAGGATGAATACAAAATTGAATGATAGAGGAACAAATCAAAGAGGGCAAACAGACATTAGCACCAGTAATGATTGAGTACAAAATACGAACCATAAGCAGAGTTAACTCAGTCTTGTTTCCAGAGTGGGGATGCAGATTAGATGTGAAGATACAATGTAAAACTCTATATCTGGGTAACAGATATCTGGATTTGAGGGTATTCCCATTTTCAGTCCATGGTGCATCCATGTTACACAACGCTCTAGTATAAACACGTTTTTCCGATTCTGACACTTTCTCAGCAAGTGTACTAGGATGAATACCATCATCATTTACTGGTATGTCCATAAGGCCTGAAATTAAATGTCGATCAATAGGAAAAGGCCTCTCTCTAGTAGTAATAGTAAAAGTCAGTTGCTCAGTAGAGAATTCAGTTATGCATGCAACCATGGCCTGCACTATGGACTGGTAAGCCGGCCTGCCCCAGCGTAAAATATTGTCTCATCCTACAGATTGAAGGAGAAGAAGGAGACTGAAAGGAGTGATATGGTTTAGATCAACAACTTTTTTAACAATCACATTGCTTATACGTAAATCTCGTACAAATGGTGGATCATCTTCAGGAGCCCTGAGATGACGTCTAGTAATAACATTCGATCTAGAAGAAGAAGCACCTCTAGGATTTTTCTTTTTACCTATGGAGTACATTTTCTTGAAGAAATATAAGAAATTTCAAGAAAACAGAGATGAGTTTTTCTAGATTCAACAAATGAGGAAGAAAAACCCAACAACTTGAAGAAAGAGTTGAAATAGACAACTACAATCAAGAAATTGAAGAGAAAAGACTATGAATCTTCAAGAATAACAAACCAAATGTTCTAACCTTGTTGAATCGAACAGTGGGGTTCGACTAGTCGTAGCTCGGCTCGTTGGAGAAGAGGAATGAAATGAAGAAGTGATTTTTTCCCAAATAAAGGCAATCAGCGCGCTACACGACTGGTCGTGGGACGTCCTCGACCGGTCGTGCCACGACTGGTCGAGCACGTCCTCGACTGGTCGTGTACCAGAAAAATAAATAAACATGCATTTTTCAAGAAATTTTGAAATATAAACCAATAAAGTATTTACAATATGATACAGAGATGCATGCTCAATCATTTTAAATTGCACATACCGAGATCAAATTTCAACTTATTAAACCTACTTTTGTCGAGCGGTTTAGTGAAAATGTCAGCAAGCTGAGTCTCAGTTGGAATATGTTTTAAAGATATTTTTTTTTCTTCCACTAATTCATGGATATAATGAAATCTAATGTCAATGTGCTTAGTTCGTGAATGCTAGATTAGGTTTTTCGAAATATTTATCGCACTGGAATTATCACAGTATAAAACCATCGAGTCCTGTGCGATTCCATAATCACTCAACATACGTTTCATCCAAACTAGCTGAGTACATGCATTTTCAGCTGCAATGTATCCAGCCTCAGCCGTTGAGAGTGATATGAAACTTTGCTTCTTACTAAACCAAGAAACCAAACAGTTTCCAATGTAAAAACAACCACCACTAGTTGATTTTCTGTCATTGATATTACCTGCCCAATCAGCATCTGAATACCCAGCTAATTGAATACTAGTATCATAAGGATACCAAAGACCCAAATTAATTGAACTTACGACATATCGAATAATTCCGCTTAACAAAGTTAAGTGAGATTCTTTAGGATTAGACCGATATCTAGCATGATTCCAACACTTAAAGCAATATCGGGTCTACTTGCAGTTAAGTAAATCAAACTGCCTATCATGCTACGATACAATTTAGGATTTACATCTTTACCTGTAGAGTCTTTTGAGAGTCTTAGAGTTGTACTCATAGGAGTATCAAAATTCTTACCATTCTCAAATCCGAACTTCTTAACCAAGTTCAAAGCATATTTAGATTGTGAAATAAAAATTCCATCAGATTGCTGTTTTACTTGCAATCTTAAGAAATAATTTAATTCCCCAACCAAGCTCATTTCAAACTTAGATTTCATCAAATCTGCAAACTCGACAATCATGTTAGTCCAAGTTGATTCATAAATAATATCATCAACATAGATCTGAACCATTAAGATATCATCGTTATGTTTCTTAACAAAAAGCTTCTTATCGACACTACCCATTTGAAAATTATGACTTAGTAAAAACTTAGTCAATTTTTTGTACTATGCCCTGGGAGCTTGTTTCAAACCATAGAGAGCTTTTTTAAGGCGGTATACATGGTTAGTAAACTTAGGGTCTTCAAACCCTGTAGGTTGTTCAACATATACCTCTTCATGTAAATCACCATTTAAAAAGGCACTCTTTACATCTATTTGATAAATTTTAAACTTTCTAAAGCATGCAATGGATATAAAAAGTCGAATTGATTCAAGGCGAGCAACTGGAGCAAAGGTTTCATCGTAATCAATACCTTCTATTTGAGTGTGCCCTTGTACAACCAGTCTTTCCTTGTTTCGAATTATATTTCCAAGTTCATCAGACTTATTTTTGAAAATCCACTTGGTTCCTATAATGTGTTTATCTTTAGGTCTAGGAACAAGATACCAAACATCATTTTGAACAAACTGATTAAGTTCTTCCTGCATCGTTACTATCCAGTTTTCATCAGAAAGTGCTTCTTTTACGTTTATCGGTTCAATCTGGGATGTAAAGCATACGTAATTACATATGTCTTCTAGTTGTCTTCGAGTGCGTACACCAGTGAGAGGGTTTCCAAGAATTTGATCAGTTAGATGATCTTTAACAGTCCTTAATTCAGAATTAATTTCACTTCATGAAGTATCTGGTTTTTCAATTACAAAACTTCATCATTATCTGAACAAGGTGCAGGTGTATTCAGGTGATCATCAATGACCACATTAATAGATTCTTGAATCACACCGGTCCTGTTGTTCAGTACACGATATGCGCGACAGTTTAAAGAGTATCCTAAAAAGATTCCTTCGTCACTTTTTGTGTCAAACTTTCCCAGATTTTCACGGTCACGCAAAATATAGCACTTGCTGCCAAAAACTCGAAAGTATTTGATAGTCGGCTTCTTATCGAACCACATTTCATAAGCCGTTATATTATTGGATTTACAAGTATAGACACCGTTAATAATGTAGCAGGCGATATTCACTGCTTCAACCCATAAATTTCTAGGGAGCTTCATACTATTCAACATAACATTTCCCATTTCTTGAAGCACTCTATTTTTCCTTTCCACAATACCATTTTGTTGTCGAGTTTTGGGTGCAGAGAATTCATGCGATATTCCCTGATCATTACAGAATTTCTCAAAACTGCTATTTTCAAACTCGGATCCATGATCACTTCGGATCTTACTGACTTAAGAACATTTTTCAGTTTGGATCCGTTTGATAATCTTTTTCACTTCATCAAGGGTTTCTGATTTGTCCCTTAAAAATGAAACCCAGGTGAATCTTGTCAAATCATCTGCAATAACCAAGATGTATTTTTTGCCACCTCCACTTTCCATTCTAGTTGGTCCTATAAGATCCATGTGGAGAAGCTCGAGTGGTCTTAATGTAGTATTGAAGTTCACTTTTTTTGTGAGAGCTCCTAGTTTGTTTACCATACTGACATTCACCACATATCTTGTCTACTTTTTGAATCTTAGGTAGACCTTTAATAAGTTCTCCTTTTCTCAATTTGTATAAATTCCGGTAATGTACATGTCCAAGGCGTTTATGTCATAATTCTGTCTCATTGGTATGGACCATGTAGCACTTTTCATTAGATGAGCTATCATTGCTTACTATATAGCAGTTTTCAGAAGTTCTGCGACCAGTTAATATTACAGAACCCTTTTTATCTATAATCTCACAACCTTAAATAAAAAATTTAACACTATGGTTGTTGTTGCATATTTGAGATATGCTTAACAGGTTGTGTTTGAGTCCCTCAACATATAAAACATTCTTAAATAAGGGAAGATTATAGAGTTGAACCGTACCTTGGCCAATAATCTTGCAGTTACTACCATCACTAAATGTGACTGACCCATTAGTCATATCTTTTAGATCGGTGAATAAAGCCTTGTCACCTGTCATGTGCCTGGAACATCCACTGTCTAGGTACCACGTTGAATGACTTGTTGCTTTGAAAGCAACGTGGACAACCAAGCAGGCAACTTTAGGAACCCATTTCATAACTGTTTTGTGTTTAGAAACATAGTTGGTCTTCTTATGGATGTAGTTGTAAGAATGACTTATAGAGTTAGTTTTTAAGAGCTGCTTGAGTAAATCAACTATTTTTTCAGCAAGTGGGTTTCTGTTCTGATTTTTGAAGTTGACATAGCTGCTTTTAGGCTTTTGAAAAGTTTTTGTAGTTTTAGTAAAACCTTGAATAGTATTTTTCTCTTTTGAGTTGGAGGACTCTCCTTTCACAAACTTAGGAGGAGTACTCTTCTGTTTATGAGGTATGTTCTTATCATATCCCAACCCAGATCTATCGCCACATTTTTTAGATCTGGATAAGAGTTTTTCTAACTTTGGATCTCCTTGGGCATATCTCCATGTATCCTTCAAACTCAGAAGATAAGATACTTCATTCTTGAATTTCTCAATTTCAGATTTCAAATATTCAATCAGGGAGGTTTTGAATTCCAAATCACATTTTGATTTTTCAAAACTATCTGAAATTTGGGATTTTTCTAAAACAAGTGAGTTGAAGCATTCTTTGAGTTTAAAAAACTTTTCTTTTTGAAGTTTAAGCTTCACAGCAATTTTACAACTTTCCTTGTATAAGGCATTGTAAGCATCTTGAAGATCTTCTTCATTTTCATGATCACTATTCAAATTTTCTTCACTAATTGAATCATTGTGATCTGAAAAAGTGAATTGGGCTTTTACTTCATTGTTCGACTCGTTTAAAAAATTGTATAGCTTTAATCGATGATTCATCCCAAGTAGCCAATATACCATTCCTTTTGGGTTTGTCCTTCTTAGGACATTTGTTTGCTAAATGCCCATATTCATGGCAGTTGTAACACTGACTGTCTTTCAAAGATTTTTGAGTTTTAAGTCTAAATTTCTTTTTATCATTTCATTGTTGAAAATAAACCCTTTTCTTACTTTTGAAAATCTTATAAAACTTCTTTACTAAAAGAGCCATATCATCTTCAGAATCAGAGTTTTCTTCAGAAACATTTTAGAAGATTTAAGTGCTATAGATTTACCTTTAGGAGTGAAAAGGCCAAGCTATATGTCCTAGAGGGGGGGGGGGGGGGGGGTGAATAGGACTATGCCAAATTTAAAATAAAATTAGCGGAAATAAATTAAACCAATAGCCTTACAATATAAATCAATTCACAATGCTAAATTTTAAATCACCTTGATAAATAAGTATTGAGAGATTGATACAAATTTAGTTCTAAGGACAACCTTACACCATAATAAACAAGGGCTTATGGTAGGACAACCTTATTTAGAACCTCTTTTGGATCAAGGACTCAATTTTAATTGAAATATCAAGGAATTGAAATTAAATGAGTATAGATCTAAATTATTACAACAATCCCACACTTGCTTGAAATGTAAATAATTACAACATTCACATCCACTTGTACATTCCACACAATCGAATGATAAAAGATATGAAAATTAAGCAAGCATTCAATCCACAAGACAAAGAGTTATAGTGGTTGAACTTTGTACACCAACTGTTTTCCAACGACCACAAGAAAGTTACTCCACTTAATATCCTCACACAGGGGGATATTAGCGTTCACTATCAAATAGGGAGTTCACCAAAAACCTTTACAATTGTCTTTTCACTTGGGCTTACACAATTCAAAACCCCTAAGGTTTTCGAATTTTATGGGACAACCAATACAATGAGATTTTTCTGCTCAACCTCAAACAAAAACCAAGACAATGAGATTTTCTGGCTTAACCTCAAACAAAACCAAAGTAAATAAATTTTCTGAATTGTAAAATACCGGATAGCGTGGAGAACCAATCGGAGTAGATGATTGAATGTCAAAGTTCAATATCCAATACTCACATTCATAAGGTTCTAAATTCTAATAGATTTTAGATTTAACTTGTTGGGCGTAGCTATATTTGATTTTGATTCCAAGAAGAAGGAATAAGATAATTCCTCTTTTCAAATAAGATTGGAATTTAGAAACAAAATCAAATTAAATAAGCTAGCAAAAGGAATATTAAATAAGCACAATGTAGCTTAAAATAAACACAGACTTATCTGAGTGATCACTTGAAAATTCTTGAATAAAATAGAGTTGAAGTGTGAAAACTCAATTTCGTGTTCAATTTATAGAAGCAAAAAATCGTTCCACGATTTGGTCTTAGAAACCTTCGACCGAGTCGTAGCTCTAACAATTTTTGAAATATTGAGCGCGATCTTTGAAAGTCGTTCATGGTGAGTCGTGAGTACCCTACGATCCGGTCGTGGGTCACCTACGACCGGTCGTAGATCCCTGGGTCGTAGGACCATAGATAAAGTTTGGACATTGAGTCGTGATCCACGACTGTCGTAGGGACGAAGTGAAGCCACACCTACGACGGTCGAAGGACCTTCTGGTCGTGGGCGTACCAAAAATTCGAAAAATCTTCAACAACTTAGGAGATGGTCGTGGAATTTCTTGGACTAGTCGAACCAATGCCAGGAGTTCGGTGAACAAGAGCTTTTTATTTGGTCGTAGAATAGACCAAACTTATGTAAAATAAATATTTGATTTATGTATCCAAAGTGACCTACTTAAAGGGTCAACCTAAGGTCATTTAAACTTGAATCATGTCGTATGGACATTGAACTTCAACCATTCAACGAATGTAGATGTTTGAACCATATCAGGCTTGAGATCTTGAACTTGTTATAGCTTCAAACTTGAGATCTTCATCAGCATAACAACTACTTCATGCATTGCTTATGAGTCTTGAAGTCATGAGTTGTTTCTTAAGACTTGAACATCAACATTGTAGCTTCTTGAGACTTCAACATGTAGCTTCTTGAGAAGTTCAACTTGTAGCTTCTTGAAGTATTTATGCAGTGTCTTGAATTCATATAAATCATCATACAAGCACATGGCACAGATAGATGTTTTGACACATCACAAATTTGACAACCAAAGAAGCATGAGACCATAACACTTACAAGGAGCTTTAAAGTTTAACTCATAGGTTTGTAAAGAACTAACTAGTTCTTCTACCCTCATATTATCCGTATCATGAAGTGCCTGGATCGCGGTTACTTTAGAGTTGGACCGTTCAGGAAGAGAGCGTAGTATTTTTGCACACACTTTACTTTCTGGGATTTTATCGTCAAGACCTCACATTGAGTTTACAATGTCATTTAATATTGTGTAAAAGTCCATAAACATTTCATTTTCCTCCATATGAATTTCTTCAAATTTGGTTGTGAGGAGTTGGACTTTAGATTTTTTGACAATTGATGTACCCTCGTTTGTCATTTCTAATATATCCCAGGCTTGCTTTGCAGTATCACAGGATATGATTCTTTTGAACTCATCCGGTGATAGAGCGCAAGTGATTGCATTTAGTGCTTTAGCATTTGCATTACTCTCACTTTTCTGAAGTGTGGACTAAGAAGTATAAGGTGTTATTCTCATTGATTTTGATCCATTGATACCAGTTACTTCAATGGTAGGAGGGATCCATTCAGTTACTGTGGCTTGCCACACACTCTCATCCATTGATTTGAGGAAGATCCTCATCCTGGCTTTCCAATAGGCATAGTTGGAGCCATCAAAGGGTGGAGGCCTAGTGACTGATAGGCTATCAAAATTTGACATCTTATATATATATAGCTTAGATCGTTAGCTCAGGAAATAAATCCAAATAAACAACAATAAGAGCGAGCTATTAGGCTCTGATACCACTTGAAATGGCCAAGCTATATGTCCTAGAGGGGGGTGAATAGGACTATGCCAAATTAAAATTAAAACAGCGGAATAAACAATAAAGAGATAGCCTTACAAAAATAGATCAATTCACAATGCTGAAATAAACTCAACCTCAATTAACAAGTATTGAGAGGTTGATACGAATTCAGTTCTAAGGACAACCTTTCACCATAAAAACCAAAGGTTTATGGCAGGACAACCTTATTTCTAGAACGTCCTTTGTATCAAGAACTTAATAAAAATAAATAGCAAGGAATTGAAATAGATTGCTGAAATTTAAATCTAACTTATTACAACATTCCCTATCTTGCTTGAAATGTAAATATTTACAACATTCACATCCACACATACATTCCACAGCTTTGAATGATAAAAGGTAAAAGATTAAGCAAACATTCAATCCACAAGACAAAAAATTATAGTAGTTCGCCTGTGTGTTCACCAACTGTTAAACAACGGCCATACAAAATGCTACTCCACTCCTAATATCCTCACATAGGGGATATTAGCATTCACTATCAAAATAGGTTTCACAGGTTCACTCAAAACCTTCACAATTGTTTCCTTTTAACTTGGGTTTACACAATCCAAAAACCCCTCTTTCTGAGTTTTTTGGCTCTCCTAAGATAACCACACAAATAGAATTTTTCTGGCGAATCCCAAACAAAAACCAAAAGAATGGAAATTTTACAAAGTTGTAAAATACCTGGATTTCTCCTCTTGTAGCAGCCCGGAAGAACCAATCGGAGTAGAAGTACGAATATAGAAGTTCAATGTCCAATACTCACTTTACAATGGTTCTAAGTTCTAATTGATTTTAAGTTTAATCAACTTTGGGCTAGCTGTATTTGATTTTGATTCCGAGAAGAAGGAATTCAGAATTTCCCCTTTTACTAATCAGATTGGAATGCAAATCAAAATCAAATAACAATAAGCTAACAATAGGAAATAGAATTAAGCACAATGTAGCTTAAAAACAAACACAAATTTATCTCAGAGTGGAGTCTTGAATTCGCTTAATTTTTAATAAAAAACTCTAAAATTCGTGTGCTATTTATAGCTATAGAAATTCATCTTCGACTGGTCCTAGGGACACCACGACTGGTCAAAGAAAAAAAATAGATTTTTGAATGCGTTAGGATCAAACCGTTGTACGATCGGTCGTAGGCAGTCCATGACTGGTCGAAGGTAGTCCACGACTGGTCGAGACCCCTCTACGACTGGTTATGCGACAGTTGATTTAGTCACTGGAGTTTGAGTCGTGGCTTTACGACTGGTCGAAGGTCAAGTCGAGACCATCCCACGCCCGGTCGAGCAGACTCCAGGACTGGTCATAGCCGAACCAGAAAATTCGATAAATTACAACAATTCTAGGACTGGTCCTGGAATTTTTTAGACAGGTCGAGCTAGTGCTAGGACTGGTCGAACAAGGTCTAGGACTAGTCTTAGAATAGACCAAATTCATGTATTAATATTTAAATGAATTACGTAGCCAAAGTGACCTACCCTAAGGTCAATCTAAGGTTTATCATACCTGGGACATGAATCATGGACATTGAAAACTTAATTTGCTTAGACTTTGGTAATTACGAAGCTTGAGTTCTTCTTGTTGCAGCTTGACTACTTCACAAGCTTTGAAATCAATGTCATTTTGAGTTGTATTAAAGTCCCAAACCATGCTTGAGTCTTGATCTTGAATACATGTGAACTTGAGCTTGAGTCTTGAACTTGAACTCTTCTTTAATATCTTCTATATTGTAATTTGAACTAGCTTGAAGAATTCCTCTTCTTGACCTTCTTGACTTCAATTGTTGATATGGTGTCTCGAACAAATTTATCAAGATATAAACACAAGACACATACAGAGGTTTCGACACAAAATTTGACAACCAAAGAGGAATCAAACCATAGCACTTACAAGGTTCATATTCATTGAGAATTAATAAGGCTTTTAGCTCAAATTCTTTAGACTTAGATGAATTTTAATTTAATTATGAACTTAGGAGAAGCAAATGACTTAGGATTGTCAAGAACTATGTATTAATTTTCATGTGTTCTAAGCTTAAATAAATGATGAACTTGTGATATTCGAGGAGGCTATGTCCTCTCATGATATTATCTTTTGAAAAGTAGTCACTGATGAAATAAAGTCTCTCATATCTAATAACACATGAAAATTAGTTGACCTACCTCATAAGGCAAAACCTTTAACTTGTCAATGAATATTTAAGAAGAAATACAGGGCTGATGGTTCATTTAAGAAATATAAGGCAAGGTTAATAGCCAAGGGGATTAAGTAGAAAAAATGCATAAATTACTTTGATACTTATTTCCCTATGTAAAAATGATATTAATTTGCATTTTAATTGTCATTGTTTTTATAAATAATCTTCTAATTCACCAAATAGATATTAAAACTATTTTTTTGTAAAGTAGAGAAAGAAATATATATGGTACAATCTGAATGGTTCATGGAATTAGGTCAAGAACATAAGGTGTGTATGCTGTTAAGATTTTTGTACATACTTAAACAAGCTCCTAGGTAGTGGCACGAAATGAAACTGAAATATGCCTTTATTCTAATGTGTTTGAAAATTTTAGAGTTTTTATTTGTCTATACATAGATAATCTACTATTATTTTGTATAAACATTAACATCATTAAGGAGACTAATTTTTTTATTTTTTTATTTTTTTTTATTTTTTGTCTTCTTGATTTAACATGAAAGACCTTAAAAATGCCAATGTCATCTTCGAAATTAAATCATTTGGAGTGTAACTAACAAAACATTAACTTAATCCCGTTACATAGAAAAGATATTGAGAAATATAATTGCTTTGAATTTAAACATACATGTATACCTTATGACCTTATTAATAAGATAGAACGAAATATTGGTGACAATGTATTTTGGTTAGAATCTGTGAGTGTTATTGGTAGCTTTTGCTATAAATTACACCTGACTTGATATTGATTAGTAAACAAAGTAGATATTAACAACTTGAGTAATGAACATTAGAATGATATTTAGGGTCTTAAGGTATCTTAAAAAGACTTGGGACTTTGGTCTCCATTATCAGAAGTCTCCTACTTTAAGGTTATAGTTATTCTGGTTAGAATTTAGGTAATGACGATTCCAACTCTACAGTGGTTCTATTTTTACCATGATAGGTGGAGCCATCTTATGAAAATTTGAAAAGGAGATCTAGCGATATCCTATAGGGGGGGGGATGAATAGGATAATGCCAAATAATCGAAATAAATGTGAAATATATAAAGAATATAAAAATCTCAATCGCCTGAGTATTGAAACCTCGATTCTAAATGATTCGTATGACAACCTTCACCTAAAATATTAGGCAGGACAACCTTATTTCACGAATGTCTTTAAAATCAATCTTTTAAACTAGCAAGAGAATATAAAATGATTACAACATTCACCGTAAGAATGAAAATAAATAACATTCACCACCAAAATAATAAAGCATTCACCACAAGGTACAATTAGTTATAGTGGTTCGGTGCTTAAAACAATCACACCTACTCTACTTCCAAAATTACTACCATCGTAATTTTGGCTTTCACTAAAATAAGGTTTTCACAGGTTCACCTTAATAATATAATACAATTCATTGTAATTTTCACAGGTTATCATAATAAAAACCCCTTTTGTGATTTTGACGGGCTATTATAAATAAAAACCCTTTTTGTGATTTTGACGGACTATCACAAATAAAAACCCCTAAGATTTTCACAGGCTATCTCAGACAAACCTAAAATGAAATAAAGTAGTAAAATACTTATCTTCAAATGTATATTCAAAAATGCAGTAGAAGCTTGTGGCAGAAGAACTTCTTTTTTTAAACGTAGATGAGGCAATATTCGCTTAAACAAAAAGAGTATAGGGTTCTCTAGATTTTAGAAATGAAAAACCTAAATGCTACTTAATTCAATTCTGTTTAAATCTCAAAGAGAGTATAGAATAATCTTTAAAATGAGGTTGAAGTGATCTTGAGAAAATGGAATTGAATAAGCTAAAAAATAAATTATAAATACCACACAGATAGCTTGCCAAGGACTTGAGTTTCTTTCTCTTCGGCAGAAGGTTTAGAGTGATTTTTCATTGTACTTTATAATGAGAGAAAGCCTCTATTTATAGCCAAAGATATTGAAAATTTGGCTAGTCTAAGAAAGGCCTCAGCTAGCCAGATTCTACCAGATTCTTTCCAACGGCTACCAGATCGCGCGGGATAAGATCTATCTAAAATTCGACTAGCCCGAGGTCAAACTCAGTTGGTTGAATTCCCCCAAAAATCAAAAGTTTGCATTGCTGGAATTTGACCTAAACTTACTCGGGCTAGCTTATAAGTGCTAGGATGTTGAGCACACATAAGTTGTTAAATTTTATAAAGACAAAACCCTTTTAAAGTAGATCTTTAAAGATCGGTCCATGTTCAAGAGAAGATCAAGCTCAAGATCAGTTTATGTTCAAGAGAAGATCAAGCTCAAGATCGGTCTATGTTCAAGAAAAGATCAAGCTCAAGATCGGCTAATGTTTAAGAAAAGATCGATCTCAAATTCAAGATGAAGTCCGAGACTAAGTTCAAGCCAAAGAGAATCAGATATTTGATATATCTTAGGTAATATAAAATCCTAGAAAGACCTTAAGACTAGGGGCTTTCAAAATTATTTCATTATGGGTTTTTATACTTGTTTTGCCTAGAATTTGGCCAGCCTAACTTTTGGTTCGGCCAGCCTAAGCTTCCTCGGCCAGCCCGAGCTAGGACCAGTCGAGCGTACGCAGGACTGGTCAAGCCAGAGCCAAGACTAGTCGAGGATCTCTGAATTTCACTTCAAAACTCCGATTTTCTTCATTCCAAACTTGGTTTTCTTGGATCTTCAGTATGTGCATTCTTCATTCTTAGTTTCATCAGATCCATTCTTGGCTTTGGTGATTCTTGAGTGTTAAATCCATGCTTTTAATGACATTTTCAATTCAAACCCTTAAATTCACCTTGCAACACAAACATGATTAAAATAGAACATTTAACATTATCATGTTCATAAAACCAAGTAATAAATAGGGTCTAATATGCAATATTTGACCCTCAACAGCTCCACACTTGTACTGTGTGTTCACATCACATAAGTACTCCCCCAACACACCAGATTAAAGAGTCGATCAAATAGTGTTTGACCGGGACTCTCTCGAAAGGAAAACTCCTTCCATTTCCCTACAAGCGACTTGTGAATTTTTAATCCGAACTCGAGCCGCGGAAGGAGATGGGACCCACTACTTGTACGGGAAGAGCAATTCGAACTGTTCATCGGATGCTGCCCACAGCCACAACCTTAAAACACAGTAGATCGCAATAAAAGAGGGAAAGAGTCGTGGGCACTATCCGACCGAACTAAACACTATCCAGAAAATGAACGACAGAATAGGGACCTTACACGTCCTTGCACTGGTGAATCTATCCAATCTAGGTAGTCCAAAACTGAGGGACAGGGACTCCAATCCCACCTTAGTTGGCCGAGAGAAGAAAAGGAGAGCAAAGATTTTAGTTTGCATCGATCTCCTCATGCCGAAATTTGCTACCGAAAGATATCCGAAAGTTGCGAGAGACGTGATTAGATCACGAGTACTGTGAGCTAGAGATCATCAGACGATAATCCCTGACCATCTAAAGGTAAAAATTTCAAACCAGGAATATGTGAGAAACAACCTTCCATTAGATCAACAACCATCCGCTCGATCAAACGCTAAGAGATAGAAACAGGGACAAGTATTTAGGAAAGAATCGGGGATGTTCGTCTGATGGCTTGCATCAAAGAAAGCCTCTGAAAGGGCCTAGCTATATGCCCTAGAGGGGGGTGAATAGGGCAATGCCAAATAAAACTTAAAACAGTGGAATAATAAAAGATATAAATAACAATGCTGAAATAATAACACTCTCAAAACATATGAAATATGAGAATGATACTAAATCAGTTCTAAGGACAACCTTACACCAAAAACCAATGGCTTATGGTAGGACAACCTTATTTCTAGAACGATCTAGAAAACACAAATGATATGGAAAATAAATTAAGAATAACTTAAAGAAATAAATCCTAAGTTATTATACCATTCAACCACACTTGCTTGAAATGAAAATTACAACATTCATCCACAAAAGCAATTCACAATTTGAAGGAATAAATGAATAAAGAAATCAAGCACATCCACAACACAACGATATATAGTGGTTCGCTGTGTGTTCACCAGCGTTAGCCAGTATGACACACGAATCTACTCCACTCCTAATATCCTCACATGGGGATATTAGCATGCACTATCAAAATAGGTTTTCACGAGTTCACCCAAAACCTTCATAATTGTGTCTTTTATCTCGGGCTTACACAATCCAAAAACCCCCACAATCGAGTTTTCGGCTCTCTCCTCGGATAACTTGAAAACAATGAGATTTTTACGGCAAATCTCAAACAAAACGAGAGAAAGTAAATTACAAAGTAAAATACTGGATCTCCTTTTGAAGTAGCTTGATAGAACCAATCGGAGTAGATGAATGATACGTCGTTCAATGTCCAATACTCACATAAAGAATGGTTCTATGTCTAATTGATTTTAGATTAAATCAAGAAGAGCAAGGTCTATTTGATTTTGATCCCAGAAGAAGGAATATCACAAATTCCTCTTTTCTAAATAAGATTGGAATATGGATCAAAATCATAATAGAAAAATGCAAACAAAAGGAATATTAAATATGCACAATAACTTAAAAAATAATCACAACTTATCTCAGAGTATAGCCTTAAATCGCTTGAATTGAATGGAATGGAATGAATAAACTCGAAATCGTGCATTATTTATAGCCTGAAAAATCCCACCTTCGGCGGTCTTAGGATCCAGACCGGTCGTAACATCAAAGATTTTGAAAGATTTCAGCGGGATTAGATTAGGCTGTTCTCACGACTAGTCTTAGGTAGCCTACGACCGGTCGTGGACCACCTATGTTGGTCGTGAGACACCTACGACCCCAGTCGTGGGACTCGAGATAGGTCATTTGGAGTTCGAGTCGTAGGACTACGGTGAGGTCGAAGGATGAGTCGTAGGACTTCCCCAGGTGGTCGAAGCAAGTCCGGGACTAGTCGAAGGACAACCGGGAAAATCAAAATCTGCAGAACAACCTAGGGGACTGGTCTGAGAAACCTAAGGCTGGTCGTAGTCAGACCTAGGATTGGTCTTAAGATTTCTAGGACTGGTCTTAGAACAGTCACACCAAGTAAATTAAAATATTCGAATTATGTATCCAGAATGACCTATCATACAGACCAACCTAAGGTCAATCTAAGGTCAAACAAACCTTGAAGTGAGATGGACATTGAAGTCTTGAAGGTCTGTATTCTCAGATGATCTTGAAGTAGAAGCTTGAATCGAGTTGACGGCATTCTAGAGCTTGGTACTTCTTGACTTGTCTTGATGAAGTCTTCTAATCTTGAACTTGTTAGAAGCAAACTTGAAGTCTTCTATTCTTATAGACTTCATTCATGACATGTCTTGCAAACATTCTTCATTTATGATCTTGTCTTGAAAACATTCTTCATTCATGATCTTGTCTTGAAGCAGTGTGTAGTCACAAACAAGAAACACAAGAAGTACAAGACATATAGGTTTTGGCACTACAAAATTTGACAACCAAAGGGATATGAAATCATAGCACTAACAATCTCCCCCTTTGTCAAATTTGTGACAAAACACATTTATAAATATAAGAGTAAAATGAAGAAAGAATCATGAGCCATCAGAGTGAAAAAAAAAACTCTACTCCCCCTAAGTGAGTAGAAACAATCAACCATATTCAAGTACTCACTCTCTCCCTTTCTCCCATTCTCCCCCTTTCCATACTACTCCCCCTTTTTGTCACAAAAAGACAAGGGAAGGCCAAAGGAGAGAAGAGAACACCATATGAAGAGTCAAGATTAATTATCAAATTAGTACAACACTTCAATGTCATCAATCCAAAACATACAACCAAAGTCATCAATCGTAATAATAATATAGAATCCATAAAAATAAAAAGGATAATCCACCTAATCAGATCCAGATGAAGGAGCAGGGATGGTTGGATCAATCTGATGTAAACCCCTATTAATGCGACGAAGATATTTTCGCATATATTTAAATTGCATATCATGGGCTACACTCAGGTTATCAACCTTCTCCTCCAATGCACTTAGACGTGCATCATAACCAGAAGATGGATCGTAATCAGAATCATTTTGGGAGTCAGTTTCAATGTCTTTAAATATATCATCCATATTTATATCAGCCTGTGGAGGAAGATCAGCAGCTTCCCCTTCATTTCCTGCTTTAGCACCTTCACCACCACCTTCATAGAATTGAACAGGAAGCAAATCCAACTTCATCTTATTTAAATTAGTATTATTGAATAAAAGATGATGAATTGGTGCCTCATTCTCAGGTAAAGCAACGAGCATATTTGTAGCTAAATAAGTCATAAGATAACCAAATGGAATATCACTATGACCTGGATGAAGATGAAACTGAATGATAAAATGACATATCAAAGAAAGTAAACAGACAACAATGCCGGACACAACAGAGTGCAATACCCGAACCATGAAGGCAGTTAACTCGGTTTTATTGCCTGACCGAGGATACACGTTTGAAGTGAAGATCCGGTGCAAAACTCCGTATCTGGGTAATAAAAATTTTGAGGGAGCACATTTCCTTTGTGCGTCAATGCACTTCCATATTGCATAAATCTCTTGTCAACATTTGTTTTTCGATTCTGATGGTTTGTCATATAATGTATGAATCAGAATACCTTTATCTTTGATATGTATATCCATAATACCTGATATCAAATGTCGATCTATCAAAAATTTCCCTTCTCTAGTAGCAATTGAGAACGTTAAATTATTAAGAGAAAAATCAGAGATACATGCAACCATAGATTGTGCAATGGCTGGTATGGCCCACCCCAAAACAAAATGTTAGTCCAGCCAACAGATTCAAGGAGAGGGGTAATCCCAAATTGTTCAATGTGATTGAGACTTACAGGACGCTCAACGATAACTTTACGGTTACGTAAATCCCGTACATCATTGGGATCATCTTCGGGTGATCGAAGGTGCCGTTTTGTTATAGATGTAGATCTAGATGAAGATGGACCACGAGATGTTTTCTTTTTCCCCCTAACATCCATTTTCAATAAGATTTACCAAGGAGCAAGCACAAAGAACACAAGAGGTGGTGGGTTTCTCTAGATTAGATTTTTAGAGAGGAAACCCTAAACAATCAACAAAAGACGAGATCAAGCTTATGAAATTTACAAAACAAAGCATAGAAAGCATAAATCTTCAAGAAAAATGAAGAAAAACGACTTATCTTGAAGAAAATCATGAGATCTCAAGACAGGTCGAGCCACGACTCGTCGAAGGAAGAAGAGGAAATGAAGAACAAATTGATTTTCTCCAAATTATATGATGCTCATGATCTCTACGACCGGTCGAGTGCAGTCCATGACCGGTCGAGTCAGGACCGATCGTGTATGGCAAGGGCCGGTCGAGCATCGATAAAAATAAATATTTTTATACAAAAATTGAAATTTATACACGTATAGTACACTATGATACATGCAGACAAGTATATTCAATTTAAAATGCACATACCAAGATCAAATTTCATTTTAGTAAACCTGTTTTTATCGAGCGGTTTAGTAAATATATCAGCAAGTTGGACATTGGTTGGAATATATTCCAAAGAGATAGCTTTTTCTTCAACTAATTCATGAATGTAATGATACCTAATGTCAATATGCTTAGTACGCGAATGCTTAATTGGATTTTTGGAAATATTGATAGCACTGGAATTATCACAATGTAAGATCATTGAATCTTGATTAATTCCATAATCGCTTAACATGCGTTTCATCCATACGAGTTGTGTACATGCATATCCTGTTGCGATATACTCAGCCTCAGCAGTGGAAAGCGATATTGAACTTTGCTTATTGCTAAACCAAGAAACCAAATAATTTCCAATGTAAAAACAACAACCACTGGTTGATTTTCTATCATTAATATTACCTGCCCAATCAGCATCAGAATACCCAGCTAATTTAACATTAGTATCAAAAGGATACTAAAGACCCAAATTAGTTGTACTTGCGACATATCTAATAATCCGTTTGACAATGATAAGATGTGAATCTTTAGGATTAGTGATATCTCACACAAATACCAACGCTAAAAGCGATATCATGTCTATCTAGCGATTAGATATAATAAACTACCAATCATACTACGATATAGCTTAGGATCTACATCTTTACATGTAGAGTCTTTTGAGAGTCTCAAGGTTGTACTCATAGGAGTATCAAATTTTTTACCATTTTCAAATTCAAACCTTTTAACCAAGTTTGTAGCATACTTGGTTTGAGAAATGAAGATTCCATCAGGTTGTTGTTTTACTTGTAACCCTAAGAAGTAATTTAGTTCACCAACCATGCTCATTTCGAATCTTGATTTCATCAACTCTGCAAACTCAATAGACATGTTAGAACAAGTTGATCCATAAATAATATCGTCTACATAGATCTGAACCATTAAAATTTCATTATTATGTTTCTTAACAAATAACGTCTTATCGACACTTCCCACTTGAAAACTATGACTAAGTAAGAATTTAGTCAATTTTTCATACCATGCCCTGGGCGCTTGTTTCAGACCATAGAGAGCCTTTTTGAGACGAAATACATGATCAGAAAGCTTGGGGTCTTCAAACCACTGAGAGGTTGTTCTACATAAACTTCTTCATGTAAATCGCCATTTAAGAAGACACTCTTTACATCCATCGATAAATTTTAAACTTTCTAAAGCAAGCGATGGAAATAAAAAGTCGATAGATTCAAGCGGCATTTGGAGCAAAGGTTTCATCATGTCGATGCCTTCAATCTGAGTGTACCCTTGTACAACCAGTCTAGCCTTGTTTCGTATAACATTTCCAAGTTCATCAGACTTGTTTTTAAAGATCCATTTTGTTCCAATAATGTGTTTATCTTTAGGTCTAGGAACAAGATACCAGACATCATTACGAACAAATTGATTAAGTTCATCCTGCATAGCTACTATCCAATTTTCGTCAGAAAGAGCTTCTTTTACATTGACCGGTTCTATTTGGGATGTAAGACAAACATAATTACATATGTTTTCAAGTTGTTTGCGTGTACGAACTCCAGTGAGAGGGTTTCCAAGGATTTGATTAGTTGGATGATCTTTGACAGTCCTAGGTTCAGATTGAGATGAAGAGGTATCTCGATTTTCGATTATAAGAATTTCATCATCATTTGAACTCGGAGTAAGTGTATTCAAATGATCATCAATGACCACATTGATGGACTCTTGAATCACACCTGTTCTTTTATTTAGAACCCTATAGGCTCGACTGTTTAAGGAATATCCAAGGAAAATACCTCCATCACTTTTCGTATCAAATTTTCCCAAATTTTCACGATCTCGTAAAATGTAACACTTACTGCCAAAAATTCAAAAGTATTTGACAGTAGGTTTCTTTTCGAACCATAACTCATAAGCAGTCTTATTTTCAAATTTACTAGTATAAACACGATTAATAATGTAGCAGGCAGTATTAATTTCTTCGGCCCAAAGATTTTTGGAGAGCTTCATAATATTTAACATGACATTAGCCATATCCTGAAGCACTCTATTTTTTCTCTCAACTATACCATTTTGTTGAGGAGTTTTGGGTGCAGAGAATTCATGTGATATTCCCTGATCGCTACAAAATTTCTCAAAACTGTTATTTTCGAATTCAGAACCATGATCACTACGGATCTTATAAACTTGAGAACCTTTTTCATTTTGGATTCATTTGATGATCTTCTTTACTTCATCTAGGGTTTCAGATTTGTCTATTAAGAACGATACCCAAGTGAATCTAGTAAAGTCATCTACGATAACCAAGATGTATTTTTTGCCACCTCGACTCTCCGTTCTAGTTGGTCCAATGAGATCCATGTGGAGAAGCTCGAGAGGTCTAGATGTGGTATTGGAGTTCACTTTCTTGTGAGAGCTCCTAATCTGTTTGCTCAACTGGCATTCACCACATATTTTGTCTACTTTTTGTAATTTGGGTAGACCTCTTATAAGTTCTCTTTTGCTCAATCTAAACAAGTTCCGGTAGTGTACATGTCCAAGGCGTTTATGCCATAATTCAGTCTCATCAGTATGGACCATGTAACACGATTGAGTAGATGAGCTTGCATTACTAACGATGTAGCAGTTTTCAGAAGTTTTGCGACCAATTAATATAACAGAACCCTCTTTATTAACAATCTCACAATCTTGATTAGAAAACTTTACATTATGATTGTTGTCGCATATCTGAGATATACTCAGTAGGTTCTGTTTCAAGCCCTCAACATATAATACATTTTTAAATAAGGGAAGGTTATAAAGCTGAACCGTACCTTGGCCAATGATTTTGCAATTGCTTCCATCACCAAAAGTAGTGACCCATCGATCTGTCTTCAAGATCGGTGAATAAAGCTTTATCACCTGTCATATGTCTGGAGCAACCACTGTCAAGGTACCACTTTGAATGGCTTGTAGCTTTGAAAGCAGTGTGGGCAACCAAGCAGTCAACTTTAGGAACCCATTTCAGTACTGTTTTGGGTTTAGGAGTGTAGTTGGACTTTTTTCTGTCTATTGTTATATGAATGACCTATAGAGTTAAATTTTAATAGCTCCTTGAGAAGATCAATAATCTTTTCAACCAAAGGATTTTGGTTTTGAAGATTGAAGTTGGCATGACTATTTTTAGATTTTTGAAAGGTCCTTGAATTTTTTGAAAAACCTTGATAAGTATACTTTACTTTTGAGTTCGAAGACTCTCCTTTCACAAGCTTAGGAGCAGTATTCTTTTGTTTAGGAGAAGTATTCTTATCATAGCCCAACCCGGATCTATCGCCACATTTTCTCAATCCGGATAACAATTTTTCTAATTTAGGATCACCTTGGGCATATCTCCAAGTGTCTTTTAAACTCAAAAGAGAAGCTACTTCATTTTTGAGTTTCACGTTCTCGGTTTTCAAATCATCAACTTGGGAGGTTTTGATTTTTAAATCACATTTGGTCTTTTCAAAAAAATCAAAAATATGAGATTTTTCTAAGACAAGAGACTCATAATCTTCTTTAAGTTTAGAAAATTTTTCTTTTTGTAATTTAAGCTTGACAGCAATTTTACAACTCTCCTTATAAAGGGCATTGTATGCATCCTGAAGATCATCTTCATTGTCGCAATCACTATTCAGATTCTCTTCGCTAGTTACTTCATCATAATCTGAAAAAGTGACTTTGGCTAGAGTCATAAGGGCTTTAATATCATCTCCGACTCGTTTTCAGAATCTTCGATTTGAAGAGGATTGAATGGATGATTCATCCCAAGTAGCCAACATACTCTTCCTTTTGATTTGTCCTTTTAGGACATTTGTTAAGCCAAGTGCCCATACTCTTGACATGGTTGTAACATTGACTATCTTTCAAAGATTTTCAAGCTCTAGGTTTAGATTGTCTCTTATCGTTTGATTTTTGAAAATCTCCTTTTTTTCTTATTTTTAAAAATTTTATAAAACCTTTTTTACAAAAAGTGCCATATCATCTTGAGAAATTTTCAAAGTCTGAAGTGCTCTCTTGTGGAATACTTTTAGATGACTTGAGAGCAATTGATTTTCCTTTGGAGCTTTAAAGTTCAATTCGTAGGTCAGTAAAGAACCAACTAGTTCCTCAACCCTCATGTTATCAGGTATCATGAAGTTCTGAATCGCGGTTACTTTTGAATTGAACCGTTCAGGAAGTGAGCGTAGTATCTTTGCACATACTTTACTTTCTAGGATTCTATCACCAAGACCCCACATTGAGTTTACAATGTCATTCAATCTAGTGTAGAAGTCCATAAACATTTCATTCTCCTCCATATGAATTTCTTCAAATTTAGTTGTGAGGAGTTGGACTTTAGATTTCTTGACAATTGATGTACCCTCGTGTGTCATTTCTAAAAGATCCCATGCTTGTTTAGCATTTTCACACGAGATGATTCTTTTGAATTCACTGGTGAGAATGCACAAGTAATTGCATTTAGTGCTTTTGCATTGGCACTACTCTCACTTTTCTGAAGTGTGGTCCAAAGAGCATAAGATATTACTTTCATTGATTTTGAACCATCTTCATTAGTTACTTCAGTGATAGGTAGTTTTCATCCGTTCACTGTGGCCAGCCACACACTTTCATCCATGGATTTGAGAAAGATTCTCATCCTTGCTTTCCAATAAGATTAGTTTGTGCCATTAAAGGGTGGTGGCCTAGTGACAGATAGGCTATCAAAATTTGAAATCTTAATATAGCTTAGATCGTTAGCTCAGGAAATAAATCCAATAAATAATCAACAAGCACGAGCTATTAGGCTCTGATACCACTTGAAAGGGCCTAGCTATATGCCCTAGAGGGGGGTGAATAGGGCAATGCCAAATAAAACTTAAAACAGCGGAATAATAAAAGATATAAATAACAATGCTGAAATAATAACACTCTCAAAATATATGAAATATGAGAATGATACTAAATCAGTTCTAAGGACAACCTTATACCAAAAACCAATGGCTTATGGTAACCTTATTTCTAGAACGATCTAGAAAACACAAATGATATGGAAAATAAATCAAGAATAGCTTAAAGAAATAAATCCTAAGTTATTACACCATTCAACCACACTTGCTTGAAATGAAAATTACAACATTCATCCACAAAAGCAATTCACAATACTGAAGGAATAAATGAATAAAGAAATCAAGCACATCCACAACACAACGATATATAGTGGTTCGCTGTGTGTTCTAGGCCCCTGTTAGCCAATGACCACACGAATGCTACTCCACTCCTAATATCCTCACATAGGGGATATTAGCATGCACTATCAAAATAGGTTTTCACAGGTTCACCCAAAACCTTCACAATTGTGTCTTTTTATCTTGGGCTTACACAATCCAAAAACCCCACAATCTGAGTTTTTGGCTCTCCTCAGATAACCAAAACAATGAGATTTTTTTGGCAAATCTCAAACAAAACCAGAGAAAGTAAATTACAAAGTAAAATACCTGGATCTCCTTTTGAAGTAGCCCAGTAGAACCAATTGGAGTAGATGAATGATACGTCGTTTAATGTCCAATACTCACATAAAGAATGGTTCTATGTCTAATTGATTTTAGATTAAATCAAGAAGAGCAAGGTCTATTTGATTTTGATCCCAGAAGAAGGAATATCACAAATTCCTCTTTTCTAAATAAGATTGGAATATGGATCAAAATCACAATAGAAAAATGCTAACAAAAGGAATATTAAATATGCACAATAACTTAAAAAATAATCACAACTTATCTCAGAGTATAGCCTTAAATCGCTTGAATTGAATGGAATGGAATGAATAAACTCTGAAATTCATGCATTATTTATAGCCTGAAAAATCCCACCTTTTGGTCTTAGGATCCTAGGTGGTCGTAGCATCAAAGATTTTGAAAGATTTCCGCGGATTAGATTAGCTGTTCTCACGACTGGTCTTAGGTAGCCTACGACCGGTCGTGGACCACCTACGACTGGTCGTGAGACACCTACGACTGGTCGTGGGACTCGAGATAGGTCGCTGGAGTTCGAGTCGTAGGACTACGACCGGTCGAAGGATGAGTCGTAGGACTTCCCAGGACTGGTCGAAGCAAGTCCAGGACTGGTCGAAGGAGAATCAGGAAAATCCGAAAATCTGTAACAACCTAGGACTGGTCCTGAGAAACCTAAGGCTGGTCGTATGCAGACCTAGGGACTGGTCTTAAGATTTCTAGGACTGGTCTTAGAACAGTCACACCAAGTAAATTAAAATATTCGAATTATGTATCCAGAATGACCTATCATACAAACCAACCTAAGGTCAATCTAAGGTCAAACAAACCTTGAAGTGAGATGGACATTAAAGTCTTGAAGGTCTGTATTCTCAGATGATCTTGAAGTAGAAGCTTGAATCGAGTTGACGGCATTCTAGAGCTTAGTACTTCTTGACTTGTCTTGATGAAGTCTTCTAATCTTGAACTTGTTAGAAGCAAACTTGAAGTCTTCTATTCTTGTAGACTTCATTCATGACATGTCTTGTAAACATTCTTCATTTATGATCTTGTCTTGAAAACATTCTTCATTCATGATCTTGTCTTGAAGCAGTGTAGTCACAAACAAGAAACACAAGAAGTACAAGACATATAGGTTTTGGCATTACAAAATTTGACAACCAAAGGGATATGAAATCATAGCACTAATAGCCTCCCCAAAGAATCGATCGAACCAGAAGTAACAATGTGGGCGTGATTTCAAATCCACTCACCGGTCGGTTGTGAAACCCCTGCGCAAATAGAGTGTGGAAACGAGAAAACTGTTGTAAGGCCCATATCCTAGTACCGTACCATTCCACCAACTCCCACAATCCTCCCCGTCAAATTCTGGTGACTCGTGACTTATAGACAGTGATTGTGCGCGACCTCATGTCGCATCCCATAGATCAGATTCGACTTAACTCAAAACCTATACACTAGTGACCGCACCGTCACCGTATCTTATGTACCAATACGATACCCAGGTTAGGAGTAGTGGACACGTGTATATTTCGAGGAAACACCGCATGTTACGAATCCCAAGAGAGGAATCTCTACCCAACCTATCACATCACTAGTCAAGTACAACCCCTACCTAGCCCATTGTAACGCCCCGAAAATCGGGGGTCAAGCAGAAGCTTAACTCCCGAGTTCCAACGCATCACTTATGCAACATAGATAATGATGTTTAAATGTTGTACATATTAGTGCATTAAACATGAGTGGGATTATACTAAAATAACATATCATACTCCAGAGATAATTAAGTTAAGCAAGCGGAAGACTGAGATAGGTATATAATGTATATAAGTATTTCTCAATCCCTAGAGTATGAGTATGTTACCAGGCTGAATATATACATGTGTTGATCCAAAATTTATAAAATACAAAAATGTAAATGTCCAACTAATCCTTATAGTCCCTGTAATCCCATCGATCAGTACATGGTCTACATAGACCCGCCTGATAGCTGAACGGAGGAGAATTCTTCCTCCTCATCTATGAAATCCCAATCAGTAGCATAGACATCGTTGCCACCTACATCTACAACAAAGTCTGGTTGGTGTTTTAAAACACCGTCCCAGAGTGGGAGTGACTGATTAACTCAGTGGTACTATAAGGCAAAGGTTAACATGTTATCAATTCAGTCAAGCAGTAATGATAAAGCAATACAACAAACATTCCCTAACTACTCTGGTTAATGCAAGGATGATATGTGGTAATAATGTATGCCCTCGCCTGCACTCCCTCAACGACACCATCTCACGGTCGCACATGCTACTCCCATTGTTCTTTCATCGCCTAGGCACATGCAGTGCGGTGCATGATTGTGTTAGCCGAGTACTTGATTAGGCTTATTCATATAGCAGATTTGAGAAGCTAAGGTACCTCCCTTTATATCACTTACCCAAACGATGATCCATCTAGGGTCGTCAATTCTAGTTAATCACATACGATAGGCAAGTTATAGGGCAATATCACCCCTAATTTAAAAGCGGTGGATAGGCAAGTTCACGAGTTTACACTTGAGGTCACTACGGGAGGCTCGTCACCATCCGCGTAAGCCTATTTTATACTAGAGGTCACTACGAGAGGCTCGTCACCTGATCATAGGTCGACAGCTCGAATACAGTGTCTCATACCACCTTATTCGGCTCACGAGTTTGGGTTGCTCACTGGTCACTACGGGGAGACTTGTCACCCCAGCTAGGCCGACAGCTTGACCACGGTGTCCCATACCACCATGCCCAGCTCATGATTCTTAGCGGATCGTGGTACCAAGGTTAAACGGGCTTTACATTGGTAAGTGGTACCTTAGATTCAAGCAGTAACGTTCATACATGGTAAACACACATTAGGCCAATCGAGTTACCTGACAAGTTCGATTGATACGAGTGCATGCTAAATTAAGCGACATGGAGCACATACACACTCCTCGTGGCCTAACCACTATCGATAATCATGTACGACTCAGATTCATCGAATGTATCTGTTGTGGCGAAACTAGTTCGGCCACTTGATCGAAAACGGTTACCGATTGCGTGGACTACGTATTAGTCCCAATCATACTCAAATATAATAGGCATTCATATATGATAGTCAAAACAACATTTAACAACCAATTTAAATATAAATCTCAATTGAGCATTTTAGTAAACACATAGTGAACATATTATCATACATATGTATTTCGTACATAAATCACGTAGTTGAATTTAAATTACATGAAGGAATCCATTCATATAGCTAAGGTAGTTGAGAATCTTATCTCAACACTCTTATTAAATGCATTTAATCAACAATTACTCATTCAGACATTTTATCAAACACTTAGACTACACATTTCAACATACATGAAATAATTCAGTTAAAACATATATTAGGGAAAATTCTTTCACAAGAAGTTGTCATACATATAACAGTCACGTATTCTAGATTAATAGTCATGGCAAACACAAGTCATGATTTTACTTTCATTCAAACATTTCAACAAACACATGGAATACATTATATTTTAACATAGTTCATATATATATGTGTAATACATGTAAAACATCGTATCTAAGTACATGTGGCAGCAATCAAGTCAGTCATAAATCATTAATTGACATTGAAAGCCTTGAAAACCATAACCTAAACGTTTATAGTCCGCACCTTTCATCAGTTTGCTCGTTACGAACTCGGTTTGTACACTACATCTCCATCTACGTCACAACGGCTACCTAAACATTGAAATAGGTTAGCTATTTCATCGATTCCTCTATTTGGATTCCTAAAATGAGATTAGGATTAGGATTTCTTACCCAAATTGAAGCTAGAATCTATGGTGTAGCGATGGTGGGGTGGTGATTTAACACGACGAGTAGCGGGAATGAATCCCAGTAACGATCTTCTGAACTCTCTCTCTTTTCCTCACTCTTTTCTCTCTTCTCTCTCATAGGGTTAGGAAAATTCGTATGGAATAAGAGAGAGGTGGGTTAAGGCCCTTATATAGGCCCATAAGTGATGTAAATGGCCCCAGGGCCATGGTATACTTAGGTTATAGCAAAAAGACGTTTGTTTCGGGCAAACGGAGCTCATCTGGAGGTCTATTGCTTGCATACGGTCTGGGAAAAGTTCCTTGACAATGGATCTACGCCAAGTTAAGATTTCGGTTCGATCAGATTAGTGGATCAATTGTGGAGGACCTGTTTCAGTTCAACAGTCATCGTCACTCGATCAGGGCCACAAGTATACTGACATGTCCAGGGAAATTTTCCTGATCCATAAGTATAGTTTGGTCAGAATCTGATGGTCTGAAGTCTTTAATTTCGCCCGCAAGCGAACGGTCTTATTCACTTAAATCTGAATTCATTTTCTAAAAATATTCGCGTTTCTCACACACTTCGCTCCAGGCTTAAGTTGTGCGTTTCTGGATACTATTTGAACTCGATTCCCACCATGGATGTCAAGCCTAATAAGGTGGTCATAACCTTATAGTTTCACAGTCATCGAACTTTCAACACGCGGTCCAGGTCTGATACAGAGTTTCAATGTGTTCCCGGGAACAACTGGATTTTGAGACTGATCCTGGGCTTTTAGGAAATGTCAAGTTAGTGATTCTAATAATTTTGGGTCTTGTAGTTCTTATAGAAAGTGGTTCGAGCTAATCCACCGATTAATTTAGTTTAGTACTTAATTAATTTTCATCCAATTTCCACAGAATTCGTTCCTTAATAATTTTTGCCTGAGGTGATACTGGGTCTTTGTACGGATTTTTTCGAGACGTTACAATCTACCCCCCATAAGGAAAAAAATTTTGTCCTCAAAATTAGTACCTTTTCGTACTCCTCGAGAATCTGAGGGTAGTTTTTATGGACTTCGGCTTCTGTTTCCCAAGTAGCCTCTTCCTCAGTGCGGTGAGTCCACAATACTTTCACGAGCGGAATCACTTCGCTGCATAGCACTTGTTCCTTCCTATCAAGGATACGTGTTAGTCGCAGTACATAAGTAGCATCTTCACTCAACCGTACCTGCTTCCACTTAATAATATGGGAAGGATCAGGAACGTATTTCTTCAACATTGATACATGAAATACGTTGTGCGCGCCTGCGAGTGGTGTGGGCAAAGCAAGACGGTATGCCACCACACCCACTCGGTCTAGTATTTGGAATGGGCTAATGAATCTCGGCGTAAGCTTCCCTTTCTTGCCAAAATGAAGGACTCCCTTCATTGGAGAAACCTTTAGAGGAATACATGGTCCCCAACTTCAAACTCTAGCTGTCTCCGTCTGGTATCGGCATAACTCTTCTGTCTGCTCTGTGCTTAAGAAGTAAACACCTGATAATGTCCATCTTCTCTGAGGTCGCCTGTACCAAATCTGGGCTAATCAAAGTCTTCTCACCAACATCTGCTCAGCAATGCGGTGCTCAACATGGACGCTTATACAAGCTTCATAGGGAGCCATGCCAATGCTCGCTTGAAAGCTGTTGTTATAAGCGAACTTAGCATAAGGAAGACAGTCATCCCAATTGTCTTTGAAATCAAGCACACATGCATACAACATATCCTCTAGCACCTGATTGACCCGTTTCGTTTACCCATCCGTCTGTGGGTGGAACGCAGTACTGAACTTCAGTTTCACTCCCATTACTTCATGGATTCGAGTCCAAAAGATAGATGTGAATCGCGTGTCTCGATCCGACATGATCTTTATAGGAACTCCATGCAGACGTACGATCTCCTTGATGTACAACTTGGCTAAATCATCGATGGAGTTTGAAACTTTAATTGGGAGGAAATGAGCCGATTTCGTCAATCGGTCTACAATCACCCAAATGGAGTCGGGTCCCTTCCTCGTCTTCGGTAACCCGAAAATGAAATCCCATTTTCATTTAGCTATAGGCAAGGGTTGAAGAAAACCAGGAGGTCGACGATGTTCGGCCTTGATCTGCTTGTACGTAAGACAACGGGACACAAAGTCTGCTATGTGGGCCTTCATATTGTCCCACCAGTACAAACACTTCATGTCTCGGTATATCTTTGTACTACTAGGATGCATTGTCATCCTCGAATTGTGAGTGGTTCCTAGAACTTCCTTTCTCAAGTCATGAAGATTCGGGACGCATAGGCGGCTACGATAACGTAAACCCCTATCCGAACCAACTCTTTATTTAGACTCTTCATTGTCAGTTGCTTGCTCTCTCATCTTTATCAACCATTCATCTTCTCTTTGAGCCATAATGATTCGGTCATCAATAAGTGGCTGCAAGCGGATGTGTACGATGCTCTGGAACGGCTCCTTAACCATAAGTTTCTGCTCAAAGTCTCGTACGAATTCCACCATGTTCCATTCTTCTATCATCGCGGAGCTGCAAATGTTATCATCTTCTTGTGGCTCAATGTGTTTGCTACAAGGTTGGCCTTGCCTGGATGGTAAGAGACCTCAAACTTGAAGTCCTTCAAGTTTCCATCCATCATCGTTGCCTCATATTCAGGTCTCTCTATGTGAATATGTACCTGAGGCTCTTGTGGTCTCAAAAGAGCTCGAACTCCTCTCTATAGAGGTAATGTCTCCAAAGCTTTAATGCAAAGATGACGGCCGCCAATTCCGGGTCATGCGTAGGGTAGTTCTCTTTGTGTTTCCTCAACTGTTGCGATGCATAAGCAATCACTCTGTCCTTCTGCATAAGAACACAACCCAAACCAATAAAAGACGTGTCGGTGTATATTGTATATTTGACCCCTTGATCTGGCAATACTAGCACAAGGTCGGACGTCAGCTTGTCCTTTAATTCCTAAAAGGCTGCTTCTGCCTTCTCATTTCAGGCAAACTTAAGATCTTTTCGAGTGAGCTGAGACAATGGTCTGGCTATCTTGTAAAAGTCCCTAATGAATCGACGATAGTAACCTGCCAGGCCGAGGAAACTCCTCACTTCAGTAATCGAACCAGGTTGCTCCTAGTCCCGAAGTGTGGTCACCTTAGCAAGGTCCACAGCTATTCCTTCCTTGGACACCACATGTCCCAGGAACTTGACTTCTTCTTTCCAGAAGTCGCATTTCTTGTACTGAGCAAACAACTAGTTCTTCCTAAGAGTATCAAAGACTGCTCACAGGTGCTCCTCGTGATCTTTCCGACTCTTGGAGTATATCAGGATGTCATCTATAAATACGATGACGAATCGGTATAGATACAGGCGAAACACCTGGTTCATTAGGTCCATGAACACGGCTGGTGCATTTGTGAGTCCAAACGACATTACAAGGAACTCGTAGTGCCCAAAGCTGGTTCTGAATACTGTTTTCTGCACGTCCTCATCCCTGACACGCAACTGGTGATACCCTGACTATAAGTCGATCTTTAAAAAATACTGTGCCCCTTTCAACTGGTCGAACAGATCATCAATCCTGGGCAGAGGATACTTGTTCTTCACTGTCACTTAGTTCAACCTGCGATAATCAGTACACAATTGCAGTGATCCGTCTTTCTTCTTAAAAAATAAAACAGGTGCTCCCCAAGGAGATACGCTAGGCCGTATGAAACCTGAATTCAACAAATCGTCAATCTGTCTCCTCAATTCCTCCATTTCACATGGAGGCATGCGATACGCAGGTAACGAAATAGGTGTTGCACTAGGCACAAGGTCTATAGTGAAGTCGATCTCACACCGAGGAGGTAGTCCAGGTATTGTCCTGAACACGTCTGTGAAATCTCAGACTACAGGCGTGTTCACAAGTGTCGGACCATCAACATTCTCTAGCAAGGTAGGATAACAACTAATGTGGTAGTATCAACTGACCTGAACTAGGAAAGTAAAGGTCGTGCCCTCAGGTCCATGGGCTGTCACCACTCTAGTATCGCAATTGATCTTTGCCTTTATCTCAGTGAGCCAATCCATACCGAGGATGACATCGTAATGACACAGCGGGGTGATAATCAGGTCAACGAGTACTGTTCTGCTTCCTAAGTCTATCGAGCAACCCTTACAAATCTTGGTAGTGTCTGAGAAGGTCCCTATGGCAGTAAGGAGTCTCATCCCAACCATAGGAGTAGTTTCCAATACTAGTTGCTTGACTGCTGCGCATGATATTATTGAAATAGTGGACCCGGTGTCCACCAATAAGAAGACTGGTGTACCTTTGATATGTGCTGTGACTTCAAAAGCCAATGGTGCTGCGGTTGCTGTCTCGGATACCTCAACTGTAAGTGAGTGCACACGAGCTTATTGAGGATGATTCGGCTGCGCTGCCATAAGTCGTTGAGGTGGCCTAAATCTAGGTGTGGGTGGCCGGTAAGATGGTTGTGTAGGCGGTGCTGATCGTAGAGGTGGAGCTGAGATAGGTTGTGGCATCTGACGGTTGATTTTCTGAGGAGGGACGAAGTCGTTGTCCCTCATCCTAGTAAAGAAGTAAGTGTAATTATGGCCCAACCTCTTGCAGTAGGTGTAACATCCCGAAAATCGGGGGTCGAGCATAAACTCAACTCCCGAGTTCCAGGACATCACTTATGCAACAAAATGAATGATGATTGAATGTTGACTGTATTAGAGTAGTGAACATGAGTGAGATTAAGCCAAAACAGCATATCATACTCCAGAGACAGTTAAATTTACAAGCGGAAGACTGTGATAGATAGATAAAATA
Source organism: Magnolia changhungtana (assembly GCA_030180095.1). Lineage (NCBI taxonomy): Eukaryota > Viridiplantae > Streptophyta > Magnoliopsida > Magnoliales > Magnoliaceae > Magnolia > Magnolia changhungtana. The sequence continues at coordinate 1,974,856 of JASAUF010000294.1, forward strand.
TATAAACTATGATGAGTCTCCAGAGTGTGATAACATTACCAGGTTAAATAATTACAAGTACAATCCTAAAATATACCAAATGTGTAAGGTCCTCTAGTCAATATCCCAGAAAGCCCTGTCAATCAGGACACGACTCACATGAAGCCGTTAGAAGACAACCAATATAAGCAGGCATCGTAATGATTGCAAAGGTCAGGCTCTGCCTCAGAAGTAGCGTCGTCATCTGAAATTAGACAATGTCTGGTGGGTGTTCGAAACACCGTCCCGTAACGTGGGAGTGAGTAGCTAACTCAGTGGAACAATAAAGCAAAGGTTAACATGTTATCGACTCAGTCAAGCAGTAATGATAAAGCAGTACAATCAAACACTCCTAACTACTCTTATTAATGCAAGTATGAATGACATGATGTATGTCCTCACCACACCCTCCCTCGTACAACACCATCTCACGTTCGCGGCATGCTTTCTTCCCTCAGTGCTCCACATCTTCCAGGCACATGCAATGCATGGTGAGCATGATTACCGAGTTGCTATTAGTCCATTTCAAACAGCAGGATTGGGAAACTAAGGTACCTCCCTTGTATCATTCCCAAACATGATCCATTCTAGGGTCGTCAGTCCAAGTTAATATCAGACGATGGTGTGTTTTTTAGGTCACTGCAAAGGCTGCTAGGGCTGTTACGCACAAAGGTTACACCACTCCCCCATCACCTCTTAAACGATTCATCACTATACAGAAACAGGCCTAGTTCATACTCTATATACCGCGGCAAAACTCTAAGGCTCACCGCGATTTCAAAGTATGCTCGAGGTCACTACAAAGGGCTGCCGGGGATGTTGCTCGCATTCGTTGCACCACTCCCCCATCACCTTATCAATGTAGGCCGACAGCACGAATATAGTGTCCCATACCACCATAATCGGCTCACGAGTCTGGTTGCTCACTGGTCACTACGGGGAGGCACGTGGCCCCAGTGTAGGCCAACAGCTCGACCACGGTGTTCCATACCACCATGCCCGGGTCATGAGTCTTAGCGGATCGAGGTACCATGGTTAAAAGGGATTTCACTCGTAAGTTTGGTAGCCTAGGTTCAAACAGTAGCGTCCAAACATGGTGAACATACATTAGACAGATCGGGTTACTTGACGAGCTTGGCTAGCTCGAGCGCACAACAAGTTGAACGACATGAAGTGCATAAGCACTTCGCGTGGCCAACCACTATCGCCACGAAGTACGACTCGAGTTCGTCGAACACATCTCACGTGGTAAATGAATCACACCACGAATTCATTAAGTACCGATTGTAATGCGGACTATAATCATAGCCCCAAACACAATCAATTGTCATCCATAGCATGTGGAGTAAAGCATGATAAACAAAGTAATTCAAACATGCTAGTAGGCATGTTATAAAGCATGATATAAGGCATGTTGTAAAGCACTACGTCAATAGGAATACAAACACATATATTGCAAGTAAGCGGTTTAAGTACCTCATGGAGGTAATCATACATGTCTCTAGGGTAGTTGAGAATCCCATCTCAACACTCTCCTAAGGCATCAACATTCAAACACTTGCTCACACAAGCATTTTCACAAACACTTAACATACACTATTTCAACATACATAGAGTATGTTAACAAACATGTATTAGGGCGAATCCTTTCGCCAAGCAAGTATTTTATGTACACATAATATATTTAGACAACAATTAATCATGACAAACACATCTCTAAAATATACATGTATACGATACTTTTACAATACAGTATTTCTACATACATAGTGTATATTAGTAAAACATGTATTTAGGCGAATCCTTTTGCCAAATAAGTATTTTATCCATATATCGTATAGCCATACAACAAATAATCATGTCAAACACATTTTCAAAAAATATACGTATACGGTATTTTCTACGAATACCTAGAATATGTAAAATTCCATATTCTACAACTTTAACCGAAACAGAAAACGGAAAGCACTTTGTACATGTGCAATTACATGCAGATCATGAATCTATCATTATCTGACATTGAAAGCATTGAAAACTATAACCTATACACCTAAAGTCCGCACCTTGCACCTTGGAATCACCACAAATCAGTAAGGTTTGAAGGGCTTCCGTATTCGGCAGTTTTATCGCTTAGAGAGTGAAACTGGTTAGCTATTTCATAACCTATAACCTATACAACCCTAAAACAGATTAGGGTTAGGGTTTCTTACCTAGAAGTGGAGCTGGAATCGCCGGAAAAGCGATTAGAACGGAGGAGTGGAGCATGGATAGCAGCAGGGAAGAGTGGCAGGGAGATCCTCCCACAACTCCCACATTTTCTCTCTCTTTTCTCTCTCTCAAATCCAAATTCGTATGACTGAAATGGGAGAGCGTTTAAGGTCCTTATATAGCCTAAAAATTCACCGAATTAGACTTCTGGACAAGGTTTACTTAGGTTATAACCAAAGCGGAACTTTTTCAGCTCAACGGAGGACTTCTGGCGGGCCTCCTTGAGCCAAAAGTCGGACTTAAGCTCACTAACACCGGATCTATGTTCCATTAAGTTTTCGTTCCAGTAGGGTTCTTAGATCACGCGTGGCGGACCAGTTTCAGTTCAACGGTCAGCGGATCTCGATCGGAGATTCCAAGTACATGTAAATGTGTATGAAATTTTTCCTAATCCGAGGGTGTAATTTGGTCAGATTCTGACGGTCTGGTTGCTTAAAACTGATCCGCAAGCGACGAGTCTCAGATTACTATTCAAGATATTTATTTTTAAAGAAAACAAGTGTTTTCACACTCTCTCGCTCCGGACTCAAGCGAACAGCCGTGGGACACTGGCTGGATTTGATTTTCGAGATGGTTGTCAAGCCCAGCGAGGCGGTCCCAAGTCCTTAACCTCGTATTGTTCGGACTCCCGATGTGCGGTCCAGATCAGATACAGAGTTTCAGCGTGCTCCCGAGAGCAGTCGGGTAATGAGTTTGATCCTAGATTTTAGGGTAACCTAGCGTCAATGATTCTACAAGTTTTGGGTCTTGCAGATCGTATTTAAAGCGATTCAAACGGATTTCGTAGCTAATCTAGTTTAGCACTTAGTTACTTTGTCTCATTTCTAAAAGATTTAATCCTAAGTGATTTCCGTCTGAGGTGGTACTTAGTCCTTTGTAGTTTATGTATAAAGTGATCCAAGTTATACTACTTAGCTAGTTTAAGATAGTGTCTAGGGTAAAAGTTCTTAGAAAAATTGGAAGATCAAGGTGGTGAAGGGTGAGATTTGTGAAGGAAATGGGTTCAAAGGCAGCTTTAGACATTAGGATTCAATTCTGACAACTTAATGATGTGTTAGGATCGACCCATTGCCTAAGGACGTCTAATCCTAGGTTGGCAAAAATCCGGGATGTTACAATCTACCCCCCTTAAAATAAAATTTCGTCCCCAAAATTGCCTAAGGGTAATAAGGAAAGATTTCTATTATTTCACTTGCCTAAGACTTAATGATTTCGAGTTCCTACGCGTGGTAGGGTATGTACTAGCCTGGTTCATTTTATTCTACCCCCCTTAAAATATATTTCTTTATCCATTTCTCATACCCTAATGGTTTGCTACAATTTATTTCTTTACTTATCTGTAGTCTTGACGACAATTCCCACTAATTTAGAGTAAGATAGTTGTCTTCATTGTTTGACCAGCACGGAGAGATGATTGTAGTGGCCTTGATCCCGATACATCGATCATCTACCGAGTTAAGGTAGAAAGCTCATCGTATCCCTTCCGAATCTTAGTGGATCTTGGTCTTCTGCTCGTCAGCAGTGAGTCTATTGGTAGTCGCACAGGATTGAGAATTGGGTCAAGCCGCGAATATTTCGCAGTTGTATATTTCAGTAACTTCGTGGTACGATCACTCTAAAGACGCAGGGAATGTCCATCATTGAAAGGTTCAAATGTCCTATTTCTTGGGTTGCCCATTGGTCTAAGAGAGTCCTTGTTATTATCTTTGTCCAAGGAAATGGTGAATCAAATCTTACTAGATCATCCTAAAGCGGTTTCTCATAGTAGAACTTGCTAGGGCTTCTGTAATGTTCGTATTCAATGAGCACAGTTTCGATCCTCGGCCAGTGGGGTAGGGTCCACCACGCTTCCGCTGCGCCACCCAGATTAAAGAGGTGTAATAGGTGACCTAACTAGATTGGGCTCATAATGTTCTACCCCCCTTAAAACTTTATCTTTTCACCCCTAAGGCTCAAGATTTATGTCCTGCTCCGTATATCGGAACAAGGTGTAATTTAGGACCTATCCTTGACATGAAATGGGGTGTGATCTCCCACTATGTTGGTCTTCTTTTCATCAATGATGTGTATTATGACATTGGTATCTATGGGTATCGAAAGGAGCTAAAAAGGATGGGTAATGTGGTTGATTTCAGGGGCAGGTGTGAGTTTGAGGCCAGATACCTAAGTATACCAAAGGAGGACTATCATCACTGTCCCGACCTACCTTATGTACTCATGTCAAGCCTAACAGGCAGGCTATCTTTCTACGTTCATATGCACAAAATGTATGTCATCATGGCATGTGATTTGAGACCTAATTCCTAACTGTCTATTGCTCACTTGGGAAATTCCTTGGGCCTAAAAAGAAAATCTCTATTGGCTATATGTTCTTACACTTCTCAAAGACGAAGTTATAAACTTTTGGTTGCAAGTGGTCGGCCAACACGGAAGGAATGTTGTGTAGTGGGTCTAACAACTTTCCTATGAGTTATCAAAGAAGCCTATGAGTATTAAGGGGTTTCAACGAAAGAACGGGGTCTCGCTCCAACCTACTTAAGCCGACTAATTAAATCTATCCTTGAGCATGAATGTAACTATGCTCGAGCACTTCACATACGCTCAAACCAACTAAGGGGGTTCTAGAGTTCACGTTCTTAATTTGTTGGATTTCCTATACTGTCAAGTCTGTCGAAGCACTGCTCTAGGTCCAAAACTCTAGGGCTTATTGTCTTAAATGGGACTGCATTACTAATCCCACTTCAGGATTGGGAGTGGCATGGTTGGTAGGAGGGTGGGTGGGGATTAAAATTAATTTTATAGGCTTTGGAAAATGAGCCTTGTGTGGAAAAATGTGAGATGGGATTTTCAAATCCCAGGACAATGAATTTCTAAGTGAAATTTGAAAGGAAATCTCGGAATTTACTTTTAATTGCGTACATTCTAAACATGGTGTCGGAAGACATAGGATACACCCAATCTAGGGGCCATATCCCCCACATACATTTATTATTATCCTGAGAAAGCGGCCATACTAAGCTCGGACAGAGCCACGGAAAATGAGGATAAGGGGAAACGGGGGCTGGAGTTTTTGGTTCTCCATGGACTTGAGCCTCAATAGGGATTGTAAAGGCTTAAAAGGCAGGGAATGAATAAGGTGAAAGGGAGAAATGAGATAGGTTAGAAGGCTACACGATTTTGAGTCACAAATGGGGCATGTAAAAGCCCAAATGAGAGAGAACGGAGAGGGTAGGGGGTAGGGATGGCTGTGGATGGTGTATATGGAAAGGTTGTGGTCGAAAATGGGAGATGAGACGATTGGAAGGGAGTTTGGAGAGAGAAACAGCAAGTTGGAGGGCTTGGAAGGGTAGAAATGAGAAGTGGGGCTCCAACCGGAGAGAAATAGGGCCCCCCCGAAAATTTCACACGCACCAAACATCTAAGGGGGTCGGGCCGACCACGACCAGACCCGGCCCAACCCGAGCGGGCCAACCTGACCGCGGCGTGCCGCGGTGACCGCGGTGCCACCGCGGTCCGCCTTGCCCGGCGTTGCGCCGCCGTGGTGGGGTTGTGTCCTCCACCATCCCAAGGTGCCAAATGCACCCTGGGTCCACTTGTTTCCCCTCTTGGATTGATGCATGTGGCCCCCGACTCCGTTTCGAGTCGTTTCGGGTCAAATCGGACATATCTTGTAATCTGGAATGAGTTATCTGACGTATAATATATGATTTTGGGGTAGAACGAGCTAATGAAGCCAAATAACCTAGATATGCTGGGTTGTGAAGCCCAGAATTGTGAAAAAACCCTCCGATTGACGATCATTTCCCCGTTTCAATTTCGTTTTACTAAAATGGTAGTTTTAGTTTAATTATTCTTCATCTGTTGGGCTTTAGGAGTTACGCTCATTGTGAAAAGAGCTTAGAATAATTAGGGGAACATTTTGGTGAAGTCAAATAGGACACTTATTATTTTTGGCTGAGAACCTTGCACACTAGTAGACATCACGACCTTATAGTAAGTCGCGAATTGTAGGAGTTTTAGATGTAGTTTATTTCTGATTTCTTTCTCACTACTTAGTATTCCTATTTAAAGGGTTGTGAACTCATTTTTAATTATTCATTAATCAATTTTGAATTTATTAGAATTTATTTTTACTTTCTGCTTTCTTTTCGCATGAATTCGAGAAGTCTCTATGAGGAGTCCAGAGAAGCTCCGAGGATTCGGAGTAGTTATCCTCATCACGTCTATCCGGTATTCTACCGATTGTCATCGGTTGGGGTGAGGTGGATTGTAATCTAGACTCATTAATAGAAGGTTAGGAATATTTCAAGGTCGACCCGTGCGACCATGGTTGAATACAGACTTGATTTCGGCGTTCGTTTTCAGCGAACTAGTCGTTGGACGGAACACGGATGCCTAAGACTGTTTCTACATTCCGTCGCTCCCTCCTAAGTCAGAGTGCATCAGTGTGCATCGTGTGACCATAACCCAGGTCCAGTTTAATCCAAATCATGCTCTGATACCATCTGTAACATCCTAAAAATCGGGGGTCGAGCATAAACTCAACTCCCGAGTTCTAGGACATCACTTATGCAACAAAATGAATGATGATTGAATGTTGACTGTATTAGAGTAGTGAACATGAGTGAGATTAAGCCAAAACAAAGATATCATACTCAGATGAGACAGTTAAATTTGCAAGCGGAAGACTATGATAGATAGATAAAATATATAAACTATGATGAGTCTCCAGAGTGTGATAACATTACCAGGTTAAATAATTACAAGTACAATCCTAAAATATACTAAATGTGTAAGGTTCTCTAGTCAATATCCCAGAAAGCCCTATCGATCAGGACACGGCTCACAGGAAGCCGTCAGAAGACAACCAATACAGCGGTGCATCGTAGTCATTGCAAAGGTCGGCTCCGCCTTAGAGAAGTAGCGTCGCCATCTGAAATCAGACAATGTCTGGTGGGTGTTCGAAACACCGTCCCGTAACGTGGGAGTGAGTAGCTAACTCAGTGGAACAATAAAGCATAGGTTAACATGTTATCGACTCAGTCAAGCAGTAATGATAAAGCAATACAATCAAACACTCCTAACTACTCTTATTAATGCAAGTATGAATGACATGATGTATGCCCTCACCACACCCTCCCTCGTGCGACACCATCTCACGTTCGCGGCATGCTTTCTTCCCTCAGTGCTCCACATCTTCCAGGCACATGCAATGCATGGTGAGCATGATTACCGAGTTGTTATTAGTCCATTTCAAACAGCAGGATTGGGAAACTAAGGTACCTCTCTTGTATCATTCCCAAACATGATCCATTCTAGGTCATCATCCTAGTTAATATCGACGATGGTGTGTTTTCTAGGTCACCGCAAGCCGCAGTGGTCATTACGCACAAAGGTTACACCACTCCCCCATCACCTCTTAAACGATTCATCACTATACAGAAACAGGCCTAGTTCATACTCTATATACCGCGGCAAAACTCTAAGGCTCACCGCGATTTCAAAGTATACTCGAGGTCACTACAAAGGGCTGCCAGGGCTGTTGCTCTCATTCATTGCACCACTCCCCCATCACCTTATCAATGTAGGCCGACAGCACGAATATAGTGTTCCATGCCACCATAATCGGCTCACGAGTCGGGTTACTCACTGGTCACTACGGGGAGGCACGTGGCCCTAGTGTAAGCCGACAGCTCGACCACGGTGTTCCATACCACCATGCCCGGGTCATGAGTCTTAGCGGATCGAGGTACCATGGTTAAAAGGGATTTCACTCGTAAGTTTGGTAGCCTAGGTTCAAACAGTAGCGTCCAAACATGGTGAACATACATTAGACAGATCGGGTTACTTGACGAGCTCGGCTAGCTCGAGCGCACAACAAGTTGAACGACATGAAGTGCATAAGCACTTCGCGTGGCCAACCACTATCGCCAACCGAAGTACGACTTGAGTTCGTCGAACACATCTTACGTGGCAAATGAATCACAGCCACGAATTCAATTCTGGTACCGATTGTCTGGACTATAATCATAGCCCCAAACACAATCAATTGTCATCCATAGCATGTGGAGTAAAGCATGATAAACAAAGTAATTCAAACATGCTAGTAGGCATGTTATAAAGCAGGATATAAGGCATGTTGTAAAGCACTACGTCAATAGGAATACAAACACATATATTGCAAGTAAGCGGTTTAAGTACCTCATGGAGGTAATCATACATGTCTCTAGGGTAGTTGAGAATCCCATCTCAACACTCTCCTAAGGCATCAACATTTGACTGACATGGACTGCTCCTTGCAACGTAAAGTCTGTTTGTTGGCGTATTCTATGACGAATCTTGTTGACGTGAAATAGAAGACTGTCTTGTTCAGAGTGATTGCCATTGATTGATTGTAGTTTTTCCTGAATCTGAACAAGTTGTAGAAATAACATGAATCAATACTTAAATGAGATCGTACCCTACTTTGGAGATGAAAGGGAGGATGTTCCCGCCGAGAGTCGCCATTTTGGCGTCTATACGACCCCAAACAGTGGTGAAAGTTCTCAGTATTGTTCTTAAGTTAATATCAAATAAAACTTTGTTCCCCAGCAGAGTCGCCATTTTGTTTTGACAAGAAACAAATGCATTCGATTTATGGGAATTCATTTTACTCAGCAATTAACAAAGAAGAATACAGAGAACAATCACTATATTTAATCTGAATTCATTTACATCATTTATCTCTTTTAATTCTAAAGAAAAAAATTTACAAAATTCAATACAAATATTAATTGTCCCATATTCATTTATTTCTGCAGCATCTGTAACTATATCGGGTTGAACTAATATTTATTCTGATTGATTCTATGCTTCTGATGTTCCATGGTTCTGAAGCAACCTAGTTTTTAAAAAAACGAGAAAGGAAAGTTTCTAAAAACAGAAAATATAAATTTTTTAAAAAAACAAAACAAAGTAGGAAAGTTTCTATCATAGAATTAGAAAGTAGTTTCTAAAAACAGAAAAGGAAAGTTTCTAAACCTAGAATTAGAAAGCAAAGTTAGTTTTTAAAATTATTTAGAAAACCCTAATCCTAAAAATAGAAAATAGAAAAACCCTAATTTAAAACTAATTCCAAAACTATTTAATACCTAAAAAATGAAACCGTTAATCCTCGGCAACGATACTAAAAACTTGTTCACAACCCCAAGTGTAGGGTCGCGATGCAGTAATAATCTCAGTGAGACCGAGGTAGAATCCACAGGGACTAATCGTATGAGTATTCTAAAAGCAACTAGAAGTAGAACTAGAAGAAGATGTAAACCTAAATTTGGAAGTGTAGAGAGAGTAATTGTGAAGTATTTAACTATAACTTTAAGAAATTCAAAGGTGGGAACTAGGGTTTACAAGGATCCACTTATAGAGATCAGGGAGATCTATGCTTAATTCAAGGATAAAACTGGAATTACAGTCCCATCCTATCCAATTGGAAGATATCTCAGTAAAACCAAATCTGAACTTCCTTTGACCTAATTCTCAATGGATGAGAGTTGTAAGAACTGGAAGTGATTCCATCACAAAATCAGGCCCAGGAGACAATGGCTCATAATAGGATATACCAATCTTATAACCAAATATAAGAGAATCATAAAGATTAGAAGGGATTTCATCATCCAACCATGCCCATGAGACGATGGTGAACAACAGGATTTCCTAATTTCACAATCTCAATACATGAAAAGAACATACTCAAAGCTTTCACAGATCTATTGTAATTTGAGTCACAACAAACCATTAAAAATTGAAAGTATTTCTTAAATATCAAACTAGAATTAAAGAGAGTTCAACATAAACATAAATCAAAGCAATAGAAAATATCCCATCATGCTAAAAGCTTCACCTCTTCGCCCTAGCTAAGAGTTTTAGCCAACCATAGTCATGATTGGAACTAAAAGCCTAGAAGAAAGCATGAAAAACTAAGGAAGAAAAAAGAAAAATGCTTGGCAACGACTCTCCACTCTTCTGCTTCGCTCCTCTAAACCCTAGAGTGATTAGATAAATCCTCAGGGATGCCCCTAGGGAATCCTATTTATAGTTGTGCAACACCTCCTTTCACACCTTTTGGAAAAAATCTGGAAACCGCCTCAATTTTATGCACTCTGCGTAACTTCGCGCGATTCATTTGATGACATCGAATATGCTTCGATGTCATTGAAAGTGTCTTTTATACGTGCTTTTTCCGTGCTTTTATAGCCTCATCCGGACTCTATGACCTTCCATGTCATCGAACCTACCGTTGATGTCATCAAAGAGGCCTTCGATGTCATCGAACATTGTTCGAGGAATCGATAATGTGTCCAAAATAGTCTAGAGAGTTATTCCAATTTCTTTAATAAATTTGATGAATCTTTTGTAAAATTCGATATGTCCTAAGAAGGATCGCATGTCATGTATGTTCTTGGGTGGAGGTAAGTTAGAGATAAGATTAATCTTAGCCTTATCTACCTCAATTTCCTTAGATGAGATGATATGTCCAAGGACAATTCCCTTATAAACTATGAAGTGACACTTCTCCCAATTTAATACCAAATTCTTTTCCTCACATCACTTTAGCACACTTTTAAGATTCTTTAAACAATCACTGAAGAATGGACCAAAGAAAGAGAAGTCGTCCATGAAGACCTCTAAATATTATCCCGCCATGTCAAAAAAAATACTCATCATGCATCGTTGAAAAGTGGCATGGGCATTACACAGTCCGAATGGCATTCTTCCGTAAGCAAATGTGCTAAAGGGACATGTGAATGTGGTCTTTTTCTGATCTTCGGGGGCTATCTCTATCTGGTCGTAGCCCGAATATCTGTAAAGGAAACAGTAATAGGAATGACCAGCTAGCCTTTCCAAGATTTGATTAGTGAAGGGTAAAGGAAAGTGGTCCTTCCTCGTGATGGTATTCAACTTCCTTTTAGTCAATGCACATTCTCCAACTAGTAGTGACTCTAGTTGCCACGAGTTCATTATCGGCATTGGCTATGATGGTGATTTTGGACTTCATAGGAACCACCTGAGTTAGAGTCACCCATTGGTTATCGGATATAGGGTATATGATACCCACATCCAATAACTTAAGAACCTCATCCTTAACCACTTCCTTCAAGTTTGAATTTAATCTACGTTGTGGTTGCCAGGAGGTCTTCGCATTATCCTCTAGATAAATGCAATGAGTACAGATCAAAGGATCTATTCTCTTGAGGTCAGTAATCGACCATCCAAGGGCTCCTTTGTGCTCAATGAGAGTAGAGATAAGCATACTCTCTAGTTCTTGCTCAAGGTGGGAAGAAATCAAAGGGCAAAGGTTTTAGGTCAAGCTTTGGTGCCATGAGGTTAGACGGTAGAGACACTACATCAGTTTGGGGCAATTCTTCAAATTGTGGCCTCTATCGGTTAACTTCAAGTAATAACACAGTATCTAGCATGACACCCATCTCCTTAATCATATCATCATCTAAATCTTCGGAGTGGGCCAGGCACATCTCTAGAGAGTCAGAGGATAAGATCAAAAGTGTTCTATCTTTCACGAAAGAATTAATCAAGTTAACATCGTGGGCATTGTCATCATCCTCTACCTGTTTACTCATATTGAAAAAGATATTGAACTCCAATGTCATATTCCTAAAAGACAAATTCATGACTCCATTCCTACAATCGATAATTGTATATGATGTGGCAAGGAATGGGTAACCAAGAATGACTGAAATTTGAGTGCTCATGTCCACGATGGGTTGAGTATCCAGGACAATAAAATCTACTAGGTAGTAGAATTTATCAACCTGGACCAACACATCCTCAATTATCCCTCTCGGTACATGAACTAAGCGGTCAGCAAGTCGTAATGTGGTTCGGGTGGGTTTTAATTCACACGAACCTAGTTGTTCGTAGACCGAGTAAGGAATTAGATTTACGCTCGTTCCTAAGTCAAGAAGTGTGTGCTCAACTCGATAGCTCCCAATTACATAAGCAATGGTTGGGCTACCGGGAGCTTTGTATTTTTACGGCACATCTTGCTTTAGGATGGCACTCACTTTTTTAGTTAGAATGATTTTTTTTTTTTTGAATATTTTGCTGTATTTTGGTCATACACAAGTCTTTCAAAAATTTGGCATATGAAGGTATTTGTTTAACAACATCTAGTAGGGGAATGTTGACCTTCACTTATTTCAGCACCTCTAGAATGTCCTGAGAGTTAGAGAGAGGTTTTGGTGCAATCAACCATTAGGGAAATGAAGCAATCGGCTTGGTTTAAGGTTCCGGTTCTAACTCATGTGGAGTGTTGCTAGGTCTATTAATTTCATCTATTTTTGGGTCCTTAGACTTTTCAACCCTTATCGGAATAGATTTGTCAATTGTTTTCCCACTCCTAAGAGTGATGATAGACTTAGCCTGCTCCATTTAATTTGAAGAGCTCAGGTTGCTAACTTTATATTGTTGTTTTGGATTAGGAAGAGGTTGAGCTGGAAGGCTTCCTTTTTTCCCAATAACATTTTTTGTCTCAAGCCCTTGAATGACCTTTGTAAGGTCTTGAAAGGCTTGTAGCATACCCTGATTGAAACGCTCTTGATTTTGAAGATTCTTTAGAACTAAATCCTCTTGAGGTTTCCCTTGATTTAGAATTTGATTAGGCAATCCTTGAGGAGAAGCAGTTTATCCATTCCTCCAACTGAAATTTGGATGATTTCTCTAATTAGGATTGTATATATTTGAAGTGGATCCACTGAAAGGTCTTTGGTAATTGTTCATGGCATTAGATTGCTCATTCAGTACTTCTTGGAAAGCAGGTATTGTTGGACAAATTTCAGTTGTGTGAATGTTGCAAGCACAAAACCGCAAACAGTTTTCGTAGCCTTATCCTTCTTTAGTTCCATGGCCTCGAGTTTTCTTGTGAGATTAGCCACTTTAGCATTTATATCATTATCCTCTTTCATAAGATAAATTCCACCCCTCTCCTTTGATTGAGTAGGCCTAGAAGTGGTGCTAGATTTTGGGGAAATGTCCCATGATTGTGTATTTTCAGCAAGCTTGTCAAAATAATCCCACACATCATCGACCTCTTTATTAATGAATTCCCTATTGCACATTGTCTCGACCATTTGGCGCATGGAAGAAGTCAACCCATCGTAAACGAAACCTATTATTCGCCAAGTTTCAAAACCATGTTGTGGGCATGAATTAATAAGATCCTTAAACCGCGCCCAACATTGGAAGAATGTTTCATATTCCTTTTGGGTGAAGTTCATGATTGATTTTCTAAGGGTGTTCATTTTATGATATGGGAAAATTTTCTTAATCAACTCCCTTGTCATGTTATTCCATCTGCCAATAGATAATGGACGTAATGAATGTAAGCACGTCTTAACTTTATCTTTTAAGGAGAAGGGAAAGAGTTTCAGCCTAACCGTGTCATTGGATATGTTAGGAAAATATAAAGTGGCTATGATCTCATCAAACTCTTTTAAGTGTAAATATGGATTTTCAAATTTAAGTCCATGAAATTTTGGAAGGAGTTGGATCACCCTGGCTTGATATCCATGTCTCATATTTTTTGAAAAAACCATGCATGACGGCGTGCTCACCCTCGCTTATTATTAAAAATCTCACAAAGTACAAGGCGGGGGTTCTTGATGCACCTCATTCTCATCCTGAATTTCCTCAACCCTAGGTTGAGGTGGATTTGGAGGTTGATTGGCCGGTTGATTGGTGGCCATAACTTCATTTAACTCTGTGGATCTTGAGTGGTGTCTAATCCTATGATGGATAGATAACCCCTCAACCAATCCTCCTTCACTCAAGAGATGTCGAGTGTTATCACGGACCCACTTGGGCATGAAACACTCTTAGCTCTCTATTTCAAAATCTAACCTAAACCTAAAAGGGAAAGAGAGAGATTTAGAAAGAAGTTACCAAATTAGAAGTTTCTACATTGGAATCCTGTAAAAAAGAAGGAAAGTGAATTAGTTTCTAAAAAGAAATAAGAAAGTTTCTAAAAACAAAAATAGAAAGATGAGTTAGTTTCTAAAAAGTAAAGTTTTTAAAAACAAATTAGGAAAGTTTCTAAAAACAGAAAAAAGAAAGTTTCTAAACCTAGAAATAGAAAGCTAAGTTTGTTTCTAAAAATAGAAGTAGAAAAATCCTAATCTTAAACTAATTCTAAAACTATTTAATCTCAGAAAATTGCAACCGTTAGTCCCCAGCAACCATGCCAAAAACTTGTTCACAACCCCAATTGTAAGGTTGCGATGCAGTAATAATCTCGGTGAGACCGAGGCCAAATCCACATGGACTAATCTCGTGTGTATTCTGAAAGAAACTAGAAGAAGATGTGAATCTAAATAAGAAATTAAAGGAAGTAATTGTGAGGAATTTATTTAGAAACTAGTAAATTTAAAGGTGGGAACTAGGGTTTCTAAGGATCCACTTATAGCAATCAGGGAGATCTATGCTTGATTCAAGGACACAACTGGAATTGTAGTCCTATCTTATCTAGTTGGAAGATATCTAAATAAAACCAAATCTGAACTTTTATTGACCTAATTCTTAATGGATAAGAGTTGTGAAAATTAGAAGTGATTCCATCACCTAGCATGCCTAGTAGATAATGGCAAATAACATGAAATACCAATTTTACTATCAATCATAAAAGAATTGTGAAGGTTAGAAGGGATTCCATCATCCAACCATGCCCAAGGGACAATGGTGAACAACAGGATTTCCTAATTTCACTATCTTAAAGCATGAAAGGAAAATACTTAAAGCTATTGTAGATCTACTATAATTTGAGTCACAACAAACCATTAAGAACTGAAAGTATTCCTTAAATATCAAATTAGAATCAAAGAGAATTCAACATAAACATGAATCAAAGCAATAGAAACATCCCATCACTCTACAAGCTTCACCTCTTAACCTTGGTTAAGAGGTTTAACCAACCATAGACATGATTAGATCTAAAACCTTAGAAGAAAGCATGAAAAACTAAGGAAGAAAGAAGAAAAATGCTTGGTAACGGCTCTCCACGCTTGTGTTTTGCTTCTCCAAACCCTAGATTGATCCTCAAGGATGTCGTGGGGACTCCTATTTATTGTTGAGCAACACCTCCTTTCGCACCGACTTAGAAAAATCCAGAAATTGCCTCAAATTTACGCACTTAGCGCAACTCTACGTAACTTCGCGCGATTTGTTCAATGACATTGAACTGGGTACGATGTCATTGAAGTTGCCTTTTATATGTGCTTTTTCCGCACTTTTGTAACTTCATCCGGACTCTGTAACCTTCTATGTTATCAAACCTACCTTCAATGTCATTAAAGAGGCCTTCGATGTCATTGAACGTTGTTCGAGGAATCGATAATGCGTCCAAAACAGTCCAGAGAGTTAATTCAATTTCTTCAATAAATTCGATGTCATTGAAGAGGCCTTTGATGTCAACGAGCAAATCTTCGATATCATCAAGTGGGCCTTCGAGTAATTGAACATGGTGCCCAATGTGGCTAGTGAGTTTTGCCAAAAATCCACTGAAAATTAGATGTCAATGAACTGGCTTCAATGTCATCGAGCCGAGCATCGAGTCATCGAACAAGTCCTTGAGTCATCAAAAAATGTCTTCAATTTGTCCAGCAACTAACTCAATTTTCTTTCATAAATTCGATGTCATCGACCCGTGTTTGATGTCATCGAATGTGTCTTCGATGTCATCTACAGTCTAGCCTCAAAGCACTGAAGCTTGACCTAAAACCTTTGCCCTCTAATCTGAAATATGTTTATTTCGGTCAAGAATAGGAGAGTAAGCTTATCTCTACTCTCATCGAGCATAAGGGAGCCCTTGGATGGTCGATTGCGGACCTTAAGGGAATTGCTTTGATTTATACTCACCGCATTGATCTTGAGGATAATGAGAAGACCTCTTGGCAACCACAACGTAGATTAGATCCAAAACTGAAGGAAGTGGTTAAAGCTGAGGTACTTAAGTTATTGGATGTGGGTATTATATACCCCATATCCGATAGCCAATGGGTGAGTCCAACTTAGGTTGTTCTTAAGAAGTTTGGAATTACCATTATAGCCAAAGTCAACAATGAACTCATGCAAACTAGAGTTAGTACTGGTTAGAGAATGTGCATTGACTACAGGAAGTTGAATACCGTTATGAGGAAGGACTACTTTCCTTTGCCCTTCATTGATCAAATCTTAGAAAGGCTAGCTGGTCACTCTTACTATTACTTCATTGATGGATATTCGGGCTACAATTAGATAGGGATAGCCTTTGAAGATCAAGAGAAGACAACGTTCACTTGTCCTTATGACACCTTTGCTTACCGAAGGATGCCATTTGGACTGTGTAATGCTCCTGTCACTTTTTAGTGATGCATTTTGAGTATATTTTCTGGCATGGTAGGGCAATATTTAGTGGTCTTCATAGATGACTTCTCTGTCTTTGGTCCATCCTTTAGCAAGTGTTTGAAAAATCTGATAAATGTGATGAAGTGATGTGAGGAACAAAATTTGGTACTAAATTACGAGAAGTGTCATTTCATTGTTTTTATGAGAATAGTTCTTGGATATATAATCTTGTCCAAGGGAATTGAGGTGGACAAGGCTAAAATTGACCTTATCTTTAACTTACTTCCACCTAAGAGCATATGAGACGTGCCATCCTTCTTAGGACACGCAGAATTTTATAGAAGATTCATAAAGAGCTTTAGTCACCTCTCTCATTCTTTATGCAATCTACTTTAAAAGGATGTACCATACAAGTGGACCGCGCAATGCCAAGAAGCTTTTTCTGAGCTCGAAGGCATGTGGACCACTACATCTATCATGCAACACCCAATTGGAGCATTCCTTTTGAAATTATGTGCGATGCATCTGACTATGCTATTGAGACAGTGTTAGGCCAGAGAAAATATAAGAAGTCATATGTTATTCATTATGCAAGTAGAACTTTAAATCCTACCCAAGTGAATTACTCTACTACGGAGAAGGAACTCTTAGCTGTTAGTATTCGCTTTGAATAAATTTATGTCCTACTTGATTGGATCTAAGATCATCATCTACACTAATCATGTGGTACTCAAGTATCTTCTTTCTAAGAATGATGCTAAACCCTGCTTAATAAGATGGATCCTTTTACTCCAGGAATTTGATTTAGAAATAAAAGATAAAAATGGAGTAGAGAATGTAATGACTGACCATCTTTCAAGACTTGACCTCCCTGATTCCCTTGAGACGACACCTATAAATGACATGTTCCCTGATGAACAATTGGTTAAACTCTCCCACTTACCTTATCGTTAATTATCTTGGCATAGGTTTCACGCCAATAGATTAGACTGCATAAGATAAGAAAAAAAAATTTCACCGAGGTTCGTAAGTTCTTCTAGGATGACCCATATTTATTTAAATATTGCCTAGACCCAATTCTAAGGAGATGTGTGCCAGACAATGAACACCAAAGTGTCATCTCCTTCTATCACTCTCAGGCCTGTGGTGGTCACTTTTCTTTTAAAAAGACTATGGCCAAAATTCTGCGTTACGACTTCTATTGGCCCACTATGTTCAAAAGCACTCATGAATTCTACAAAGCTTGTGAGCATTGTCAGAAATTGGGAGTGTTGTCCCATTGAAATATGATGCCTCTGAATCCCATTTTAATGATTGAAGCATTTGATTGTTGGGGCATTGATTTCATGGGACCATTCCCCCAATCCTTTGGGAATTTTTACATTTTACAAGTAGTACTAGACTATGTCACTAGATGGGTTAAAGTGATCCTGTGTCAGAACAATGACCATCGAACGGTCAATAAATTCTTAAAAGAAAACATCCTTTCCTGGTTCGTAATGCCTCGGGCCATCATTAGTGATGGAGATTCACACTTCTATAATAGGCCATTTGAAAGCTTAATGAAGAAATATGACATCTCTCATAAGGTGAGCACTCCATGCCACCTGCAGACAAGTGGGTAAGTTGAGATTTCCAATAGAAAAATTAAACACATTTTGGAGAAAATGGTTAACCCTAATCGCAAGGATTAGTCAATTCGCTTGACCGAGGCTTTAAGGGCCTATCGTACTGCCTTCAAGACCCAATTAGAATGTCTCCCTTTAGACTCGCCTATGGGAAAGCTTGCCACTTACCATGGAATTGGAACATAGAGCCTACTGGGCTATCAAAAACTTAAATTTTAACCTGGACAACACTGGCTCGCTACGCAAACTTTAGTTAAATGAACTCGAGGAAATCTGGAATGATGCAAATGAGAACTCGAGAATTTACAAGGATAGGATGAAGGTGTTCAATGATAGGAACATTCTTCGAAAATCATTCTTGACTAGTCAAAAAGTCCTTTTGTACAATTATCGGTTACATATTTTTCTGGGTAAACTCCGATCTCGTTGGACCGACCCTTTCCTAGTTACTAATGTCTACCTTTATGGGGCTGTTGAGATAAAGAATCCGAACAATAACAATGCTTTTAAAGTGAATGGACATCGTTTAAAGCCATTTGTTGAAAAATTTGATTCCGAGGGCATGTCCATACCTCTAGTTGATCCTGTTTACCAGGATTGACCTCTTAGTCTGATGGAGGTGTAGTTAGGTTTATTGCATTCATTGAATTTAGAATTAGGATAGTTTGCTTTCCGTTTGTTTAGTCTGTGCTAACCCATCTTCATATCGAGATCTTTGGAAAAAGCCTCAAAATTCCTTCTTCAGGTACTACCTTTCCATTACTTCTCCTTTCTTTTTGTTGCTTCTTTTGCATTACATGACTATTTATTTTACATTGAGGACAATGTAGATTTTAGGTTGGGGGTGTGGATTAGGTAAACTATTAGTATTTTCATAGTTCTAAGCAAATTTTTTGAAAAATTTCAATTTCTCAAACCAAAAACCTATTTGGAACGCGATAATTTATGCACTTAAGAATGTTTTGAGTATTATAAGATTGAGATTGAACTTTGAATTGTTGGAGTTTGATCAACTAAGTAATCTATCACCTAAGTTCTTGCACTCAATTGATTAAGAGGAAGTTTTGAATATCATGACTGATCTATATGACAAGACACATTCAATTTGCTTTTTGTAACTACGCTAGAATTTCTAATAGTTAGTATGTAAATCATTGATAGATGTTGAGAATTTAGTCTAGAGAATTTTATCCACCTTAAAAGATGAAAAGAACCAGTTAAAAAGCAGTGAGATCGATAAAAAGGTCATGTATGAGGAAAAGACTGAAAAAAGTTTGAAAAAGAATGAAAAATTCTGAAAAGAATGAATAATAAAAAAAGGACTGTCAATATAAAATAAAAAAACTGGAAAAAAGGGGAAGGGGATAAGTTCGGAATCAACACTTAAATTTTTAACTACTTTTAATGTAATGAACATGGCTAACATTATGAAATGATAGTATTTTCATGGGAAGTAATTTGATTTTCACTTAGCACATTGAAAAACATGCTATAGGAACTTATACTCTGAAGAAATTGATAAAGAACTGATTTGATTAACTGCTTATATGATTCAACTCTAGGTTTTCAAAGTCCAACTTTCTCATCTCAATTCTACTCATTCATACTCAATTATACAGAAGATCGTTTTCTGAAAAAGGGTGTGAACATTGAGAATTAAGGTTCTGTAACGTCTCAGAAAATTCGTACAAAGACCACGTACTACCTCAAGCAGGAATACCTAAGGACTGTGTTATATATAAATTAGACGAAAATTTAGTGAAGTACTAAACTAAATAATCGATGGATTTGGCTTGAACCATTATCTATACAAATGGCAAGACCCAAAACCATCAAAATCGCTGACTCAGCACTACTTAAAAACCTAGGAGAAATCTCAAAAGCCGGTTGCTCTCGGGTGCACATTGAAACTCCGTATCGGACATGGACCGCACGTCAAAAGTCTGATGACCGCAAAACTATAAGGTTATGATCATTTTATTTGGGTTGACAACCATTGGGGGAATCGAGCCCAAATAGTACCCATAAACGCACAACTTAAGCCCTAAGCGAAGTGTGTGAGAAATGCGAATATTCTTAGAAAATGAAGTGAAACTTAAGTAAATTAGGCCGTTCACTTGCAGTCGAAATTAAAGATTTCGGACAGTCAGTTTCTGACTGAACTTCACCCATAGATCAGGGAAATTTTCTACACATATTTGTAAACTTGTGGCCCTGATCGAGTGACTATGACCGTTGATCTGATACAGGTCCTCCATGGTCGATTCGCTAATTCGATCGTACCGAAATCATAACCTGGCATAGATCCATGGTCAGGGGACTTGCTCCATGTCGTAGGTGAGTAATGGACCTCCAGATGAGCCTTGTTTGCCCGAAACGGACGCCCTTTGTCTATTACCTAAGTATACCATGGCCTTGGGGCCATTGACATCAGTTCTGGGCCTATATAATACCCTTAAACCACCCCACTCCTCTCTCATACGAATTTGCTCCAAACCCTAGGAGAGAGAAGAGCGAAAAGAAGAGAAAAGAGTGAGGAGAGAAGAGAAAGTTTGGGAGATCGTGGCAGTGTTTCTCTCCCACGACTACACGCACTAGATCGCCTTTCCACTTTACTACATGACCCGTTTCAACTATGGTTTGGGTGAGAAATCCTAACCTTAATCTTGGTTTAGAAATCCACATAGAGAAATCGACGAAGTAGCTGACCTATTTCAATGTTTAGGTACCCGTTGTTCTGTATTCGGGAATGTAGGATTCGAACCGAGTTTGAAATGAGCATTTCGATGGAAGGTGTGGACTATAAACGTTTAGGTTATGGTTTTCAAGGCTTTTAATGCCAGCTAATGATCTATGTCTGACTTGATTGCTGTCATATTGTCTTAGTTACGACATTTTTGATATATTATATATGTGTGAACTATGTTGAGTATATGATGCATTCCAAGTGTTTGTTGAAATGATTGAATGAACATGAAATTATGATTTGTGCTTGTCATGACTGTAAACTTAGGATTCATGTTTGTCATTGGAATTACGATCACTTTGTGTAAGGATTTGCCATAATATATGTCGTAACTAATCTAGTTTATGTATTTGGTATTGTGTAGGCTAAGTGTTTGATTAAATGTCTGAATAAGAAATTGTTGATGATTTGTATTTAATAAGGGCATTGAGATATGATTCTCAATTACCTTATCTATATGTATAGCTTCCTTCATGTAATCATAATTCCAATTACACAATTTATGGATGAAATGCAAATACTTGGTAACATGTTCAATGTGTTTGATAAAATGCTCAAAATGAGAATTGTATTTGAATTGCTTGTTAAATGCTGTTATGATTATCACATGTGTCTGCCTATTGCACTTGAGTAAGTTTGGGGCCATCACCTGGCCCAGGCAATCGGTAAAAATTCCTGTTTAAGTGGCGGAATTAGTCTTACCACATTTGATACGTTCAGTGAATCTGGGTAGTACGATGATTATCGATAGTGGTTAGGCTGCGTGGAGTGCTTATGAGCTCCATGTCGATTAATTCAGCGTGCCCTCATACCAATCGAACTTATCTAACAAAATCGACTAGCCTATTGTGTGTTTACCATGTATGGACATCCCTGCTTGAATTTAATGTACCACTTACCAATGTAAAGACCCGTTTCAACCATGGTACCTTGATCCGTTAAGACTCATGATCCGGGCATGGTGGTATGGGACACCGTGTTCGATCTGCCGGTCTACGCCAAGGTGATCAGCCACCCCGTAGTGACCAATGAGCAATACAGACTCGTAAGCCGAGCATGGTGGTATGGGACACCGTGTTCGAGTTGTCGGCCTACACCGAGGTGATTAGCCACCCCGTAGTGACCGCGAGTATAAACTTTGAATTTGCCTATCCTCTGATTTTCATGGGGAGTGATGACCTTACAACTTACTTATCGTATGTGTTTAACTAGGCTTGACGACCTTAGATGGATCTTTTGTTAGGGTGAGTGTTATAAAGGGAGTTACCCTGGCTTCTCCAACCTGTTGTATGAATAAGCTTAATTAAGTACTTGGCTAATATAGTCATGCATCGCATTGCATTAGTTAGGATTGTGCTTTTGGCATGGAAGGTGCACTTGAGGGTGATTGTCATATGCGATACAGTGTCGGCTTCGCTTGTTGAGGGAGCTTTGGATGTGAGGGCATGTATCATTACTTGCTTCCATTCCTACATTAACAAGAGTAGTTAGGAAGTGATTGTCATGTTGCTTTATCATTATTGCTTGATTGAATTGATAACATGTTAACCTTTACCTTATAGTACCACTAAGTTGAATACTCACTCCCACTCTGGGACGGTGTTTTAAAACACCAACTAGACACTCGTTTAAATGTAGATGATGATGAAGCCAATGCGGCAGAGTATGATTTCATAGAAGAGGAGGAGGAATTCTCCTATGTACAGCTCTCAGGTGGGTTTATGTAGGCATAGAGCTACGCCGTCGGGATTACAGGGTTATAGAATAGATGAACACTTTATATTTTGATATTTTATAAATTTTGAAACAATACATGTAAATATTCAACCCAGTTACATACTTACACTCTGGAGTTTGTAAATCACTTACTCGTTCAATCACGCATGTTTCAGTCTTTCGCTCACTTAAACTAATCGCATCCAGAGTATAGTATGATGTTTTGGTATAACCCCACTCATGTTTAGTACATTAATATGGACAACATTTAAACATCATTATCCATGTTGCATAAGTGATGCGTTGGATCTCGGGGGTTGAGCTTTGCTCGACCCTCAAAATTCGGGGCACTACAGGTTCACTTCATGCATGTTTTGCTCGGGACTAGCAAAATGCTGGTTGGGGAGTGTGTTGAGTGTCAAATATTACATATTTTCCCCAATTTATATCTTGATTTTATGAACATGATAATGTTTAATGGTATATTTTATACATGTCTGAGTTGCAAGATGAATCTGAGAGCTTGGATTGAAAAGAATGTTAAAAACATGGATTTGATGCTCAAGAATCACCAAGGCAAGGGATGGATCTTACGAGACCAAGATTGAAGAATTCACATACCAAAGATCTAAGGAAACCAAGTAAAGAATGAAGAGAATTGAAGATTTGAAGTGAAGAAAATGAATTCGCGTGAAATTTGACTAGCCTAAGCTCTGGTTTAACTAGCCCAAGTTCTAGTTCGACTAGCCCAGAAAACTTCGGCTCGAACTCTAACAACATTATCTTTCAAATCCATGTGAACTTTGACTGGTCGAAGATTTCACTTGACTAGTCAAAGATGACTCTCGACTAGTCAAAGATTTCTATTGACTAGTTGAAGGTTACGCAGCTTTTGCTTAGACTGTGTAAATTTGAGGCAGTTTCTGGACTTTTCCAACTTGATGTGAAAGTTAGAGTTCCCCAAATATAAATAGGAGTTCTTATGATGCTCTAAAACATTTCTAGGGTTTAAGGAGTAGAGTAAAAGGGTGGAGAGCCGCCCCCAAGAGTTTTCTTCTTCTTCCTTAGTTTATTTTTATGCTTTCCGTAGGATATTTTTGTTTAATCATGTCTATGGTTAACTAAACCTCTTAGCTAGGGCTAAGAGGTGAAACTTGTAACGTGATTATGATGTTTACTTTGTTTTGATTCCTTTTTATGTTGAACTTCATTGAATTCTAATTTGATTTTAAGGAATATTTTCAGTTTTCTATGGTTCGTTGTGACTTAAATTACAATAGACGCTACGATAGCTTTGAATATGTTCTTTTCATATTTGAGATTTTGGGATTGGTAAATCCTATTGTTCACCATCATCTCCTGGGTATGGTAGGGTGATGGAATCCCTTACAATCGTTACAATCCTTATCCATTGAGAATTAGGTCAATGAAAGTTCATATTTGATTTAATTGCTATATTTTCCAATTGGATAGGATAGGACTCCAATTCCAATTGTGTTACTTGAATCAAGTAAGGTAGCATCTTAATTGCTACAAGTGGATCCTTGAAACCCTAGTTCCCACCTTTGAATTTACATGTTTCAATTACTTCCTTCACAATTAATCTTTAAAAATTATTCGGATTTAGTTTTAGATCTTCTTCTTCTTCTTCTAATCCTAATTACATTTAGAAACATACAAGTTTAGTCCCTGTGGATTCGACCTTGGTCTCACCGAGATTATTACTACATCCCGACCCTACACTTGGGGTTGTGAACAGTGTCCGCCACTTACGGCTTACTGGTAGTGGAGTGAGGTTCATCGTATTCAAATTTGAGTTATTGAAGGGGAGTTCGGATTTTGGTGCTGAAATTATGGTAATGACCACTTTAATAGAAGTGGGAATACGCCAAGATGTCCTAGAGGGGGTGAATAGGACTTTTTAGAATTTTATGATGATTTAAAACCTATCCCTGAACTAATATGCAAATAACAGGATTTCTTCAATGTAACTCTAATGGCTTCCAAGCCAAATAGATGATCCAATCATAAGACTATTCAAAACATAAACAAGATGTATAACATAGTTCATGATGGATGTGACTGTGTGAGATGTGATTCTAATTAGTTATAGGTAATCATGAACATACATTATGAGAACATTCAGAGAAATCACACAAGCACTAAAAGTAAATAGCAATCCCAAACACTGTTGTTTTTATAGTGGTTCGACTACATGTCTACTCCACTTCTGGCGTACGCACTCTACCCTTTGTGTGTACCGGATCTCACTAACGGAGGTTTCAAATCAGGTTCACCTCAAACTAGTATAACCTACACAAGGCTGACTCTAGGACCTACACAAGGTACCTAACATGTCTTCATGAGACACAAGTTTATGTCCCACACAGGAGAAAGGGTTAACACACAACACCTAGATTTTAGGCCACACAGGCCAAGGATCCACACAAGGAACCTAGAATTTATGCCCAACATAAGAACAGAGGTCAACACACAACACCTAGGTTTTAGGCCACACAGGCCAAGGATCCACACAAGGAACCTAGAGTTTATGCTCCTATGAGCAAGAGTCAACACACAACACCCAAGGTTTTAGGCCACACAGGCCAAGGACCAACACTAAGGACCTAAAGTTTATGCTCTCCACAGACACATAGCACCCCCACGTACTCTCCCGTCGAAGGCCTCCTATGAGGACTTGAAAGGGGTGAGAATCACCTGTGACCCAATCCCACACAAAGGAATGATCAGCAGGGTCTCTGGACTCTGATGACTTACAAATAAGTAGATGAGCCTCGTTAATCACGTTGATGAAGATCTCCTCCTTGTTGATGAAGATTCTTCAGCTCCCTTGATCTGCAACACTTGAAGATGTACTAATAAAGTGACAGGTTGGGTCAAGGGTATGTTGGAATCCCACTCTAATAAATATTTTCCTATTTTAGAGAAGGAGTGATTCCAAGCATCTAAGCATTCAAGGTATCCCAGCTCAATGATTTGCCATTAAGGTAGTAGCTGGTTGATCCTTGAATGGGGAAGTTCATTTTTCAATCCACTTTATTAAATATTAATGATGAGAGTGGGTTGAGGGATGAACTTCCCAGAGAAAAAGATCTTAGGGTAATTAGTATGCAACACTCTCTCAAGGCTCTCTCAGTTTTTCTCACTTTTTCAACCAAAGGCAAGCTCTCATTAAATAGGCAAAAAGTTGCAACAAAAATAAAACAGTCATATTTTTGACAGATTTCGATATCATCGAACAGGCTTCGATATCATTGAGTGTATACTCTCGATAACATTGAATGGCCACTCAATGCCACAAACTCAATCTGTCAAATGCTTTTGAACCTTTTTGCCAACTGATCGAGGATATCGAACATGCTTCGATGTCATCAGATTTCGAACTCCAATTTCATCGACCCATGATTCGATTTCTCGACATTTGAAAACTTGAGAGCAGACTTGCCTTTGGAACTGAACAGGCGTCGATATGATCGAGCATTCCTCGATATCATCTGGTTTTGAATATCGATTGTATTGATACCAATTTTGATTCATCGATCTTTTCAAGGAATTTTCCTATAAACTCGCTGGACAGTTTTGTGTCCTAATTCGATGACATTGACCTGGTCTCGATATGATCAATCTTTAAATATCGATATCATCGAGTGATTCTCGATACCTCAAACATTTAGTTTGATTTTCCTTTCAAGCTTGTTGGACATGGACTTATCCACTTTCGATTTCATCGAATCATTCTAGATGTCATTGAAGTTTGAATTGCAATGATATCGAGTCTATCTCGATTCCTCGAATATTTCAGTTGATTTTCCTTTGAAGTTTGCTGGACACAGATTTGTCCATATTCGATGTCATCGAACCTTGCTCAATGACATCAAAGTTTGAATTCCGATGTCATTGAAGCTTGTTCGATTAATCGAGCAATGTCAGAATATTTTTCAAGAAGATTTGCTGGACAATGCTCTAAGTTCTTCGATGTCATCGACTCGCCTTTGATGTCATCGATTACTGATGTTCGATGTCATCTAAGATATGTTCGATTCATCAAATATTCTATCCAAATACTTTGTGGTTGGTGGACACAAAAGTCTTATTTTGATGTCATTCAATCCTGTTCGATGGCATCGAACCTGATTGTTTGATTTCATCGACTTAAGCTCGATGTCATCGAACTAAGTAGAAAACTTAGAAAATTTTCCTGATAAGAATTAAGTTTTCAGACTTTTAACTCCTATGTTGTTCTAAGGCCTTTAAGGATTCTTTTACCTGGGTGTTTTGGGTCATGGGATGTGAGGTTTAATTTACCTGTGATGAGCTCAGAAGACACATTTGGTTGTGGTAGACACTTGAATGATCTTCTTATGGGGCTCACTTGACTCATCAACTTAACCTACACGCTAATTGACAAACCAGGGCACTTTAGAGTGCCTCAAACTTAGGGACTTGGATATTGTAATGAAAAGCAAGACTAGATATAAGATATCTAAATGGAATCGACACATGCTTTGGCTGCAAACGAAATTGAATAATGACATAACAGATCAAAGAAGGTAAACAAATACGAATACTTGTGACAATGGCATGGAGGACACGAAGCACGAAGGGAGTAAGATTAGTCTTATTCCTAGTTCTAGATATAAATTAGATGTAAAAATGCAATGCAGGATGCGATATTTAGGAAATAAGTTATTGGAGGGCAAGGCATTATCGGACCGCCATTTTGCATTAAAACCACACAATGTCCTTGTAATCAACTGTTTTTCAGTGTTATTCATTTTCTCTGAAAGTAATACGATTGGTATTCCATCATCTGCTATGTCAATGTCCATTAAAGAAGAGATAATGGAAAGTGTCATAATGATTGTCTCTTCCAAAAATTTAATTGAGAATGATAAATCTTCAAGAGAGACATCACAATTGGAGACAAACATGCCTTGTACAATGGACCAGTAAGCCGTCTCACCCCAATGCAAAATTTTTTCCAATTCAACCTCGAAAAGGATTTCAATAAGACCAAAACGAGCAACATGGTCTAAATTTATAGATTTTTTCAATAATAATATTTCTCGTGAGGAAATCCCGAAGATTTTTCAAGTCATCCTCCAGTGAATGCAACAATCATACACTAAGAGGGATGGATCAGGAAGATGAACCAACTCTTGACTTATGTATAGTTCGTTTAACTCTTGGTTCTATCTTTAAAGCATAAGAAAAATTTCAAGAAAAATGTAAGGGAAAATGTAGATAAGATTTTGAAGAAAAGCCAAGAAGGAAAGGGTTTCAAGATGAAGAAAAACTACACAAACTTGAAAATCTAAGAATGGACAAAATAAAACTTGAAGGAAATTGAAATAAAATCACTTACAAGAGATTTGGGTTGATGGGTTGGTTGAATGGAGCATCGGCTAGCCTAAGAAGAAGAAGTGGAGAATGAAAAAATTTGGGGTTTTTCCCCTTTTTGTTCAATCGGCGCGAACTTCGGCTAGCCAAAGCATATGCTCGGTTGGCTGAATTTTTCGGTCAATAATGGGTTGGCCGAAAAATCCCCAAAAATTTTGATCTTTAATTTTTTTTACTTTTATTTTTATTTTTCTTTTTTCTTTTCATGCATTTCTTAATTATAAATAAATATAAAAATAAATGCAAGGAAAAGAATAATCATTTAACAATACGCAGTCCAATATCATGCTTTCGATTTGAAAATTTAACACTATCAAGTGGCTTATTTAATATATCTACAAGCTAGGTCTCAGTTTGAATGTATTCCATCATGATAGTCTTATCTTCAACTAATTCTCGAATGTAGTGATATCTTATGTCAATATGTTTTGTACGAGAATGTTGAATTAGATTTTTAGAGATATTTGTTGCACTTGAATTATCGCAATATAAGGTCATCGTATCTTGCAAAATTTCATAATCAGCTAGCATTCTTTTCATCCACATTAACTGAGTGCAAGCATTCCCTGCAGCAATATATTCAGCTTCTGCAGTGGAAATGGATACTAAATTTTATTTCTTGCTAAGCCATGATACTAAGCAGTTTCCAATATAGAAACATCCACCGCTGGTAGATTTTCTATCATTTACATTACTTGCCCAGTTTACATTAGTATAACCTGCGATTTGTACAGACGTATCATGTGGATACCATAGACTAAGTTCGCAGAACTTGTGACATATTTTATTATCCGTTTAATAGAGGATAAGTGAGATTCTTTAGGATCTGATTGGTATCTTCCACAAATGCCAACGTTGAATGAAATATCAGGTCTACTAGCAGTTAAATAAAGGAGACTACCAATCATACTGCGATATAGTCGATAGTTTACACTTTTACCTGATTCATCTTTTGAGAGTTTAAGAATTGTACTCATAGGAGTGTTAAAATTCTCACCATTTTCAAAACCAAACCTCTTTACAAGGTTCAATGCATATTTGGTCTGAGAGATGAATATGACATATTCAAGTAGTTTGACTTATAATCCAAGGAAATAGTTTAGTTCGCTGACCATACTCACTTCAAACTTGGATTTCATAAGATCTGCAACTCAATAAATAAATTAATGCACGTAGATCCACAGATAATATCGTCAACATAGATTTGAACAATAAGGATATCATCATTATATTTCTTGACAAACAGGGTTTTGTTAATATTACCCATAATAAAATTATGACTAAGATAGAATTTAATCAATTTTTCATACCATGCTCTGGGAGCTTGTTTTAAACTATAAAGAGCCTTTTTAAGATGGTAGATATGATCGGGAAGTTTGGGACCTTTAAAACCCTTTGGTTGTTCAACATAAACTTCCTCATTTAGATCACTATTTAAAAAAGTACTTTTTACATCCATTTGATATATTTTGAATTTTTTATTGATATATTTTGAATTTTTTATGACATACAATGAAAATAAATAATATGATTGATTCAAGATGTGCAACAAGTGTAAAGATTTCATAGTAATCAACATCTTCAATCTGAATATAACCATGTATAACCAGTCATGCCTTATTTCTAATAATATTCCCCATTTCATTAGTTTTATTTTTAAAAATCCACTTGGTTCCAATCACATGTTTGTTGAAAGGTTTGGAAGCTAAATACCATATATTATTTCTAACAAATTGATTTAATTCATCTTACATGGCATTTATCCAACTCTCATCAGCGAGTGCCTAATTTATATTACCCGGTTCAATTTGGGAGGTAAAACAGACATGATTGCATAATTTTCAAGTTGTCTTCCGGTCTGAGGGTTACTAAGTATTTGATTAGTCGGATGGTCTTTGACTAACCTTAACTCAGCATTATCAGATTTAGATGAAGATCCAGGTAGATTAACCAAGTTGATATCATCATCATCTTAATCAAGACTGGGTGTGATCGATTGATCATCTATTAATACATTTATTGATTCTTGTATAACCCCAGTTCCTTTGTTAAGTACTTGGTATGCCCGATTATTTAGAGCATAGCCTAGAAATATTCCCTCATCACTTTTGGCTTCAATTTTTTTCAAATTTTCACGGTCACGTAAAATAAAACATTTTCTTCTACATGTTCGAAAATATTTGACAGTGGGCTTTTTATTAAACCATAGTTCATAGGCTGTTTTATTTTTAATTGTTCTAATGTAAACACGATTATTTATATAACATGAACTACTAACAGCTTTAGCCCATAAATATTTAGGTAAATTCATGCTATTTAGCTATTATATTAGCCATTTCTTGTAAAATTCTATTTTTTTTTTCTTTTAGCAACCCCATTTATCTGAGGTGTTTTTGGTGCAGAAAATTCATGCAGTATTCCATAATCATTGCAATATTTCTCAAAATTGCTATTTTTGAATTCAGTTCTATGATCACTTCTAATTTTGACCATAGATAACTCTTTTTTAGTCTGAATGCATTTTATAAGTTTTCTGACTTCGTCAAGAGCATCTAACTTTTCTCTTAGAAAGGCTACCCAAGAATATCTAGTGTAGTCATCCACTACAATCAGAAAATATCTCTTTTCACCTTTACTCCCCTTTCTAGTTGGTCCGACTAAATCCATATGGAGAAGTTCAAGAGGTCTAGCCGTGGCTAATGAGTTTACTTTCTTTTGACTACTCCTTATTTGCTTGCCTATTTGACAGGTGCCACATACTTTTTCTATCTTTTTCAGTTCGGGTAGGCCACGTAAGTGATATCTTTTGCTCAATTTATATAGATCTTAATAGTTTTCATGTCTAAGACGATGATGCCATAGTTCAGTGTCGTCTATTTGGACCATGTAGTATGAATGGTTCGTTGAGCAAGAGTCATCAATTATATAACAATTTTCAGAAGTTTTGTGACCATTTAATATTACAAATCCTTTCTCATTAATTTTCTCACATTCATGATCTGAAAATTTTACGCTATGTTTATTATCACAGATCTGAGATATGCTCAGAAGATTATCTTTTATCCCTTCAACATATAAAACATTACCTTGACCAACAATCTTGCAGTTGCTTCCATATCAGAATGTAACCAATATGCTATTTATTTGGTTGATGTTTGAGAGTATAACCTTATCGCCTGTCATGTGTCTCGAACATCCACTATCCAGGTACCATCTTGAATGGCTACTTGCTTTGAAAGCTGTGTAGATTACAAGACACTTAACCTTTGGAACCTATTTCATTACAGTTATAGGTTTAGGAGGATCTCTTGCTTTATGATGCGTTTGGGAGTTAGGATTTCTCTTGTTTCTATATACTCCAGTCTTACCAGAGTTGGATTTCAATAGCTTTTTAAGCAAGTCCATAATTTTATCTATTAAAAGAGGATTTCTATTAGTATTCCTTTGATATTTGTGGTAGTTGACTATATATATATATATTATATTATATTAGTGGCTTGAAAAGGCTTTCAATTTTTGAAGTCATTCCTTTCATAGTATGACTCTTTTAGAGTATCTTCTTTAGAGTTCGAGGATTCTCCTTTTACAAAGATAAGAGTAGGATCCTTAGATTTCAAAGAGTTATTTTTAATATAACCTAGTCTAGACTTGTCACCACATTGCATATATGGGGTTAATAATTTTTTAAGTTTCTAGTCACCTTGGGTATATTTCCAAGTGTCCTTTGAACAATGAAGGGAGAAAACTTTAAGTTTTAATTTCTCATTTTCAAATTTAACTTTTTACAATTCAGAAATCATTAAACTCAAATATAACTTAGTCTTTTCAAAACAATCAAAAAATGAGATTTTTCTAAAACAACTTTTTCAAGTTCTAATTGTAGTTTAGCATAAATTTCTTTTCGAACTTTCAATTTAGCCGCAATCTTGCAAATTTCTTTGTATAGAGCATCATATGCATCTTGAAGATCTTCTTCATTTTCAGAGTCACTTCTTGGAGTTTCATAATCAGACATATCATTGTTATCTGAAGAAGTGATTCTGGCCGAAAACTTGTTCACTCCCCAAGTATAGGGTTGTGATGTAGTAATAAACTCTGTGAGACCGAGGTCGAATCCCAAGGGACTGGAACTTGTACGTCGTCTGAAACTAAATAGAACTAGAACTAGATTAAGATGAAATTTAAATCAAATGAAATTTAGGGAATAATGGTAAAATACTAATTTAAAACCTAAAGAATTCAGGGAAAGGAAACTAGGGATTCAGAGGATCCACTTGTAGAGATCAAAGAGATCTTATGCCTGTTTTAAGAATTCAACTGGACTTAGAGTCCCATCTTCATCTTCATCCAGTTGAAGGGTGTAACCATAAAAATCAATTGAACTTCCTTTGATATAGCTTTCAAGAGATGAAAGGTATATGAATTAGAATGGATTCCATCACCAAACCATGCCCATAAGACAAAGTAAACAACAGAATTAAACTAATTACCAACCAATCAACATGCTATCAAGGTTAGGAAGGGTACCGTCATCCGACCATGCCCAGGAGGGGACGTGGGCAGAGGTAGAGAGAGAGCAGAGTAATTTTATTTTATTTTATTTATTGTTTCTTCTTAGTACATTTGCATTTTCCTAGTTTGATTCGTCAATTTTTGAATTAGTTTCAGACTCTAATGATTCATCCCAAGTAGATATCATGCATTTTCTTTTAGATTTATCATTTATAGGGCATTTAGAAGCTAGATGCCCCTTTTCAAAACAGTTAAAACATTGGGTGTCTTTTATTTTAGATTTTTTAAATTTGAATTTCCTTTTCCTTTGTTAAGTGGTTTTTAAAAATCTGTTCTTTTCTTATTTTTGAAAATTCTATAAAAAATTTTTGCCAACATAGGTATATCATCTTAATTTTCTTCAATATCAGAATTTACATTAGAGTCCTTTGAATTAGAGTTAGAAGATTTAAGAGCAATGCACTTGATTTTAGGAGCTTTGAAATTCAGCTCGTAAGTTTGAAGAGAACCAACTAACTCCTCAACTTTTATAGTATCAGTATCCCTTAATTACTATATAGCAGTAACTTTCGAATTAAACCTATCAGGAAGTGATCACAATATTTTTGCACTAACCTCGCTTTCAGGGATTCTATCTCCAAGACCCCACATGGAATTTACTATGTCATTTAGTTTCGTATAGAAGTCCATAAAAGACTCATTTTCTTCCATATGAATTTTCTCAAATTTGGTTGTGAGGATTTAGATCTTAGATTTTTTGACAATGGTAGTTCCTTCATGTGTCATTTCAAGAATATCCAATGCTTATTTAGTTGTATTGCATGAAATGATTCTTTTGAATTCATCTGGCAATAGAGCACAAGTTATTGCAATCAAGGCCTTTGCATTTACACTAGTTTCACTTTTCTGAACAGTAGTCCAAAAAGTGCATGCTGTTTCTTTTATTGATATGGTTCGATCATCAACTACTACTTCCATCACATGAGGGATCCATTTAGTCACAGTGGCTTGCCACACACTTTCATTAATGGATTTAAGGAAGATCTTCATCCTGGCCTTCCAATATGAATAATTAGAGTCATCACAGGGAGGTGCATGGTAATGGATAAGCTTTCAAAATTTGAAATATTATAGCTTTGGATCTAACTCAAGAAGGTAAATATAAAAAATAAAAATAAAAAGAGCAATCCACTTTGATACTACTTAAAAAGGAGAACTAGCGATGTTCTAGAGAGGAGGTGAATAGGACAATGCCAAATAATTAAAATAAATGCGAAATATATAAATAGTACAAAAATCTCAATCGACTGAGTATTAAAACCTTGATTCTAAATGATTCATAGGACGACCTTCACCTAAAATATCAGGCAAGACAACCTTATTTCACGAATGTCTTTAAAATCAATACAAGCAAGAAAGTATAAAATGATTACAACATTCACCACAGGAATGAAAATAAATAACATCCACCCACCAAAAAAATAAAGCATTCACCATAAGGCATAAGGAGTTATAGTGGTTCGGTGCTTAAAACAACAACACCTACTCCACTCCTAAAATTACTACCCTCGTAATTTTGACTTTCACTATAATATGGTTTTCATATGTTGACCTTAACAACCTAACACAGTTCCTAATGATTTTCACAAGCTATCATAATAAAAATCCCTTTTATGATTTTGACAGGCTATCACAAATAAAAACCCCTTTTATGATTTTGATGGCCTATCACAAATAAAAACCCCTGAGATTTTCACAAGCTATCTCAGACAAACCTAAAATGAAATAAGTTGTAAAATACTTATCTTCAAATGTAGGTTCGAAGACACAGCAAAAGCTTATAGCAGAAGAACTTTTTTCTTGAACATAGAGGAGGCAATATTCGCTCGAACAGAAAGAGTATAGGGTTCTATAAATTTTAGAAATGAAAAACCTAAATGCTACTTAATTCAATTTACTTTAGATCTCAAAGAGAGTATAAAATACTCTTTAAAATAAGATTGAAATGATATTGAGAAAAGGGAATTGAATAAGCTAAAATATAAATTATAAATACCACACAGATAGCTTGCCGAGGACTTGAGTTTCTGTCTCTCTTGAAAAAGGTTTAAAGTGATTTTTCATTGTACTTTAGAATGAGAGAAAGCTACTATTTATAGCCAAAGATATTGGAAATTTGGCTAGCTGAAGAAAGGCTTCGGCTGGTCAGATTCTATTGGATTTGATCAAACGGCTATTGAATCGTGTGGGAAAAGATCTATCCAAAATTTGATTGACTGAATTTCACAATTTGGTTGGCTGAATTTGTGTAAAAATTAAAAGTTTGCATTGCTAGAATTTGACCCGAACTCACTCGGGCTAGCCGAATTTCAAGTTTAGGCTAGCCGAACCATAACTTAGGCTGGCCAAATTTTCGACGAAATTTGTTATTTTGCCTGGGCTTGAAGTTAAGTTAGCTGAGGAAGTTAGGCTGACTGAATTCTGGTGCAAAAACACTCTTAAAATCCAAGTTTAATGACTTTTTGAAAGTACCTAAACCTAAGGTCATTCTAGGGTTATACCACCTGTGTTTTAACAAATATAGATAGCTTCCTTCCTTTACCTCTTGTTTTAGTTTGTGATCTTGATCCTTATTGTGTTTAAGAAATTAGGTTGTCCTACTATAAACATTTGTTTTTGGTGTAAGGTTGTCCTTTGAATAAGGTTTGAATTAATTTCTCAATACTATTACAATTGAGTTCTTTGATTTGTTCTGTTTTATTTGATATTTCAGTTCATTATTTTTTAATTTGGCATAGTCTTATTCACCCCCCCTTCTTTTAAGATTGAGAGCTCGCCCTTTTCAAGTAGTATTAGAGCTAAGTTACTCATTTGCTTGGAGTAAATTCCTTAAGTTTATCGATCTAGAGCTTGTGTTATGTCAAATTTTGATAGCTTGTCTATTACTAGGCCACCACCTTTTAATGGCTCAAATTATTCTTATTGGAAAGCCAGAATGAGGATTTTCTTGAAATCCATTGATGAAAGCATGTGGCAAGCCACGGTAACCAAATGGAAACCACTTGTGTCTGAGGTTCTAGGCAATGATGGAACCAAGTCCATTAAAGAATCTCTTATATTTATTAAAGGAGAATCCTCAAACTCAAAAGGAAAGAGCTTGCGAAATAATAACCAAAACAAATTTAAAAATTCAAAACCCTATCGAGTTTCTAAAGTCAATCCTAATAACATCAGCTTTAGAAATCAAAGTTATAACCCCTTAGCCGAAAAAATAGTGAACTTACTCAAAGAGCTTCTCAAATTTAATTCTAATATCAAAGTTGATAGACAGAGAAATTTCAATTCTACCAAGCCAAGGAAAACCAATACTACTCCTAAACCCAAAACGATAATGAAATGGGTTCCTAAAGTTACTTGTCTTGTTACCCACACTGCCTTCAAGGCTTATAGTCATTTAAAGTGGTACCTAGATAGTGGTTGTTTAGGACATATGACAGGTGACAAAGATATATTCACCAACTATAAAGAAATGAATGATGACTCAGTTACTTTTGGTGATGGAAGCAACTGCAAGATTATTGGCCAAGGTACTGTACAAATTTCTAACCTTCCTCCTTTTGAAAACATCTTATATGTTGAAAGTCTTAAGCACAATCTTTTAAGTATATCTCAAATCTGCGATAACGAACATAGTGTTAAATTTACTAATTAAGGATGTGTGATTTCAAATGAGAAAGGTTGTGTGATATTAAATGGTTGTTGAACTTCTAAAAATTGTTATATCATTAATGAGTCTTGGTCATCTACATTCTCATGTTACATGGTCCAAACAGATGAAACTAAATTATGACATAAACGCTTTGGACATGTTAACTACCGAAATCTCTATAGACTAAGCAAAATTGATCTTATTAGTGGTCTACACAAACTAAAAAAAGTTGATAAAATATGTGGTGCATGCCAGATTGGCAAACAAACTAGGAGTAGTCGCAAGAAAGCGAACTCCTCTGCCACATCCAAACCCCTTGAACTTCTCCATATGGATCTAGTTGGACCAACCAGAACAGAGAGTAGAGGTGGTAAGAAGTATTTTCTGGTTATTGTTGATGACTTTACCAGATTTACGTGGTTAGCATTTATGAGAGAAAAATCTGAGACTCTCGATGAAGTAAAAAAGACACTAAAATGAATTCAAACTGAAATAGAAATGAATGTTATTAAGATCAGAAGTGATCATGGTATTGAGTTCGAAAATAGAAATTTTGAGAAATACTGTACCAACATGGCATATTGCATGAGTTTTCCACTCCTAAAACATCTCAACAAAATGAGGTTGTTGAAAGAAAGAATAGAGTGCTAAAAGAGATGGCCAATGTTATGATAATTAGCATGAAGTTACCCATAAACTTGTGGGCTGAAGCAGTAAATACTGCATGCTATATTATAAACTGTGTGTATATAAGAAAATCTAAAGATAAAATAGTTTATGAGTTGTGATTTAATAAGAAACCAACTGTTAAATACTTTCAAATTTTTCGAAGCTACGTGACTGTGAACATTTGGAGAAGTTTGAAGCTAGAAGTGATGAAGGGATATTCTTGGGTTATGCTCTGAATAGTCAAGCATATCGTGTTCTTAACAAGAGAACAGGTGTAATTGAAGAATCTATTAATGTTGTAATTGATGATCACCTGAACACACCCACATCTAGTTCAGAAGATGATAAAGTCAATTTAATTGAGAAACCTGACTCATCGTCTAGTCCAGTCAATACTGAACTATGATCAGTTAAAGATCATCTTACTGATCTAATATTAGAAAATCCTCTCACTGGTGTGCATACTAGAAAACAATTAGAAAACATTTGGAATTACGTTTGCTTTAATCCTCAAGTTGAACTAGCCAACGTAAAAGAAGCGCTTACTGATGAAAATTGGATTGTTGCCATGTAAGAAGAATTAAATCAATTTGTTAGGAATGATATTTGGTATTTGGTTCCAAGACCATCTGATAAACATATAATTGGAACCAAATGGATTTTCAAAAAAAAAAATTTGATGAATTGGGAAATATAATCAGAAACAAGGCTAGACTGGTTGTACAAGAATACACTTAAATAGAAGGAGTCGA
Organism: Magnolia changhungtana; assembly: GCA_030180095.1. NCBI lineage: Eukaryota > Viridiplantae > Streptophyta > Magnoliopsida > Magnoliales > Magnoliaceae > Magnolia > Magnolia changhungtana. The sequence goes on from JASAUF010000294.1 coordinate 2,012,668, forward strand.
TTATGATGAAACCTTTGCTCCAGTAGCTCGTCTTGAATCTATCACATTATTTATATCTATTGTTTACTTAAAAAAGTTCAAGATATATCAAATGGATGTTAAAAGCACTTTCTTAAACAGTGATCTACATCAAGAGGTCTATGTGGAACAACCTAAGGGCTTTAAGGACCGTAAACACTCTAATCATGTATATCGCCTTAAAAAGGCTCTTTACGGTATGAAACAAGCTCCTAGGGCATGGTATGAAAAGCTGACTAAGTTCTTACTCAATCATAATTTTGTTATGGGAAGTGCTGATAAAATTTTATTTGTTAAAATATATAATGAACAAACTAATTATACAAATATATGTTGATAATATTATCTATGGTTATACATGCACTAACCTGTCCGTTGAGTTTGTAGAGCTTATGAAATCCAAGTTTGAGATGAGTATGGTTGGAGAATTGTACTACCTTCTAGGCTTGCAGGTTAAACAGCTAGAAGATGGTATCTTCATTTATCAAACCAAGTATACTTTAAATTTTGTTAAGAAATCTGGATTTGAAAATGGTAAGAAATTCGATACTCCTATGAGTACGAATCTCAAACTTTCAAAGGATGAATCAGGTAAAAGTATAGACTCTCGATTATATCGCAGCATGATTGGTAGACTCTTATACTTAACTACAAGTAGACCAAATATTGCATTCAGTGTAGGTATTTGTGCTAGATATCAATCAGATCTAAAAGAATCACATCTTATTGCTGTCAAACGCATTATTAGATATGTCACAAGAACTGTTAATTTAGGCCTCTGGTATCCGCATGATACAAATATTCAATTAGCTGGATATACAGATGCTGATTGGGTAGGGAACATTAATGATAAAAAGTCTACTAGTGGTGAATGTTTCTATGTTGGGAATTGTTTAGTTTCCTGACATAGTAAGAAACAGAGTTCGGTATCATTATCCACAGCTAAGCCTGAATACATTGCAGCTAGTAATGCCTATACCCAGCTTGTTTGGATGAAAAGAATGCTAAATGATTATGAAATTGTACAAGATATAATGATCTTGTATTGCGACAACTCTAGCACAATTAATATCTCAAAAAATCCTATCCAGCATTCTCATATGAAGCATATTGACATTCATTATCACTATATTCGAGAATTGGTTGAAGATAAAAGCATTTCTTTAGAATATATCCAGATAGAAAATCAGCTTGCTGACATTTTGACTAAACCGCTTAACAGGAATAGATTTTCTATATTAAAAATTGATATTGGTATGTGTAATTCAAATTAATTGAATTATGTTATTTTTGCATGCTTTAATTTTTATATTTTTTATGCAAAAAATTTAAAAATTTTTAAATAAAATTTATTTTTCAGTTGTCACAATCGGTCGAGCACGTACTTGACCAGTCGAGCCTCGACGGGTCAAGCACGTACTCGACCAGTCGTGGAGTGCGGTGGGTGTCTCTAAAAAGGGAAAATCACTTTATTTCTTCAATTTCTTCATCTTCCTCTTCAAGCCCTCTCTCGACTCGTCGAACTCATCATCATAGGATCACTGTAAGTGCTTCATTTTCAATTTCCTTCTAGATTTGGGCTATTGTATGCTTCTTTTACAACATTTTGTAGTCAATTTGGGTTTTCCATTCCATTTTTGAGATTTTAAGCTATAAAATCTGATCTCTTTGAAACACATCATCTATTTTTTATTCTCTCTATTGTAATCATCCTATGGATAATCGAACTAAGAAGAAAGCAACTCGTGGTTCTTCTTTAAGAGTAACTCCTCTTAGGGTTTGAACACTAAGGCCACCCGAGGAAGACCCGGAGTATGTGTGGGATCTTCGCAATACAAAAATCATTGTCGAAAGAACTGTAAATATTGATCATTTGGCTCCATTTCATCTTCTTCCCATCCTTACTGCTGTTGGTTGGGAAAATATTCTAAATTGGGGTGGACCGGCATACCGCTCAATTGCGCAAGGGATGTATGCATCTATCAGTGAAGCGTCTCTAGATAATCTAACTTTCTTTATCAATTTTAGAGAAGGGACAGTCCATGTCGATAAACATCTCATTTCAGGTTTACGGGACATTACTGTTAATGATGAAGGTATTCCTATACATACACTAGCTGATAGAATGTCTGAAACTGAAAAGTGTAAAATTACTAGTAAATTATGTCGGTTTGATGACGAATGGAGTTCAGGTAATGCCCTCTGTGCCAATCAAATGTTGCCCAAATACAGGGTTCGTCACCGTATCTTTATTTGCCAATGTGTATCCTAGGTTTGGGAACAAGGCCGAACTTATCTCCTTCATGTGTCGCATTCTCCATTCTGTCATGTCTGGCATACCCATATGTCTTCCTTCTATTATATGTTATATCATTATACAATTCTGTCTCCATCTTGGCCATGGTTATATACCTTTTGCTTATTTGATGACTACATTAGCACTTCATTGTAATGTGGTCATTCCGCCTGCTTAGGCACTGATAGCTGTTCTTCCATTCAATAACTCCAACATCAATAAGATGAACCTGGAGTATTTTCCTGGCCAACGTGATGAGGAGGATGTAGAAGTTGAAGAAGAAGACACTCTACCAGCAGACACTACAATGGAAGATATTTTTGATGAGTTGAAAACTGATGGTGAGGCGGATCCTGATTTTCAGCCGTCTCACTTTGATGAGCGCCTTCGCTCTTTAGAGGATAAGGTGGGTGAGTTAAAAATGTCACAAGTCAATCTGACTGAAAGTCACAAATCTTCAATGAAATATATGCAAAAATATTTTCATCGCATTACTAGGGGACTTCATCAGATTGAACCGTCCATTCCACCTACTTCTTCCTCAGGTTCTGACTAGTCTTTGATTTTATTTGTGTTAGGAATGTATAACTTTAACTTTCACTTTCTCTTGGATTGTATGACTTTATCTTAGATGACACTCTTTATGATTACTCTCTTTATGATACTCTTTTGATGCTACTCTACATCATATTTTGCTCTTAATCATATTTATGCTTCATTTTTGATTCTGTCCTCCTTTGTCAAGTTGTGACAAAAAGGGGGAGACACTTGTTATTTTATGGTTATGAGTATGATTAAATCATTTGCTTGTTATGGTAATGTTTAAATCAAATGCAATGTGAGTGGATTGTATATTTTGGATATATGTGTATTTGTTAATATAGGTACTCCACACAAGTCAAAGCTCAAACTGAGGGGGAGTAGATTGAGGGGGTGTAGATGTCATGAAAGAGTGTTGTGAATGAATGTGAAGTAGTGAAGTTTGTGTATTGTAATTTTCTATGTTTATTTTGTCACGAATTTGAGAAAGGGGGGGATTGCAAGTGCTGTGATATATAAAGCACCCTTAGTTGACAAATTTCGATGAGACAATACAATTTAGAGTGTGACTTATTCACAAGATGGAACGTTCACCTTCAAGAGGAACAAGATGGAAAGTTCACCTTTAAGATCATCATATAAAGTTTGTCAGTGCAAGACATGAACATAGTACTATAAGTTTGAGATCTTCTTCTACTTCAAGTTCAAGATCAAGCTACTATTTCAAGACCACTTCAAGTAGAAGATCTATTGAAGCTACTGAAGATTCAAGTAGTAACTTAAATGTCTAATATTTCAGGTATAAGTGACCCTAGAAAGACCCTAGACTTAGGCCCTTTCTTATGCAAATTATTCATGGGTTTTTATTCTTTGATTAGTCTTAAATTTGACTAGTCCAAGTTTAAGTTCGACTAGTCTAGGCTTTAGCTCGACTAGTCTAAGAAATGTTTCGAACAGTCCAAGATTCAAATTTAAATTTGGAAAGTTTCTGGTAGTTCCTTGACCAGTCGAGTACCTTGCTTGACCAGTCATGGAGACTTGCTCGACCAGTCGTGGGAAGCTCGACTCGAACTCTAACAACTTATTTTATGCTCCCTTGACCAGTCGAAGGCTATGCTTGACTAGTCAAGTAGGCCACTCGACCAGTCGAGCAAGCCACTCAACCAGTCGAAGGTCGGTTTTATCCAATTGTGTAGAAAAATTTGAAATTTTATTGATTCTTAGACCAGTCGAAGGAGACCTTAGACCAGTTAAAGGAACCATTTTACAGCTTGTAAATAGAGGTCTTTTCTCATTCCAAATCATTCAGAAAAGCTACAGAAAGCCTCCACTTTAAGAGAAAAGTCCCCGTCATTATCAAGCTATAGTCCGATAATTTTAGATCCTTTAATAGCTTATTTGTTTTTGTAATTCCTTGATCTTTGTTTTATAAATTTGATTTTTTTAAAGGGAGTTTGTACTATACTTTGTGAGATCTATGGAATTCAAACAAGTAGCCCAAGGTTTGAGATAATTTAAAATCCATTTAGAACCTAGAACCCTTAATTATGTTTATTGGACATTGAACATCTACACATCAAGCAAAGCGGTTCTATGGGCTACATCAAACAGTGTCTTCAAGAAGAAGATAAGTATTCATTGTTTATTTGTTTTGGGTTTTTGAGATAAGCAAGCAAATCTCTGTATTGGTTTTGACTAAGATCAGCCACAAAATCTCAGCACGGGGTTTTGATTGTGATAGCCCATTTGAAAACACAACTGTATAGGTTTTAAGGTGAACCTGAGAAAATCTTGATTATTAGTGAATGCCAATATCATGTGGGTTGTGATTATTAGGAGTGGAGTAGGTGTGGCTATTTGAGAATAGTTGGTGTATACACCGAACCATTATAACTCCTGGTGTTTTTTGGTGGATGATGTATGTGATGGATGTGTGCTGAATGTTTGTAATCTTTTCATGTACATGTGGTGAGTGCTTGTAATAGATAACTTCCTTCCTTTGCCTCTTGTTTTAGTTTGCGATTTTGATCCTTACTGCGTTCAAGAAATCAGGTTGTCTTACCATAAACATTTTGTTTTTGTTGTAAGGTTGTCCTTTGAATAAGGTTTGAATTAATTTCTCAATACTATTACAATTGAGATCTCTGATTTGTTCTGTTTTATTTGATATTTAAATTCATTATTATTATTATTTTAAAATTTGGCATAGTCCTATTCACCCCCCCTCTAGGACTGAGAGCTCTCCCTTTTCACTGTGATTTTCCTGTTGTATCAGATTCATGATCAAGTACCTTGCATATGATGTTCTTATAAAGGTAAGGTATCTAAGGTAATGGGAGTGGGTCGAATCTCCTATCAAAGGTTATGAGTGGATTTCCTAAGAGTTTCAACTAATGGATGTTCTAGATTATCACGGAGGCAGAGGATTTGCCAATGAGTTTGGTCTCTATACTCTCGAACAGGCTAGAGATCATGTTCGAAATAATAGGAGCTTTGAATGCTTATTGAAGTGAGGAATCACAATGAAAGAACATGAGTCTCGTGTGGATAGAGTCTAGGATGAGTGAGATAAACTTAGGATACACCAGAGACTCTGAAATGCCTAAACCCACACTTTTTCATAAAGTTATGGGTCCTATATTTATAAGGAGAAAGTCTCAATGGATCTAAAATGACTAGTTTTCGGTTCTATCGAGTGAGTTTTTGGTGGCACCGAATTGCAGTCGGTGGCACCGAAATATCACTCGGTGGTACCAAATTAGATCCTGAAGCTGATGGATGAAATTTGTTACTTTCAGTGGCACCGAAAATTTGTTCTTCGGTAAGAGTCGGTGGGACCGAAAATCCATTCGGTGGTACTAAATTATCTTTGATATGTTGCTAGACTGTTTTGGGCACTTTCGGTAGCATCAAAGGTGTCTTCGGTGGTACCGAAGGTGCCATTCGATGGCACCTTCTCTAACCAAATTGGAACAAATTTTCCTGTTTGAACTTTTGTCTAGCTATTCATTCAGTAACTTTGAACCTACCAAAAGTCAACATTATAATGATGGAAAATGTAGACTTAGAATGGGTTGAATAAATGATCCAAGTGGATTTTCCTATTTTAGTTAGGATCATCTATAGGTAAGATCAAGATCATAGAAGCTTCTTTGTACTTTGAACATGTAGCTTGGGCTTTTGCTCCAGTTGAATCGTCGGTCTTCATTTGCCAAGGACCCATCCAACTACTTGACACAACTAGTCACGTGATTGACAAACATGGGTACATGGTGAGTGCACTAATAATCTCCTTCTTTGTCAATTACGTGACAAAAAAAACCTAACCTAAGACATTGTCATGGCCCATACCAATGACATATCAAAACGATGAAAGATTACATATTAAAATACCAATTTACAACTCAAATCCTTGTAACACAATAACACAATAATATTGCTCCCTCGTAGTTTCTTCCATGATCAACTTGTAACAAGAAGGAACAAACTCTGCAGAACAAAAATCATTGTTTTGGTGGGTAGGTTTCTTCTCCCCCTTTTTGTCAGTCATTGGTAAAGATATACCAAGAAGTATGCCAATAACATAATAGATGATAAAATTTAGTATAGAGAAGAGAAGACACTCAATGCATCATAATGTTTAGAATAGAATAGCAGGAAATATATAAACATTATGTGACAAGATCATTTAAAAAAATATAACCACAGAGCAGATTAAATGTGTTTCGACAAGAAAACAAATGCATTCGATTTGGGGGATTTATTCAATGATAATAAAGAAAGAACAAGTGAACATTGATCACATTTATTCTGAGTTCATTTACATCCTCTGATTCCCTTGATTTTGACAACAAAATACAATTAATCAAAGTAGACAAGATAGTCTAATAGAAATTTCGGCAACATTCTGACGCTATTTTGGTAATCTCCTAGATACTTAGGAGGAATTGCTGAATCGACCAGCCAATCTCCAAGAAGATAGAATTTTCGGCAGCATTTCGGCGCTATTTCAGTCATATCCTAGATACTTAGGAGGAATTGCTAAATCGATCAGCCAATCTCGGGCTTGAAGTCGGCTCTGAGCATCCTTCCAGTCACTCTTCCTTGAATCTTCCTCAAAATGTGGAGCGGTCTTGTTAAACGGGCCTAAGAACTTGCCCAGAATGTAAGATTATGAGATTGCCACCATCCGATCATCTCGAAACTTTAAATAAAGCCTTGGGATCACGAATTAACCATACACGTCAAATTTCAGCTCCTGGATCCTTCCAGAAATAGCCAAACTGTTAAATTAGCCTCTAAAATCCTGATTTGCGTGGGTCGCGCAACAATGACTTCCATTGCACGGGTCGCGCAACAATGACTTCCGTTGCATGATCCGCGCAACAACACTTCTCTTTTCTCTTACCCGGTTGGTCGGGATTGCAAGCTTCCTTGTGCGGTTCGCGCAACCTCATTCTTCTTTGTGCAAGTCACGTAACAGGTAGATAGCGTAATAGGCAATCTTCCTTCCATGCGCGGTTCGCACAACGACATCTTTTCTTGTGCGGTTGGCGCAACTGCCAAGTTCCCTTGTGTGGTTCGCACAACTGCCAATCTCCTTGTGCGAGCCGCGCAACAACAACTCTCTCTCTCTCTCTCTCTCTCTCTCTCTCTCCTCTCTTCTTCTTCTTCTTCATTTCTTGGCCCACCAAAATGATCCAACCCTCCAAATGAAGAGGGGAGGGATATTTATAGGCCCCACCAATCTTATAGAGTGGTGATCACCACCACCTATCCCTTCACATATGGACATCTTTTCTTAAACCATGATGTCCACATAGCTCTCTTAAATGATGGTGTACAGTCTCTCTCCATTATAATGACACTTGTGCACCCCTTTTTACCAAAATACCCTTTTCAATGCCTTTTATTGAAATGCCTAAACTACCCCTAGACTTGGATTTTTACTAAAATACCTAAACTACCCTGGACATGGATTTTTACCAAAATACCCCCGACATGAAATTTTACCAAAATACCCCTGGACATGGACTTTTACCAAAATACCCCCGACATGAATTTTTACCAAAATATCCCCAGACATGATTTTTACTAAGATACCCTCAGACATGAAATTTACCAAAATACCCCCGGACATGGATTTTTACCAAAATACAAATTGTGCAACCCTGGAAAAGATCTGTATCATAAAATTCTCTGACCACTGCAATGAGATATTTTTTGTGCCTCAACGATGCCCCCTCGATCCTTCTTTGATTGATTCCTGAAATCAAATGGAGGATCGATCTTCCTCTGCCTGAAGAACTTGAATGAACTGCAACTGAAGGATGACTGGATGACCATGCTTGCATGGAAGACTGGATGATCGCGTTTGACCAGAAAACTTGAATGCTCATACTTGACCAGAAGACTGGAATGCTCATACTTGACCAGAAGACTGGAATGCTCATACTTGACCGGAAGATTTGAATGCTCGTGTTTGCATGAAAGGCTTGAATGATAACGTTCAAACAGAAGACTCGAACGATCATGCTCGAACGGAAGACTTAGATGATCACGTTTGAACGGAAGATTTGAATGATCACGCTTGAACGGAAGACTTAAATAATCACATTCAAATAGAAGACTCAAACGATTATGCTCGACCAAAAGATTTGAATGATTGCGCTCGATCGGAAGATTTGATTGTGCTCGAACAGAAGACTTGAATGATTGCGCTCGAACAGAAGACTTAAATGATTGCGATCGAACGGAAGATTTGAATGCCCTCTGCTAACAGTGTTGAGCAGATGCTTCACTAGAGAAGATAAAATTCTCTTTTCATCAAAACTTGCCACTGTAATAGCTATGACGACTTTGTCTTTGAGCAACTTGATCAGAGAACTATCTTTCAACAGCAACAGTCTCTTTGATCAATTCCCGTGACTTTTTTTTCTTCAATTCTGTGTCTAGAGAGTTGTTCCTTAATGCTATTCCTGCCACAACAACTTTTCGATTGTTTCTTTTATTCATGATCTGCATAACTCAAGCTTTTCAAATGATAATCTTTTCTACCAAATTAATCAGAATTAGTATCTCATTACATTATAATTTTTTCAATTTAGCTTTATGGAGCATTGATAATTTTAAAATATATTGAAAGCTTCTTCTCTTTTTTAGGCTGATTATGATATTCGTAATATGATAATGATTTAATCATTTCATCTTTGTGCTTTGTCATCGTGCTTCGCATTGCATTCTTTGTATTCTTTATATCGCGCACTTGGAGATGTCATCTCCAACTCTAAAGGTTCAACCGCTGAGTCTTTTGTTGAGTCTCTTCTAGTTTATGTTCCTTAGCATTTCTTCATTGACTTTTCCTGAGATCTTTGTTGATTCTGAAAAATAGACAAGACTTCTTTTCAATTTTCATTTAATAACTTTCCAAAGGACATAAAAGTTATTGATGATGATTCCACTTATTCTTTGTCTTCATTAGATCTGGTACTTGAAATCTTGCGATATCATTATTCATAATACTCAGTATATGAATTCTTATATCGTAAGATATAAGAAATTATTAATAGACCAAGGCATAGATTACTTGAAAAACATAGATCATGCCTTTCATCATTCTCGCATAAATATTTCTCCATCATGATAGATATATCAAAAGTAAAGACCAAGATAGATTACTTTGAAGGATGGGATTTTTTCTTGCTCCTTTTAACAAATCTAAAGAATATATCGAATCTTTATATTGTTAGAGAGAATAATAATCCTTCACTAGTTTATTCTTGATACTCGCCTTTTGAAGGATGTGCGATAATATTTCTCTATTCATTAAGAAAGCGAAGAAGAATAAAAGATATTGCAATTGTCAATATATTAATTGGCCTTGAAGAGTTGAACTTTTTGAATAGATAATTGCCAATATCTTGAAGGCATTTATTGTCGTTGTAATTCGAACCTGATTCCAAAGAAACAAAATTTTTCATATATTGCTTACTCAATATTTAAAAATTTCATCAGGCAATTGCATATTTGAGCATATCTAAATTGAAATGTGTATCTACAACATTTTGAATGCTAAACTTATTTGATGCTTTTGAGCATATTTGATGCTTTTGAGCAATGGTGCTAGTTTACTTAGATTGACCATATTTTAACTGGACAAGACTGAACTTGACTTGACTTTACTAGACTTGACTAGTCTAGATTGAACTAGACTGGACTAGACTAGTCTAGATTGAACTAGATTGGACTACTGGACTGACACCTACACACACAGTTTAGGCACTTGAGTGGTGGAGCAACACACAGTTTAAGCTCTTGAATAGTTGGAGCAAGCAGTTTCTTAGACTCATGTAGGATTTAGGTCTCATGTGATGGTCTCTGTAACTCTTATGAGTTCGCTGGACTTCTCACTGCCTGGTGAGTTCACAAACCGCGATCCATCAGAGGGGCCCAGTGAAGCTACCGGGGCCGTGAACTCGGTTGGAATTACGCACAGAGTTGGTCGCGGTAACTCTTTAGAGTTCACAGAGCTCACAAGGCGACCTTTGGGGTACCAAATCTCGGGCTGCTAGTCCGTCAATGAGTAGGTTTAAGCCCTTCCTCATGAGTTAGTACTGAAATCAAGCTAAAAATCTGGGGGGTCTTACGCATGGTTGGCCTATCTATGGACATAGCCAAAGAGCTCACACTGCGGCCCGCATTTCCTTCGTCTGTAAGGTCTAGCCCATTCATGGGAAGGTATTTTTCTCCATTCCCCATGACACTGCCGGAAAGCTATATAAACGGCATTGGTCTCACATATGACTGGCCATTAAAGACTTTTATCCTTTTAGGCTTTTAGTCGCTGGCTTCGTCAGCTGCCCGCATAGGTATGTGTACGATGGCCTTCACGGGCTTTTTAGGGCCACTGGCTTCTCGCCGCTGCCTGAATGATGATCTTAATAGGCCTTATGCGTAGTTGGTCGTATAGGCTTGGCTAGGCTGCCTTGAATGATGAGCAACCATCACTGTCGTCAACTTTATATATGTGGTTGGCTGTATAGTTTATTCCATTGCCAAAAGATGATGATCACTAATTGATATTTCGCCGCTACTGATAACGCTTTGAGAATATTCATATTATATTTAAAATAGTGCATCAACTTAGTGATGATGGCAATTTTGATAAGCGATTGATGACGACAGCGATAGTTGCTAATTTTTTACGATAATCATCGGTACCTGGCGATTCTGACAGAAATCTTTGGCGCTGACGACAATCGTCAATGCTTGACAGCAATCATCAATGCTTGGCTGCGATCATCCACGCTCTACAGTGATCATTAATGCCTTTTCATTTGGCAATCATCATTGACGCTTCACATTTGGCACTGACTTGATATACTTGAAAGAAATACATTGCTTTGGTGATGAAATATGATATGCTTGAAAGTCTGTCTTGCTTTGGCAATGACTTGATAGCATGAAAGCCTGCATTTCATTCATATACACAAAAGAAATATATTCTATGGTGAGAAATATATTTCACAGTTCTTACTCACCTATCTTATCCCCTTTTGATTAGGAAGCATTGCTCTGGAAATCTTCATAATCAAAATCACGATGTTGCGACCTTTAACAAATATGTTGACGCCGCATCATTTCATACTTTTGCTCAAGACTAGCTTTGCCCTCGGTCTTGAACTAATCAAGCCTGTGTACTCTTATTGCTTCTTTTATGTCATACATCTTAACAATTTTTCTTTTATCAACCGTCTTCTGTAACTCATTATTCAAGCCATTCACTTTTCTTTCTTCTTCAATTGTTTCTCCTGAATTTCTCCTGAAATTCGAAGTCAGTTGACAATTTACACTTTTATTCATTCGCATAAGGGAGAATACATGACTTTATCTTTCGCAATCCTTTTCCTCTTCGAATTGTCGGTGACAATCATCAATGCTTAATAACAATCATCAATGCTTGCTTTTTCCCAACTTTAACCTGTAAAAATTGATATAAACAATTATCATAAGCAACTATCATCTCGAGGAATCAACGATTACTTCATTTGGGATTCTGAGATTTTGTCATTTTGAGACTTTGCTTATTTTGCCTGCCCCCCCCCCCCTTTGTTTTTTTTTTTGGAAACATTAAAAATGTAGTTTATCTTCAAGGATAACATATTTCGTATGCCTTTGTCTGCCCCTAAATAATTACACCGTGAATCTTCTGAGTCAACACACTGTGAATCTTTTGAGTCAACATGTTGTCTTGCTTTCTTCTTGCCTGTTTTTCTTTTCTTCTTTGGTTTATTTCCTTTAATACTTTAGCTGTTGCAATTGTACTTCCTCTACAACTAGTAATCATAAGGAGTATGCCGTCTTCCTCAAATGTATATTTCATGTAGTATTTGAATTGTCTGAACCCTTTCTTTACTCTCTTATTTGTAAAATCGCCGATGTTCTCTTTAGTGAAATTTTGACTACTTACCTTTGACAATCCTCTGTTTTGCTTTCTTTCTTCGGCAATTTCTGCTGCTACTCTTTTAAGACTTTCAAGCAGTTGATTCATATGAGAATTTAGCAACTTACTCTTAACTCTTTTCTCTTCTATTCTAGAAAGTTGTGGCGATGCCCCCTGGATTCTCTATTGGCTAATGAATTCGTTAATTCATTAATTAATTCGTCTACTTGTTTGCGAGCAATGTCTGATTCAGTCGAACTAACTTCTCATCTGAAGGTTTTCCTCAAGGTTTATTATTGCTCACGGTGGTTGCTATTGGAAAGTTGGGGATTTCTTTAGTAACATGCTCATCTGATGCAAACTGATCAACATTTGCTGGCAGATTTTCTCTTTTTCTATATGCTTTGAATATACTGATATCAAAGGAGGAAGTGAAAACTGCATTGCTGATGCCATCGAGGAGGATGAACTGAGTGAGTGAGGTAAAACCGCGCCTCGTAACATTTCACATGATTGACCTATCATCCATACTTGGCAGATCGAACCCTTTCATTTTTTTTAGATGTTGCTATCATCCGTTCTTCGTTGTTTGGTTGCGCTAGTGGTGAAGCAAAAACTATGTTGGACATTACCTGACATTGTCTGTCCTTGATCATAACTGATTTAATCTTCTCTGATACTTTTTAGTGGAAATCCGTTGGACGAGAGTAGACAACCACGTTAGTCGGGAGAAAGGTCGTTATGGTATACTTGTCATTTATAACAAAATGTTAGTTATTTTATTTAAATAAAATTGTACTTTGCTTTTAGAGATGAAGGGGAGGATGTTCCCACTGAGAGTCGCCATTTTGGCGTCTATATAGATGCCAAAAAGTGATAAATGTTCAATGAATATTTTCTAAGTTACCATCGAATAATAGTCCCCAGTAGAGTCGCCATTTTGTTTCGACAAGAAAACAAATGCATTCAATTTGGGAGATTTATTCAATGATAACAAAGAAAGAACAAGAGAACATTGATCACATTTATTCCGAGTTCATTTACATCCTCTGATTCCCTTGATTCTGAAAATAAAATACAATTAATCAAAGTAGACAAGATAGTCTAATAAAAATTTCGGCGGCATTCCGATGCTATTTTGGTCATCTCCTAGATACTTAAGAGGAATTGCTGAATCAACCAGCCAATCTCCAAGAAGATAGAATTTTCGGTAGCATTCCGGTGCTATTTCGGCCATCTCCTAGATACTTTGAAGGAATTGCTGAATCAATCAGCCAATCTCGGGCTTGAAGTCAGCTCCGAGCCTCCTTCCAGTCACTCTTCCTTGAATCTTCCTCGAAATGTGGAGCGGTCTTGTTAAACAGGCCTAAGAACTCGCCCAAAATGTAAGATTATGAGATTGCCACCATCCGATCATCTCGAAACTTTACATACAGCCTTGGGATCACGAATTAGCCGTACACGTCAAATTTTAGCTCCTGGATCCTTCTAGAAGTAGCCAACCTGTCAAATTAGCCCTTAAAATCCTGATTTACGCGGGTCGCGCAACAATGACTTCCATTGCGCGGGTGACACAACAACGACTTCCATTGCACGATCCGCATAACAACACTTCTCTTTTCTCTTGCGCGGTTGGTCGAGATTGCAAGCTTCCTTGTGTGGTTCGCGCAACCTCATTCTTCTTTGTACGGGTCGCGCAACATGCAGACAGCATAATAAGCAATCTTCCTTCCTTGAGCGGTTCTCGCAACGACATCTTTTCTTGCACGGTAGGCGCAACTACCAAGTTCCCTTGCACGGTTCGTGCAACTGCCTATCTCCTTCCGCCGGTTGCGTAACAACAACTCTCTCTCTCTCTCTCTCTCTTCTCTCTTCTTCTTCTTCATTTCTTGGCCCACTAAAATGATCCAACCCTCCGAATGATGAGGGGAGGGGTATTTATAGGCCCCACCAATCTTACAGAGTGGTGATCAACACCACCTATCCCTTCACATGTGGACATCTTCTTTTCTTAAACCATGGTGTCCACCAAGCTCTCTTAAATGGTGATGTCTCTCTCCATTAAAATGACACTTGTGCACCCCTTTTTACCAAAATACCATTTTCAATGCCTTTCACTGAAATACCTAAACTACCCCTGGACTTAAATTTTTACCAAAATACCTAAACTACCCCTGGACATGATTTTTACCAAAATACCCCCGACATGGATTTTTCCCTAAATACCCCTGGACATGGAGTTTTACCAAAATACCCCGACATGGATTTTTACCAAAATACCCCCGGACATGATTTTTACTAAAATACCCCCGGACATGGAATTTACCAAAATATCCCCGGACATGGATTTTTACCAAAATACAAATTGTGCAACCCTGGAAAAGATTTGTATTATGGAATTCTCTGACCACTGCAATGAGATATTTTTTGTGCCTCAACAAAATGTTATAAGTAGAAAAGATATTGTTGATACTCAAATATTGCATATTTTCCCCCATTTATATATTGGTTTTATGAACATGATAATGCATAATGGTATATTTTATACATGTTTTTGTTGCAAGGTGAGTTTAAGACCTTGGATTGAAAAGAATGCTAAAAGCATGGATTTAAGGCTTAAGAATTACCAAGGCAAAGAATGGATCTTTGGAGACTAAGATTGAAGATTTCAAGACCCCTAGATTCAAGAAAACCAAGTGGAGAAGGAAGGAAGTCGAAAGAACAAAGTGCTGAAATTCAATTAATTATCTGTGTCATCGACCACCGTTCGATGACATCGAAACCACTGTTCGATGACTATTCACAACCCCAAGTGTAGGGTCGTGATGCAGTAATAATCTCAGTGAGACCGAGGTCGAATCCACAGGGACTAATCTTGTGTGTATTCTGAAAGCAACTAGAAGTAGAAATAAAAAAAATGTGAATCTAAACCTGGAATAGAAAAAAAGAGTAATTTTGAAATGTTTAATTGGAAACTTAAGAATTCAAAGGTGAGAACTAGGGTTTCCAAAGATCCACTTATAGCAATCAGGGAGACCTCTTACTTGATTCAAATAACGCAATTGGAATTGAAGTCCTATCCTATCCAATTGGAAGATATAGAAACTAAGATTAAATCTGAACTTTCTTTGACCTAATTCTCAAAAGAGGAGAATTATGATAATTGGCAGGGATTCCATCACTAAACCATTCCCATGAGACAATGACAAACAACAGGATTTACCAAGCTCACAATCTCGAAACAGGAAAAGAAGATACTCAAAGCTATTGCAGATCTACTGTAATTTGAGTCATAATAAACCATTAAAAACTGAAAGTATTCCTTAAATATCAAGTTAGAATCAAAGAGAGTTCAACATAAACATGAATTAAAGCAATAGAAACATCCCATCACACTACAAGCTTCACCTCTTTGTCTTAGCTAAGAGGTTTAGCCAACCATGGACATGATTGGATCTAAAACTCTAGAAGGAAGCATGAAAAACTAAGGAAGAAAGAAGAAAAATACTTGACCACAGCTCTTAAATTCACCTTGCAACACAAACATGAGTAATATATGATATTAAGCAGTATCATGTTCATAAAACTAAGATATAAATGGGGGATAATATGAAAATTTTGACCCTTAACAGTGACATCAAATTTTTACATGAAAATCGAGTTAGCCGCTGGACATATTGGGTGCAGTTTTTGATTACTTGAAGCCTCTCTCGATGACATCGAAGAACTGTTCGATGACATCGAACTCAGTTCATTGGTATCGAATTTATTGAAGAATTCTGAAGTTACTCGCTAGACTATTTTGACACATTCTCGATGGATCGAAGACCCTTCGATGGCATTGAAGGACTTCTCGATGACATCGAAGGAAGGTTTGATGACACAAGAACTTATGCAATGCAGAAAAGTTACGTAGTGTGTAAAGGCACGACTTCCAGAATTTGAACATCCTTTGATGACATCGAAGGACGTTCGATGTCATCGAACGAGTTATGTGGACTGCATACATTGAGTCATTTTTGCAAATTCGGACGGGCAAAGCTATAAATATGGGTTTCCTAAACACTTTTTGGGATATCTAGGGTTTAAAGGAGCAGAGCAAAGGGGTGGAGCTGTCATCTAAGAGTTTCTTCCTCCAATTTTTGTAGTTTTTAATGCTTTCTTCTAGGCTTTTAATTCCAATGATGTCTATGGTTGGCTAAACCTCTTAGTTAGGGCTAAGAGGTGAAGCTTATAGAGTGTTGGGATGTTTTTCTTATTTGATTCTTGTTCTTGTTGAACTTCTTTGATTTTAATTTGATATTTAAGGAATACTTTTAGTTTTTAATGGTTTGTTGTG
This sequence comes from Magnolia changhungtana, assembly GCA_030180095.1. Classification (NCBI taxonomy): domain Eukaryota; kingdom Viridiplantae; phylum Streptophyta; class Magnoliopsida; order Magnoliales; family Magnoliaceae; genus Magnolia; species Magnolia changhungtana. Next base: position 2,029,303 of record JASAUF010000294.1, read on the forward strand.
ACTCAAATTACAATAGATCTTCAATAGCTTTGAGTATCTTCTTGTTCTCAATTGAGATTATGGGATGGGAAAATCTTGTTGTTTGCCATCGTCCTATGGGCATGGTTTGGTGATGGAATCCCTGCCAATAATCATAATTCTCCTTCTTTGAGAATTAGGTCAATGAAAGTTCAGATTTGATTTAATTGCTATTGCTATATCTTGCAATTGGATAGGATAGGACTCCAATTCCAATTGTGTTCCTTGAATCAAAAAAGAAAACATCCTGATAGCTACAAGTGAATCCTTGGAACCCAAGTTCCCTTTAGATGATTGAATTCCTTTCACAATTACTCTATTTCTAGATTTCTAATTTAGATCTTTCTCTAGTTCTAGTTCTAGTTACTTTCAGAAACTGTTCACAAACCTAAGTGTAAGGTTGCGATGCAGTAATAATCTCGGTGAGACCGAGGTTGAATCCACAGGTACTAATCTCGTACATTTCTGAAAGTAACTGGAACTAGAATTAAAAGAAGATGTAAACCTAAATCAGGAAATAAAAGGGAGTAATTGTGATGTATGGAATTAGAAACTTAAGAAATTAAAGGTGGGAACTAGGGTTTCCAAGGATCCACTTGTAGAGATCAGGGAGATCTATGATTGATTCAAGGACATAATTAGAATCAAAGTCCTATCTTATCCAATTGGTAAGAAGAGATTTGTCAGATCTCTGAACTTCTCATGGATCTAATCCTCAATAGATGAGAGTTGTGAGGATTCGAAAGTGATTCCATCACCTAACCATGCCCAGGAGACAACGCAAACAACAAGATTTACCAATCCCACAACCAGTCATAAGAGAATTGTGAAGGTTAGGAAGGACTCCATCATCATACCATGCCCAAGGGACGATGGTGAACAACAGGATTTCCTAATTTCAAAATCTTAATTCAGGAAAAGAAGATAGTTCAAGCTATCACAAATCTATTGTAATTTGTCACAACAAACCATTAAAAATTAAAAATACTCCTTCATAATCAAACTGGAATCCAAGAGAGGTTAACAAAACATGAATTAAAATAATGCAAACGTCCCAATCACGCTACAAGCTTCACCTTTTAGCCCTAGCTAAGAGGTTTAACCAACCATAGACATGATTGAACTAAAGACTCTTAAATAAAACATTAACTGAGGAAGAAGAAGAAAAACTCCCAAACGGTAGCTCCACCCTTTTACTCCACTCCCTAAACCGTAGGAGATGTCTAGGAACATCCCAGGGACTCCAATTTATAGTTTTACAACTCTAACTTTCACACCGAGTTACAAAAATTCAGAAACCGCATCAAATTTATGCAATCTGTGTGCTGTCTACGTAACCTTAGATGAGTCGAGGAAAACCTTCGACTGGTCATGTCACGTCCCAAACTCAGAAACCGGGCTCATATAATTTTCAATCACCGAATCCGGTACTGACAGCCTCCGTAGTACCCCATTCTCAGCTCCCAACACCCATATACAGGATTCCGATCCTAGGATCCTAAAAGGAGGATTTTCAGAATAAAATTTCTTAAAGAAGCATAACCATAAACATAACCCACAACCAACAACATCACCACATATCCACTATAAAAAAAAAACTTTAGAGTACAATGCGAAAGGGGAATACAAGTAGATATCAAAACTCCAGAAGCTCAGCCGTACACTCCTGGCTCAGCTCGATTGCGTCCTAACGTCACCTGCACGCAACGGTCATGCGTAAGCTTACAGGAAGCTTAGAGGGTGGTGTAAGTGTGTGCGCAATATATGTGTCAAGTATACAATATCAGAGTAATACGGAAATACTGGCAAGTCCATGAATGCTATCAGCCATACCAAGGCTATGCAATGCAAGGCCTACATGGCCAAATGTCATATGCAAGATGCAACACAAGCACACTAGTCCTCAACTAGATCCACATATTAGTACATTTCCTCTCTGGAATATCACCAGGGTCTAGTACACTCTACACTAGATCATTGCCCACTAGGTCAGTAGTCAACCAATATCTACCTAGCACATTGATAGTGGATCCATTTACAAGCTGGTTAAACTCAGCTTAGCTTTATCCCCTACCCTCGGGTGGATAAGGCCACACCCTCTTCCAACCAACCATGACATAGTGGGAGACGCGACCTACTGGTATACGGTCCTCATGTGCTCATATATCCACTTGGTCTCGATGTTGGAGCATCCTCCTGGTACCATAAGGGTTCTGGGACTTTTACAGAAGGACATCCTAAGTGCCCACAATGCTAGAACCAAATATTTTCGGTATCCAATCCCGCCATCCACGATAAGCTTGTGGAGGTCACAGCCCTGATGTTGCTAGGATATACAGTGATCATATCACACAATGCAAGATGCATGAGTCATACTATCCAGTCATGCATCAATCCCGTGCATATTGTGCACTCCTGTGGGGCAACTCTGTCTTTCAGAGAGTCTCATAATCAATTTGCCCAATGACATATGCTATGATCAATCACTCCACATATAAAGTATACATATGATGCGCATGGGCATGAATCATGAAGTTATACTGAGCATATTCTATGGTGATGTTGTACTCTCCTCATATCAAGGATGGGCCTAGATGGCCTACTCATATCGAGAATGGACCCAAGAACAAGGAGTGGGCTTCCTCACCCGCTCCATCACGTAGTAAACTGGGCTTCATATGGGGCCCAATAAGTACAAGATGGGCTTAATGGCTTGAACAAATCTACAAGGCATGGTGGAAGCATTAACAATAAAGGGGGCCTAACAGTTTGGGTTAGCCCATTAAAGCTAAATGGATAACACGTATAGGGGGGGGGGGGAATAGATGAGAATGGGCCCTAGGAAGGTTCACAATGTGGACATTTAACCACCATTGTCCCCTATAGTTCGGTCCATATGAAATCTAACTTACAACGGGGCCTACGACCCGTATACTACTTAGGAAAATGAATGGGCAGCACAGATAACATCTCATACATCATGGTGGGCCTCAAGAAACGGCCCATGGCCCACATACATCAAGGTGGTCTATATATGGGGCAGCCCACGGCCCAGAAAAGTGGATGTACAAGGCATATATAGCACACCCATCATGTTGGGCCTCTTGGGGCAGCCCAACGCCCAAGGAATAAATGGGCAAGGTGTACATCACTTATATCATTATGGGCCTTATAGGTCAGCCCGAAATTTGGCAAATTGTATTGGGCAACATAGATACAACCACATACACCATAGTGGGCTTATAAACAGCCCACAAGGTCCAACATAGTGGATGGGCAGCACATGCACTAAGGAAGGCTCTAAGGCTGGACGTCCAAAAATCTGGACAGATTGGTCCTCATTCAATCAGATGGACAGTGGGCCGTACAAGGCACAAATGGGGCCCATAATCTTAGAAAAATGCAGATATGGTGTGTATACATAACGCCTTTAATCTGGTGGGCCTCACAACTTAAAGACATACAACTATATACAGCAATTTTGGGCCCTTGCTGGACATCTAGCCCACCTAACTTTCTGGGCTTGTTAGGGTCCAACAAATAGGCTATTTAGATAAAATAAATACTTCAAGGTGGCCCATACATGTTTCAGTGGGCCCTACCAAATGGAAGGCATGCATACAACACATATATCAGGGTGGGCCTGTTGCTGGGCAGCCAGCCCAGCAGTGCCCAACCTAACCTGGGTGGTCTAAGGGCTTGGACAGCCTGACATAAAATACACTCAAGGTGGACCCCAACTGTGGACGTCCCACCAAGGGGTGGGCCACAAAATGGAGGACGGTGTAGATCACATACAACTTCAAGGTGGGCCTGCAAAGCCAGGGACGGCCAGCCCCTACTGGACGTTGGGCCTGCCTGGACGTCTAATAGATGGGTTGCTGCCCCAGCAGGTGGCATCCCATAGATGGACGGCCTGGATACTCCACATGCACCTGAGGTGGGCCTCAGTTAGGTGGGCCATAATAGAGGTGAATGGGGAAGGCAAAAACACATGCATCAAGTATGGGTAGTTGCTGGACAGCAAGTCACTAAAAAAAATAAAATATTGCTAGCCCTGTTTGGTTCTACTTCTGGATGGGCCCAGGCCTGCCTAATCATGGGAAAATGGATGGATGAGGTACATCCCTCAAATGTACAGCAAGGTGGGGTCCACATGAGTGGCCCACCAACCCAAAAACTAAGCTGGTATTTTTATTTTCCCTCCATTTAGGATTGCTAGATGGTCCCCACTGTTGGATCGTCCAGGCCCCTTGGGCCCAGTCCAGAGGCATCCCACCAAGGCTGGATGGTGTGGATACATTCATACATCAAGGTGGGGTCCATACATCAGTGGAATACCCCACTATGATGGAAAAATCAAGTTGCAATACATGGCTAAACTCCATTCAAACAGTTAGCAAATGGACCTGGAAAAATCTGAACAACAGCATGGTGTCACATGTTACATCCCATAGGCTTGCTGGACGGTGGACATTCATCACATGCACCATGATATGGCCTACCTGAGCAGGCCACAGGGACCCCAGACCAGGCTGATATTTGTATTTCTCCTTGCATGCCAAACTGGACAGCAAGGTGGGCCGTCCAGCGTCAAGAAAATGGACAGCGGGGCCGTCCCAACCTGCTGGACGGTCTGGGCGTGCTGAGCACACCAAGTGGACCATGTCCATCAGGGAAAATAGGAGGGAAGGAGAGAGAAGGAAAGAGAGAAAGAGAGAGAAACATGACCATAGGAGGGGCTCCACCACTATGAGCCCCTCTAAATGATCCAAACCATATATCAAATGGGTCTCATCCGTGCATGGGCCCTTGCATCAGAAATCTAAGGTAGGGATGCCATCCCCGACATGAAATCAAGGGCCTAGATGACCCCACAATGCTATAGAGTCAACCAAACATCATGATGGGGTCCATGGAGAATGGCCCCATCATGGCATGTGCATGCAACAAAAGCGGGCCATTGGCCACACCTAGGGGTCAAAATAGGATCCTCACCATTGATTGGTGGGTCCTACTTGCCTCATGCTAGAAGAGTTAGGAATCTAAGGAAGAAAACAACAAATCTAATCCTAGGAAGGCACCCACCTTTACTCTTCTTCTTCTTCTTCTTCTTCTACCCTTGGGTTCTCTAACTTTGATGGAGGTGTTCTAATGGTGGAGATGGGCTAGGGATGGTTGGATTTGGTGGGTTCAAGCTTGGAAGTGGCTAGAAATGGAGGGCTCTCATGGACGTTGGGAGCTCCTGCTAGCAAGGAAATGAAGAAGAAGAGAGGGAGTGAGAGAGATAAATGAGGGGAATGATTGCATTGTAAGACTATGATTACACATGTAAGAGGCTAGGCATGCTTGTTGTTCACAACCCCAAGTGTAGGGTCGCAATATAGTAATAATCTCGGTGAGACTGAGGTCGAATCCACAGGGACTAATCTCATGAGTATTCTAAAAGAAACTAGAACTAGAAGAAGATGTATATCTGAATCTGAAATATTTGAAAGTAATTGCAAGAGATTTAATGAAAAACTTAAGAAATTTAAAGGTGGGAAACTAGGGTTTCCAAGGATTCACTTGTAGAGATCAGGGAGATCTATGCTTGATTCAAGTCACATGATTGAAATCGGAGTCCTATCATATCCAATTGGAAGATATCTCAGTAAAATCAAATCTGAACTTCCTTTGACCTAATTCTCAATGGAAGAGCGGTGTGATAACTAGAAGTGATTCCATCACAAAACCATGACCATGAGACAATGGCTCACAACAGGATTTACCAATCCCACAATCAATCCGAGAGAATTGTGAAAGTTAGGGAGGATTCCGTCATCCCACCATACCCAAGGGACAATGGTGAATAATACGATTTCCTAGATTCACAATCCCAAAACATGAAAGAACATACTCAAAGCTATCACGGATCCATTGTAATTTGAGTCACAACAAACCATTAAAAACTGAAAGAATTCCTTATAATCGAACTAGAATCAAAGTAAGTTTCTCACAAACATGAATTAAAGCAATAGGAACATCCCATCATGCTACAAGCTTCACCTCTTAGCCCTAGCTAAGAGGTTTAGCCAACCATAGACATGATTGAACCAAAATCTATAGAAGAAAACATGGAAAACTAAGGAATAAAGGAAGAAAAACCCTTGGCGACGGCTCTCCACCCTTGTGCTTTGCTTCTCCAAACCCCAGATGATCCCTAGGAGTGCCCTAGAGACTCCTATTTATAGTTTTGCTGCACCTCCTTTCGCACCGACTTGGAAAAATCTAGAAACCACCTTGAATTTACGCAGCTTCGATATTATCTAAGGGTCTTCGATATGTCCTTCGATATTATCGATAGGTCTTCGATAGTATCAAAGATCGGTTCAGAATGTCCAGCGAGTTTGGCCAAAAATTCTAAATTTCTCTATATCATCTACAGGTCTTCGTTATGTCCCTTCGTTATTATCTAGTCTTCGATATTATTGAAGGAAATTCTGATAGTTTTTCAGAAATAGGCTTTTCTGGACCTGAAATCTATTTTTAGGACGATTTTCAAGCTTCCTTATTTCACTTCAATTCTTCGACTCTCTTCCTTCATCACTTGGTTTCCTTGGATCTTTGGCAAGTGAATTCTTCAATCTTGGTCTCTTAAGATCGATCCCTTGACTTGGTGATTCTTGAGTATTAAATCTACGCTTTTGAACTATTTTCAATCTAAGCTCTTAAATTCACCTTGCAACACAAACATGAGTAAAATAAAACATTAAACATTATCATGTTCATAAAACCAAGATATAAATAGGGTCCAATATGAAATATTTGATCCTCAACACAATCCCCAGCTAGCATTTTTCTAGTCCCGAGCAAAGTATACGAAAAATGAACCTTAATGCGCAATGTTCAAACCTTTTTCAGAAAATAATTTTTTGTGTAATCAAGTGTGAATGGGTAGAGTCAATGATGAGAAAGTGAGATTTTGAAAACCTAGAGTCGAATCACATAAGCAATCAATCAAATAAGTTCTTTATCCATTAAGTCAGAGCATAGTTTACATATCAAGTTTTTCAATGTGCTCAGTGAAAATACTATCTTTTCATAATGTTAACAATGCTCATCACTTCAAGATTGGTTGAAAACATAAGTACTGATTCCGAACTTATCCCATTTTCCTTCTTTTTCTAGTTTTTGATTTTATATCAACGGTCATTTGTATTCATTCAGTCTTCTCCAGACATTACATCATTTTCAATGACATTTTTCATTCCCCTCAAAGGTGTTGTTCTTCTTCATTCTTTTTCAGACTTTACATTATTTTTGCATTCTTTTCCAGTCTTTTTCACCACACATGACCTTTTTGTCGATCTCTTATTTACTTAACTGGTTCTTTCTTCTTTTAAGGTGGATAAAATTCTCCAGACTCAGTTCTCAATATCTTTCAATGATCATCATACTAACAATTAGAAAATCTAGCACTATTCACAGAATGCAAATTGAACATATATAGGTGTTGTCCTTCAAAGACATTTTTTAACTGGTTCTTTCTTCTTTTAAGGTGGATAAATTTCTCTAGACTCAGTTCTCAATATCTTTCAATGATCATCATACTAACAATCAGAAAATCTAGTACTATTCATAGAAAGCAAATTTAACATATCATAATATTTGAACTTCCTCTTAATCAATTAAGTGCAAGGACTGTATTTGATAAATTACTTATATGACTAGACTTTAGTACTTTAGAATTCAATCTCAATCTTATCATCATACTCAAAACAGTCTTAAATACACAACTTATTACTTTCCAAACAGATAAACAATGAAAAATTTTCTAAAACATTCTAAATTTTGCTTGAAACTGAGAAAATACAGATTAGTTTACCTAATCTCCCATCCCTAACCTAAAATCTACATTGTCCTCAATGTAAAAGAAATAAGCATGATTTGCAAAAGAGACAACGTAATTGAAGGAGAAGTGATGGAAAGATAGTCCCAGATGAAGGAATTTTGAAGCTTTTTCCAAAGGATCTCAGTGTGAAGGTGGGTTAGCACAAAAATTAATTAACCGAAAAAAAAATATCCTAAAACAAACGAAAAGAAAATTACCTTAAACAGCATAAAGCCGACTATCCTAAACGTAACATAAAAATAATAGACCTAATTATACCTCCGTCAGACTAGGAGATCAATCCTGGTAAATAGGATCATTCAGAGGTATGGACATGTCCTCCAAATCAAATTTATCAACAAATGGCTTTAATCGATGTCCATTCACTTTGAATTCATTGCCATTGTTTGGATTCTTTATCTCGACAGCCCTATGAGGATAAACATTAGTAATAGTGAAAGGACCGGTCCAATGAGACCTGAGTTTTCCTAGAAAGAGATGTAACCGAGAATTGTACAAAAGGACCTTCTGACCTAGCATGAATGATTTTCGAAGAATGTGTTGGTCATGAAACACCTTCATCCTATCCTTGTAAATATTTGAGTTCTCGTACACATCATTTCGGATTTCTTCAAGTTCATTCAACTGAATTTGCATAGCAAGCCAGCATTGTCCAGATTGAAATTCAACTTTTTGATCGCCCAGTAAGCCTTATGTTCCAACTCCACAGGCAAGTGACAAGCCTTCTAATAGGGGTCTTAAATGCAGTACAATAAGCCCATAAAGCATCGGTCAATCGGATTGACCAATCCTTATAGTCAGGGTTAACTGTCTTTTCCAAGATGTGTTTAATTTCCCGATTGAAAATCTCAGCTTAGCCACCTGTTTGTGGGTGGTATGGAGTGCACACTTTTTGGGAGATGCCATATTTCTTCATTAAGTTCACGAATGGCCTATTACAAAAATGTGAGCCCTCATCACTAATAATGGCTCGAGGCGTTCCGAACCAGGAAAACAATGTTTTCTTTTAAGAATTTAATGACCGTTTGATGGTCATTGTTCCGGCGTGGAATCACTTCAACACATTTGGTGACATAGTTTACGGGGAGTAAAATATATAAATTTTTAAAAGATTTGGGGGAATGGTACCATGAAATCAATGCCCTAACAATCAAATACTTCAATGATCAAAATGGGGTTTAAGGGCATCATATTTCGATGGGACATTGCTCCCAACTTCTGACAACGCTCACAAGCTTTGCAAAACTCATGAGTGTCCCTGAACATAGTGGGCCAATAAAAGCCATACTACAGAATCATGGCCATGATCTTTTTAGCAGAAAAGTGACCACCATAGGTCTATAAGAGTGACAGAAAGAGATGATACTTTGATGTTCATTGTCTGGCACACATCTCCTTAAGATTTGGTCTAGGCAATATTTAAACAAATATGGATCATCCCAGAAGAACTTACGAACCTTGGCGAAGAATATTTTCTTATCTTGCGTAGTCCAATGTGTCGGCGTGAAACCTGTGGTAAGATAATTAGCAATATCAGTAAACCAAGGTGAATGGGAGACTTTGAACAATTGTTCACTAGGGAACATGTCATTTATATGTGTCATCTCAAGAGAATCAGAGAGATCAAGGCCGGAAAGATGGTCAGCCACTACGTTGTCTACTTCGTTTTTATCTTTTATTTTCAAATCAAATTCTTGGAGTAGGAGGATCCATCTAATCAGGCGGGGCTTAACATCATTCTTAGAAAGAAGATACTTGAGCACTGCATGATCTGTGTAAATGACGATCTTGGATCCAATCAAAGGACTCAAATTTTTCCAAAACTACGACTAAAAGTTCCTTTTCCATAGTCGAGTAGTTCACTTGGGTAGGATTTAGAGTTCTACTCGCATAATGAATAACGTAGGGCTTCTTTTCTTTTTCTCTGGCCTAAAATCACCCCAAGAGCATAGTCAGATGCGTCACACATAAGTTCAAAAGGAAGGCTCCAGTCGGGTGGCTACATAATACGAACCATGAAATGACACTTTTGGTTAACATGCCCTTGAGCTTAGTAAAAGCTTCCTAGCATTGGTCAGTCTACTCGTATGGTGTATCCTTTTGAAGAAATTACATAGAGGATGAGAGAGGTAACTAAAGTCTTTTCTTGGTCTTATGAATCTTTCTAGTCGAAATCCTGGCGTGTACATTCTCCAAAAGCGATGGTAGAAAAACTTCCTCATGACGATATGCTTCCTGTAGTCAATCTCCAACCAGTAGTAACCTTAGTTGGCATGAGTTCATTGTTGGCATTGGCTACGATGGTGATTCTAGACTTCTTAAGAACCACCTGAGTTGGACTCACCCATTGACTATCAGATATAGGGTATACGATACCCACATCCAATAGTTTAAGAACCTCGGCCTTAAGCACTTCCTTCATGTTTGGATTTAGTCTACGTTGTAGTTGTTGTGAGGTCTTCACATTATCCTCTAGATGAATGTGGTGAGTACAAATCAAAGGGTCAATTCCTTTGAGGTCCGCAATCGACCATCCAAGGGCTCCTTTGTGCTCGATGAGAGTAGAGATGAGCATACTCTCATGTTCTTACTCAAGGTGGGAAGAAATCACCACCGGGTCTATCTCATCTTGCCTAAGTAGACATATTTCAAATCAGAGGGTAAATGTTTTAGGTCAAGCTTCGGTGCCTTGAGGTTAGACGGTAGAGGCACTACATCAATTTGGGGAAATTATTCGAATCGTGGCCTCTATGGTTAACTTCAAGTATCGACACAATATTAAGCATGGACCCCGTCTCCCTAATCAGGTCATTATCAAAATCATGGGAGTGGGCCATGTATGCCTCTAGAGGGTCGGAGGATAAGGTTAAAACTGTTCTATCTCCCACGAAAGAGTCAACCATGTTAATGTCATGGAAATTGTCATCATCCTCTAACTGTTTGCTAGTGTTGAAAAATATATTCAACTAATGTCATATTCTCGAAAGACATACTCATGACCCTATTCCTGCAATTAATGATTGAGTTTGAAGTGGCAAGGAATGGGCGACCAAGAATGACGGGAATTTGAGTGCTCATGTTACTAATGGGTTCCATATCTAGGACGATAAAATCTACTGGGTAGTAGAACTTGTCAACCTAGACCATCACATCCTCAATTACCCCTCTCGATACATGAACTGAGCTGTCAACAAGTTGTAATGTGGTTAGGGTGGGTTTCAATTCACCCAAACCTAACTGTTCATAGACTGAGTAAGGAATCAGATTTACACTTTCTCCTAAGTCAAGAAGTGCATGCTCAATTCGGTAGTTCCCAATTATGCAAGCGATGGTTGGGCTATCGGGATCTTTATACTTTTGTGGCACATCTTGCTTTAGGATGACACTTACTTTTTTTAGTAAAAAGATTTTCTTTTTGATACTTTACCGTCTTTTGGTCGTACACAAGTCTTTCAGAAATTTTGCATATGAAGGTATTTGTTTTACGACATCAAGTAGAGGAATATTGACATTCACTTGTTTCAACACCTCTAGAATGTCTTGAGAGTTAGAGAGGTTTTGGTGTAACCAACCGTTGGGGGAATGGAGCATTCGGCTTGCTTTGAAGTTCTAGTTTTAATTATTGTAGAGAAGTGCTAGGTCTATCATCGTTCTCCTCTTCCTGGTCTTTAGACTTCTTAGCCCTTATTGGAATAGATTTGTCAATTATCTTCCCACTCCTAAGAGTGGTGATAAATTTAGCTTCCTCCATTTGATTTGAAGAGCTTGGATCACTTATCTTGTATTGTGGTTTAGGATTAGGGAGAGATTGAGCAGGAAGCATCCCCCTTTCTATAACCATAACACGTGAATCCATCTTTTGCATACATTTTATAAGTTCTGTATTGCTTGAGTAAGCTCTTAAGTTTGCTTGGAATTTTGAACCGGTTCTTCCTGAGGTTTCACTTGATTTGGAATTTGATTAAAGAAACCTTGTGGGGTAGCAGTTTGTCCATTCCTCCTATTGAAGTTAAGATGATTTCTCTAATTAGGATTGTATGTATTGGAAGTAGGCCCATTGATAGGTCTTTGATAATTGTTCACGACATTGGATTGCTCATTCAACACCTCTTGAAAGGTAGGTATTGTTGGATAAGTTTCAGTTGTGTGAACGTTGCAAGCACAAATACCGCAAACAGTTTCATTAACGTTATCCTTATTTAGTTCCAAGGCCTCGAATTTTCTTATGAGATTAGCCACTTTAGCATTGACATCATCATCCTCTTTCAGAAGGTATAATTTGCCCCTTTCCTTTGATTGAGTGGGCCTAGAAGTGGTGCTTGATTTTGGGTAAGTGTCCCATGATTGTGCGTTTTCAGCAAGTCTTTCCAAATAGTCCCACATATCATCGACATTTTTATAATTGAAATTCGCCATTGTACATTGTCTCAACCAATTGGCGCATGAAAGATGTCAGTCCATCATAGAAAAAGTGTGTAATGTACCACGTTTCAAAACCGTGTTGTGAGCATGACCTGAAAAGATCCTTGAACCGCTCCCAACATTGGAAGAATGTTTCATCCACCTTTTGGGAAAAGTTCATGATCGACTTTCTAAGGGTGTTCATTTTATGGTGTGGAAAAAATTTCTTTATGAACTCCCTTATCATGTCATTCCATGTGCCAATAGATCTAGGGCGTAGTGAATGCGACCATGTCTTAGCTTTCTCTTTCAAAGAAAAGGGAAAGAGTTTCAGTTTGACCGTGTCGTCAGACACACTTGGAAATTATAAAGTGGCTATAATCTCATCGAACTCTTTCAAGTACAGATATGGACTTTCAGATTCAAGTTCATGGAATTTTGGAAGGAGTTGGATCACCCCTAGCTTAATATCCATGTGTCCCGCATTTTCTGGAAAAACCATGCATGAGGGTGTACTCACCTCCGCCGGTTGTAAATAATCTCGTAAAGTACGAGGCGGGGGTGCTTAATGCACCTCATTCTCATCCTGGACTTCCTCGCCCTAGGTTGAGGTTGTCTTCCCGGTTGAATAACTGGTTGATTTGCAGCCATTACTTCAATTAACTCTGAGGGTCTCAAGTGGTGTCTAATCCTGTGATGGATAGATAACCCCTTAACCAATCCTCCTTCACTCAAAAGACGTTGAGTGTTATCACGGACCCACTTGGGCATGAAACACTCTCAGCCCTCAATTTTCAATTCTAACCTAAACCTAAAAGAAAGAAGGGAATTAGAAAGAGAGGGAATTAGAAAGAAGTTACCAAATTAGAAGTCCCTAATTAAAATCCTGCAAAACAAAACAAAACAAGTCAGTTTCTAAAAACAGAAATTCTAAAATTAAAAAGTTCCTAAAAATAAAAATAGAAAGTAAACTAGTTTCTAAAAAGGAAAGTTATTAAAAACAGAAAATATAAAGTTTCTAAAAACTGATTAGGAAAGTTCTAAACCTAGAATTAGAAAGTAAGTTACTTTCTAAAAATAAAAGAAATCCTAGAATTAGAAAGTTTCTAAAAATAGAAAACAAACCCTAGCCCTAAAAATAGAAAAAAAAAACCTAATCTTAACCTAATTCCAAAACTAGTTAATTTCAGAAAAATGCGACCGTTAATTCACGGCAACGGCGCCAAAAACTTATACATAACCCCAAGTGTTGGGTCGTGATGTAGTAATAATCTCGGTGAGACCGAGGTTGAATCCAAAGGGACTAATCTCATAAGTATTCTGAAAGAAACTAGAACTAGAAGAAGATGTATATCTAAATCTAGAATATTTGAAAGTAATTGTGAGAGATTTAATGAAAAACTTAAGAAATTCAAAGGTAGGAAACTAGGGTTTCCAAGGATCCACTTCTAAAGATCAGGGAGATCTATACTTGATTCAAGTCACACGATTGGAATCGAAGTCCTATCCTATCCAATTGGAAGATATCTCAGTAAAATCAAATCTAAACTTCCTTTAACCTAATTCTCAAAGGAAGAGAAATGTGAGAACTAGAAGTGATTCCATCACAAAACCATGCCCATGAGACAATGACTCATAACAGGATTTACCAATCCCACAATCAATCCGAGAGAATTGGGACAGTTAGGGAGGATTCCATCATCCAACCATGGCCAAGGGACGATGGTGAACAATAGGATTTCCTAGATTCACAATCCCAAAACATGAAAAGAATATACTCAAAGCTATCACATATCCATTGTAATTTGAGTCACAATAAATAATTAAAAACTGAAAGTATTCCTTATAATCAAACTAAAATCAAAGCCAGTTCATCATAAACATGAATCAAAGCAATAGAAACATCCCATCGTGCTACAAGCTTCACCTCTTAGCCCTAGCTAAGAGCTTTAACCAACCATAGACATGATTGAACTAAAATCTCTAGAAGAAAACATGAAAAACTAAGGAATAAAGGAAGAAAAACCCATGGCGATAGCTCTCCACCCTTGTGCTTTGCTCCTCCAAACCCCAGATGATCCTTAGGAGTGCCCTAAAGACTCCTATTTATAGTTTTATAGTACCTCCTTTCACACCGACTTGGAGAAATCTAGAAATCGTCTCAAATTTACGCATCTTCGATATTATTAAGGGTCTTCAATATGCCCTTCGATATATCCTTCAATAGTATCGACAGGTCTTCGATAGTATCGAAGATTGGTCCAGAATGTCCAACAAGTTTAGCCAAAAATCCTGAATTTCTCGATATTATCTACAGGTTTTCGATGTCCCTTTGATATTATCAAAGGTCATTCTGATAGTTTTCCAGAATTAGACTTTTCTGGCCCCGGAATCTATTTTCAGGATAATTTTCAGGCTTCCTTATCTTCACTTCAATTCTTCAATTCTATTCATTCATCACTTGGTTTCCTTGGATCTTTGGCATGTGAATTTTTCAATCTTGGTCTCCTAAGATCCATCCCTTGACTTGGTGATTCTTTAGCATTAAATCCACGCTTTTGGCACTGTTTTCAATCTAAGCTCTTAAATTCACCTTACAACATAAACATAAGTAAAATAGAGCATTAAGCATTATCATGTTCATAAAACCAAGATATAAATGGGGTCTAAAATGTAATATTTGACCATCAACACTTGCCATAATTGCTAACATGCTTGGAATAGAGTAGGGTGATGTCACCCCTAGCTAGTGGCCTAGGATGACATCATCCTCATGATGACTTTCTATGGATGTACTTTATATGGAAATCCACAGCCCCGCAATGTGCGGTCTGTGGCTAGGATAATTCACGGGCCATATCTCTTAATATAAGTGTTACATTAGTGAATGAGATGTGACATTGGAACCGGAGTGATGGCGCGGTCACAATGGCATAGGTCTCGGGTTGTGCCAACTCAGGTTTACAGGATGTGACTTGAGGTCGCTCATAAATGCTATCTACAGGTCGCGAGTTGCCGGAATTCGATGGAGAGGATCGCCGGATCCTAAGGAATGGGATGGTACTAGGACACAGGCCTTACAGGTCAAGGGCACCTTCAACTGGTCGAGGGTTTCCATCGACTGGTCGAGGATCACATGAAATTAGAGAATTTTGTTGTTAAAGTTTGAGTCGAGGAATCTTCGACTAGTCAAGCAGGAGCCTTAGACTACCGAAGGAGGGCCTAGAATAGTCCAAGCAAGCAGATTTTTAGGGTTCCTTTTCTTCACTTCAAGTCTTCAATTCTCTTCATTCCTCACTTGGTTTTCTTAGATCTTTGGCATGTGAATTCTTTATTCTTGGTCTCATAAGATCCATCCTTGACCTTGGTGATTCTTGAGCATTAAATCCATGCTTTTAACATCCTTTTCAATCCAAGCCCTTAAATGCACCTTACAACACAAACATGATTAAAATAGAACATTAAGCATTATCATGTTCATAAAACCAAGTAATAAATGGGGGATAATATACAATATTTGACCCTCAACACAATCCCCCACCAGCATTTTGCTAGTCCTGAGTAAAGTATGTAAAAAATATTTCGAGAAGCAGAATAATTTCTATAAGCTCAAGTGGTTTTTAAAAACAATCTAGATAATAAAGTTTCAAAATACATCAATGTTGAACATTATTCTCTCCTAAACTCTAGCATTCGGTAAACTTCATTATCAAGTTTAAAGCATTAATCCTCCAATTAGAACCATTCCAAACATTATGTTTCATGGGTGCATAATGAAGTTTGGACTTATCACAATCAAAGGTTCAATTCTTAATTTTCATGATAACATTGATAATCAAAAGAGCATTCAGGACAACCAAAACTTGCCTTACAGTTTATCTTCTCATTCTTCTAGCTTTTGATTTTTCCATCGATGGCTTTCACGCTAGGTTAACCTTTTTAAAGATCTTTAATAGGTTTGTTTTTACGACAACTATTTTTTTAGCTGGGCATTTATTTATTTTATTACATTCTTTGTTTTTTTTTTTTTTTTACAATTATTGTCATTAAACATGATGGATCAATTCCCTAAGTTGGTTCCTTCCATGCTTAATAATCACCAAGTTAACAATTCAATATCAAATTGACACCTTAATGTGCAAGCTAGCTGTGACATGTGAAATCATGACTCAATCAATATTTAAAACTTCTAATCATGGATAAATAATTCAAACTTAACTGTGAAATATAACAAGTAACTGAACTCAAGAGTCATAAATCACCAACATTAAGTATCTTATACTTTTAAATCATGGATGAACTTCAAAATCACTTGAATTTACAAAATTTTCAGAAACATTTTCATAATTTTTGCTCAAATTTTGCTTAAAGACTAAGAAAACACTTATTATCTTGCCTAATCCACACCCCCCAACCTAAAATC
Organism: Magnolia changhungtana; assembly: GCA_030180095.1. Classification (NCBI taxonomy): domain Eukaryota; kingdom Viridiplantae; phylum Streptophyta; class Magnoliopsida; order Magnoliales; family Magnoliaceae; genus Magnolia; species Magnolia changhungtana. The sequence continues at coordinate 2,046,039 of JASAUF010000294.1, forward strand.
TACATTGTCCTCAATGTAAAAGATATAAGCATGCAATGCACATGAGACAACGAACATAAATGAGAAGTTACAGAAAGGTAGCACCTGAAGAAGGAATCTAGAGGCTTTTCCAAGGGTCTCTAAGTGAAGATGGGCAAGAGGACTCAACAGACGATAAACAAACTATCCTAAAATGGCAGAAGCAAACAACCCTAGTCCTATGAAAGCAAGGGAAAAGCTACTCAGTCATGCCACAAGGTTCCTCATCCGGCCAATATCTTGATAAATTTCTCAGTAGGTTTCTCAACAAGATAATCCAAAAGCCCTTTCTGAAATAGGCTTGGATGCCTTGGAGCATGAATTTCCAGAGAAATTTATGGACCTCGGCACAAGGTTTCCTTTTAATCTCCTGAGGTGTCCAAAGTACATATGATGTACCTATGACAAAGAAAGTTTCAGAGTTAGTACCCCATGGTGAATCAGAGACTACAAGTAAATAGAATTCAGAAAAATTCTCAGCAGATGATGTAGTCTCGACACATTCCGAAGTTTCAAACTTCGGTTTAATTGTTAATTCTCTCTCTTTTTTCTTTGTTAGCTTGTTAGTACACCCCACTGTCAGTTCACACATCACTGTTAGCCACCCCCACTAGGGAATTGATGCCAGGACCTCACTGTTGAAATGAGGTATCTGTCACTCAGTCTACCACTTGAGCTATGGATCTGGAATTCTCTCTCCTGTGATAGTAAACATTCAAGATCTATGGAGGGAAGGGTTTTAGAATAAGGGTTCTCTCGGTCAGTGATAACTATTTAGATGTTGTCTTGCAAGGCATTCACTACGTCTTGTATCATAGGATCGTTTGAATCTGCATAGTGTGCCAAGCAGTCTTCCGAAGAGTTGGGAAATTCAGTTGAGAGTGGCTAATTCTCCACTTTGAAGTTTATGATGATCTGCCTAAGGATTCCATCATCTCTGGAAGTAGATGGAAGCATGCTCTCTTGCTCTTCATCACGGTGAGAATAAATCATCACCGGATGTATCTTATCTTCCCGTACATAGGTAGATTGAAAATCAATAGGCGAAGAATTGATGTGAAGACTCTGTTCATTAGTACTACTCAGTAAAGACATTGTATTGTCAAGGGTTGATAACTCAGATGGTGGCCTCAACTAGATGGTTTCAACTTCTAGAGTCATATTGAGCGACTACTCGGTAAATATATTGTATTGTCAAGGGTTGATAACTCAAATGGTGGCCTCAACTAGATGGTTTCAACTTCCAGAGTCATATCGAGCGACTCGTCCATCTCCTGAATAATATTATCATTCAATTCAGGGGAGTGGTCCAAACATATCTCACAAAAGTTGCAAGGGTTAGTTGAAAGTGATTCATCCTCCACACTTAAATTGGCCATGTCAGATGGGTGGAGTAGATCACTATGGTCAACAACTTCCTGAACCTCTTGATCATTGATATGGGCTAAACTTGAGATTGAATCCAAGGGGGTTTGAGCTGTACATTCATGATTATTATCCCAATACTCATCATCTTCCTATTTAGTGTAGTACCCACGTGGAATGAGATCTCTTTCCTCACATTTTGTTCCTAGATTGGGTTGAGGTTTGAATAAACTAACCATTTCTTCATCATTGAAACCAATGTGTCATGTGAGTGAAATGTGTCAGTATTATTATATTTAAAAGACACCTAGGTCTCTTGATCATTCCTTTAGACTATTTTCGAGATTGACTCTTTGGGAAATTGAACTATATGCTCATTATTACAATCGAATTCTTCATTCTCAATTTCAGTATTCTCCATAATCGCATCACGTGAACCCCACTGTTGTATATCTTTTATAAGTTCTTGAAATCTTTGGAGTGTGTTTTGTTGGATGAGCTCTAGAGTTTGTATGGAATTCTGAAGTGATTTCGCTTAGATCGTTTCTTATTGGATCTCAAAGGTATAGGACCCAAAAGAATTGTCACTATGATTCATTATTGATTTAACTTCCTAATCATGATGTTTCCACTGACCATAAGTAGGGAGTTGGGAATGAAGAATTGGATTGGGTTGAGGTTGGGGTGAACTAGCCTCCATTAGCTTATTGAGGCACGATTCAAGTGCTTCTATCATTCTTCTAATGCCAGTAAAATTGTCTATGCAACCCTCAAGTGACTCCTCTTGGATCATTTCTGATTGGGTTTCAAAGGTAGAGGATCTAAGAGAATGTTCATTATGGTGTATTGCTGGTTAATCTTCCCAACATTGATGTTTCCACTGATTATAGTCATACGAGTTATAGGTGGGAGAATCTGATGGTTGTTGGTACATATTATCATCCATAATATAATCATGAATTGTTTTCTTCTTAGCCGATGGATGATAATAATTCTCACTCCCATAGTTATGATAACCCCAACACTCACATACTGTTTTCTTAATCCGTGGGGTGTAATTATTCTCCCGCATATGATCGCGTAAGGACTTCTTAACCAATGGAGCATTGTATTCCATTTGGTTCTCGGTGATATTTCCAAAAAAAAAATTGAGACATAGGTTATTTCCTATCATGATCATCTGACGTCCCTTCCCAATGTCTCTTAGCTATCTCAGCACACTGACGTTCCACTCTTGGATGGTGAAACCCTAACTCTGAATCTAATCCTAAAAAGGAATAAAAGAAAATTCTTACAGCAATATGGAAAGTAAGTAGAGGAGAAGTTAAAAGGAAGTTACCAGATTGGAGGAGATCTATGTTAGGATCTTGCAAAAGAAAAGGGAAAGTGAATTAATTTCTTAAAAAAATAAGAAATCAACCTAGTTTCTAAAAAAGAAAAAGGAAAGTTCCTAAAAATAGAAAATAGAAAGTTTCTAAAAAGAGAAAAAGTTAGTTTCTAATAACAGAAAAGGAAAGTTTCTAAACCTTGAATTAGAAGATAAGTGAGTTTCTAAAATAATTCAGAAAAACCTAATCCTAAAAATAGAAAATAGAAAAACCCTAATCTTAAACTAATTCTAAAACTAGCTAATCTAAAAAAAAAAATGCAACCGTTAGTCCCTGACAACGACGCTAAAAACTTGTTCACAACCCCAAGTGTAGGGCCGCGATGCACTAATAATCTTGGTGAGACCGAGGTCGAATACATAGGGACTAATCTCGTACGTTTCTGAAAGTAACTAGAACTAGAACTAGAAAAAGATGTAAACGTAAATCTAGAAATAAAGGGAGTAATTGTGATGTATGGAATTAGAAACTTAAGAAATTAAAGGTGGGAACCAAGGATCCACTTGTAGAGATTAGGGAGATTTATGCTTAATTCAAGGATACAATTGGAATCAGAGTCCTATCTTATCTAATTGGTAAGAAGAGATTTGTCAGATCTTTGAACTTCTCATGGATCTAATCATTAATGTATGAGAGTTATGAGGATTTGGAAGTGATTCCATCACCTAACCATGCCTAAGAGACAAAGCAAATAACAATATTTACCAATCCCACAACCAATCATAAGAGAATTGTGAAGGTTAGGAAGGATTCCATCATCCTACCATGCCCAAGGGACGATGGTGAACAACAAGATTTCCTAATTTCATAATCTCAATTCAGGAAAAGAAGATATTTCAAGCTATTGCAGATCTATTGTAATTTGTCACAACAAATCATTAAAAACTAAAAATATTCCTTCATAATCAAACTAGAATCCAAGAGAGTTCAACAAACATGAAGTAAAACAAAGAAAACATCCCAATCACGCTACAAGCTTCACCTCTTAGCCCTAGCTAAGAGGTTTAGCCAACCATAGACATGATTGAACTAAAGACTCTTAAACAAAACATCAACTAAGGAAGAAGAAGAAAAACTCCCGGACGGCGGCTCCACCCTTTTGCTCCACTCCTCAAACCCTAAAAGATACTTAGGAACATTCTAGGGACTCTTATTTATAGTTTTGGAACTCCAACTTTCGGACCGAGTTAGAAAAATCCGGATATCGCCTTAAATTTACACAGTCCGTGTGTTGTCTGCATAACCTTAGACGAGTTGAGGAAAACCCTTAACTGGTCGAGGGCACCTTCGACTGGTCGAGGGTTTCCATCGACTGGTCAAGGATCACGTGAAATTAAAGGATTTTGTTGGTGGAGTTCAAGTCGAGGAATCTTCGACTAGTCGAGTAGGAGCCTTAGACTGGTCGAAGGAGGGCTTAGATTAGTCGAAGTAAGCAGATTTTTAGGATTCCTTTTCTTCACTTCAAGTCTTCAATTCTCTTCATTCCTCACTTAGTTTTTTTGGAACTTTGGCATGTGAATTCTTAATTCTTGGTCTCATGAGATCCATCCTTGACCTTAGTGATTCTTGAGCGTTAAATCGATGCTTTTAGCATCCTTTTCAATCCAATCCATTAAATTCACCTTGCAACATAAACATGATTAAAAAAGAACATTAAGCATTATCATGCTTATAAAACCAAGTAATAAATGGGGGATAATATACAATATTTAACCCTCAACAGAAATGTACAAGTTTTATTCCTTGTGGATTCGACCTCGGTCTTACCTAGATTATTAGTACATCACAACCCTACACTTGGGGTTGTGAATAAGTTTTTAGCGTCGTTGTTGAGGACTAAAGGTTGTATTTTTTTAAAGATTAATTAGTTTTGGAATTAGGTTACGATTAGGGTTTATTTGCTTTCTATTTCTAGGTTACGAAGTTTTCTGATTTGCTTTTAGAAACTAATTTGTTTTTCTATTTTGCAGGGTTCTAACATAGAAATTTCCAATTTGATAACCTCTTTCCAATTCTCTCTCTTCTTTCTTTTTTAGCTTTCTTATTTACTTTAGTTTACTTCTCTTTTAGGTTTAGGTTTAGTTTCTTAACTTGGGGGCTGAGAGTGTTTCATGCCTAGGTGGGTCCGTGATAACACTCCATGTCTCTTAAGTGAAGGAGGATTAGTCGAAGGGTTGCCTATCCATCACCGGAATAGACACCACTTGAAATCCTCAAAGTTAACTAAATTTATGACTACAAATCAACCTGTAAATCCTCTAAATCCTCCTCAACTTCTAGTTGAGGAAGCTCAGGATGAAAATGAGGTGCATCAAGCACCCCCACCTCGTACTTTATGAGATTATTTACAACCGGAAAGGGTTAGTGCACCTTCCTGCATGATTTTTCCAGAGAATGCAAGAGATATGGATAACAAGCCTGGAGTGATCCAACTCCTTCCAAAGTTTCAGGGACTTGAATCTGAAAGTCCATATCTACACTTGAAAGAGTTCGATGAGATAATAGCTACTTTATACTTTCCTAATGTGACTAAGGATACGATCAGGCTGAAACTCTTTCCCTTTTCTTTGAAAGAAAAAGCTAAGATGTGGTTACATTCACTACGTCCACGATCTGTTGGTAGATGGAATGACATGACCAGGGAGTTCATAAAGAAATTCTTCCCATACCATAAAATGAACACCCTCAGAAAGTCAATCATGAACTTTGCCCAAAAGGAAGATGAAACATTCTTCTAATGTTGGGAACGGTTCAAGGATCTTGTCAGTTCATACCCACAACACGGTTTTGAAACATGGCGCATAACAAATTTCTTCTACGATGGACTGACATATTCAATGCGCCAATTGGTCAAGACAATGTGCAATGTGGAATTTATGAATAAGAATGTCGTTGATGTGTGGGATTATTTTAACAGACTTGCTGAAAACGTACAATCATAGGACATCTCCCCAAAACCCAATACCACTTCTAAGCTAACTCAACCAAAGGAGAGGGCCTAAATGTATGTTTTGAAAGAGGAAGATGATATAAATGCTAAAGTGGTCAATCTCATAAGAAAACTTGAGGCTATAGAACTTAAGAAGGATAAGGAAGTTATTTGCGGTATTTGTGCTTGCAACGTGCATACTACTGAAAATTGCCCAACCATACCTACTTTTCAAGAAATTCTGAATGAGCAATCTAATGCCGTAAACAACTACCAAAGGCATTTCAAAGGGACCACCTCCAATACCTACAACTCCGGTTGGAGAAACCATCCAAATTTCAGTTGGAGGAATGGACAAACCGGTACATCATAAGGGATCCTTAACCAATTTTTGGTACAAAGGAAACCTTAGGAGGATCCGGTTTCAAAACACATCTAAAATCAAGAGCTTTTCAATCAAGGCATATTACAAGCCTTCCAAGACCTTACCAAGGCCATTCAACGGATTGAGTCACATTTAACGACTGGGGAGAAAAGAGTGCTTGCAGCCCAACCTCTCCCCAATCCTAAACCACAATGTGAAATTAGTGACCCAAGCTCTTCAAATCAAATAGAGCAAGCTAAGTCCATCACCACTCTTAGGAGTGAGAAGATAATTGACAAAATTATTATTCTAAAGGCTGAAAAGCCTAAAGATCCGGAAGTAGATGAGAATGATAGACCTAGCACTCCTCCACATGGTTTAGAACCGAAACCTCAAGGTAAGCCAATTGCTCCATTACCCCAATGGTTGGTCGCACCAAAACCTCTGTCTAACTTTCAGGATATTCTAGAGGTGCTTAAGCAAGTGAAGGTCAACATCCCTTTACTGGATGCCGTTAAACAAATTCCTTCATATGCCAAATTCCTTAAAAATGTATACACCACCAAAAGATGACAAAATATACAAAAGAAGATCTTTTTAACAGAAAAAGTGAGTGTCATCCTAAGGAAGATGTGCCACAAAAAATACAAGGATCCCAGTAGCCCAACCATCGCTTGCGTAATTGGGAACTACTAGATTGAGCATGCACTTCTTGATTTAGGAGCAAGCGTAAACCTAATTCCTTATTCGGTGTACGAACAACTAGGCCTTAGTGAATTAAAACCCACCAAAACTATATTGTAACTTGTTGATCGCTCAGTTCATGTATCGAGAGGGATAGTAGAAGATGTGTTGGTGTAACGCCCCAGATTTTTGCCAACCTGGGATTAGACGTCCTTAGGCAATGGATTAATCGTAACATAGGTTTAACTTCTTAAACGCTCAATTAAAGCCTCAAATCGTTCCTTAAACCATTTTCTTCACAAATCCCACCCTTCACTACCTTGTGCTTTCAATTTTTCAAAGTACCTTCGCCCTAGACACTATCTTAAACTAGCTAAATAGTATAACTTGGATCACTTTATATACAAACTCCAAAGGCCTGAGTACCACCTCGACCAAAATTCACTTAGGACTAAATCCTTTAGAAATGAGACAAAGTAACTAGGTGTGAAACCAGATTAGCTACGAAATCTGTTAGGATCGCTTTCAATACGATCTGCAAGACCCAAAACTTGTAGAATCATTGGCGCTAGGTTACCCTAAAGTTTAGAACCAAACTCATTTCCGTCTGCTCTCTAGAATGAAACGAAACTTCGTATTAGGTCTAGGTCGCACATCGGGATTCCGATTAACCCGAAGCTAAGGAACTAGGACCGCCCCACTGGGCTTAACAATCATATCAAAAATCAGCCTTATCCGATGTTCCACGGCCATTCGTTTCGAATCGGAGCGAGGTAGTGTGAAAAACACTATTCATATGCCAAAATAAATATCTGGAATAGTGATCTGGCATCGTTCGTTGCCTGACGTCGTCAAGATAAGCAACCCGACCGTCGAATCGACCAAATTACACCCTCGGATTAAGAAAAATTTCAGGAACATTTACATGTACTTGGAATTTCTGATCGTGGCCCACTGACCGTCGAACTGAAAGGGGTCCGCCACGTGCGATCTGCGTATCCGAATGAGTCAAAAACGTAATCCCACGTAGATCCATCGATGATGAGCTTAAGTCTGACGTTTGGCTCAAGGAGGGCTACCAGAACCTCTCTTTTGAGCTGGAAAAGTGACGAATATCCTATATTAGCAGTAACCCTTGAACCTAAGTCTATTTTGGGAAGATTTGAGACTATATAAGGACCTTAAACCCTCTCCCATTCCAGCCATACGAATTTAGTTTTGGGAGAGAGAAAAGAGAGAGAAAGTGAGGAAGAAGTGGGAGAATCTCCCTGCCGTCGTTCCCTGCCATCCAACGGGCTGCACCACCACTTCCTTGACATTTTTCCGGCGTCACCGACTCCGTTTTAAGGTAATAAACCCTAACCCTAGGTCTGAATTTTGGTAGGATCGTTGTAAGCTATGTAACAACTAACCGATTCCGCTCTTTAGGCTAGAAATCGCCCGTAGACGGAAGATCCATTACCCTTGCTGATTCGTTCCGTTTCCAAAGGCAAAGGTGAGGACTTTAAGCTTATAAGTTACGGTTTTCAACGCTTTCAATGTCAGATAATGGTAGATTCATGATCTCACTGCTTGCATTGCACATGTACAAAGTGCTTTCCGTTTCTGTTTTGATTAACGGTGTGAAATATGGAATTTCACATATTCTAGGTATACGTAGAAATACCGTATACGTATTTTTGGATAAATGCTTGACATGTTTATTTAATGTATAATTATATAACATATGAATAAAATACTAGTTTGGCGAAAGGAATCGCCAAAATATATGTTTACTTGTAAATGCGCCGTATGTTGAAATTACGTATTGTAGAAATACCGTATACGTAGTTCTTTTGGAATAATGTTTGACATATTTATTTAATGTATGATTATACAATACATGATTAAAATACTAGCTTGGCGAAAGGAATCGCCGGAATCTATGTTCCTTTGTAAACACTACGTATGTCGAAATTGGGTATACGTGGAAGTACCCTATACGTATAAAAGTTGCTGATGTGATTGACATGTTTAATTGCTGTATGAATATGATGTATATGTATAAAATACTAATTTGGTAAAGGGACAACCCTAGTACACACTTCCCTAGCATACGTCGTGTATGTTGAAATATTGCATTCCAAGTGTTGGTGAAATCACTTGTGAGTGTAAGTGCTTAAGTGTTAGAATCTTAGGTAGGTGCTGAGATGGGATTCTCGGTTACCTTAGAGTCGCATATGACACTCTCCATGTGGTTGTTCACTCTAACCACTCGCCACGAAATATAAGTATTTGTATACTTATTTACATAATACTTTATAACATGCTTTTGAACATGCCTTGTGACTTGTTATTAACATGCTTCATGTTGTGCTTTATATTATGCTTGCTAGTGTTCTTGAATTACCAAGTTATCATGCCGTATTTCACATGCTATGGTTAGGATTTGACTGAGCTTGGGACTATGTTCGTAGTCCGGTATCCCAGATCGGACTTGAAGATGTGGTTGGGATTCGTTCCGCCACGCACGATGTGTTGGTGAACCCGTGTCGTACTTCGGTTGGCGATAGTGGTTGGCCACACGAGGTGCTTCTGCGCCTCATATCGCCCAACTTGTTGTGCGCTCGAGCTAGCCGAACATGTCCAGTAAACCGTATGCCTTATGTATGTTCACCATGTTTGGTCGCTAATGCTTGAACCTAGGGTACCAAACTTACCAGTGAAAATCCCGTTAACCATGGTACCTCGATCCGCTAAGACTCATGAGCCGGGCATGGTGGTATGGGACACCGTGGTCGATCTGTCGGCCTACGCTGGGGCTACGTGCCTCCCCGTAGTGACCAGTGAGCAACTCAACTCGTGAGCCGATTATGGTGGTATGGGACACTATATTCGCGCTGTCGGCCTACACTGATAAGGTGATGGGGAGTGGTGCAATCTTTGTGTGTACTGACCACAGCGACCCTTTGTAGTGACCGCGAGCATACTCTCGAAGTTGCGGCGTGCCTTAGGGTTCGCCGCGATATATAGAGTATGAACTAGGCATGTTTCGTATAGTTGTATCGTGATGAATCGTTTAAGGGGTGATGGGGAGTGGTGCAACCTTTGTGCGTATTGACACTCGGCACTCTGCGGTGACCTAGAAAACACACCATCGTCTCGATATTAACTAGGACTGACGACCCTAGAATGGATCATGTTTGAGAATGATACAAGGAGGTACCTTAGTTTTCCAATCCCTATTTGTTTGAAATGGACTAATTAAAAACTCGGTAATCATGCTCATCATGCATCGCATGTGCCTGGAAGATGTGGAGCACTGTGGGATGTAAGCATGCGCGAACGTGAGATGGTGTCGCATGAGGGAGTATGTCGGAGAGGGCATCCATCATACCTGCATTCATACTTGCATTAACCAGAGTAACTAGGAGTGTTCGATTTACTGCTTTATCATTACTGCTTGACCGTATTGAGAACATGATAACTTATGTCTTATTGTTCCACTGAGTTAGCTACTCACTCCCACGTTACGGGACGGTGTTGTACACCAAACAGATTTGTTGAGTTTCGTGTGATGGCGATGCTTGTGAAGCGAAAGAGCCGGACTACTTCTATGGTGATGAGGAGGAGCTCTCCTATCTCAGTATCTCTCGACAGTTTATGAAGACCGGTATTGTCTTGACGGGCTATGGTAATTGGGATAGGAGACTTTACACGTCATCACATTAGGTATATTTTAGAATTGTCCTTGTAATTATTTAACCTGGAAATGTTATCACACTGGAGACTCATCATAGTTTATATATTTTGTCTATCTATTACGAGTCTTCCGCTTGCAACTTTAACTGCCTCTCGGAGTATGATATGTTGTTTTGGCTTAATCTCACTCATGTTCAATGCACGAATACGATCAACATTCAATCATCATTCATTTTGTTGCATAAGTGATGTTCTGGAACTCGGGAGTTGAGTTTATGCTCGACCCCCGATTTTCAGGGCGTTACAAGATGGTATCAGAGCGTGATTTGGATTAAACCGGACCTGGGTTATGGTCACACGACGCACACTGACGCACTCTGACTTAGGAGGGAGCGATGGAATGTAGAAACAGTCATGGGTATTCCGACTTCACCAATTGGCGAAGTTCGCTGAAAACAAACGTTGAAATCGAGTCCGTATTAACCCTTGGTCGCACGGGTCGATCTTAAAATGTTCCTAGGCCGTCTATAGAGAATTCTAGATTACAACCCACCTCATCCCAACAGTTGAAAATCGGTAGAATAAGGGATGAACGTGATAAGGATAACTACTCTGAATCCCTGGAGCTTCTCTGGACTCCTCACGGAGACTTCTCGAATTCATGAGGAAAGAAAAGCAGAAAGTATAAATAAATTCTAATAAATTCGAATTAATTAATGAATGATTACAAAAAAATAAAAATAAAAAAAAAATGAGTTCACAACCCTTTAAATGGGAATACCAAGTAATAGGAAGGAAATCTGAAATAAACTACAACTAAAACTCCTAGGTTGTGATGTCTACTAGTGCGCAAGGCTTTCAGCCAAAAATAGTATGTGTCCTATTTGACTTCACCAAACCATTCTCCTAATCATTCTAAACTCTTTTCTCATTGGGCACAACTCCTAAAGCCCAACGGATGAAGAGAAATCAAATTAAAACTACTATTTTGGCAAAATGAAATTGAAGCGGGGAAATAACCGTCAATCGGGGGGTTTTCTCGCAATTTCGGGCTGCGCAACCCTGCATAGCTGGGTTGGTTGGCTTCATTAGCTCGTCCTACCCCAAATTCATATATTTTACGTCAGATAACTCATTCCGGATTGCAAGATATGTCCAGTTTACCCGAAACTACCCGAAATAGAGCGAATCGGAGTCGGGGGCCTCCCCACTTAAATTCGATGGGACCCAGGGTCGAACCAGGGTGCATTTGGCACCTTGGGACCATGAAGAACAGGGCCCCACCGCGGCGGCGCGGTTCCGGCCAAGCCCGACCGCGGCGCCACCGCGGCACCGGCGGCGGACCGCGCTCCGGTTGGTTTTCCGGCGAACTTCCGAACTTGAGGTTGGTCGGCCAGACCCCCTCTACCCCATGGCACGTGCCATTTTGGCATTAGGTTGGGTTTTAAAGGGCTGAAACACCCATCTTCCCATTTCTTCCTTTTCAAGCACCTCCACTCCTATTTTCGATTTTTCTCAAAAACCCATCCCTCCAAACCTTGCAATCCCCCATTTTCTTCCATAAATCACCCACTCCAACTGTCCACAACAGCCCTAGCCTCCTCCTTTTCACTTTTCTCTAACGCGGAGCTCTCACATCCCCCATTTGGAGCTCAAATTCGTGCAACCTTCAAACCTATCTCATTTCTCCCTTTTACCTTCTTCATTCCCTACCTTTTTGGCCTTTACAATCCCTGTTGAGGCTCAAGTCCATGGAGAATAAAAAAAAAAAAAAAAACTCCAGCCCCCTATTTCCCTTATCTTCATTTTCCATGGCTCTATCCGAGCTCATCCATATGTTGTCTTGTAGTTTGCGTGGGCTACTATCGTAGGGTGGTTCTGTTTTCCTGATGATAGGTGTAGTAGTTGGTAGAATGTTCAAGGTATTTGAGAACGTAGGGTCCGTTCGGCCAAATTCCATTAGGTAAGTTTACGATGGATAGAATTATAAAAGTAATAATATATGTGTATGTAGGATATAGCCCCTAGATTGGGTGTATCCTATGTCTTCCGACACCATGTTTAGAATGTACGCAATTAAGAGTAAATTCCGAGAATTCCTTTCCAATAACACTTAGAAATTTTCTCATCGTGGGGTATAGAAAATCCCATCTCACGTTTTTCCAACACCAGGCTCATTTTTCCAAGGCCTATAAAAATTTAATCCCCTCCCACCCTCCTACCAACCATGTCACACACAATCCCAAGGTAGGATTAGTAATGCGGTCCCATTTAATACAACTTAAGGCCACTGGCCAAATTGTGTTGAAGCGATAAAGTCCCTTGATATACATTAACCCACCACACTCTGACAGCTTAAGCTCTTAGAGTAAATGGTTGTTTGACAAATAGGCCATAGAGTTTTGGACCTAGAGCGATACTCCAAATTTTCGACAGACCTGACCGTATAGGAAATCCAACAAATTAATAATGTAAGCCCCAGGATCTTCTTAGCCGATGTGAGCATGTGTGAAATGCTCGAGCGTCAAGTACAGACAACTCAATTCCACTTAGACAACGTTTGACCCTACACGATGAATAATTTCTTGTATTAGAAATGATCTGAAATCATCTAGTGTGTAGGCATAGACTAATAGATTACCACTATTCATAAATTGAGACTAGGCTACTGGTTCTACTACGGAACGTAAGAGACTGATTATGCTAAGGTAATTGCAAGATAGTTGAAAGATGGACTTAATTAATGGGCTGGATTAGGTTGGAGTGAGACCTCCCTCCTTCGTCGGAACCCTATAACTCTTAGGGTCTCTTTTTAATTCTTAGAAAAGTTGTTTGATTAGTAACTATACACGCTCAGTATCCCTTTGATTTAATGTTAGGTCAAATCAATACACCCTCAGAATCGCCTTCTCAAGGACTTAGTACAATCGGGAACACGGGGCAGAGAAACTACATTTAAGCGAGGTATTCGCGGTTTGAATCGAATTCTCAATCCTGGTAGTGACCAATGAACCCTATGCTCTGATCAAGCAGAAGGTCGGGATCAACTGGGATTAAGAAATGATATGACAATTTTCTGTCCTAGCTAGGCAGAAGATCCATGTATCCGACTCAGACCCACTACACAACATTCTTTCCGTGTTGGCCCGACATTTACAACTAAAAGTTTATAATTTTGTCCTTGAAAAGTGTTAGGAGTATATAACTGATAGAGACTTTATCTTTTAGGCCTAAGGAATTGCCCAAATGGGCAACAGACAGTTAGGAATTAGGTCCCAAATCGCATGCCATGTCGGCATACGTATTGTGCTTATGAACGTAAAAAGATAACCTGCCTATTAAATAGGATAAGTCTGGACTGCGACAAATTCCTTGGTAGAATTAGGCATCTCGCCACAAACTCACACCTAACCCCGAATCAACTACAATACCCTTCATCTTTAGCTCCTTTCTATGACCATAGGTATCAATGCCATAATACACAACATTGATGAAAAGAAGACCAATGTAGTGGGAGATCGCATCCCATTTCATGTCAAGGTTAGGTTATAAATTACACCTTGTTCTGATATACGGAGCAGGACATAACTCTTGAGCCTTGAGGGTGAAACTAAAATTTTAAGGGGGGTAGAACATGATGAACCCAATCTAGTTAGGTTACCTATTGCATCTCTTGATCTGGGTGGCACAGCGAAAGCATGGTGGACCCTACCCCACTGGCCCAGGATCGAAACGGTGCTCGTCGAATACGAACATTATAGAAGCCCTAACAAGTTCTACTATAAAAAAAAATGTTTTAGGATGATCTAGTAAGTTTTGATTCACCCTCCCCTGGGACAGATAATATCACGGACTCTCTTAGACTAAGACCTAAAGGGCAACCTTAGAATAAACAATTTGAACCTTTCAATGATGGACATTCCCTACGTTTCTAGAGTGATCGGACTACGGAGTTACTGAAATATACAACTGCGAAGCATTCGCGGCTTGACCTAATTCTCAATCCTGGGCGACTACCAATGGACTCACTGCTTGGCCGAGCAGAAGACCAGGATCCACCAGGATTCGGAAGGGATACGATGAGCTTCCTACCCTGGCCCGGTGGATGATCGATGTATCGGGATCGAGCCCACTATTACCGTCTCTTCGTGTTGGTCAAACAATGAAAACAACTATCTTACTCTAAATTGTGGGAATTGTCGTCGAGACTCCAAATAGGTAAAGAAATAAATGGTAGCAAACCATCAGGGTATGAGAAATGGATGAAGAATTAAGTTTTAAGGGGGGTAGACTAAAAAGAACCAGACTAGTATATACCCTACCACGCGTAGGAACTCGAAACCAATAAGTCTTAGGCAAATGAAATAATAGAAATCTTCTCTTATTACCCTTAGCCAATTTCGGGGACGAAATTTTGTTTTAAGGGGGGTAGATTGTAACGCCCCGGATTTTTGCCAATCTGGGATTAGACGTCCTTAGGCAATGGATTAATCGTAACATAGGTTTAACTTCTTAAACGCTCAATTAAAGCCTCAAATCGTTCCTTAAACCATTTTCTTCACAAATCCCACCCTTCACTACCTTGTGCTTTCAATTTTTCAAAGTACCTTCGCCCTAGACACTATCTTAAACTAGCTAAATAGTATAACTTGGATCACTTTATATACAAACTCCAAAGGCCTGAGTACCACCTCGACCAAAATTCACTTAGGACTAAATCCTTTAGAAATGAGACAAAGTAACTAGGTGTGAAACCAGATTAGCTACGAAATCTGTTAGGATCGCTTTTAATACGATCTGCAAGACCCAAAACTTGTAGAATCATTGGCGCTAGGTTACCCTAAAGTTTAGAACCAAACTCATTTCCCGTCTGCTCTCGGGAATGAAACGAAACTTCGTATTAGGTCTAGATCGCACATCGGGATTCCGATTAACCCGAAGCTAAGAAACTAGGACCGCCCCACTGGGCTTAACAATCATATCAAAAATCAGCCTTATCCGATGTTCCACGGCCATTCGTTTCGAATCGGAGCGAGGTAGTGTGAAAAACACTATTCATATGCCAAAATAAATATCTGGAATAGTGATCTGGCATCGTTCGTTGACGCACAAGATAAGCAACCCTGACCGTCAGAATCAGACCAAATTACACCCTCGGATTAAGAAAAATTTCAGGAACATTTACATGTACTTGGAATTTCTGATCGTGGCCCACTGACCGTCGAACTGAAAGGGGTCCGCCACGTGCGATCTGCGTATCCGAATGAGTCAAAAACGTAATCCCACGTAGATCCATCGATGATGAGCTTAAGTCTGACGTTTGGCTCAAGGAGGGCTACCAGAACCTCTCTTTTGAGCTGGAAAAGTGACGAATATCCTATATTAGCAGTAACCCTTGAACCTAAGTCTATTTTGGGAAGATTTGAGACTATATAAGGACCTTAAACCCTCTCCCATTCCAGCCATACGAATTTAGTTTTGGGAGAGAGAAAAGAGAGAGAAAGTGAGGAAGAAGTGGGAGAATCTCCCGTGGTTCCTCGCCATCCAACGGTGCACCACCACTTCCTTGACATTTTTCCGGCGTCACCGACCTCGTTTTAAGGTAATAAACCCTAACCCTAGGTCTGAATTTTGGTAGGATCGTTGTAAGCTATGTAACAACTAACCGATTCGCTCTTTAGGCTAGAAATGCAGAGACGGAAGATCCATTACCCTTGCCGATTCGTTCGTTTCCAAAGGCAAAGGTGAGGACTTTAAGCTTATAAGTTACGGTTTTCAACGCTTTCAATGTCGATAATGGTAGATTCATGATCTGCTTGCAATTGCACATGTACAAAGTGCTTTCCGTTTCTGTTTTGATTAGCGGTGTGAAATATGGAATTTCACATATTCTAGGTATACGTAGAAATACCGTATACGTATTTTTTTTGGATAAATGCTTGACATGTTTATTTAATGTATAATTATATAACATATGAATAAAATACTAGTTTGGCGAAAGGAATCGCCAAAATATATGTTTACTTGTAAATGCGCCGTATGTTGAAATTACGTATTGTAGAAATACCGTATACGTAGTTCTTTTGGAATAATGTTTGACATATTTATTTAATGTATGATTATACAATACATGATTAAAATACTAGCTTGGCGAAAGGAATCGCCGGAATCTATGTTCCTTTGTAAACACTACGTATGTCGAAATTGGGTATACGTGGAAGTACCCTATACGTATAAAAGTTGCTGATGTGATTGACATGTTTAATTGCTGTATGAATATGATGTATATGTATAAAATACTAATTTGGTAAAGGGACAACCCTAGTACACACTTCCCTAGCATACGTCGTGTATGTTGAAATATTGCATTCCAAGTGTTGGTGAAATCACTTGTGAGTGTAAGTGCTTAAGTGTTAGAATCTTAGGTAGGTGCTGAGATGGGATTCTCGGTTACCTTAGAGTCGCATATGACACTCTCCATGTGGTTGTTCACTCTAACCACTCGCCACGAAATATAAGTATTTGTATACTTATTTACATAATACTTTATAACATGCTTTTGAACATGCCTTGTGACTTGTTATTAACATGCTTCATGTTGTGCTTTATATTATGCTTGCTAGTGTTCTTGAATTACCAAGTTATCATGCCGTATTTCACATGCTATGGTTAGGATTTGCTGAGCTTGGGACTATGTTCGTAGTCCGTATCCGGATCGACTTGAAGATGTGGTTGGGATTCGTTCCGCCACGCACGATGTGTTGGTGAACCCGTGTCGTACTTCGGTTGGCGATAGTGGTTGGCCACACGAGGTGCTTCTGCGCCTCATATCGCCCAACTTGTTGTGCGCTCGAGCTAGCCGAACATGTCCAAGAAACCGTATGCCTTATGTATGTTCACCATGTTTGGTCGCTAATGCTTGAACCTAGGGTACCAAACTTACCAAAGTGAAAATCCCGTTAACCATGGTACCTCGATCCGCTAAGACTCATGAGCCGGGCATGGTGGTATGGGACACCGTGGTCGATCTGTCGGCCCTCTGGCGGGGCTACGTGCCTCCCCGTAGTGACCAAAGTGAGCAACTCAACTCGTGAGCCGATTATGGTGGTATGGGACACTATATTCGCGCTGTCGGCCTACACCGATAAGGTGATGGGGAGTGGTGCAATCTTGTGTGTGTACCCACCCCGGCCCTTTGTAGTGACCGCGAGCATACTCTGAAGTTGCGGCGTGCCTTAGGGTTCGCCGCGATATATAGAGTATGAACTAGGCCTGCTTTTCGTATAGTTGTATCGTGATGAATCGTTTAAGGGGTGATGGGGAGTGGTGCAACCTTTGTGCGTAACCGACGACGGCTCTCTGCGGTGACCTAGAAAACACACCATCGTCTGATATTAACTAGGACTGACGACCCTAGAATGGATCATGTTTGGGAATGATACAAGGGAGGTACCTTAGTTTTCCAATCCTTTGTTTGAAATGGACTAATTAAAAACTCGGTAATCATGCTCATCATGCATCGCATGTGCACGGAAGATGTGGAGCACTGTGGGATGTAAGCATGCGCGAACGTGAGATGGTGTCGCATGAGGGAGTATGTCGGAGAGGGCATCCATCATACCCGCATTCATACTTGCATTAACTGCAGTAACTAGGAGTGTTCGATTCTTGCTTTATCATTCTTGCTTGACCGTATTGAGAACATGATAACTTATGTCTTATTGTTCCACTTGAGTTAGCTACTCACTCCCACGTTACGGGACGGTGTTGTACACACCAAAGCATTTGTTGAGTTTCGGGTGATGGCGATGCTTGTGAAGCTGAGTAGGACTACTTCTATGGTGATGAGGAGGAGCTCTCCTATCGTATCTCTCTGACAGTCTATGAAGACTGGTATCAGTATCTTGACGGGCTATGGTATTTGGGATAGGAGACTTTACACGTCATCACATTAGGTATATTTTAGAATTGTCCTTGTAATTATTTAACCTGGAAATGTTATCACACTCTGGAGACTCATCATAGTTTATATATTTTGTCTATCTATTACAGTCTTCCGCTTGCAACTTTAACTGTCTCTGGAGTATGATATGCTGTTTTGGCTTAATCTCACTCATGTTCAATGCACGAATACAGTCAACATTCAATCATCATTCATTTTGTTGCATAAGTGATGTTCTGGAACTCGGGAGTTGAGTTTATGCTCGACCCCCGATTTTCAGGGCGTTACAGTTGGTCCAGGTTGAAAAATTCTACTGTCCAGTAGATTTTATCGTCATGGACAGCCAACTCAACATGGACATGAGCACTCAAATTCTTGTCATACTTGACCGTCCATTCATTGCCACATCAAATGTAATTATTAAATATATTTTGGGAATATGACAATAGAGTTAAATATATTTTTCAATACAGGCAAATAGTCAGAGGATGATGACGATTCCCACGATATTAACCTGATTGATTTTTTTGTGGAAGATAGAGCACTCCTGACTCTATACTTTGACCCTCTAGAGATGTGCTTGGCCCACTCCCCTGATTTAGACGATGATATAATTAGGGAGATGGATGCCTTACTTGATGCTACGCCGTTACATGAAGTTAACTTGTGGAGGCTACAATTTGAGAAATTGCCTCGAACCAATGTAGTGCCTCTGCCGTCTAGCTTCAAAGCACTGAAGCTTGACCTAAAACCTTTGCCCTTGGATCTTAAATGTCTATTTAGGTCAAGATGAGACACACCCAGTGGTGATTTCTTCCCACCTTTAGCGAGAACAAGAGAGTATGATTATCTCTACTCTCATTGAGCACAAAGGAGCCCTTAGTTGGTCGATTGTGGACCTCAAGGGAATTGATCCTTTGATTTGTACTCACCGCATTCATCTTGAGGATAACGTGAAGACCTCCTGACAACCACAATGTATATTAAATCCAAACATGAAGGAAGTGCTTAAGGTCGAGGTTCTTAAATTATTGGATGTGGGTATCATATACCCTATATCGGATAGTCAATGGGTGAGTCCAACTCATGTGGTTCCCAAGAAGTCTGGAATCACCATCGTAGCCAATGCCGAGAATGAACTCGTGCCAACTAGAGTCACTACTAGTTGGAGAATGTGCATCGACTACAGGAAGTTGAATACCGTCATGAGGAAGGATCACTTTCCTTTGCTATAACACCCTAGTTTTTTAGGGTCGAGCAAAGCTCAACTCCCGAGATCCAACGCATCACTTATAAAACATAGATAATGATGTTTAAATATTGTCCATATTAGTGCATTAAACATGAGTGAGATTATACTAAATCAACATATCATACTCCAGAGATAATTAAATTAGGTCAGAGAAGACTGAGATAGATATATGAAGTATATAAGTATTTCTCAATCCCCAGAGTATGAGTATGTCACCAGGCTGAATATGTACATGTATTGTTCCAAAATTTACAAAATATCAAGTGTAAATGTTTAACTAATCAATAGTCATGTAATCTCGACAACGCAACTCTAGGTCTACGTAGACCCGCCTGAGAGCTGCACGTAGGAGAACTCCTCGTCCTTGTCTAAGAAATCCGGCTTCATCACGTAAGCCTCGCCACAACCTGCATCTAAATCAAGGTTTGGTTGGTGTTTTAAAACACTGTCCCAGAGTGGGAGTGCATGATCAACTCAGCGGTACTATAAGCCAAAGGTTAACATGTTATCAATTCAGTTAAATAGTAATGATAAAGCAGTACAACAATCATATCCTAAGTACTCTTATTAATGCAGAAATGGTATGCTGTAATGATGCATGCCCTCTCCTACACTCCCTTAGCGACTTCATCTCACGGTCGCGTATGGAAAACTCCCTAAACGTGCACTTCCTCGCCAAAGCACATGCAATGCGGTGTATGGTTGTGTTAGCCAAGTTCTTAATTAGGCTTATTCATACAGCAAATTCAGGAAGATAAGGTACCTCCCTTTATATCATTAACCCAACGGGGATCCATCTAGGGTTGTCAATCCTAGTTAATCACATACGATAGGTAAGTTGTAGGGCATCACCCCTAACAAAAGCAGTGGATAGGTAAGTTCAATTATTTATACTCGAGGTCACTATGGGAGGCTCGTCACCTGAACGTAAGCCGACAGCTCCAATACAGTGTCTCATACACCACCATATTCGGCTCACGAGTTTGAGTTGCTCAACGGTTACTACGGGAGGCTCGTCACCCTAGTGTAGGCCAACAGCTCGACCACGGTGTCCCATACACCACCATGCCCAACTCATGAGTCTTAGCGAATCGTGGTACCATGTTTAAAACGGGTTGTTACATCGGTAAGTGGTACCTTAGATTCAAGCAATAACATTCATACATGGTAAACATACATTAGGCCAATCAGGTTATTTGATAAGTCCAATTAGTACAAGTGCACGCTAGATTAATTGACATTGAGTGCATAAGCACCCCACGTGGCCTAACCACTGTTGAGAATCACCGTACAGCTCAGATTCATCGAACGTATCCATTGTGGCGAGACTAATTCGACCACTCGATCGGAAACCATTACTGATTGCCTGGACTACGTAGTAGTCCCAATTATACTCAAATGCAATAAGTAATCACACGTGATAGTCATCATAGCATTTAATGAACAATTCAAATACAATAATCATTTGAGCATTTTATAAAACGCATAATGAACATATTATCATATAAATGCAGTTCATACATAAATCACGTAGTTGAATTTAAGGTTACATGAAGGAATTTATACGTGTAGATAAGGTAGTTGAGAATCCTATCTCAACACCCTTAGTAAGTACATTTCATCAAACAATTTCTCATTCAGACATTTTATCAAACACTTAGTCTACAGACTACCACATACATGACCTAACCTAGTTATAGCATAAATTATGGTAAATCCTTTCACAAGGGAGTTGTCATACATACAACAAACATGTATTCTAGATTAAAAGTTATGGCAAGTACAAATCATAATTGTAATTTCATTTAAACATTTCAACAAACACATAGAATGCATTATATATTCACATAGTTCACACACATGTATAATTTATCGAATACATCGTAACTAAGATCATATGGTAGTAATCAAGTCAGACATAAATCATTGTTGACATTGAAAGCCTTGAAAACCATAACCTAAACATTCATAGTCCGCACCTTTCGTCAGATTGCTCATTTTGAACACGATTTGAA
Source organism: Magnolia changhungtana (assembly GCA_030180095.1). Taxonomy (NCBI): domain Eukaryota; kingdom Viridiplantae; phylum Streptophyta; class Magnoliopsida; order Magnoliales; family Magnoliaceae; genus Magnolia; species Magnolia changhungtana. The sequence continues at coordinate 2,067,677 of JASAUF010000294.1, forward strand.
TCCTACACTTCCATCTACAGAACAATGACAACCTAAATCACAAAACAGGTTAACTATTTCGTCGATTCCTCTATTTGGATTCCTAAAACGAGATTTGGGTTAGGATTTCTTACCCAAAACGAAGTTGGAATAGCTTGTGTAGGTAGATGTAAAGATGATTCAATGCGTGGAGTAGCAGGAAAGAAGGACTGCAGCAAACTCCAAAGATCTCCATTCAGTCTCCACTCTTTTCTTTTCTTTTCTTTCTTCTCTCTCCTAGGGTTAGAGAAAATTCGTATGGGATAAGAATGGGGTGATTTAAGGGCCTTATATAGGCTTAGAAGTGATGTAAATGGCCCCAAGGCCATGGTATACTTAGGTTATAGCCGAAGGGCGACTGTTTCTGACGAATGGGGCTCATCTGGAGGTCCATTACTCATTTACAGCATAGGGTAAGTCCCTTGGCAATAGATCTAAGCCAGGCTATGATTTTGGTCCCATCAGATTAGCAGATCGACCATGGAGGACTTGTATCAGTTCAACGGTCATCGCCACTCGATCAGGGCCACAAGTATACGGATAAGAGCAGGGAAATTTTCCTGATCCAAGGGTATAGTTTGGTCAGAAAATGATGATCTGAAGTCTTCAATTTCTCCCGCAAGCGAATGGTCCAAATCACTTAAGTTTTGGTTCATTTTCTAAAGATATTCGCGTTTCTCACACGCTTTACTTAGGGTTCAAGTTACGCGTTTCGAGACACTATCTGGGCTCAATCCCTGTGATGGTTGTCAAGCCCAATAAGGTAGTCCTAAGCCTGTAGTTTCACGGTCATTGGACTTCCGATGCATGGTCCAGGTCCGATATAAAGTTTCAATGTGCTCTCGAGAGCAACTGGGTTTTGAGATTGCTCTGAGGTTTTTAAGTAATGTTGAGCTAGCGATTTTAATGGTTTTGGGTCTTACCGTTTGTATAGATAGCGGTTTAAGCTAATTTTACTAATTATTTAGTTTAGTACTTAATTAATTTTCATCTAATTTCTACAGAATTCGGTCCCTAATGATTTTTGCCTGAGGTGGTACTCGGGTCTTTGTACGGATTTTTCTGAAACGTTACAATCTAGCCCCCTTAAAGAAAAACTTTGATCCCAAAATTAGTACCTTTTCGTACTCATTGAGGATCTGAGGGTAGTTCTTTTGGACTTTGGATTCTGTTTCCCAAGTAGCCTCTTCCTCGGTGTGGTGAGTCCACAATACTTTCACAAGTAGAATAACTTTACTGCGCAACACTTGTTCCCTCCTATCTAGAATACGAGTTGGTTCTAGTACATAAGTAGCATCTTCACTTAGTTGTACTTGCTCCCATTTGATAATGTGAGTAGGATCAGGAACGTATTTCTTCAGCATCGATATGTGAAATACGTTGTGCACGCCTGCAAGTGGTGTGGCTAAAGCAAGGCGGTATGCTACCACATCCACTCGGTCTAAAATCTGAAATGGGCCAATGAATCTCGGCATGAGCTTCCCTTTCTTGCCAAACCAGATGACTCCTTTCATGGGGAAACTTTAAGGTATACATGGTCCCCAACCTCAAATTTCAGTTGTCGTCATCTTGTATAAGCGTAACTCTTCTGTCTCCTTTGTGCTGCAAGAAGTTGACGCCTGATAATGTCGATCTTCTCTGAGGTTGCCTATACTAAATTTGGGCCAATTAAACTCTTCTCACCAACCTCTGCCCAACAATGCGATACTCGACATGGACGCCCATACAAGGCCTCGTAGGGAGTCATGCCAATGCTTGCTTGAAAGCTATTATTATAAGCGAACTCAGCATAGGGAAGACAGTCATCCCAACTGTCTTTGAAATCAAGCACACATGCCCGCAACATATCTTCTAACACCTGGTTTACTCGTTCTGTCTGCCCATCAGTCTGTGGGTGGAATGCGGTACTGAACTTCAGTTGTACTCCCATCGCTTCCTGGATTTGAGTCTAAAAGATAGACGTGAATCGCGTGTCTTGATCTGACACAATCTCCATAGACACTCTATGGAACCGTACAATCTCCTTGATGTATAGCTTGGCTAAATCATCTTCTGAGTTTAAAACTCTAATCGGGAGGAAATGGGTCGATTTCGTTAATCGGTTCACAATCACCTAAATGGAGTCATGTCCTTTCCTCGTCTTCGGTAACCTAGAAATGAAATCCATAGATATGAAATCCCATTTCCATTTAGCTATGGGCATGAGTTGAAGTAATCTAGGAGGTCAGCGATGTTCGGCCTTGACCTACGGACACGTGAGACAATGGGATACAAAATCTACTATGTGGGCCTTCATGTTGTCCCACCAATATGAATGCTTCATGTCTCGGTACATCTTCGTACGGCCAGGATGCATTGCCATCCTCAAATTGTGAGCGGCTTCTAGAACTTTCTTCCTCAAGTCATGGAGATTCAGGACGCATAGGTGACCACAATAACGTAAACCCCCATTCGAACCAACTCTCCATTCAGAGTCTCCATCGTCACTAGCTCGTTTTCTCATCTTCACCAACCACTCATCTTCTCTCTGAGCCATAATGATTCGGTCATAAAAAAGTGGCTATACACGAATATAGGCGACTGTTTCGAACAAGAAACAAATGCATTTCGTTTGGGAAATTTCATTCACTTGATAATTAACAAAAGAGGACCAGGAAGACAATCACATTATTCATTTATTCCAAGTTCTTTTACATCCTTTTCTCCTTTGATTCAAAAACATACTTATGATGATGACGAAATAACAATAATAGAAATGGTATGAGCTGAGGCAATCATTTGACGGAAGCATCACGTATTGCAGATTGTTGCCCAAACCTTTTGTGCGCCGGAGCCATTGTGCACCGGAGCCCATTGTGCACTGAAGTCTATTGTGCGCTAAAGCTTGTTGTGCGCTGGCGCTTGTTGTGAGCTGGCGCCCTTTGTGTGCTAATGGTGTTACGCGCTGCACAACAAATGTTCTGCATAATGGTCATGAAACTGTACCTCTCTCTTTCTTCAAATCTTTCTCTGTTTCCCTATTGGTTACTTCTTACCCCTTACTGACGGGTTAGGGGTATTTATAGCCTTCTTACACATGCAAACATGCCACGTAGTCATTGTGTGGTCCTCTTTGTGTCGACCCCATTGTGCGAAAGACTTGTGCGGAAGCTTTGTGCGGGAGACTCTGTGCGGATATTTGAATTGCAACATGTATTTTTCGTAGAACATCTTGCGCACAGCACTAAATTCTGCACAATGGTTTGCGCACAACAATTTGTGCATAATAAGTTGCGCACAATAGTTTGCGCACACTGATTTGCACACAACAACCCTTCTGTTGCTTTCCTCTCTTTTTATGCCTCAACAGATGGCCCATTGATCCTGCATTTTTATTTTTTTATTCCTACAAAAATAAATATGTAGGATCAATAACAATTCTTTCCAAACACTATTTTTTGATCTCCCTCATTGTCGCTGCTTTTCTTTATTGTGCGCTGATCGATCCGTGCACAATGAATTTCGCACAACGATTTGCGAACAATGATTTGCGCACAACAACCATGTCCCCGCCTATAAATGTAGGGTTTGTCTTTCTTTTTCGCCCCCTTTCTCTTCTGCTTCATACTGTTCTATCGTTAAGTTTCTACCCTTTGTGCGCCGCACAATGACCGCTCCGCATAAAGCCTTCCGCACACAACAACCATTTGTACTTGATCAAAATTCCACGCATTACAGGTAGTGCACAATGCCCTTACGTTCGCTCGCAATGGTTTCCACAGAGTATTTTGCACACACACGGCTTCCACACAGTACTTTGCAAGCAAAATACTTTGCACACAATAGCTTCTGCACAGTACTTTGCGTGCAACAGTTTCCGCACAGTACTTTATGCGCAATAGCTTAAACTTGAGCATTTCCCTTGTACTTCTAACTCAATAAATCTTTTCTTCTGAGTTTGATTTTTTATCAACTCCTATTCAAACTCTAATGGCCAGCTCAAAGAGACCGCTTACTTCCCCAAATGTCACCAGGCCATCTGACCCACAATCGGCTGAGACCCACAACCCAAAAAGGCCCCGCTCTAGTGAGAATTATGGCTCTTTCTTCAAGGAGCCAGCTCCCGTCATTGTGAACTTTGCTGATCATATTCAACGCTTGTCTGAGCATATCTGCATGGGCATAATAATGAAGGAGATAAAGGATCCCCCCCTTTTAGGACAAGAATCTGATTGGGAAGTTTGGTTGAAATGCACAACCAACTTTTGCACTGATGATAATCACCCTTCTACTGTAGAGGCTTCCCCTCCCCCATCAGTCCCAAAACAAGTAAGAGAAAAGAGCCAAGACAAAATTTTCCAAGAGAAGATTCGAAAACATTACCGAAGACGTTTTTAGAATGCTTGGGACTCAGTCAAGCTGACTACCGAGGCAATTAAATTCCACAACTCGTATAAAGATGAGACCATCGCTCTACCCCTGCAACTTTAACGCCACCTCTCCATTCTCCAGAGCGAACAAACAGACTATATGACTCAGAATAAGCTCTTATATGTGTCTAATTAGGTAATAAAAGAGCGGCAAATTCTCGAGGGTTATGTCATAGATAAAGGCTTAACTCAAAAGACTAGGCAAATAAGATACATGCGCTTTCTCACGCCATGTCACGACCCTCATTCCCTATATTATACTCACTTCTTCGAGATACTTCAATAACGTTTCCGTCATTGTAATTCATTATGAGGTAAAGATGAATTTAGAACACGAGGTCTTTAGATCTCTTGTCTATACTATAACACTTGGACTAAAGCAATTTTTGAGAAACATAAAGATGTCCTTACTGCGGCCAGAATTTATCATGCCATAGAAGCTACTTCGGAATTTTTTCAAAAAGACACGATGATATATAAAGGTTTTCTAAAATAGTGGTCTTCTACTATGAATTCTTTCCATCTTCTAGTAGGAGAATAAGTATCACCCTGTGGGATCTTTATAGGATAGCGGCTCTACCTATTTCCGGGTCCTTTCTTGACGAATATGTTCCTTCAAACAAAGAGTTTGCCTTTGTCACACCCAATAGGGTGCCCAAAATTACAGCATCAACCATTGAACTTTTCCGTGAAGCATCTTATTTTGCTGACGTCCACAAGGTTTCTCCTCTTCAATGGCTGGCGCACTTTTCCCGATACTTAGTGTAAGTATTTTAACCTTTTCCTTCCCTTTCAAACAACATTTACCATAAGCATAAATTACTCATTGGTCTTCTCCCTTTTTTTAAAATTTTTTTTAAGGTTCCTTAGTAGCCATTGTGCTGAATTAGAAGCCACTTGTAAGAAAATAAGAGGTCCGGTCAGCTTCACTGCTGAAACTGAACTAGCCTCTTTCTTGGCCTACTGGTTGAGCTTAGTTGTGCTTCTTAGTACAAAGAGTTCAGACTCTATTTGGCCAACTCTATTTGTAGCTGCAGGTGCCATGGCAGAAGGCAGAAAAGGATATTCCTTAGCCCCTCTTGTTTTATGTTCATTATACAGTGCTTTCGGTCATGTCGCAACGCATTGCTCAAGCCCAACACTAGGAGTTTCACCTGCTTTCACTCCATGACATTACTTCTTCGGATAGCTCCGAATTTATTTCCCCTGGACATCCAATAATCTAGAGAAGGCTTATGTCCATCTTGACCATCTGCCCTTGTGGCATTTTCTAAAGCGAAAAATGATAAGGAAAGGATATGAATGGATAGTAGATAAAATTGACAACATGAAATCCATTGACTTCTTTCATTTTTATTTAGATTATCAGGCCGTGGATAGATATGTTGAGGACAACTAGGACCTGGACCCTACTGAAAGGACTTTCTTCCTCTGCATTCGTTTTGGCGGTCTTCCATTAAGGGAAGGACTAGAGTTCTAGTGAGAAACATATTACCCGAATCAATTCGCCAGACAGTTCGGGTATGATCAGGCTATGCCCCAAGTAAGTGAAGAAGTCACCAGAACAATGAGGAGCTACAGAGTTAGTACTTACAACTGGGCTCTGATATGGAAGCAGCTCCTGACTAGAAATTTTAGCTCTCGATTTGTCCTTTCATGGTATAATCACAAAGTAACAGCTTCATATCCTGGATGCGATGGTGGAGTCATCATTACTATTTAGTATGCAATTGCTTCTTAGTGGATCGCCTTATTTGGGTTCCTCCCCCATGTTTGAGGAATTATAGACCAGAACAAGGGATCGGATACTTTTACGAGAAAGATCAAGCCGCCGTCCCAGGGCAACTTCACTGAAAAATTTCTATAAAAGAGCCTATCAGAGAGATAAAGCCCCCAAACACTCTTGAAGGCTGGATTACTTTTGGTTCCCCTTTGGATTTAATAAATCGGAGAGAAAGATTGGCCAATCCTCATAATGAATTTGAAACCGCAGGGGATATTTTGCCTTCCCCTACTCCCATAGGGGAAAATCAACCAGCAACTCCTGCTCCTGTTATTCCTCTGGTTACAGAACCTGTCCCTCCTGCAACCTCCCAACCCGTCGAACATGTGGCTGCCACAATTGTTCCTTTCGTTGATCTTATAGAAACCACAACCAATCGTGCCACTGCCACAACTTCTCCTGCTATACGTCAAATTGTCATTGCTACTTCTCCCATGACCCGCTCTCATGCTAAGTCACTGTCTCCTGTGGTTTTGGCACAACTAGTTCCTTCTCCCTCCCGAGGTGCACGTCTTCTTCCTGTGAAGACTGTTTATAAAGGAAAAGAAACCGTATCAGAGGAAGACAGCTCGTCAGAATATTCTACAAACACTGCAAGCGAAGACACGTCTTCTCCCATAAGTCTCACTGATGAAGGAGATGTTTTGCTAAATGCAGATACTGATGCTAAGATAAATATTTGAGAAGAGAGCAATGTTAAAGTTAGGTCTTCCCTTCCTGATGTTCCGACCTCTCATCCTGACACTTCCCATCCCATTCCGGAGACTTCTCTGGATAATGAAGAGCAACTTGATACTCCTGGTAAAAACATCTTCCTTTCTTTTGATGCTTCATATTCCCCTTGTATCGTGGATGCTGCTGAGGTGGCTACTCATGGAACATCAACTTCAGGGGATGCAGAGGCTCAATCCTCTGATATTTAGGAAATTATAAAGAATGTACTCCTTCCCGGTCCAGAAGAAATTTTGCCATCAGTCCCTCAAACATCTGATGCCCCCGCTCAGACTAGTAGGTCCCCCACTGCACGTCCTTCTCCTATTCAGCCGATGGCCCGAAGTTTGGAGTTTCTTTCTGATCCAATTGATGTCCTTACTCCAAGCACCCTTGACTCAAGCACTGTAGGAGCTCAAGAACTTTCTTTCAATGCTATTGTGACTATAGAAGTCCCCAGCTCTGCAGCTCCTACAACTCATTCAGTTCTAGTCGCCCCTGCTGCTCCTCCTACTCTAGGTATATATATATACACACACACACACATTTTATTTATTTCATTCCAGTATTGAATATACATATGTTTTCTTTTGAACTTAGATTCCCTTCTTATTGTTTAGTTTTAGTTGTGCCAACTCTTAGTGGATCTGAAGGATCTAACTCGGTAACTGTGGCTTTTAACAAGTTCTCTCTAGAAAAGGTGCCGCCTCTTATGTTGGGGCTCTTCAAAAATGTGATTTCTGTCATTGTCGATGCTTTTAAAGATCCAACTCAATGGCCCTTTTTGGATAGTGCTCTAGCGGTTCTTGCTCACTTAGCTCGCCTAGCACATGTGGATGTTCAACCTCTTTGTACTTCCTTATCAAAATTTTATGACTCTACGAAGATCTTAGAAGCAGCGCGGAATATGATTATTACTCCTAAAATTCTACATCGATAAAAGGAATTGGCGCTTCTTAAGGAGAAACTATCTTAGGCGGATGACGTTCTTACTAACTATAATATTGTTAATCAGTCTCTCCATGAGAAATTGAAGATTTTCGACAGAAATAAGGCAAACATCAGTGATCAGATTGCTTTTCTTGAGAAGGAGATTCTATTACTCAAGAGTCAGTGGGAAGCGGAAGACGTAACTATTTGCCAGATCAAAGCGGAGCTGGAAACAAATAATCAATTAATTGGTATCGTACAAACTGAACGGATGAGGAATGGGTAAGCTGCCGCTTCTTTAGAATCTGAACTGATCGGTGCTCCTAACCAGGCCAACATGATCCTTGCAGCCGAGCGTACAACAGATGTAGTACAGTCCTAATTGAAAGAAGAATTGCAACATTACTTGGAGATACTGAACATTACTGCAGATCTGTAGATGTTTCATGTAAATATTCTTTTTGTATCATGATATATAAACAACTTGCAAAATTTCTTAGAGATATTTCAAACTATTTTGTTCTTTCATCAATTTCTACATCATAAATCATTTTGGGATTACCTAGCATGTTCACTTATGCAATAGTCTGAACATGACATCTCATCTAAGCACTATTAACAAAATCACCACAGATTATGATTGTCAGTATGGGATTCCCCTATGTGATTTATGTTTTGATAAGTGGTGCTAGATTTCTATTTAGTTAGATAGCCACACACAGTTTAAGCTCTTGAGTAGTTGGAGTGATCATGGCTGTCAGTGGGATTTACACACAAGGATGGCCATAGTAACTCTCTAGAGTTCACAGGGCTTTACCAGGCTACCATAAGTACCAAATCCAAGGTCGTCAGTCCATCAATGAGTAGGTTTATGCCCTTCCTCGTGAGTTGATATCGAAATCAAACCAGGGATCTGGGTTTTCTTCGTCTGTGAGTTCGGACCCATTCCTGGGAGGGTATTTTCATTCTCATCCATGACGCTATCGGAGAGCTCTCAAACGACATTGGTCTCACGCGTAACTAGCTGTTTTACAACCTTTTAGCCTTTTAGGGCTTTTAGTCGTTGGCTCTGTTCACTGCCCGCATGGGTATGAACATGATGGCCTTCACGGGCTTTTTAGAGCCACTGGCTTCTCACTGCTGCCCGAATGGCGAAAGCGATAAGTCTCATTCGTAGTTGGCCATGTAAGGCTTGGCTTTGCTGCCTTTAAGAAGTAAGCTACCATCATTGTCATCAATAATTAATATCTCACCATCACTGACAATGTTCTAAGAACATTAATGTTATATTTTAAATAGTGTATCAGTTTGGTGATGATAGTAATTTTGATGAAAAAATGAGCTATAGTTGCTAATTCTGGTGACGGTGATCATCGATATTTGGCGAATTTGACAATCATCGTCGATGTCAGTGGCCGTCATCAATACTTCTAATACATTTGAGTAGCTTTTACTTGAGAACTTGTGCCTTTTATTCTGAGGGAGAGTACATGACTTTGTCTTTCGCAGCTCTTTTACTCATGAAGATAGAATATAAGGCTGTGCCTTTAAAGGCTATTTCATCATTTCATCTTTTCATTTGCAGTTGCCCCCTTTCGATATAGAAGGATTATCTTGATAATCTTCTAAATTGAAAGTTCTCCCACTGTCAGGAGTAATATTTCTTGAGGAAGCGAGCATTGATCGGTATACTGATGCTTCGTCCATCTTGATCTGTTATTTTGTACGCTCCACTGGAGTAAACTTCAGTTATCACATACGGTCCGTCCCACTTAGGGTCAAACTTGCCCCTTGTTCACCGAGTGACTACTATCAGCCTTTTCAACATCAAAACCAAATCCCTTTTCTTGAAAGATCGGTGTTTAACCTTTTTATCGAAGGCAGTAGAAATGTGGGCTTGATATAATTGTAATCGCTATTGGGCTGCCAACCGTTTCTCATCAAGAAAATCTAATTCTTTCAGCCGTATCTTTGCGTTTTCGCCATTTGTAATTGATTGATGCACTACCACCCTTAGTGAAGCGACCTGTATCTCGATCGGTACGATAAATTCCACACCATAAACTAACGAATACGGAGTAGCCTGTGTAGTTGTGCAATGCGTTGTTCTATAAGCCCATAGAGCTTCATGGAGTTTTTCATCCCAGTCACGCTTATTCTTGCTCACCTTCAGTATTTTTACAATCGTCTTATTGAATGCTTCAGCTAGCCCATTGGCTGGTGGATAATAGGGTGTTAAGAATGATTAGTGAATCTTGAATATCTGACATACTTCTCCTTCCCCTTATTTTTTAAATGAGTGCCATTATCTATAATGATTCTCTTGGGGATACCATGACGATAAATTATCGCATGTCGAATAAAATTAACAACATCTTTCTCTTTGACACTCTGTAGTGCAACTGCTTCCGTCCATTTGGAGAAATAGTCTATTGCTGTTAATATATATTGTTTTCCTTTAAAAGATGGTGGATTTATGGGACTGATGACATCAAGCCCCCACGCAGAAAAAGGCCAAGAAGTAGCTGACTGATAAAGGTCTTCAGGAGGGACATGTATGATGTCTCCATGGATTTGACACTCATGACACCGTTTCGCATAATCTATTATATCTTTAAACATTGTCGGCCAGTAATATCTTATTCGATGCACTCGGTGGAACAGATTCCTCCCTGCTTGATGAGCCCCGCATTCCCCAGAATGTGCCTTGCGTAGCACTTGACGTGCCTCTTCTTTGTTTAGACATCGCAATAACATTTCATTATAAGATTTTTTGTATAATTCTTCATTACACAAAATGAATCCTTTTTACTTTCTGCTTAATCTGTGATTTCACTTCTGGATCGTTTGACAAGATATTGTACTTAAGATAGTCGATGAAAGGCTGACACCAATCATCTATTGTCACTTCTAAGCATGATACGGGTAGGGCTTCCATTGTTTCACCAATTACTTTTGTCGAAGGCAAGAATCTCCTTTCTTCGATTGTTACTTATAGGGGGCTTCGATCTGGAAAAGATAGCGCTATTGCTAGACTAGCTAGAGCATCAGCCTTCACATTCAGATATTGCGGTACATGCTTAACTTCAACATTCGAAAATTTCTCCAATAAGTGTTGCACTTTTTGACAGTACGACAGAAGTTCCAGTTTCCTTGCCTCAAATTCCGTCGCCACCTGATTTATGACCAACTTAGAATCCCCATAAATCTACAGGTGTTTTATTCCTAGTTCATCGGCTATCTCCATCCCGATGATGAGGGCATTATATTCAGCTTCGTTATTTGTACACGCCGTACCTAACGTGAAGGAATAAGGCAACAAATCGCCTTGTGGAGTAATGAATATTACTCCGGCACCTACCGCCGTTGCCCGAGCCGCCCCATCAAAGAACATTTGCCACGCTTTAGGTAGTTCTGTCATCATGACTTGTTCATTTGGAAAGTCATCAAGAATAGCTTCGCAATCTGTTACAGAATGAGCCGCTGAAAAATCTGCCACTGCTTGTCCTTTTACTACTTTCGCCTGTTCGTACGTAATCGCATACTCTGACGACAATAACATCCACTTTGCCAACCTTCCTGACAACCTCATCCTTGTCATAAAAAACTTAATGGGATCTGCTCGAGATATCAGAGTTATGTCATGGGACAAATAATAATGCCTTAATTTCTGAACTACAAACACCAGCGCTAGACATATTTTTTTGATAGGTGTATAGTTGCATTCTACATCGATCAATGTTCGACTTAAATAAAAAAGTGCCACTTCTTTTCCATTTTCATTCACTTGCGCCAGTAGGGCTCCTAGTGAATTCTCAACGGCTGATATATACAAAATGAGGGGCCTTCCTTTCACGGGGGCTGTTACTAGAGGTTGTTTCAACAATTCTTTTATCAAATCGAAGGCATTTTGGCAAGATTTATCCCATATGAATTTTGTTCCTTTCGTCATTAGATGAGAAAATGGTTGGCATCTTCCTTCTACGTTTGAGATAAAGCGGCGGATATATGCTAACTTGCCCTGCAAGCTTTTTAGCTCTTTCAACGTTTTGGGAGGAGGCATACCCTGAATAACTCTGACTTTCTCTGGATCTATCTCGATACCCTTGTGTCTCACAATGAAACTAAGAAATTTTCCCGATGACACTCCAAACGCACATTTAGTCGGGTTCATCTTCAACTGTTTCTTTTTGATTCGGCGGAAGACCGATGACAAATGTTCACAATGCTCCTCATGATGATTTGACCTGACCACCAAGTCATCCACATAACACTCAACATGCTTATGCATCATGTCTTGAAATATATTCTACATCGCCCTCTAATACGTTGCTCCTGCATTCTTGAGTCCGAACGACATGACCTTATAACAATATACCTCCAACGGAGTTCTGAAAGCCTTCGCTTCCTCATCTTCAGGCGCCATTCGTATTTGATTGTAGCTGGCATAGCCATCTATAAAGGACATGATAGCATACTGCGTAGTACTGTCAATTACCATTTCTATTATCTGTAGCGGAAAATAATCTTTTGGACATGCTTCATTTAAATATCTGAAGTCAACAAAAACCCTGATCTACCCATTCTTTTTCTTTACTAGGACTATATTTGATATCCACCTCAGATTTTTCACTTCTCTAATGAATCCAACCTTTATTAGCTTGCTTATTTCTTCTTCTATCTTGGGAACCAAGTCTGGGTGAAACCGCCTCTGTGTTTGCTTAATGGGTCTTTTGTCTTTAGAGATAATCAGCTGATGTATCGCTACTGTCAGCTCTAGTCCTGACATTTCTACATAGGTCCAAGCAAAGACATCTTTATTTTCCTTCAAGAGACTAACATATTGATCAGCTTCTTTTTCTGATAGACTGACACTTATGAAAGTATTCCGCAGTTCTTCCTTTGTTCCCAAATTTATCTCTTTCAAGCTGTCAATCGTCGGTTGCCCCCCATCCTCCATTTGCTTTGGAGCTGTCTTGGGCTTATTGATCACATCAAGGTCTGTTTCTCCTATCTGGTTGGTTGTCACCATATTGATCGAAGATTCTGCCCCAGACCTCAGAATTTTTCTCGCTTCCTTTGATCAACCCCGATTGGAATCTGAATTCCTTTCCTAAAATTTAAACCAACAGTTCTTTGTGGTCAAAACCCATTTTCTTCATGATTTTTTGACTTGCCAAACTATACCTCTCCAGCTCTTTGGGCATTAAGCTTCCATTTTCTTCAATATTTTCTGCCCCACTGCTAACTGCTTCATCTTGTTCTATTTATGAAGGAGCATAAAATTCGATCGACTCTGGATACCTTGCATTGGGTTTGACACAAAACCTTTTCGGAATGAGGGGAAACGACCTATTTCTTTCAGCATATGGGAGCAGTACTATATAATTCGATTGCAGAATCTCCAACTGTTCAAGTGATAGCAACGTTAACGGTGGTTACCCGGGCTGTCGCAGATGTTTCGGGACAAAATAGAACTTCTTCTTCGCTTTCTCTGTTACAAGCGACTTTGTTCCCTTTTCTTTCACTATTTCCATGCAAGCATTTTCTTGGTTCTTGTTCTCATTGTTCTCTTTCTCTTCCTTGCTAGTGAATGAATCATAATAACTCACATCTGCAAAGAAAGCTTCAGCTTCCGTATACGGTCTTTCATCGGCTAACGCTTTATGTTGTACCCCGTCTTTGCAATACTTGAAACACAGGCGCAGGGTAGAGGGTATGATGCCATACTGATGCATCCATGGTCTTCCCAGGAGGAGATTATATGTAGCCACTACATTTATAACATGGTAGACGACATTCGTAGTTAGCTTTACTATCTTCAGCGTTATTGTGATCTTCCCAAGCGCACACTGTCCGTCTTTATTAAAGCCCTGTATCATCATTCCACTAGGGTGTAGGTTCGAGCATCGATAACCTAATTCATTCAGCATTGTTAATGGCAACAGGTTTTTGGCGGACCCATTATCGAGCATTTTCCGTTTCACTTGCTTACCGCGAATATGACCCATTATCATCAACGGCCTATTATGCTCCCCATCAAAGACTAGGTCTTCATCGAAGAAAGATATAACCGGCAAACAATCTTCTTGTTTCTCACTTTCTAATTTAGTCAGCAACACCTCCCTTATACTTTCATTAGATAAGGCTTTAATTAGGCTTTGTCGGGAATCTTCTGACAACTTTAAGGCATCATAAACACTCAATCAGGCCGGAATGCTTTTCAAATGACTTATAATGTCATAAGTCACTTTCCCTGTCTCTTTTCCCTTTTCCTTTTCACCGCTATTATTGTTTCTAGCGTGACTCTTAGCTGCTTCCACCATTGTTTTTCCGTTTTTCGAACTCAACGGGCTAGCCATCTTCTTCCCTAATCACAAGGTAGTTACGGTAACTTTCCCTATTGTTTTCTGATCCTTCACCATTGTCCTCTCCTGATAATCTTCTTGTAAGGTGAGTACATTTGTTGTCGCTTTTCTATCTCTTTCTTTCTCTTTCTCAACTATTATTTTGCCCTTGTTTATCATCCTTTGTATAATACACTTCAGTGTATAACAATTTTCTGTCGGGTGCCTTACTAGGCGGTGATAATGACAGAAGTCTCTTTCCTTTATTTTAGATGCCTCCTCGGGACGTTTTGATAGCGGCAATTCACTTGTTTTAGCTTTTATCAACTGATTCATCATGGAGAGTATGTCCTCCTTTTCAAACGCGAAAACCACCCTCATGGGAATTCAATGATCGGGGTCTTTTGTCATAGAATCTCCCTCTGGGGTGACTCGGCTCTTCTCTCCTTTATGTCCTTTTGCCTTTTACTTCTCTTGATTCCTGGTTCCTTTTCTCGTTATCAACCATATTTGTGATTAACTTCTGAGATCCTCTTCTAACATTTCATAATTGAACATCGGCATCTTCCGAGTCATTAATTCAAGAGCATGCGCTTTTGTAGCCAAGTTACAGAAGGTTCTGATGTCTGCGCTAGTGAGACCAAATCTATTCCAGTTTCCATGGAGTTCAGGCACATTTTCACCTATTCTTTCTCTTTTGGTAATTGCCTGCAAGAAGCTCCCTAGGTCTTCCATTTGTCTATAATTTTTTCTACTAGCTCTCCTTCTCTTTGTTGCACTGAAGCTAATTTTGTGATACTGACATCACGTTCTGATGAGAAGAAATTTGACATGAACGCATTTTGCATCTGCCCCCATCTTCTTATTGACCCAGGCGTTAAGCTAGCGTACCACCTAAATACTTTATTCATTAGAGAAGACCCAAATAATTGGAGACAGTATGGGGTACTGTAGAGAAATTCCCTATACTGGTGATGAAGTGCATCAGGTGTTCTTCTGGCGATCCATCCTTGTTGAACTTCCAAAAGTCCGAATGTTTAAAATTGTTCAGGAAAGGAATATCCTCCACTTCTCTCGAGTATGGCGTTCAATATCTGAATCTTCCTATGCCATCACATTCTCTTTCCAACCTAACCGTGTCACGCTCCAAACCCGAGGATGGACAACTTTCGTGATGCCCCAAATCCGGCACTGGACTTCCATACACCAAGTCCTGAGTTCGGTGCACCACAAGGAAGATTTTTGACTGATTTTTTTATTACTATACATATATAATAATACCTGAGCATAAAGATTCATGACCAAATTACCAAGCGACACTCTCCAATATAAATCTTGATGGTTACAAGTACAATGCTTTTTAAAAGGTTTATAACGTCAACATTGCCAAAACGAAAAATAGATGCAATGCATCGAGAAAGCAAAGTCTTCCAAGCTACTCCAGCCCTGAAAAAAAATGGGAAATAGGAAGCTTAGGCAAAAAGCCTAGTGAGTACACACGTGTGTGCAGTGTGTCCTACATGCAAGCAAGATAAATATGTTATAAGAAAATCATATATGTGAAAGGCGTATACCACGTAAAGTATGATGTCAATGCCAATACAATGCATATGCATCATAGTGATACTCCAAGTTAATGCTACCAGCATCACCAAGTCATATATTTTCATTTCTCCTATACCACAATCATAACCGTATTACACGCATCTGTAATCACATCATCATCATCATATTGTCATGCCATAATTATACAATATCAGAAATACTGACAAGTCCATGAGTCAAACCATATCAGAATACACAATACAGATCAACTATACAAATGAGGAATCATAAAGAGTCAAATATCAGATGCCGTATCTAAACTATATAAATGCAGAAACACAGGTAACCCAAGATGCCATATGCCGCGAATGTAATGCAATATGCGGTGCGAATGGAATGACCATGCTAGAGTGTGAAGTCGGGATGATAGTATGTAGTATCGCAGGCTATGGGGTCCATCACAAGGGATTTCTATCCAAACCAGTCCCATACTTAAATTTGGATAGTCAGACTCAATGTGGTAAACTCCTGATCTTAGGTTAGTCACGCGACCCAACCGAAATCCTGGCCGTTGTGAAGGTACACATAACAAATAATTATGCACCACCAGCCTAAGTGGATAGTGAGTGAATGAATGATGAGTATGCAACTCCTGTTCAATAAGTCCACATATCAGTACGGTTCATCTCTGGGATCATCATTGGGGTCTATTACACTCTACGCCAGCTTGCCGCCCCTATTCGAGCGCACAACTGGGTAAGTGGAAAAGACCTCACTATCCGCTTGCCAATATCGGGCCCTGCACGTCGATAGCGGACCCATTCCTCAAGCTGGTCAAACTCAACCTAGACATTGCCCCCTCACTTAGGTGAGTAAGGTCACACCCCCTCCCAACCGACCACGACACAGTGGGAGACGTGGCGTACTGGTTTACGGCCCTCATACGCTCATATATATCCACTCGGTCTCAACGTTGGGGCGTCTCCTGGCCAGGGTGGTTTAGGAATTTTCACCTAGGGACATCTATGGTTCCCGTATGCTAGAACAAATTTTTGGTGTCCTGTCTGACCATCCACGATATGCCTGTGGAGGCTACGGCCCTGATGTCGCTAGGGCATACAATGCAAGATGCATGAGTCATATAATCCAGTCATACATCAATCTTGCACATACCGTGCATTAATGTCAGATAAACTTTGCCTATCAGGGAGTCTTATAACAATTTGTCCAATGACATATGCAATGGTCAATCACATCTCATAACAAACATGTAGATGATGCGTATGGGCATGTATCAGGATGCTATGCAGTCATATAATCATAATCGGTATCAATAACCGGCATCGACAATCGACCTCGACAATGTGGACATTTTACCAACATTGCCCATCAATGTGGACATTTAACCATCATTGCTCCCAAGGAGTGGTCCACATAGAGCCAAACATCATAGAGGACCCATGACCCCATACAGAGGCCTAATATACACCACAATGGGCCTCACTCAAGGGCTACATATACACCACGTCAGGCCTCATCAAAAGGGCCACATATGCATCACCTTGGGCCTTACTAAATGAGCCAAAAATACATTACAATGGGCCTCATCATATGGACCAGAAATACATTACAATGGGCCTCGCTATTGGGCCATAAATACACAATAGGTGGGCCCTGCACATGGGCCTAATATACATCACGATGGGCCTAATATACATCACCATGGGCCTAAATACATCAAGTGGGCCACACACAAATGGGCCTCATACTCATCAAGTGGGCTGCATCAATGGGCCACACTAATGGGGCAACCGCTTTACTAAACTTTCACATAGTCAGGCATCCAGTACCACAATTTCTCATAGTTTAACAGTCACCTAAGCACCACATAATCATATGGTTGGGCCACACCTTCCCCTCATACCCGCATGATTTACGGCTATCCTCGTCATGCATGATCACAAGATTTATGAGTTACATGTTCAACACCATTTTGCCAAATCTAGCTACTATTCATCCCATCAGTGATCATATGGTTAAGGGCCACAACAATCATAAATCCACTTAGACAAGTAGTCACACAATTACCCTAATTTCATACAGTTAGGTGGGCTATAAAAATCACGCACTCATATGGTGTAGTGGCCCACACAACTTCCACCAATTCACACGACTAGTTGGGCCACCTAAAATCCCAAATTCCTATAGTGTAGTAATCCACATGATTCCTGCCAACTGATGGTCTAAATGAGGAATAACCATTATAATGGGTACCATGAAAATGATTTAGATTGCAGTAAATATATATAGGCAGCCCCACACTCTAAAATGATCTAATCAAAATAGATGACTGGTTGATAAAACATGTATATTAGGTGTCCCATGATCGGTTTAAAGAGGATAAATGAATAGATTTCTCACAAGCATTACTGCAGCTCTAGAAAATAATTAATGGTGGACAAGTGATCAATATTGTTCCCATGAAATGAGATTTGGATCTGATTAGTTTATGAGACCGTACCCTAAAATGACAAGGTTAAGCCGATGAATGACATGGATCTACATCATACTAGAAGGTGGAGTCCATGGTCAAGGATGCGTTCTAACACACAAGGGGCACACTAGAGCCTAAGAATTTCCAATGGTTGTTACCACTGTTTTTACTTACAGCGTAGCCCACCTAAAATTGAGTTCTACTTCATCTTGTGTCCACGAGCAGGAGGTGGGCTCACTTCCCAAGTGACTGAAAAATATATAGGCAGTGTGGGTATACAACACATGCACCTAGGTGGGCTTCACATGCATCACATTATGTCTAGGGAAACTTTCATTGGTAAGCATGCAATTCCCTTTCCTTATTATTATTATTATTATTATTATTATTATTATTATTATTATATTTTGTATAATTGTGGGTCCCATTGACATGGTGGGGTTCACCCCATGAACAATTTGTACAACAAACAACATCATAGCTGATACCACCCACTAGATGAATGACATGGATATAAGGTACATACGTTGGGTGGGACTCATAACACATGGATGGTCTAAATGATGGACGACTTGGATAATACATGTAACGAGTTGGCTCCACGTTCTAATAGCTGACCCAACCTTGGTGGCAGTCACACATCACAGTAGAACTCAAAGGATTTAATAGTAGGGATTTTTATTCCCACTTTTGCTTATAGTGTGGTCCACCTAAGGTGTGGATCTGCCTCATTCTTTTACTCATGACTTAAAATGGTATGAAGGGGTGGGCGAATGGCCCACTATACTTTTCATCACTAAGGTGGTCCCCAGAAAAATCTAAGTAATTTGAGTGCAATTTCCACTATCCAAGTGGCATGGGTTGCATGAACTTCTAATCGGCCTGATTTTTGGGACCACAGAATAAATGGGGCTAGTAAGGTGGATGAATGGTGTGGATTTAACACAGACATCATGGTGCGGCCGTGATCGGCCCACAAAACTTTACCCCAAAAGTGGACGTCTAGGGAGGACGTCACCTCCTCCACGCCATTATTTTATTTTAATATTATAATAATAATAATAATTATTATATGTATATTTTCTCATTAAGGTGGGTCACTTGAGAAATCCAGTCCATCCATTGTGTGTGTCCAACTTGGTGGGGGGATTCAGTCTAAGTTTCAGATGCATCCAAATTTCAGGTGTGCCCCAGCATGTACTTCTATATGTTTTAGCATGTCTTTACATGATTTAGCACGATGGTGTGGGCCACCCGAGTTTCGTGTCACCTCCTCCACGCCATTATTAATAATTATTACTATTATATGTAAGTTTGGGGGGTGACCCATTTTTAAACGGGACCCAACCAATGTTTTAGCATGTCTTTAAATGACCTGCCGATGTTCGTGAAAATACATCAAGGTAGGGCTTTGATGTTCAAAATACGTGGTGGGGCCACTTTCTGCCGTTATAAAGCTCCAGAGTCCTTTGACGACTGGACGCGATAAGAAGGGCCGACGCTTTCTTTATTCGTATATATATATATATATATATATATTTAAGGTTTTTCATATGTGGGGCCCATATCCTGACGATTCACTTCATTTATTGGATGTTATTTGCCTGAGACAGATCTAACAAGTCCAATATTCAGTATTTTCTGACATACAAAATATCACAGTGGGCCCTAACAAATTATTACCATTAAAATAATCTTTTTGATGGTGTGGCCTACCAGAGATTTGGATTGGCTTCATTTTTTGGCTCAAGGCCTAAAATGAGTTGGGGAATCGGATGAACAGTATGGATTAAAGTATACATCATGGGTGGGGCCCGCTGTGGACCCACAGCCCCAACCCCATTTCACTTAAGCATAATGACGCTGCTTGCTGCAGCGTCTTCTCGACGCTGGCAGCAACGTCCACCCCCATTTCATGTTATTTTATTTAATTAATTAATTAATTATATTATTACTATTATTATTATTATTATTATTATTATTTTATGGTGTGGTGTGCACATGTGTGCATGGGTGTGAGTGTGTGTGAGAGTTTGGCCAGCCCAAAGGAACTATTCTTGGACAGTGTAGATGACATACAAATATTTGGGTGGGGCCCACTATCAATGGGTCCACAAGATTTCTAGAATAATTTTATTTTATATATTCATATATATATATATATATATATATTCTCTTCTATGCATCCACACCATTAATCACATCATTATCATTATTGTAATTATCTTCACAGTCAATCATACTATCTTCATCATCCACACCATTCCTAACATTAGAATATTATACTCACCATCCATAACACAATGAAAACAAAAATTAAAATAAGTGAGGAGGGTGTACTCACCTTGATGAATTAGATGGATGGTTAAGATGGATGGAAGTGATGGAATTTATGGTTGAGATGGATGGAAAGAATGAGATTGATGGAGTTGATGGCCCACCAAAATTACTTCTCTCTCTCTCTCTCTCCATGGAAAATGGTGAAATGCTAAGGGATGGAGGGATATTTATAGATAAATGGATAAAATTTTGGTTAAGTTAATGTGATTAATATTAGCTTAGGCTAGGATTTGATAATTAATTCATGATTTGCAATTAATGGTGGTTTAAAGAAGCATGGCATGGCATGGTGTGATGATGTTAAACATGAGGTGTGGCATGGAGAGATGTTGACTTTAGGTGTACATGAGAGAGGAAGGGGTATGGGTGTGTGACATCACACACATGGGTAGAGATTCTCTCACCCATGTGTGGCATGTACATGTGTGCATGGCATGTGTGGTGCACATGTGTGGGATGAAGTACATGGCGCCTTGTGCACATGATACATTAATTATTCTTCACGGCGTATCTCACTAATGGAGTATCGTACAGATGCATGGGTTGTACCTCCATGATCGCGGCGTCGGGGCGGTCGATATGAGATAGGTTTCGAGGTCTTGGGGTTCCGGTCAGTTAGGTGTGTACTATGAATGGCCAATCCATGTCTAGCTAAGGGCGTCGATCATCATGTACATAAGCATAGAAAATAGTACGGAATGGACGGGGTGTTACAAACCACTTCTTCAACGACCTGTCGTACTACTTCCTGTGTCACTATTCTCGTTATGGGAATAGATCCATGTGACCTGGTCCTCGGCAGCTGCGACCCGTCGGGGTGTTGCTCTCTTTCATTCACATCATTAGTTACTGGGGGCGCTGTCATTCGGGCAACATTGTGTGCGAGGGTTGCTAAGGCCTCTCTGAGATTTCTGCATTCTTCCATTAGTGCTCTTTGTGCTTCCGCCATTTCATTTACACGGACCTCTGTAGTTGGCGTATTTCTCTGATTCGTTCCAGCCATGTGCACTGCGGCTTCTCCACTCTTTGATGAAGCTGTAGTTGAAGTGGGATAAGAATACATTGACGTGATGGGGTTCATGAAATGTGAGAGGATAGGGTTTCACTCGACTTCTCTTGTAATGCCCTGAAAATCGGGGGTCGAGTAGCAACTCAACTCCCGAGTTCCAAAACATCACTTATGCAACATATATGCTTATGATTCAATGTTGTCTAAGTTAGTGCATTAATCATGAGTGGGATTATACCAAAACAGTAATTCATACCCTAGATCAAGTTATAAAATGCAAGCGGAAGACTGAAAGACATAAATACACGTATATAAGTCAAAGATCACGATCGGTCTCCAGAGTATAAATATAACACTGAGTCACTGTGTACATAAAGTATTACATGTAATATTACAAAAGTCAAAAATATCAAAAATGGTTCAACTGTAATAAAACCCTGTAGCCCCGCCGAACAGGAGAGCGAAAGCGAAGCCATCTAAGAACTGCATGTTAGAGAACTCGTCCTGATCGTCGTAGTAATCAGGCTCTGCCTTAGGGGTCATGCCGTCATCTGAAATCAAGACAGAGTCTAGTTAGTATTTAAAACATCGTCCCGTAACGTGGGAGTGAGTGATCAACTCAGTGGAACAATAAAGCATAGGTTAGCATGTTATCAATTTAATCAAGCAGTAATGATAAGCAGTAAATCACACATTCCTAAGTACTCTTGTTAATGCAAGAATGGTATGAATGTATGATGCATGCCCTCGCCTACGCTCCCTTAGCGATTTCCTCTCACGTTCGCGCATGGACAACACTGCCTCAGTGCTTGACCTACTACGCCTGAACACATGCGTAATGCAATGCATGCATATGATTACCAAGTTCTTATTAGTCCTTTTCATATAGCAGGGTTAGGAAACTAAGGTACCTCCCTTATTTTATTTCCTAAACAATGATCCATTCTAAGGTCGTCAATCCTAGTAAATCTCATACAACGTTGCAGTTCTAAGTCGCTGCAATGGGCACGTTGCGAAATCATTACAGGCCTAGTTTATATTCTAGATGCTACAGAAGGGTTGTCGCCTTCACGTAGGCCCAGAGTATGCTCGAGGTCACTATAAAGGGCACGTCTAAGGCTGCCAGGGCTATTGCACGAAATCGTTACACCACTCCCCATCACCCATCACGACTTCGTCATCAAAACATTGTAGGTCGACAACTCGAATACAGTGTCCCATACCACCGTATTCGGTTCACGTGTCTAGGTTGCTCACTGGTCACTACGGGGAGGCTCGTCGCCCTAGTATAGGCCGACTGCTCGACCACGGTGTCCCATACCACCATGTCCAGCTTATGAGTCTTAGCGGATCAAGGTACCAAGGTTAAACAAGATTTCACTAGTGAGTTTGGTACCATAAGTTCAAGCAGTAGCGTCTATACATGGTGAACATACAAGGGCACATCGGGTTACTTGACAGGCTCGACTAATACGAGCGCACATTGCATCGATCGACATGAAGTGCATAAGCACTTCGTGTGGCCTAACTACTACCGACGACTAACACATGACTCGGGTTTGTCAAACACATCCTACGTGGCGAATGAATCTCAGCCACGACTTCAAAGCTGGCTACCGATTGCCTGGACTATAATATAGCCCCAATCACATTCAATCCTTAACCAGAAAACATGTATAGTAGTTAAAGCAGAATTAATAAGTAATTTAAACATGGTAACAAGTATGTTATAAAGCATAATGTAAGCAGGAAGTACAAACACATACATGTCATAAATAAGTAATTAAACTAAACAACTTGCATGGAGGAAATCATATACATCTCTAAGGTATTTGAGAATCCTATCTCAACACCTACCTAAAGCACTATCTCTTAAGTACTTACTCGTACAAGCATTTTCACAAACACTTAGACTACACTTATTTAACATACATAACGTATATTAGCCAAAACATGTATTAGGACGAATCCTTTTGCCGAGTAAGTATTACACACACACACACACACACATATATATAGCATGTACACACAGTAATTAATCATGAAAAACACACTTCCATATTTTGTACGTATACGGTATTTTCTACAAATATACAGAATACACTAAACGCCATAATTTGCATGTGTAACTGAATCGCAAAACAAACATTGCATTTTGCATGTGAAATAACACCCAGATTATGAATCTATCATTATCCGACATTAAAAGCATTGAAAACCATAACATAAGCATCTATAGTCTGCACCTTATGCCGTAGAAGCAAGTGACGGACTCAGTTTAAACAGCAAGTCTTTATCAACGGTAGAACGACAACCTACGACATGAAATAGGTTAGCTATTTCATCACGTACACTAGGTGAATCTCTAGAACTGATTAGGGTTAGGATTTCTTACCTGAAAATGGAATCAGAATCGCCGGAAAAGTGATACTGTAGTGATGGATAGGCACATAGAATAGCAAGATAGAGCAATAGGAATCTCCTCCCACTTCTCTCACACTTTCTCTCTCTTTACTCACTTCTCTCTCCTAGGGTTTTCTCAAATTCGTATGGAGTAAATGAGAGAGGGTTTAAGGTCCTTATATAGGCCTAAAACTGATGAAAATGGCCCCAGGGCCAAGGTATACTTAAGTTATAGCCAAAGGCATCTGTTTCAGCTCAACGGAGCACTTCCGGAGCCACCCCCCCTTGAGCTAAAGGTCGAACTTAAGCTCACTGACCTTGGATCAAGGTCGAGTTAAGTTTTCATTCCAGTCGGTTTTCTAGATCACACGTGGCAGACTAGTTTCAGTTTAATGGTCACCGAAACTCGATCAGGGCCACAAGTACACTGCCATGTATATGAAAATTCTTCTAATCCGAGGGTGTATATAGGTCAGATTCTGACGGTCTGATTTCTTATATCAGACCCACAAGCGACAGGTCTCAGATTACTTAAATTAGATTTAATTTCTAAAGAAAACCACGTTTTCTCACACACTTCACTCCGGGCTCAAGCGAATAGCTCCGGGACACTATCTAGATTTAATTTCCGAGATGGTTGTCAAGCCTAGCAAGGGGGTCTTAATTATATAACTTCGTAGTAATCAGACTTTCGACGTGCGGTCCAGATCTGATACGGAGTTTCAATGTGCTCCCGAGAGCAACTGGGTAATGAGATTGATCCTAGATTTTAGGGTAACCTAGCGCCAATGATTCTACAAGTTTTAGGTCTTGTAGATCGTATTTAAAGTGATTCAAGCAGATTTCACAGCTAATCTAGTTTAGCACTTAGTTAAACTCGTCTGATTTCTAAAGGATTTAGTCCTGAGTGATTTCTGCCTGAGGTGGTACTCGGGTCTTTGTACGGAATTTTCTAAGACGTTACAATCTACCCCCCTTAAAGAAGAATTTCATCCTCGAAATTTGTACCTTTTTGTACTCCTCGAGAATCTGAGGGTAGTTCTTTCTGACCTCGACTTCAGTTTCCCAAGTAGCCTCTTCCTCAGTATGATGTATCCATAGTACCTTCACATGTGGGAAGACCTTGCTACGCAACACCTGCTCCTTCCTATTTAGAATACGCGTCGGACGCAGTATATATGCAACATCTTCACTCAACTGTACCTGCTCCGATTTGATGATATGCGAAGGATTAGGGACGTACTTCTTTCGCATGGAAACATGAAATACGTTATGCACACCTGTAAGTGGAGTGGGAAAAGCCAGGCGGTATGCCACCACACCCACTCGGTCAAGTATTTGGAATGGGCCAATGAACCGCGGCGTAAGCTTCCCCTTCTTACCACACCGAAGGACTCCCTTCATGGAGGAAACTCGGAGAAATACATGGTCTCCAACTTTGAGTTCTAGCGGTCACCGCCTTGTATCAGCATAGCTCTTCTGTTTGCTCTGCGCTGTGAGAAGTCGACGCCTGATAATGTTGATCTTCTCTGAGGTCGTCTGTACTAACTCTAGGCCAATCAAACTGTGTTCACCAACCTCTGCCCAGCAATGCGGTGCTCGGCAAGGGCACCCATACAAGGCCTCGTAAGGAGCCATACCAATACTTGCTTAAAAGCTGTTATTGTAGGCGAACTCTACATACGATATACGGTCATCCCAATTGTCCTTGAAGTCCAAAACATATGCCCGCAGCATATCCTCCAAAATCTGATTCACCCACTTCGTCTGCCTATCGGTCTATGGGTGAAATGCGGTACTGAACTTCAACTTCACACCCATCGCTTCCGGGATACGAGTCTAAAAGATAGATGTGAATCGCGTGTCTCTGTCCCACACAATCTCCAAGGAAACTCCATACAGACGCACTATCTCCTTAATGTACAATCTAGCCAACTCGTCTGCAGAGTTCGAAACTCTGATCGGAAGGAAATGAGCCGACTTTGTCAATCGGTTGACGATCACCCAGATGGAATCTTATCCCTTCCTCATCTTCGGTAGCCCCGATATGAAATCTATAGAGATGAAGTCCCACTTTCATTCAGCTATGGGCATGGGCTGAAGTAGTGGAGGAGGTCGGCGATGTTCAGCC
This sequence comes from Magnolia changhungtana, assembly GCA_030180095.1. NCBI lineage: Eukaryota > Viridiplantae > Streptophyta > Magnoliopsida > Magnoliales > Magnoliaceae > Magnolia > Magnolia changhungtana. The sequence goes on from JASAUF010000294.1 coordinate 2,093,797, forward strand.
TTGACCTACTAGCACCTGAGACAACGGGAGACATACTCCGCTATATGAGGCTTCATATTGTCCCACCAATACGACCTCTTCAGGTCCTGATACATCTTCGTGCTACCAGGATGCATCATAAGCTTCGATCTATGGGCAGCCTCGAGAATTTCCTGTCTCAAGTCATGAATGTCTGGGATGCATAGGCGGCCGGTGGCTACGGTATCGTAGGCCCCCATCTGTGCCAACTCTCCACTCGGAGTCCTCGTCGTCGCTAGCTTGCTCTTAAAGCTCAGACAATCGCGCATCTCCCTTCTGGGCCTTGATAATCCTATCATCAAAAAGTGGTCACACCCGAATGTGCGCGACACTCTCTAATGGCTCCTCTATGGTGAGTTTTTACTCGAAGTCCCGTACGAACTCCGCCATGTGTCATTCCTCAACCATCAGCGAAGTCGCAAATACTATCGCCTTCTTGCAGCTCAATGTGTCTGCCACAAGATTAGCCTTGCCAGGATGGTAGGAAACCTCGAACTTAAAGTCCTTCACGGTTTCCATCCATCGGCGCTCTCATATTCAAGTCCCACTGAGTGAATATATAGCGAAGGCTCTTGTGGTCGTAGAAAAGCTCGAACTCCTCTCCGTAGAAGTAATGTCTCCAGAGCTTTAGTGCAAATATGACCGTTGCTAACTCGAGGTCGTGGGTGGGATAATTCTCTTCATGTTTCCTCAACTGTCTCGAGGCATATGCGATCACCTTGTCCTTCTGCATAAGGACACAACCCAAACCAATTCGAGACGCGTCGGTGTATATAGTATACTTGACTCCTTGCTCTGACAATACTAGCACAGGGGTGGACGTTAATCTGTCCTTTAGCTCTTGGAAAGCTGCTTCCGCCTTCTCATTTCAGGCGAATTTCAGATCCTTTCGTGTCAACTAAGACAATGGTCTGGCTATCTTCGAGAAATCTCGAATGAATCGTCGGTAGTAGCTTGCCAGACCAAGAAAACTCATCACCTTAGTAACCGAACCATGCTGCTTCCAGTCCTGAACCGCGGCTACCTTAGTAAGGTCCACAGCTATCCCTTCCTTGGACACCACATGTCCCAGGAACTTGACTTCCTCTTTCTAGAAATCACACTTCTTATACTGTGCGAACAACTGGTTCTTCCTCAGAGTATTTAAGACTGCTTGTAGGTGTTCCTCTTGCTCTTCCTGACTTGCAGAGTATATCAGGATGTCATCGATAAACACGATGATGAATCAGTATAGAAATGGCTGAAATACCCGGTTCATCAAGTCCATGAACATGGCCGGTGCGTTTGTAAGACCGAATGGCATCACGAGGAACTCGTAATGCCCAAAACTAGTCCTAAAGGCCATCTTCTGTACTTTCTCATCCCTGACGCGCAACTGATGATATCCTGACTGTAGATCAATCTTCGAGAAGTAGCGCGCCCCTTTCAACTGATCAAACAGATCGTCTATCCTAGGCAAGAGATACTTGTTCTTCATAGTCAATTGATTCAACCTGCTGTGATCAATTCATAATCGTAGCAACCCATCTTTCTTCTTGACAAACAACACAGGTGCTCCCCAAGGAGACACACTGGGTCGTATAAAGCCCTTCTCTACCAGCTCATCAATCTGTTTCCTCAGTTCCTCCATCTCACATGGAGGCATCCGATACATATTTAATGAAATGGGGGTGAAACCAGGCACAAGATCAATAGTAAAATTGATCTCGTGCCGAGGAGGTAATCCAGGGATCGTCCTGAACACATTTTAAAATTTCTGAACTACTGGCATATTTCCTAATGTCAGCCCATCAACATGCTCTAGTAAAGCGGCGTAACATCCAACACGACATGGCCAACTAACTTACACTGAAAAAGTAAAGACCGTGCCATCAGGTCCGTTGGCTGTCACGACCCGATTATCGCAATCAATCTCTGCCTTCATCTCGGTGAGCCAGTCCATACCGAGGATAATGTCGTAGTGCCTTAGTGAGGGAACAATGAGGTCAACGAATACTGTCCTGCTACCCAAGTCTACTGAGCAACCCTCGCACGTACGTGTGACATCCGAAAAAGTCCCAGTAGCAGTAGTGAGTCTCACTCCCTTCGTGGGAGTAGTATGTAAAGCTAGACGCTTAACTGCCGCACATGAAATGATGGAGGTAGTAGACCTAGTGTCCACTAATAAGAAGACAGGAGTACCTTGGACATATGCAGTAATCTCGAAGCTCATAGGTGTTAAAGGTGCTATCTCTAGCTCTTCTATTGTAAGCACATGAACGCGTGCCTGCTGAGATCGGTTGGGCTGAGGCACCATAGGTCGCTGAGGCTGCCTAAATCGAGGTGCACGGGGCTGAAATGATGGATGAGCAGGGACAGTACGCATGGGTGGTGCAGAAATGGCCTGAGGGCGAGTGCGATCGATCCTCTACGGCGGCGAGAACTCACTGTCTCTCATAAGCGTGAAATAGCTCTCCGCTGGGTGGCTTGGCCTCCCACAGTAGGTACAAGTCAGGCCTGGTCGCCACATCGGAATTGGTGGCGCTGAAATTTTGAGAGGAGAGTCTGTGAGAGGCCTCTTACCGAGGAATGGCCTGCTCGGCATATCTGGTCGAGGCCTAGGGACCATAGGCCCATGAGTACGTGTCAACCGATCCTCGTCCTGCTCTGCCCGCATAGACATGTGTTCTAGCTCAGCATAGGAGGGTATGCTAGCACAACACATCTTCGAGCGAATGTTAGGTTGCAGGCCCTCAAAAAAGTGCTGCATCCGCATTTGTGCGTCGGCAAGTATCGTAGGAACATATCAGCCCAACTCCGTGAACCAATGCTCATACTCTGTCACCATCATGCCTCCCTGTCTGAGGTGCAAAAACTCATTCTTCTTCTCATGCCAGTACGTCTGGGGATAGTACTTCTCATGAAAGTGGAACTCGAAATCTGCCCAGGTCCATATATTGCCAACCGCAACTGTCCATAATATACTATCCCACCACAGGCTAGCCTCCTTTTCAAACATAAAGGTGGCCAACTCGACCTATTCCTGCTCGGTACAATGTAACATCCTCAGCATCTTAGAGATGCGGTCGAGCTAATATTCGACCTCCTTGGGTCTATGAGAACCCGTAAAGGTAAGAGGCCTCAAGCACTGGAATCGCTCGAGTAGACCACTCGTACCCAGATTCCTCGTAAGGTATGTAGCAGGTGCAGGGGGATGTACACCCTCATCCTGATCAGAAGGCCCTACAGTCTCAGTAGGGCATACAGATGGTGAAGGTGGAGCAGCACTTCCACCCTGAGCTAGGGCCCCTGCAATAGTAGTCAAGAGCTGCTAGTGCTGCTGGTGGATCATCGTCATTAACTGCTCCAACCTATCAGCAGGTGGGGCAGACTCAGGCACATGCTGCTTCGAAGAAGACGCACGGTTCTGCTCACGAACCGGTGGTGTGTAAGATGGCGGTCCAACTGCAGGACTAGTAAATAGCTGAGACTCAGGAATAGTCTCACGAACAGGACCCACACCGGGGTCCATATGACCATCACATCGGGGAGGTGCCTGATCCATCAAATCAGTAAGTGCGAGGCGTGCCGTGCTCCGCGTGACCTTCCATGGCATGCCTTATATGACATAGGGTGCAACCCAGGTCAGATTCAGCATACACACAAACTTATTACACAACATTCATACACAAATTAAAGTAACTTCATGCAGTTCATTCACCAAAATTTGTCATAATACATGGAATACAAAGTTACATGAATCATGACAGAAGATGCATGTGAGCTAATACAACCCAAGCTTCAAACACTGGAAACATTCTACTAACTACCACACTACTAGGCCCATCAACCTGAACACAAACATAACTTAAAGCAGTAACAAAAATAAGTTACTAGACAACGCCATGGATGACTAGGCATCCGAGTCTGAGGAAGGAGGAGGGCCACCCTTATCCTGCAAGCAGCACAGGATAGTCTTCAAAGTGCGAGTTACTTTCTTGAACTTAAGTTTCACAAGGCCCCGAAGATCCATAATATCCTGTCGTAGGACCGCCTAACCCTATCGTAGGGCAGCATGATCCTCCTCAAGTCGAGCTATAAGAGCATCCCTAGTAGCCCGATCAGTGTCCTGTTCCGGTGGCATAAGAGGGGAGCTCCCCTTCGTATCCTGGGCCTCCTCTTCTTCTTCACTCACTTTTTCTTCTATTTCAGCACCGCCTTCACCCTCACTTTGTTCCTCTTCACTCTCTGTCTCATCTTCACTCTCCTCAAGTCGGGCTTATCGCTGTCGTGGCCCGATTTCTATCTGATTGAGAGTGTTTTCATTGATGAAATATTGTGGCACTGGAAGTTCTGCGCCCAGACTGTAGCCGAACTTGCATGCAATCTTGCATATAATTCGATCGAAGGGGAGCGAATCAGTCCTTCTGTTTGAGCGTGCGGTCAGAACGATCTGTCGCAAAACATACGTGAGCACGCACAACTTCTCTCCCTGCCCTGCCTGGTATAGAAAGTCGACCATCAGGCGTGTGCACTCATTGCGATTGCTCCACCTGGGATAGACGTTAAACGTGCAGATATGGCGGAGTGGGCAAAAATCATCCTTCATGTTTGACACTAGGAGACTATTATTCGGCTGTCATTGAACCAGTTGACCACAAAGGAAACGTGTACGACGATCCCTTTCACGTGCACTCTTCAGATTCGTCTCACTCGCGTGAACTTGGCCAAGAGGTATTCCCATGAGTCGAGCTATCAGGCCAGCGTCAATTGTGGCCTCCCAACCTCGTCCCAAGGGAATCTTGAACTGCAAGGGATTTATCATAGGCTCTCGAATATGGGCATAGAATGCACGGATAGTGCCCACATTTGCACGATATGTTTCATCAAACACAGCGCCCCAACCGGCCTCATCCAGGCGCTCCAACAATAGATACTCTCCAAAGAGCCGCCCGTCCACCTGAGCTTCAAAAAGGACCCTACGGCCCTCATAAACTGCATGGAACAACTCCACCAGTAGAGCTCGTGGGAGAGGAGCTTGGGGATCGAGGTCTCGTTTAATACGCACCTCGCGGTCAACGCTCGTGCTTGCGGTGGCGCCTCACGGTCTTCTCAAACGAGTAGGGCGGCTAGGCCCAGCTTTATCCGCGGTACCCTTTCTCTTTCCCATGAGAGAAAGAATGGTGGAAAGTGAGAAAATGGCCGTAATGAACTCTAATAGGGCCATGGAAAAAGGGAAAAAAGGGAGAAAAAGGGTGGAGTCTTTAAGTCTCCACGGATTCGAGCCTCCAAGGGGCGTGTAAAGGCTCAAATGTAATGCCTTGAAAATTGGGGGTCGACCAAAGCTCAGCTTTCGAGTTCCAACGCATCACTTATGCAACACATATAATGATGATTATGATAAGAGCATTGAAACATGAATGAGATTATACCAAAACAGCATATCATACTCCAGAGACAGTTAAATTTGCAAGCGGAAGACTATGATAGATATATAAATTATATAAACTGTGGTGAGTCTCCAGAGTGTGATAATGTTACCAGGTTAACTATTTACAAGTACAATTCCAAAATATACCAAATTGAGGAAGTGTAATGTATTCTATCCCAAATACCATAGCCCCATCAATGCAATTTCAGGTCTTCATATACCCGTCAGAGAGTTACATGTAGGAGAATTCCTTCTCAACATCTTAGTAGTAATCCGGCTCTGCTTCATATGCATCGTCATCACCTGAAACTCAAACACGGTCTAGTTTGGTGTTTAAATACCGTCCCGTAACGTGGGAGTGAGTGATCAACTCAATGGAATAATAAAGCATAGGTTAACATGTTATCAAAATAGTCAAGAAGTAATGATAAAGTAGTACAATCAACAATCCTAAGTACTCTTGGTAATGCAAGTATGAAATGCTGTCATGATGCATGCCCTCACTGACATACTCCCTCATGCGACACCATCTTACGTTCGCAGCATGCGTTCATTCCTCAGTGCTTCACATCTTCCAAGCACATGCAGTGTGATGATGAGCATGATTACTGAGTTATTATTAGGCCATTTCAAACAGCAGGATTGGGAAACTAAGGTATCTCCCTTGTATCATTCCTAAACATGATCCATTCTAGGGTCGTCAAACTTAGATAATCTCATACGATAGTGTGGTTCTAGGGTGCTGCAAAGGCTGTCAGGGCTGTTACACGCAATCGTTACACCACTCCTCCATCACCTTTTTAACGGTTCATCACTAAATTGATACAGGCCTAGTTCATACTCTATACACCGTGGTAAAACTCATCGCCTCACCACAAATTCAGAGTATGCTTGAGGTCACTACAAAGGGCTCGTCACCAATCAATGTAGGCCAATAGCTCAAATACAGTGTCTCATACCACCGTATTTGGCTCATGAGTCAGGGTTGCTCACTGGTCACTAAGGGGAGGCATGTGGCCCCAGCGTAGGCCAACAACTCGACCACGATGTCCCATACCACCATGCCCGGCTTATGGGTCTTAGCGGATCGAGCTACCATGGTTAACAAAATTTCACTGGTAAGTTTGGTACCCTAGGTTCAAGCAGTAGTGTCCAAACATGGTGAACATACATTAGACATATCGGGTTACTTGATGAGCCTGACTAGCTCGAGCTCACAATCAACTGAACGACATGAAGTGCATAAGCACTTCGCATGGCCTAACCACTGTCGCCAACAGAAGTGCGACTCGGGTTCGTCAAACACATCTTACGTAGTGAAATGAATCTCAACCACGAACTCAAGTCTGGTACTGATTGTCTGGACTATAATCATAGTCCCAATCGCAATCAATCCTTATTCAGAGCATGTGGAGTAAAGTATAATAAACAAAGTAATTCAAGCATGTTAACAAACATGTCATAAAGCATGTTACAAAGCACAATGTAAACAAGAAATACAAGCACATTTGTTTCATAGTAAGTGATTAAATTAAATAACCAACCATAGAGGAAATCATATACGTTTCTAAGGTAGTTGAGAATCCCATCTCAACACCACTATTAAATTTAGTTCGTCACATAATTTCTCACATAGGCATTTTATCAAACACTTATACTACACCTTTTCAACATACATGACGTATGTTGAATTCAACATAGAATATGACAAATCCTTATATCAAGGAGTTATCTACATACACAACAATCATGCTCTTACATTTAATACATATGACAGGCATAAATCATAAATCCATATTTATTTAGTCATTTCAACAAACACTTAGGCTACACACATTAGCCTACATAAGCTATGTTGGCCAAAATGTGTACTAGGGCTACGGCGAATCCTTTCGCCAAACAGGTCGTACATCCATAACTAGCATATATACATGACAAATACCCATGACAATTATATCAGTAAAATTTATACGGATACGGTATTTTCCATAAATACCTAGAACACACAAAATTCCATATTCTTCGTATTTAATCGAAACGGAAAACAGACAGCACTTTGTACATGTGCAATAGTATACAGATCATGAATCTATCATTATCTGACATTAAAAGCATTGAAAACCATAACCTATATGTCTAAGGTCCGCACCTTTTGTCGTAGAATCGTAACGAATTCGATAGGTTTGCTAGGCTTTCGCCTACGATGATTTGGTGACCTAGAGAATGAGATAGATTAGCTATATATTTCATCATTTGCAATATTTACAACCCTAGATCAGATTAGGGTTAGGGTTTCTTACCTAGAAATGACGCCAGAATCACCGGGAAAGCGATTAGAAGGAAGCGGTTAAGCTCGTGTAGCGGCAGGGAAAAAGGGCAGGATCCCACAACTCTCACACTTTATCTCTCTTTTCTCTCTTTCTCTCCTAGGGTTTTCTCAAATTCGTATGGGCTGGAAATGAGAGAGTTTAAGGTCCTTATATAGGCCCAAAACTCACCAAACTAGACTCAGGAACAAAGTATACTTAGGTTATGTCCAAATACAGTTCGTTCCATCTCAACGGAGCACTTCTGGAGGCCCCTTTTCTGTGTGCGGTCAAACTTAAGCTCACTAATACTGGATCTAGGTATGGCTAAGTTTTTGTTTCAGTCAGGATTCCAGATCGTAAATGGCAGACCAGTTTCAGTTCAACGGTCCGTGGATCTCGATCGGAGATTCTGAGTACATGGATATGTTTGGGGAAATATCCCTGACCCGAGGGTGTAATTTGGCCTGATTCTGACGGTCTGATTGCTTATATTTGGCCCGTATGCGACAAGTCTCAGATTACTTAAATTTATATTTTATTTCTAAATATTTTCACCTTTCTCACACTCTTCACTCCGGGTTCAAGCGAATTGCATTGGGACACTATCTGGATTTGATTTTCGAGATGGTTGTCAAGCCTAGAAAGGCGGTCCTAATTCCTTAACTTCGTGTTAATTGGACTTCCGACGTGCGGTCCAGATCTGAAACGGAGTTTCAATGTACTCCCTAGAGCAACTGGGTAATGAGATTGATCCTAGTTTTTAGGGTAACCTAGCGTCAATGATTCTACAAGTTTTGGGTCTTCCAGATCGTATTTAAAGTGGATCAAGCGGATTTTGTAGCTAATCTAGTTTAACACTTAGTTACCTTGTGAAGGATAAGGTAGTGAAAGTGAGATTTGTGAAGGAAATGGGTTAAGAAGCGATTTTAGACTGCGGGATTGAGTTTTGAAAAATTAATAAGGTGTCAGGAGCGACCCATTGCCTAAGGACGTCTAATTTCAGGTTGGCAAAAATTCGGGATGTTACACAAATGGAAGGGAATGAAGAGGGAAAATGAAGAAAGAGGGTGGGTAGTAGGGGTACACGAATTTAAGCCTCAAATGGGGGATTCAAGAGCTCAAATCGGAGAGAATGAAGAGGGTAGGCAGCAATGGAGACGAGTTTACAGCAGGGTGGTGGAGAGGGTGCGTGAAAATAAAAAATAAGGAGCTTGGAGGGGCGATTTGAGAGAGAAATAAGAAGTTTGGGAGAGAAAGGAGAGCTTGGGGTGGTGATTTGTGAAGGGAAAGTGGGTTTGGAAGGGTTTTAATCGACAAACCCTGCATCAGTGGGCCACACAACACGTGAGAACTATCAGCCCACGTTAGCCCACCCGGCTTAGCCCACTAGTCGGCGAGGCCTAGCAGAACCGGCGAGCCCCTCGCCGACCTCTGGAGGTTTTGGCGAGGGCTCGCCCCCTGGGTGAGGTCCTCCCCTCCCCCTTGGTCCAAAAACATGTGGGGTCCACCTTGGGTCCCACCGAATTGCTCGTTTTGGCCCCCCGACTCCGATTCGAGTCGTTTCGGGGGCTTTCGGGTAGTTTCTGATGTATACTCTCGTTTAGCGACTATTGATGGCTGGGATGGGCTAATTTGTGGTCTAGACCTATTGTTTGATGGTCTAGGAGTGATCCGGGGTCATCTCATGCGATTACGGAGGTGTACGGACTAGATCTCGGCTATCGTTTTTGGTGAGCTTCGCCACTTGGCGAAGTCGGGGAAACCTAAGCCTGTTTTTACATTTTCTCGCACCCACTTAAGTTGAATTTACGTCAGCGTACGTTGTGTGACCATAATCCAGGTCTGGTTTAATCCAAATAATGCTCTGATACCAACTTGTAACGCCCTGAAAATTGGGGGTCGAGTAGCAACTCAACTCCCGAGTTCCAAAACATTACTTATGCACATATATGCTTATGATTCAATGTTGTCTGAGTTAGTGCATTAATCATGAGTGGGATTATACCAAAACAGTAATTCATACTCTAGATCAAGTTATAAAACGCAAACAGAAGACTGAAAGACATAAATACACGTATATAATTCAAAGATCACGATCAGTCTTCAGAGTATGAATATAACACTGAGTCACTATGTACATGAAGTATTACATGTAATATTACAAAAGTTAAAAATATAAAAAATGGTTCAACTGTAATAAAACCCTGTAGCCCCATCGAACAGGAGAGCTTAAGCGAAGCCATCTGAGAACTGCATGCAAGAGAACTCGTCCTGATCGTCGTAGTAATCAGGCTCCGCCTCAGGGGCCATGCCGTCATCTGAAATCAAGACATAGTCTGGTTGGTGTTTAAAATACCGTCCCATAATGTGGGAGTGAGTGATCAACTCAGTGGAATAATAAAGCATAGGTTAGCATGTTATCAATTCAATCAAGCAGTAAATCACACATTCCTAAGTACTCTTGTTAAAGAAAGAATGGTATGTGTGATGCATGCCCTCGCCTACGCTCCCTCAGCGACTTCCTCTCACGTTCGCGCATGAACAACACTGCCTCAGTGCTTGACCTGCTACGCCTGAACGCACGCATAATGCAATGCATGCATATGATTACCAAGTTCTTATTAGTCCTTTTCATACAGCAGGGTTGGGAAACTATGGTACCTCCCTTATTTCATTTCCTAAACAATGATCCATTCTAGGGTCGTCAGTCATAGTAAATCTCATACAACATTGCGGTTCTAGGTCACTGCAATGGGCTCGTCGTCAAATCATTACAGGCCTAGTTTATACTCTAGATGCTACGGAAGGGTTGTCGCCTTCACGTAGGCTCAGAGTATGCTCGAGGTCACTACAAAGGGTACGTCTAAGGCTGTCAGGGCTGTTGCACGAAATTGTTACACCACTCCCCCATCACCCATCACGGCTTCGTCATTAAAACATTGTAGGCCGATAGCTCGAATACAGTGTCTCATACCACCATATTCAGCTCACAAGTCTGGGTTGCTCACTGGTCACTACAGGGAGGCTCGTCGCCCTAGCATAGGCCGACAGCTCGACCACGGTGTCCTATACCACCATGTCCGGCTCATGAGTCTTAGCGAATCGAGGTACTAAGGTAAAATGGGATTTCACTGGTGAGTTTGGTACCTTAGGTTCAAGCAGTAGCGTCCATACATGGTGAACATACAAGGGCACATCGGGTTACCTGATGGGCTCGACTAATAAGAGCGCACATTGCATCGATCGACATGAAGTGCATAAGCACTTCGTGTGGCCTAACCACTGCCGACGACCAACACACAACTCGGGTTTGTCAAACATGTCCTACATGGCGAATGAATCTCAGCCATAACTTCAAAGTCGGTTACCGAATGCCTGGACTATAACGTAGCCCCAATCAAATTCAATCCTTAACCAGAAAGCATGTATAGTAGTCAAAGTAGAATTAACAAGTAATTCAAACACATTAACAAGCATGTTATAAAGCATAATGTAAGCAGGAAGTACAAACACATACATGTCATAAATAAGCGATTAAACTAAACAACTTGCATGGAGGAAATCATATACATCTCTAAGGTATTTGAGAATCCTATCTCAACACCTACCTAAAGCACTATCTCCTAAGTACTTACTCATACAAGCATTTTTACAAACACTTAGACAACACTTATTTAACATACATAACGTATATTAGCCAAAACATGTATTAGGGCGAATCCTTTTACCGAGTAAGTATTACACATATATATAGCATATACACACAGTAATTAATCATGGCAAACACACTTCCATATTTTGTACGTATACGGTATTTTCTACAAATATACAGAATACACTAAACGCCATAATTTGCATACGTAACTGAATCGCAAAACGAACATCGCATTTTTCATGTGAAATAACACCCAGATCATGAATCTATCATTATCCGACATTGAAAGCATTGAAAACCATAACCTAAGTATCTATAGTCTGCACCTTATGCCGTAAAAGCGAGTAACAGACTCAGTTTAAACACTAAGTCTTTATCAACGGTAGAACAGCAACCTACGGTATGAAATAGGTTAGCTATTTCATCACGTACACTAGCTGAATCTCTAAAACTGATTAGGGTTAGGATTTCTTACCTGAAAATGGAATCATAATCGCCGAAAAAGGGATACGGTAGTGATGGATAGGCACATAGAATAGCAGGATAGAGCAACAAGAATCTCCTCCCACTTCTCTCACACTTTCTCTCTCTTTACTCACTTCTCTCTCCTAGGGTTTTCTCAAATTCGTATGGAGTGAATGAGAGAGGGTTTAAGGTCCTTATATAGGCCTAAAACTGATGAAATTGGCCCCAGGGCCAAGGTATACTTAAGTTATAGCCAAAGGCATATGTTTCAGCTCAACGGAGCACTTCCGGAGCCTCCCTCATGAGCCAAAGGTCGAACTTAAGCTCACTGACCTTGGATCAAGGTCGTGTTAATTTTTCATTCCAGTCGGGTTTCCAGATCACACATGGCAGACCAATTTCAGTTCAATGGTCACCGAAACTCGATCAGGGCCACAAGTACACTGCCATGTATATGAAATTTCTCCTGATCTGAGGGTATATTTGAGTCAAATTCTAACGGTCTGATTGCTTAATCAGGCCCGCAAGCGACAGGTCTCAGATTACTTAAATTAGATTTAATTTCTAAAGAAAACCACGTTTTTTCACACACTTCACTCCGGGCTCAAGCGAATAGCCCCGAGACACTATTTGGATTTGATTTCCGAGATGGTTGTCAAGCCCAGCAAGGGGGTCTTAATTATATAACTTCGTAGTAATCAGACTTTCGACATGTGGTCCAGATCCGATACAGAGTTTCAATGTGCTCCGGAGGGCAACTGGGCAATGAGATTGATCCTAGATTTTAGGGTAACCTAGCGTCAATGAATCTACAAGTTTTAGGTCTTGCAGATCGTATTTAAAGTGATTCAAGTGGATTTCATAGCTAATCTAGTTTAGCACTTAGTTAAACTCGTCTGATTTCTAAAGGATTTAGTCTTGAGTGATTTCTGCCTGAGGTGGTACTCGGGTCTTTGTACGGAATTTTCCGAGACGTTACATCCCTTTACTCCCGTTGCCATTGATTGATCGGGGCGAAACAGACGCCGGTGAACCTACTAGTAGTGCTTTGACCTTTTATTCTTTCATCCATCTGGCTCTCAGGGTCATCAAAGTCGGGAAGTCACGCCACGTCAGCTGCGGAACTGTTCGCTCGGGGTATAGCACAGGAGGGGCGAGTTCGGGAATTTTTCTAGCAGTATTTCGTGTTATCGGCCCCCTAACTCTTCTCAGTGGCGAGTTTATTCTTGTTGCAGTTATATTCTGAGTCCTTGTCCTTCTGCGAGTGACAACATCCATTTATCTCTTTCTCCTTGTTTTACTGGCGAAGCAGTCATGACTGTAATAGCCGCCCGTGACTCTGTCTGCTAGTTTGCTACCGTTTTACCTTCACAGCTCGTTTATCAGCATATTCCACAATAAATCCTGTCGTGGTGAAGTAGAAAATTGTATTTCCTTGAACGACTGTCATTGATTAGTTGGTTGTAATATTCTTCTTCTCCTATCGTTCATATTCACAAAGTAAAGGAAAATTAGTATTTGTATTAAATTGCATTCTATTTTGGAGATAAAAGGTAGGATGCTCCCACTATGGTCACCATTTTGGTACCTTGAAGACACCAAATAATTGTGATTATCCCCCTTATAATTCTTAGGTTAATATTCAAGTGAACATGAAAATTCCCTAGCAAAGTCGCCATTTTGTTTCGAACAAGAAACAAATGCATTTTTGCTTAGGAAATTTCATTCATTGAATTGGTTACCAGAAAAGACAAAAAAAGACAATCACTTATTTATATATTCTAAGTTCTTCACATCCCTTTCTCCTTTGATTCCAAAATAGAATACTCAAAAATTATAATATACAATTAGTATTTAGCACCCAAATTATGCATAAATGTATAAAACATTGAAACATAATGTTGAATGTTATGCTAGAAGTCATTGTGCACTGTCAAAAGCCATTGTGAGCTGACAGAAGCCGTTGTGAACTGGACGAAACTATTGTGCGCTGGAGGGAACCATTGTGCACTGGCTTCTATTGTGCGCTGGCTCTCGTTGTGCACCAGCAATGTTATGAGCCAGCAGTGTTGTGCGCCGCACAACACCCACTCCGCACAACGGATGCGGACTCTACCTTTCTTCTTCTGCAATTTCTTCTCTCTTCGCGATTGGCTACTAATGACGCCCTTAGAGGGGTCGAGGGGTATTTATAGCCCTCTCACACGTGCGAGTATGTCATGTAAGCACTATGCGCTCCCCCTTTGTGTGGACCTGGGTGTGCACTCCCCTTTTGTTCAGACTTGGGTGTGCGCTCCCCCTTTGTGTGGTTTTCGCTGTGCGCTCTAATCATCTGCGCACAAGCATCATTTCTGCATAATGACCACTTTTTCCACACAATGCTCCCTTTTTTTGCACAATGCTCTTTTTGGACATACTATTTGCACACAATACTTCTTCCAATATTTTCCTCACTTTTTATGCCTCAACACTCCATCAGACTAGGAGGTCAATCCTAGTAAACAGGATTATTCAGAGGTATGGACATGTCTTCTGAATCAAAATTTTCAACAAATGGCTTTAAACGATGTCCATTCACTTTGAAGTCATTGCCATTGTTTGGATTCTAAATATTGATGGCCCCATGAGGATACACATTAGTAACAGTGAAAGGGATAGTCCAACGGGATCAAAGTTTTATCGTAAAGAGATGTAACCGAGAATTGTACAAAAGGACCTTCTGACCTAGTGTGAAAGATTTTCTAAGAATGTGCTGGTCATGAAACACCTTCATTCTGTCCTTGTAAATTCTTGAATTCTCATATGCGTCATTTTGGATTTCTTCGAGTTAATTTAACTACAGTTTGTGCAGCGATCCTGAAAAGGCCGAGCTATTTAGTCCTAGAGGGGGGGGGGAGGTTGAATAGGAATATGTCAAATTAAAAAATTAATAGCGGAATTTAAATAAATTAAATACTAATAGCAATAAAAAATCTCACAACGCAGAAATGTAAAACAACCTCAAGAGTACAAGTATTGAGAGGTTGATACAAATGTTATTCTAAGTACAACCTTACACTAAAAACCATGGGTTTATGGCAGGACAACCTTACTAGAACGGTCTGTGTATCAAAAACTCAAACTAATACAGAGGAATAAAGAAATAGATAGCAAGGAAAGAATTCTACGTTATTACAATATTCTCACACTTGCATAGATGAAATTACAACATTCTCCACAAATGCAAAAAGGGAGATTTCAACATCTACAAAATGAAATAAATATTCAATCAGCCACAACACTAGAAATTATAGTGGTTCGCTTGTGTGTACACCAACTGTTAAACAACAGCCATACAACTACTCCACTCCTAATATCCTCACACAGTAAATATTAGCATTCACTATGAAAATAGGTTTTCCAAGGTTCACCCAAAACCTTCACAATTGTGTCTTTCAAGTGGGCTTACACAATTCAAAAAACCCCACACTCTAAGTTTTTTGGATCACCTTAGAGAAACTAAAATAGAGAGATTTTTCTGGCACAATCTCAATGAAACCAAAAGAAAGAATTTACAATAATGTAAAATACCTGGATATTCTCCTTTTAATGCAGCCCGGAAGAACCAAATCGAAGTAAAGGTTCAACATAGAAGTTCAATGTTTACACTCACTCGTGAAATGGTTCTAAGTTCTAAATTGATTTTAAATTAAATCACCTTTGGCTAGCTTGATTTGATTTTGATTCTAAGAAATGAGAATACAACAATCCCTCTTTCAAATAAAATTGGAATGCAGAATTCAAAATTAAATGTAAAGAAAGCTAATTAAAGAGAATATTAAATGAGCACAATATAGCTTAAAATAATGACAAACTTATCTCTCAGAGTGGCATATTGATTTAACTTGAATTGAATATAAAACTCTAAAATTCGTGTTCTATTTATAAGTGCAGAAATTGCAGTCATGACTTGTAACGCCCTGAAAATCGGGGGTCGAGCATAAACTCAACTCCCGAGTTCCAGAACATCACTTATGCAACAAAATGAATGATGATTGAATGTTGACTATATTTGTGCATTGAACATGAGTGAGATTAAGCCAAAACAGAATATCATACTCCGTGAGACATAAATTAGCAAGCGGAAGATATGTGATAGATATATAAAATATATAAAATCTGTGGTGAGTCTCCGTGAGCGTGATAACATTACCAGGTTATAAATTACAAGTACAAGCTTCAAATTATACCAATGTGTAAGTGTAATGTCTTCTATCCCATGTACCATAGCCCCATCAATACGCATTGTGTCTTGAGAGACCCGTCGAGAGAGTTACATGTAGGAGAACTCCTCCTCGACATCATAGTAGAGTCCGCTCTCGCTTCATAAGCATCGCCATCATCCGAAAGTCAACAAATGGTTAGTGTGTACAACACCGTCCCGTAACGTGGGAGTGAGTGATCAACTCGGTGGAACAAGTAAAGCATAGGTTAACATGTTATTAATTCAATCAAGCAAGAATGATAAAGCAAAGACAAATCAAACAATTCTAACTACTCTTATTAAGTGCGAGCATGAAATGACATGATGTTTGTATGCCCTTGCCAAACCACCCTCATGCGACATCATCTTACGTCTCGCGAATGCTTAACTCCTCAAGTGCGCCACATCTACTAAGCACATGCGGTGCGATGATAATCATGATTACCGAGTTATTATTAGTCCATTTCAAAAAGCCAGATTGGGAAACTAAGGTACCTCCCTCAGATCATTCCCAAACATGATCCATTCTAGGGTCGTCAATCCTAGTTAATCTCATACGATATTATGGTTTGAGAGGCATAGCGAAGGCATCACAAAGGGCTCGTTACTCCGTCAAGACGGATGGCAGATCTCACCGTATGCGCTCTCAATTGTCGACCGTCACTCGAGTAAGTCTCACCATACTCGGCTCAATCACTAGCCGTCACCGAATACTGTGTCTCACCGTACTCGGCTCAACTCATACTCTAGTTCTTTGTGAAAGACTCGTCGCCAATCACAGCACTCTTGAAGTATACTCGAAGATACTACAGAGGACTCGTCACACCGTCAAGACGACAGTACAGTCTCAATCCGTGAAAACACGGCTCTCGCCGTAAGTATCGACAAACTCGAATATAGTGTCCCATACCACCATAATAGGCTCACGAGTCCGGTTGCTCACGGTCACTACGGGGAGGCACGTGGTCTCAGCCAGTAGGCCACAGCCGACCACGGTGTCCCATACCACCATGCCCGGCTCATGAGTCTTAGCGGATCGAGGTACCATGGTTAAAAGGGATTTCGGGTAAGTTTGGTACCCTAGGTTCAAGCATGAGATGCACCAAACATGGTGAACATACATAAGACAGATCGGGTTACTTGACGAGCTCGGCTAGCTCGAGCGCACAACAAGTTGAACGACATGAAGTGCATAAGCACTTCGCGTGGCCAACCACTATCGCCAACCGATGTACGACTCGAGTTCGTCGAACACATCTCACGTGGTAAATGAATCGCAGCCACGAATTCAATTCTGGTACCGATTGTCTGGATTATAATCATAGCCCCAAACATGATAACTTGCAGATAGATAAAGCAGTAATGGATCAAGATTCCACTCATACAATCAAGGTCTGGTAGCATCCGTTTAGGGCTGTCAGGGCTGTTGCACACACTCGTTGCTCCGCTCCCCCATCACCCATGACGGATCATACAACGTAAATGTAAATTTAAACATATGCATTACATAGTTATAATCATAAAGCAGTTGAGCATGTTATGAATCACAACACAAGCATGAGTTTATACATGTTCAATTCCTAATCACACAACAATCCAAGGAGATCATACACATAGTTAAAGAGGTTGAGAATCATATCTCAACACCCTTATACATTATAAATTGCTAACTACTACTCATTCAGACATTTCAAGAAACACTTAAACAAACATACATCAACATACATGACATATGTCGATCACATAGGCATTAGGCCAAATCCTTTCCCTAGGGAGTTGCCCCAATCATAACACGCGTACACCCACGACGGATAGTCATGGCAAGGTGAATCCAAGTTCCATATTCATTCACCATTTCCACAAACACTTGGGCCACACATTTTAGCATATATGGTGTATATTGGCCGTGGCGTGATTTAGGTAAATCCTTTCACAAAGGGGTATCGCCAATACAACAATCATGAATCCATGACAATTAGTCATGAAGCACACGAATGAGGATTCTATACTCATTCACCATTTTCACAAACACTTAGAATACACTATTACAACATACATGGTGTATGTTAGCAAAACATGTATAAGGGCTATCCTTTAGCCAAGTGAATATTTTATCCATGTATAATATATTACTACAGCAAATAATCATGATAAATACATCTCCAAAATTTATACGTATACAGTATTTTCTAAAATACGCATTTTCAACATACATAGAGTATACAAGCAAACATGTATTACGGCGATTCCTTTCGCCAAGCAAATATTTTATACGCACATAATATATTTATACGACAATTAATCATGACAAACACATTGCTAAAATATACATGTATACGGTACTTCTTACAATACCGTATTTCTACATACATAGTGTTTATTAGTAAACATGTATTTAGGCGAATCCCTTCGCCAAATAAGTATTTTATCCATACGTCATATATCCATACGACAAATAAACATGTCAAACACATTTCCATAAAAAATACGTATACGATATTTGAAAAGGCCAAGCTATATGTCCTAGAGGGGGGGTGAATAGGACTATGCCAAATTTAAAATAAAATCAGCGGAAATAAAGTAAACCAATATCCTTACAATTATGAATCAATTCACAATGCTAAATTTAAATCACCTTGATAAATAAGTATTGAGAGATTGATACAAATTCAGTTCTAAGGACAACCTTAAACCATAATAAACAAGGGCTTATGGTAGGACAACCTTATTTTTAGAACCTCTTTTGGATCAAGGACTCAATTTTAATATAAGTAAATGAAATAGCAAGGAATTGAAATTAAATGCAGAAGTATAGATCTAAATTATTACAACAATCCCCACACTTGTTTGAAATGTAAATAGTTACAACATTCACATCCACTTGTACATTCCACACAATCGAATGATAAAAGATATGAAAATTAAGCAAGCATTCAATCCACAAGGCAAAGAGTTATAGTGGTTCGCATGTGTGTACACCAACCGTTTTCCAAATGTACCACACAAAAAGTTACTCCACTCCTAATATCCTCACACATTGGGATATTAGCATTCACTATCAAATAGGTTTTCACAGTTCACCAAAAACCTTTACAATTGTGTCTTTTTACTTGGGCTTACACAATTCAAAACCCCTCTTTTCTCGAAGTTTTTGGTTTTCCTCGACAACCAATACAATGAGATTTTTCTGGTTCAACCTCAAACAAAACCAGTACAATGAGATTTTTCTGGCTTAACCTCAAACAAAACCAAAAGTAAATAAATTTTACAGAATTGTAAAATACCTGGATTTCTCCTTTTCTTAGCAGCCTGGTAGAACCAATCGGAGTAGATGATTGAATGTCAAAGTTCAATTTCTAATACTCACATTCATAAGGTTCTAAATTCTAATAGATTTTAGATTTAACTTGTTGGGCGTAGCTATATTTGATTTTGATTCCAAGAAGAAGGAATAAGATAATACCTCTTATCAAATAAGATTGGAATATAGAAACAAAATCAAATTAAATAAGCTAGCAAAAAGGAATATTAAATAAGCATAATGTAGCTTAAAATAAACACAGACTTATCTCAGAGTGATCACTTGAAAATTCTTGAATAGAATAGAGTTGAAGTGTGAAAACTCTGAATTTCGTGTTCAATTTATAGAAGAAAAAATCGTTCCTACGACTGGTCTTAGAAACCTTCGACTGGTCGTAGCTCTAACAGATTTTTGAAATATTGAGCGCGATCTTTGAAAGTCGTTCCACGACTGGTCGTGGGTCACCTACGACTGGTCGTAGATCCTTACGACTGGTCGTAGGACCATAGATTACGTTGTTGGACTTTGAGTCATAGCTCCACGACTGGTCGTGGATGAGTCGAAGCCACACCTACGACCGGTCGAAGGGCCTCCACGACTGGTCGTGGGCGTACCAAAAATTCTGAAAAATCTTCAACTACTTAGGACTGGTCGTGGAATTTCTTGGACTGGTCGAACCAATGCCAGGACTGGTCGAACAAGAGCTAGGACTGGTCGTAGAATAGACCAAACTTATGTAAAATAAATATTTGATTTATGTATCCAAAGTGACCTACTTAAAGGGTCAACCTAAGGTCATTCAAACCTGATCATGTCGTATGGACATTGAACTTCAACCATTCAACGAATGTAGATTGTTTGAACCATATCAGGCTTGAGATCTTGAACTTGTTGTAGCTTCAAACTTGAGATCTTCATCAGCATAACAACTACTTCATGCATTGCTTATTAGTCTTGAAGTCATGAGTTGTTTCTTAAGACTTGAACATCAACATTGTAGCTTCTTGAGACTTCAACATGTAGCTTCTTGAACTTCAATATGTAACTTCTTGAAAAGTTCAACTTGTAGCTTCTTGAAGTGTTTATGCAGTGTCTTGAATTCATATAAATCATCATACAAGCACAAGACACAGATAGATGTTTTGACACATCAAAATTTGACAATCAAAGGAGTATGAGACCATAACACTTACAATCTCCCCCTTTGTCAAATTTGTGACAAAACACCCAAGTAATAATACTTCCAATAGACATAAGAGAAGTACAAACACAACAGGTTCACAATAGAGAAGCATGCACATTTATATAGATATGATAAGTAATAACTAGCATCATTCTCCCATAACTACCCCTGAGTAATAGGAGCACATCATAAAGATTAAATTCAAATAAATCAAAAGCTAAATCAAAAGCCTCCAAAACTTCTCCCCCTTTTTGACACAAAATGACAAAGGAAGAAGAGCATTAATAATAAAGAAAATAGGAGTTGATTCAAGAGAGCATAGTGCATAATTCAAAAAGTCAGTAAGCACGAAAAGTTAAGTAAAAAAAAATATTACAGACACATCAAAAATTTAGTCAGAACTAGAAGAGGGTGTAGGATTAGATGGATCAATTTTATGTAAACCCTTAGCAATCCGCCTCATATATTTGCGTAAATATGAAAATTGCGTGTCTTGGGTAACACAAATTTGAGCCACCTGCTCTTAAGGGAATTCAATCTCTCATCAAAATCAGAAGGCTGAAAATCAGGATCATCAGCCGAGTCTGATTCAAGTTCTTCAAATAAATCATCCATATTCACGTCTTCAGGAAGATCACTAGCTTGAGCATTTCTCGCTTCAAAGACCACCTTACCACAAGATCCACTTGGCCATCAGCCAATTCTAAATTCATCTTGTTAATATTGGAATTATTAAAAGGGAGATGATGGATGGGTTTTTCTCTAGTAGGCATAGCTACGAGCATATGATTTACCAGCATAGTCAATAAATAACCAAAGGGTATATCACTATGTCCAGGAAGGTGACGAGACAAAATAATGGAATGACAAATTAAAGAAGGTAGACATATTTTTGCACTCTTTTTTTTTTTAGACTACAGAATGCAAAACACGAACCATGAAAGCAAAGTGAGTTTGGTTTTATTACTAGAACGTGGATAAAGATTTGAGATGAATATCCTATGAAGTACTCTGTGTCTGGGTAACAAATACCTTGAGGGAAGTACATGACCTTTATGAGTCCAATGAACATCCAAATTACATAAATCTCTAGTAAGCATTTTTCGTTCGTGATTTCGAGATATCTTGTCATGTAAAATATGAATTGGAATGCTCTCATCATTGATGTGTATTTCCATAATGTCAAGAATCAAATGTCGATCTACTAAAAACAATCCTTCTTGAGTATCAACTTTAAAAGTTAAATCCTCAAGAGAAAAATCACAAATACATGCAAACATGGATTGGGCAATGGACTGGTATGCAGCTCCACCCCAATGTAAGATGTTATCCCATCCCACAGATTCCAACAGAGGAGGGATACCAAAAGAAGCAATGTGATTGATATTAACAGGACGCTCAACAATAACATTGCGCATACGCAAATCCCGAGCATTAGAAGGATCATTTTCAGGAGAGCGAAGATGACGTTGTACAATAGAAGCTGATCTAGAAGAAGATGGACCTCGAGTAGTTTTCTTTTTCCTCAAAGCATCCATTTTCACAGAAGGATTTCAAGGAAACAACAAGTTGGAAGAAATGGGGTTTAAATAAAACAGATTTTTCAAGATAAAACCCCAAACTTGCAATGAACGACCAAATAGATTCCACAAGAATGAGATTTGAAACACTAATAGCAAGAATCTACAAAAAAAATGCAAAAGAACCACTAACCTTGAAGTACTATGAAGGTGGGTTTGATCGGTCGTAGCTAGAACCGTTGGAGAGTAAAAAGAAATGAAGAAGAAGAGTCAAAATCCCTAAATTAAAGTGAAATCCCGAGTTTCACGATGGTCGTGTAAGTGTTCGACCGGTCAGTAGCACGACCGTCGTGTACACTCATGACTGTCGAGTACGACGACTCAAAATTTGCAAAATTTTTAAATAATTTTCAAATTCAAGCAAATAAAACATCATAGTTATGTACATTATGATACACCAAATCATGTAAATTCAATTTAAATTGCACATACCGAGATCAAATTTTAATTTATTAAACCCTGGCTTTTGTCGAAGCGGTTTAGTGAAAATGTCCCAAGTTGAGTCTCGGTTGGAATGTAATCCAAATATATTAATTTTTCTTCCACTAATTCACGAATGTAATGAAATCTAATGTCAATATGCTTAGTACGTGAATGCCGAATCGATTTTTAGATATATTTATTGACCGAATTATCACAAAATAAAATCATAGAATCCCGAGTGATTCCATAATCGCTTAACATTCGTTTCATCCAAACAAGTTGAGTACATGCATTTCCAAAGAAGAATGTATTCAAATTTGTTGATAGCGATATAGAACTTTGCTTCTTGCTAAACCAAGAAACAAGACAATTTCCAATGTAGAAACAACCACCACTGGTTGATTTCTATCATCAATGTTTCCACCAGTCAGCATCTGCGTACCCAGCTAATTGAACATTAGTCTCATGTGGATACCAGAGACCCAGTTTAGTAGAACTTGCGACATATCGCATAATCCGTTTAACAGCAGTTAAGTGAAATTCTTTAGGATTTGATTGATAACGAGCACAAATACCAACACTTAAAGCAATATCTGGTCTACTAGTAGTCAGATAAAGCAAACTACCAATCAAACTACGATACAATTTAGGATCCACATCATTACCTGTAGAGTCTTTTGAGAGTCTCAAAGTTGTACTCATAGGAGTATCAAAATTTTTACCTTTCTCAAATCCAAATTTCTTAATTAAACTCGAGCATATTTGGTTTGAGAGATAAAATTCCATCGTTTGTTGTTTTACTTGCAACCCTAGAAAATAGTTTAATTCTCCAACCATGCTCATTTCGAATTTAGACTTCATCAAATCCGCAAACTCAACAAGTCATGTTAGTACAGTTGATCCATAAATAATATCACAACATATATTTGAACCATTAGAATATCATCGTTATGTTTCTTAACAAAGAGCGTCTTATCAACACACCCCATCTGAAAATTATGACTCAAGTAAAAACTTAGTCGCTTTTTCGTACCATGCTCTGGGAGCTTGTTTCAGACCATAGAGAGCCTTCTTAAGACGATACACATGATCAGTAAATTTAGGATCTTCAAACCCTGTAGGTTGTTCAACATATACCTCTTCATGTAAATCACCATTCAGAAAGGCACTCTTTACATCCATTTGGTAAATTTTAATCTTCCTAAAACATGCAATGGAGATAAAAAGTTCGATTGATTCAAGACGAGCTACAGGAGCAAATGTTTCATTATAGTCAATACCTTCAATTTGTGTATACCCCTGTACAACTAGTCTTGCTTTATTTGAATAATATTTCCAAGTTCATCGATTTGTTTTTGAAAATCCATTTTGTTCCAATAATATGTTTATCTTTAGGTCTAGGAACAAGGTGCCGACATCATCATTTCGACAACCGATTAAGTTCTTCTTGCATCGCAAGAATCCGATTTTCATCCGAAAGTGCTTCTTTTACGTTAATCGGTTCAATCGGGATGTAAAGCAAACGTAGTTACATATGTCCTCTAATTGTCTACGAAAGTGCGCACACCAGTGAGAGGGTTTCCAAGTATTTGAGAAGTTGGATGATCTTTAACAGTCCTTAATTCAGGATTAGTTTCACTTGATGAAATTTCTTGTTTTTCAAATATAAGAACTTCATCATTATCTGAACTAGGGACAGGTGTATTCAAAAGATCGTCAATCACAACATTTATTGACTCTTGAATCACACCGGTCCTGTTGTTCAGAACACGATATGCACGACTGTTTAAAGAATATCCTAAAAAGATCCCTTCATCACTTTTAGTGTCGAATTTTCCCAAATTTTCACGGTCACGCAAAATATAGCACTTGCTGCCAAAAACTCGAAAGTATTTGACAGAAGGCTTTTTCTCAAACCACATTTCATAAGCCGTTTTATTATTAGATTTACAAATATAAACACGGTTAATAATGTAGCAGTGTATTCTTGCTTATTTCAGAGATTCTAGGGAGCTTCATGCTATTTAACATAACATTTCCCATTTCTTGAAGCACTCTATTCTTCCTCTCGACAATTCCATTTTGTTGAGGAGTTTTAGGTGCAGAGAATTCATGCGATATTCCCTGATCGCTACAAAATTTCTCAAACCATTGTTTTGGTCGGATCCATGATCACTACGGATCTTGCTGACTTGAGAACATTTTTCAGTTTGAATCCGTTTTATAATCTTTTTCACTTCATCAAGGGTTTCTGATTATCTCTTAAGAATGAAACCCAAGTGTATCTTGTGTAATCATCTACAATAACTAAGATGTACTTTTTGCCACCTCGACTTTCCGTTCTTGTTGGTCCTATAAGATCCATGTGGAGAAGCTCGAGTGGTCTTGTGGTGATATTGGAGTTCACCTTTTGTGAGAGCTCCTAGTTTGTTTACCATCTTGGCATTCACCACAAATCTTGTCTACTTTGCACTTAGGTAGACCTCTAATTAGTTCACTTTTGCTCAATCTGTATAAATTTCGGTAGTGTACATGTCCAAGGCGTTTATGCCATAATTCTGTCTCATCGGTATGGACCATGTAGCACGTTTGTTTAGATGAGCTACCATTGCTTACTATATAGCAGTTTTCAGAAGTTCTGCGACAGTTAATATTACAGAACCCTTTTCATTTATAATTTCACAACCTTGATTAGAAAATTTAACATTATGGTTGTTATCGCATATTTGAGATATGCTCAACAGGTTGTGTTTTAAACCCTCAACATATAAAACATTTTTAAATAAGGGAAGGTTATAGAGTTGGACCGTACCTTTGCCAATTATCTTGCGTAGTTGCTACCATCACCAAATGTGTGACCCATCAGTCATATCTTTAAGATCGGTGAATAGTGCTTTGTCGCTTTGTCATATGTCCTGGAGCATCCTTGTCTAGGTACCATTTCGAATGGCTTGTAGCTTTGAAAGCAGTGTGAGCAACCAAACAGTAACCTTAGGAACCCATTTCAAGATCTTGTTTTGGGTTTAGGAGAATAATTGGTCTTCTTTTGTTTATAGTTGTAAGAGTGACCTCCGAGTTAGATTTTAATAGCTCCTTAAGTAAATCAACAATTTTTTCAAACTAGTGGTTTTCGAATCGATTTTTGAAATTTATATAGTCGCTTTTGTGTTTTTGAAAAGTTTTTGTATTTTTAGAAAAACTTGACTAGTACCTTTTCCTTTTGAGTTAGAAGTCTCTCCTTTCACAAAATTGGAACGAGTATTCTTCATTTTAGGAGATGTGTTTTTATCATAGCCCAACCCTTGGGATCGATCGCCACATTTTCTTGATCAGGATAATAATTTTTCTAATTTTGGATCACCTTGGGCATATCTCCATGTGTCCTTCAAACTCGTAAGAGAAGATACTTCATTTTTAAGTTTCTCATTTTCGATTTCAAATTTTCAATTAGGGAGGTTTTGAATTCTAGATCACACTTTGATTTTTCAAAACAATCGAAATTTGAGATTTTTCTAAAACAAGGGTTTCAAAACATTCTTTAAGTTTAAAAAACTTTTCTTTTTGAAGTTTAAGTTTGATGACAATTTTACAACTTTCCTTATATAAGGCATTGTAAGCATCTTGAAGATCTTCATCATTTTCATGATCACTATCCAAATTTTCTTCACTTGTTGAATCATCGTGATCTGAAAAAGTAAACTTGGCTAGAGTCATAAGGGCCTTAAGTTCATCGCCCGACTCGGTTTTGAATTTTCGATTGAAGAAGAGGCTTTAATCGACGATTCATCCCAAGTAGCCAACATACCCTTCCTTTTGGATCTGTCCTTTTTAGGACATTTGTTTGCTAAATGCCCATATTCTTGACAGTTGTAACATTGACTATCTTTCAAGGACTTCCAAGTTTTAGACTTAGGCTTAGAACGTTTCTTTTCATTTGCCTTTTGAAAGTCGACTCTTTTCTTACTTTTGAAAATCTTATAAAACTTTTTTGCCAAAAGGGCTGTTCACTCCCCAAGTATAGGGTTGTGATGTAGTAATAAACTCGGTAAGATCGAGGTCGAATCCCACGAGGACTGGTTGTCACAATTCAAATCTATGATTCTTCTTAACTAATCCAATGAATAATGAACTAAACTATTAAGCACAATTTTTAGGAAAAATAATTAAGAATAGGGAAGAAAATTCAATCAGAGAGAAAGGACTAGGACTTTCGAATCCACCCCTAATTATCCTAACCCTTGTTTTGTCTGTTGATTCACCTTGATCTAGATTGATACCACTTAAATAGAGAAAGCACAATCACGTGTCCTAAATCGGGCATACAGATGCCTAATTCCTTTAAGCAATGCCATGAATAACAAATTCCATGTCCTTGGTCGGGCACATGGAATGTACATTCATTAAAGCATCCTGTTTCTTCCTCTATAGGAAACCGTTCTTGATCGACACAAGCACTGTAATAAGCATCCAACAACATCCATCTATATACTTTGATCAAGTTCATAGATGGAGAAGTATGGAATTTAAACCCATAAAGCCCACTTAGAGAAAAAATAAATTAATTAAAATTCAAAGTAAATCAACCAATACAAGAGTGATCAAATTAGGGGCTTCATCTCAAATTTCTAGCCGAGAGATTAGTTACCCATAAAATCCATAAAAAATATTAAATAAAATTCATAAATTAAAACTCCAAACCGAACAATCTCTCTCTCTTTCTCCTTCTCTTTCTTCTCTCCCACGGCTCTGGATCTCCAATTCTCGGATCTGAATGCCCTTCCCACGTCCAAAACTTCCTTTTATAGGCTGGATGGTGGAATCGGTGGCAGTCGTGACGGACTCGAAGTACAAATTTTCGCAACCGTGATCGGTGGGCCCCACGAGGTGTTTTCTGGAAAATCTACCCCGTCCATTGGATTCGGACGAAATTTCAGCCAAGAATGGGTGGTTTTGAAGGTCCATTGGCGCGGCCCACAGAAGAAATCTCAAAAAGATCAGATTTGAACGTCGTCGGGTAGCCCTTTTGTGGCCTCTGTACCGCACACGTGTGTACGCATGGGTCCAAAATTTCAACATGGATTTGTAGAATTCAAGGCCATCTTCAAGATGGTCGGTTCAGATTGGCCATACGGGCCATGTGTGGGGCCCACTGCCGTTCGCAAAACTCGCACGGCAGCGTGCGTTACGCGGACGCGAACGACGGCTGCGATGATGGTGGGGTCCATAAATTTGATCAAACCGAAAATCCGAGACGTCCACCGAATTTCTGTCGAAATTTCGGTCAGAAAAACACATTTTTTCTCCATTCTTCTGTGTGGCCCACGGAGTTTTAAACTCACCGTCCAACCTGCGTTTGAATGGATGGATTCTGATCATCGCTCCCTCTCGCAATTTCGCCACCTAGGCGAAGGTGATTACCGCCCCAAGGAGTGGATGGACTGTTTGGATTGTCCATTTGGACAATAGGTGGGGCCCACAACATCAACCGACGGCTGCCTCAGATTCTCGTTGCCGTCTCTTGCGAAAGAAGTCGGTCTCCACCGATTTTGAATGGGTGTCATGATCTAAATAAGCACTTCAAGCAGCACTAGTGCACTATGCACCGGCATGGTCGGTGGGTCCACATTTTGATGTTTTTAATAACCGATCCATCCATTTAATTGGTATCCTCATTTAAAACGTTGAATCCGAAGTTGAGGTATATCCAGATAGCGGTGGGCCCCACTTAATGAATTAAGTGGCTGATCCGCCGTTGGGACACTTCCGTGATCTTCAATGGTCGAGATTTAATATGTACGGTTAATTTACAAATGCCCCATCATATGTATGAAGTTTCGAGTTGATCGGATGGCATGGAAACATGTGATCTTGCATTCGGACCCTTTTCGTGCCTCTTTATCGTGCTTTCCTCGGATCCTGTGCGTGTATATTCTTCACCATTGGTTTTCTCGGAGTTCATCCCGTGCTCGGTGGCTTTAACGTCAATCCATACTTTTAACATCATTTTCCGTTAACGCTCCTGATTTCATCCTGTAATAAAAACACGAGTAATATACTCCATTAAACCTTATCATGTACGTAAAATCAAGTAATTACTGGGGTCTGATATGCAATATTTGACACTCATCACAACCCCCAACCAGCATTTTGCTAGTCCCGAGCAAAACATGCGAAAATAATTTTAGAAATAAAAGACAATTCCTGTAAACTCAAGTGACTTGTGAACAGATAGCTGAGATGTGAAAATTCTAAGATTCATGATTGGTGTATGGAATTTTTCTCTTGAAATCAAGTTTACAGTAAACTTCATAATCAAGTTCAAAATATTAGTCCATCAATTAGAACATTCCTAAACATTGAGTTCCACGAGTGTGAAGTATAATCTCGACTTAGAATCAGTAAGAGATCCAATTGTCAATTTCATGATATCATTGGTAATTAACAACGGAGCTCATGTCACCCAAAACTGGAACCGACACTTGCCTTACAGATTAACCTTTCATTATACCATTTTTTTTTTATTTTCTTTATGAATAGTACGCCAAGGAGGAGAATCAAATCTGCACCTATAGGGAGCAAACCTATGGCGAAAATTTGTCGCCTAAATCTTTTCTTATGTCAACTATGAGGAATCGAATCGTCATCTATAGGGAGCAAACCTATGATGACGATTATGCGACTTATTTTTTTTCAATTCTTCTTTATAGACTGATGCTAAAAATTTAGTTTTTCAGGCTGGTTCCCTTCATGCTTAGTGATTACCATGTTATCAATTAATATCGAACTGAAAACTTAATGTGTAAACGAGATCTGATATGTGAAATCATGGCTCAATTAATGTTTACAACTTCTAATCATGAATTAACAATTCAAAATTGACTGTGAATCAAGCAGATGACCGAATCCAAGAGTCATAAATTACCCATCACATATCTTATAATGTTAAAATCACAACTATCCTTCAAAATCACTTTGAATTCAATAGAAATTCCAGAAAAAATTTTAAAATTTTCACAAATTTTGCTCAAGACCAAGAAAATACTGATTAGGTAACCTTAATCTCCCAAATACTGATTAGGTAACCTAATCTCCCACCCTCAACCTAAAATCGACATTGTCCTCAATGTAAAAAAAAAAAATAATAAGCATGCAATGCATATGGGACAACGAAAATAAAAGAGGATTGAGGGAAAGATAGTACCTGGACGGAGAATCAAGAAGCTTTTTCAAAAAAATCTCATCGTAAAACAGGTTAGCACAAGAGAGAAATCAACAGAGAAAAAAAATATAATAATAGCAAAACAAAAGAAGATCCTACCTATACCACTTTCGCAGGTGCTCTCGATTGCATTTAGCGCATGCAACAAGCCTTTAAACCCCTAGGTTACCCCTAGTGGACGAGTTGTAGTCTCGTGAGGGTTTGCAGTAATGTTACCCACAAACATTGAAATTACTAAGAAAAAGAAAGCAAAAGGCTGGGTTACCTCCCAGGAGCGCTAAGTTTAACGTCTTCAGCCAGACCAGAACGGACCATGAATGAAATAATCGTTATAACCAAGGTCCGCCAAAGAAATTCCCTCAATACCTTGATTAACCAATCCCAGATAAGTGATGTGAGTTCCCATGAGCTGTGCTATCTGCAAGGAGGTAACTGACACTGTCGTCAAATAATTTAAGAACTTCTGCTCGCACGACTTCTTCCATGTGAGGATCACGCTTCCTCAGTTCACGCGACATTTCCACAAAGATGATCCATGCATATCGTGGGGCATACTCCCTGTATTTCCACTATCTTCCTTTCAATTGCTGCCTTATATGTTCTAAGAAAATTAAGCAGCCTGCTCGCCTTTGTCTTCTCAGAGTTCGAAACTGTGCTGTCAGGAGGCGTCTCAGAGAGATGAAGAGGTTCCACTTTCGCTCTCTAGTTTTCAGTCTCCAAGATAGGAGTAGAGTCGAGCAGTGCATTGACTTCATGGATGGGACTATCGATGTCGAAGTCCATGCCGCTTGTGCTAAGGTGTCTCAAGTGGATCTTCAAAAGATGTACCGAAGGAGTCCCGCATAAGGCTCTCGATCATGTCCACTTCAAATATGTCATCCAAATCATGGATTGTTGTCCGCATTAAAAACATTGAGTTTAATATTCATGTTACCAAAGGACAATTTCATAACTCCATTCCCGCAATTGATAATAGCATTAGATGTAGCCAAAAATGGACGACCCAAAATGACTGGGATCTGACTATGAAGATTCTGGACAGGCTGAGTATTAATAACTATGAAATCCACTGGAAAATAAAATTTATCAACCTGAATTAACACATCTTCAATAATACCCTGGGGCACTTTGACAGATCGATCAGCTAGTTGTAATGTTACCTTAGTCTTTCAACTCGCCAAGTCCTAGCTGCTCATAAACCGAATAAGGTAACAAATTAACGCTCGCCCCCAAATCAAGTAATGCCTTCCCGATCTTATGATCTCCTATGCCGCAAGAAATGGTGGGAGCTCCTGGATCCCTAAATTTAGGAGGAGTGTTATGTTGAATCATGGAGCTGAGTCGCTTCGCAATGAAGACCTTCTTATGAACATTCTCGCTTACGCTTTTGAGTGCATAAATCTTTCAGAAACTTAGCAGTAGTTGTGGACTTGTTTAATAGCGTCAAGCAACGGGATGTTGACTTGCACTTTTGAAACACATCCAAGATTTCATCAAAATTATTTCTTTTCTTTATTGGTGCCAGACGTTGAGGAAAAGGTGCTTTGGGCACGTACGGTGGCACATTAGTGGCTCTTGGAGAGTCAGAGGGCTTTTGTACTTTGGATGCATTGGTGTGTCTCTCTGCTTCATCTTGATCTTCTGTTTTAGAATTTGAATCATCCCCAGGCATCTCTATTCCGTTATCAATCTGCTTGCCTGACCTAAGGGTAATGATTGATTTGGCTTGCTCATGATATTGCCTTTGGTTGGAATTAGAGCCAATCTCATACTGTCCCTTTGGGTTAGCCTCAAAGTTGGCTAGGAACTTGCTCTTCTCTCTCACTCAATGTGGTAGCCTAGTTGACCCATTTGTATTTCCAAACTTAGCAATGGATTGTGCATTTGCATGTAAGCTTTCTTCGGTTGGCCAGTAAGGTTTGTTGGGTATCTTTTGGAATTGGAGAGAACTCTGCATAAAAAGATGGAGTGTATCCTCAAGAGATGGGTTCCTTGATTGTGTAGGCAGTTGTTGATATTGTGGAATTTGTTGACTGCCAACTTGGAGGTGCGGTTGCATGGGAGGATTTCCAGATGGTCCTCCTTGATGTGGTCCCTTTGCCCAAGAAAAATTTGGATGCCTAGCCCATCCTGGGTTGTATGTGTTCGAGTAAGGATCATTCCTAGGTTTTTGAAAAGTGTTCATAGCATGAACTTGTTCAGAGAGAAGTTCTGGGGATATTGCCCCAGATGGACAAGACTGGGCAGGACTAGAACATGTGGCACATGCCTCCACTTGAGCCTGTTTGTGGAGGTCCATTATTTAATACCGAGCATCAACTTTCTTTGTCGTTATCAAGTTTGGCGCACAACTCGGCACGACTCCTATCTCATATATACCACCTCTCTTTTGTGGTTGGAAACTTCTTTCACCTCTATCTCGAATAGTCCCATTCACGGGAGTTTTCACACAAGGTTTCAAAGAATTTCCATGCTTCGGTACAGATCGCTTTTGGTCATGAAGGACCCTCCACTAGTGGCATCAACCATGCGACGGTTGCCTGGGTGTCGACCGTCATAAAAGTATTGCACTTGTTGCCACTTCTCAAAACCGTGGTGTGGACATTTAAGAAGCAAGTCCTTCCATCTTTCCCAACATTCATGAAAGTGCTCTCCCTCTTTTGTGTGAAATTAGTGATTTCTCTACGGAGAGCATTAGTTTTGTGAATGGGAAGAACTTGTTTAAGAACTTTCTAGACAATTGGTCCCATGTAGTGATAGACCCAACTTCTAGAGAATTTAACCATGCTTTCGCCTTATCCTTCAAAGAAAAAGGAAACAAAGCGTAGGCGATTGAATCGTCCGAGAAGTTTTGGAATTTAAAGGTGGAGCAAATGTCTAGGAATTCTTTCACATGATGATATGGGTCCTCCTTGTCCAACCCATAAAAGGAAGGCAACAATTGTATGACCCCGTCTTGAGTTCAAAGTGTCTTCGCCGTGGTGGTGGGCAACACTATGCATGAAGGCGCATTAAATTGGACAGAGTCGAATAATCTTTGAGAGCCTTAACTTTGGCCTCATTCGCCATTTTACAGAAATTATTTCTCAATCTTTCACGTAAGTTGTTCTTTCTATTTAGGATCAAACGGTGCTAGTTCTATATTCAGAGATCTACGTCCTAGCATAAACTATGTTATTGCAATGGAAGAAGGAAAACTAAACTAAGATGCAACCAAAGAGAAATAAAACTAGACCTAGAACTATGAGATTTTAAAACAAGTTAAAACTATGTAAGTAAGAATGGGAAGAAAGAACCCGGAAAAGGAGATGAATGATGTCAGAAAATTTAAGATGTTCCTCCTTCACTTAGTAGCTTCCTTCCTCAATTCCTGTAAACAAAAAAAAACAAATTTAGGTTTCCTAAAATAATGATAGAAAAATCCTAAGCAACGGTTAATTTCTAAAAATAAAATAAAATAACATTAAAACTTTAACCTAAGTTAGTAAAATCCTAAGCTATGAATTATGATAAGAGAGAATCCTAAATTCAATTTGAACAAAAGCAAGAATCCTACGCCAAAAACTTGTTCACTCCCCAAGTATAGGGTTGTGATGTAGTAATAAACTCAAGAAGATCGAGGTCTAATCCCACGAGGATTTGGTTGTCACAATTCAAATCTATGATTCTTCTTAACTAATCCAATGAATAATGAACTAAACTATTAAGCACAATTTTTAGGAAAACAATTAAGAATAGGGAAGAAAATTCAATCAGAGAGAAAGGACTAGGACTTTCGAATCCACCCCTAATTATCCTAACCCTTGTTTTGTCTGTTGATTCACCTTGATCTAGATTGATACCACTTAAATAGAGAAAGCACAACTGTGTCCTAAATCGGGCATACAGACTGCCTAATTCCTTTAAGCAATGCCATGAATAACAAATTCCATGTCCTTGGTCGGGCACATGGAATGTACATTCATTAAAGCATCCTGTTTCTTCCTCTATAGAAACCCGTTTTGATCATACACAAGCACTGTAATAAGCATCCAAACAACATCCATCTATATACTTTGATCAAGTTCATAGATGGAGAAGTATGGAATTTAAACCCATAAAGCCCACTTAGAGAAAAAAATAAATTAATTAAAATTCAAAGTAAATCAACCAATACAAGAGCTGATCAAATTAGGGCTTCATCTCAGCCCTAGCTGAGAGATTAGTTACCCATAAAATCCATAAAAATATTAAATAAAATTCATAAATTAAAACTCCAAACCGAACAATCTCTCTCTCTTTCTCCTTCTCTTTCTTCTCTCCCTGGCTCTGGATCTCCAATTTCTCGGATCTGAATGCCCTTCCCACGTCCAAAACTTCCTTTTATAGTCCGCTGGCGGATGGCTGGAATCGGTGGCAAGTAGTCGTAGACGGACTCAAGTACAAATTTTCGCAACCGTGATCGGTGGGCCCCACAGAGGTGTTTTCGGAAAATCTACCCAGTCCATTGGATTCGGGACGAAATTTCACCAAGAATGGGTGGTTTTGAAGGTCCATTGGCGCGCCCACAGAAGAAATCTCAAAAAGATCAGATTTGAACGTCGTCGGGTAGCCCTTTTGTGGCCTCTGTACCGCACACGTGTGTACGCATGGGTCCAAAATTTCAACATGGATTTGTAGAATTCAAGGCCATCTTCAAGATGGTCGGTTCAGATTGGCCATACGGGCCATGTGTGGGGCCCACTGCCGATTCGCAAAACCCCTTTCTCTCTCCTTCTTTCTTCTCTTTTCTTCATCACGGCCGTGCGTTACGCGGACGCGGACGACGGCTGCGATGATGGTGGGGTCCATAAATTTGATTAAACCGAAAATCCGAGACGTCCACCGAATTTCTGTCGAAATTTCGGTCAGAAAAACACATTTTTTCTCCATTCTTTTGTGTGGCCCACGGAGTTTTAAACTCACCGTCCAACCTGCGTTTGAATGGATGGATTCTGATCATCGCTCCCTCTCGCAATTTCGCCACCTAGGCGAAGGTGATTACCGCCCCAGGGAGTGGATGGACGGTTTGGATTGTCCATTTGGACAATAGGTGGGGCCCACAACATCGACCGACGGCTGCCTCAGATTCTCGCTGCCGTCTCTTGCGAAAGAAGTCGGTCTCCACCGATTTTGACCGGGTGCCGCAGTCCAGCGCACTTCGCAGTGCACTAGTGCACTATGCACTGGCATGGTCGGTGGGTCCACATTTTGATGTTTTTAATAAACTGATCCATCCATTTAATTGGTATCCTCATTTAAAGCGTTGAATCCGAAGTTGAGGTATATCCAGATAGCAGGTGGGCCCCACTTAATGAATTAAGTGGCTGATCTGGCCGTTGGGACACTTCCCGTGATCTTCAATGGCTGAGATTTAATATGTACGGTTAATTTACGGCCCCCATCATATGTATGAAGTTTCGAGTTGATCGGATGGCGGGAAACATGTGATCTTGCATTCTGGACCCTTTTCAGGCCTCTTTATCGTGCTTTCCTCAGATCCCAGGCGTGTATATTCTTCACCATTGGTTTTCTGGAGTTCATCCCGTGCTCTGGTGGCTTCGGAACGTCCAATCCATACTTTTAACATCATTTTCCAGTTAACGCTCCTGATTTCATCCTGTAATAAAAACACGAGTAATATACTCCATTAAACCTTATCATGTACGTAAAATCAAGTAATTACTGGGGTCTGATATGCAATATTTGACACTCATCAAGGGCCATATCATCTTCAGACTTTTCTGAATCTTAATTTTCTTGAGTAATACTTTTAGATGACTTCAAAGCAATAGATTTACCTTTAGGAGCTTTAAAACTTAATTCATAGGTTTGTAAAGAACCAACTAATTCTTCTACCTTCATATTATCCGTATCACGAAGTTCCGGGATTGCGGTTACCTTAGAATTGAACCGTTCAGGAAGAGAGCGTAGTATTTTTGCACACACTTTACTTTCTGGGATCTTATCGCCAAGACCCCACATTGAGTTTACAATGTCATTCAATCTAGTGTAAAAGTCCATAAACATTTCATTTTCCTCCATATGAATTTCTTCAAATTAAGTTGTGAGGAGTTGGACTTTAGATTTCTTGACAATTGATGTACCTTCGTGTGTCATTTCTAAAATATCCCAGCTTGCTTTATAAAGTATCACAGGATATGATTCTTTTGAACTCATCCTGATGATAGTGCGCAAGTGATTGCATTTAGTGCTTTAACATTAGCACTACTCTCATTTTTCCGAAGTGTGGTCCATTGGTAATACGATTGTAATTTTCATAGATTTTGAACCATCAACACCAGTTACTTCCATGATAGGAGGTTTCCATTCGACCACGTGGCTTGCCACACACTTTCATCCATTGATTTGAGGAAGATCCTCATTCGCTTTCCAATAGGCATAGTTGGAACCATCAAAGGGTGGAGGCCTAAGTAATGAAAGGCTATCAAAATTTGACATCTTTTTATATAGCTTAGATCGTTAGCTAGGAAATAAATCCAAATAAAAAGCAACAAAAATGAGCTATTAGGCTCTGATACCACTTGAAAAGGCCAAGCTATATGTCCTAGAGGGGGGGTGAATAGGACTATGCCAAATTTAAAATAAAATCAGCGAAAATAAAGTAAACCAATATCCTTACAATTATGAATCAATTCACAATGCTAAATTTAAATCACCTTGATAAATAAGTATTGAGAGATTGATACAAATTCAGTTCTAAGGACAACCTTACACCATAATAAACAAGGGCTTATGGTAGGACAACCTTATTTCTAGAACCTCTTTTGGATCAAGGACTCAATTTTAATATAAGTAAATGAAATAGCAAGGAATTGAAATTAAATGCAGAAGTATAGATCTAAATTATTACAACAATCCCCACACTTGTTTGAAATGTAAATAGTTACAACATTCACATCCACTTGTACATTCCACACAATCGAATGATAAAAGATATGAAAATTAAGCAAGCATTCAATCCACAAGGCAAAGAGTTATAGTGGTTCGCTGCGTGTGTACACCAAGCTGTTTTCCAACAACCACACAAAAAGCTACTCCACTCCTAATATCCTCACACGGGGGATATTAGCGTTCACTATCAAATAGGTTTTCACAGTTCACCAAAACCTTTATAATTGTGTCTTTTTACTTGGGCTTACACAATTCAAAAACCCCTCTTTTCTCGAGTTTTCGGTTTTCCTCGACAACCAATACAATGAGATTTTTCTGGTTCAACCTCAAACAAAACCAAAGACAATGAGATTTTTCCGCTTAACCTCAAACAAAACCAAAAGTAAATAAATTTTCTGAGAATTGTAAAATACCCGGATTTCTCCTTTTCTTAGCGGCCGGTAGAACCAATCGGAGTAGATGATTGAATGTCAAAGTTCAATTTCTAATACTCACATTCATAAGGTTCTAAATTCTAATAGATTTTAGATTTAACTTGTTGGGCGTAGCTATATTTGATTTTGATTCCAAGAAGAAGGAATAAGATAATTCCTCTTATCAAATAAGATTGGAATATATAAACAAAATCAAATTAAATAAGCTAGCAAAAAGGAATATTAAATAAGCACAATGTAGCTTAAAATAAACACAGACTTATCTCAGAGTGATCACTTGAAAATTCTTGAATAGAATAGAGTTGAAGTATGAAAACTCTGAATTTCGTGTTCAATTTATAGAAGCAAAAAATCGCTCCTGGTGGTCTTAGAAACCTTCGACCGGTCGTAGCTCTATGATTTTTGAAATATTGAGCGCGATCTTTAAAAGTCGTTCCACGACCGTCGTGGAGTAGCCTACGGACTGGTCGTGGGTCACCTACGACCGGTCGTAGATCCTTACGACTGGTCGTAGGACCATAGATTACGTTGCTGGACTTTGAGTCGTAGCTCCACGACTGGTCGTGGATGAGTCGAAGCCACACCTACGACCGGTCGAAGGGCCTCCAGGACTGGTCGTGGGCGTACTAAAAATTTTAAAAATCTTCAACTACTTAGACCTGGTCGTGGAATTTCTTGGACTAGTCGAACCAATGCCAGACTCGAGGTCGAACAAGAGCTAGGACTGGTCGTAGAATAGACCAAACTTATGTAAAATAAATATTTGATTTATGTATCCAAAGTGACCTACTTAAAGGGTCAACCTAAGGTCATTCAAACACGAATCATGTCGTATGGACATTGAACTTCAACCATTCAACGAATGTAGATTGTTTGAACCATATCAGGCTTGAGATCTTGAACTTGTTGTAGCTTCAAACTTGAGATCTTCATCAGCATAACAACTACTTCATGCATTGCTTATTAGTCTTGAAGTCATGAGTTGTTTCTTAAGACTTGAACATCAACATTGTAGCTTCTTGAGACTTCAACATGTAGCTTCTTGAACTTCAATATGTAACTTCTTGAAAAGTTCAACTTGTAGCTTCTTGAAGTGTTTATGCAGTGTCTTGAATTCATATAAATCATCATACAAGCACAAGACACAGATAGATGTTTTAACACATCAAAATTTGACAATCAAAGGAGTATGAGACCATAACGCTTACAATATTTTATACGAATACCTAGAGTATGTGAAATTCCAAATTCTACAATTCTAATCGAAACTGAAAACGGAAAGCACTTTGTACATGAGCAATTGCATGCAGATCATGAATCTACCATTATCTGACATTGAAAGCGTTGAAAACCGCAACCTATACACCTAAAGTCCTCACCTTTGCCCTTGGAATCACAACAAATCAGCAAGGGTTGTTGAGCTTCCATATACGGGAGTTTTCTAGCCTAAAGAGCGGAATCGGTTACTCTTTACACAACCTACAACCTTCCTACTTCAAATCAGACCTAGGGTTAGGGTTTCTCACCTTCAAACGGAGTGGATACCGCTGGAAAAATGCCTAGAAGGAAGTGGTGTAGGCCGTGTGATGAATGAAAGCAGTAGGAGGAAGATCTCCCACAAATCCCAAACTCTTCTCTCTCTTTTCTCTCTCTCTCTAGGGTTTTATCCCAAATTCGTATGGCTGTGAGAGGGGCTGTTCTAAGCTCCTTTTATAGCCAAAACCCTTCCCAAAATAGGCTCAGGTTCAAGGGTTATTGCTTATATAGGTATTTCGTCACTTTTCCAGCTCAAATGAGTGTTTCTGGTGGCCCCCCTTGAGCCAAACGTCAGACTTAAGCTCACCACACATGGATCTATGTGGGATTACATTTTCGACTCGATCGGATTCCCAGATCGCACGTGGCGGACCACTTTCAGTTCAACGGTCAGTGGGCCACGATCCGAAATTCCAAGTACATGTAAATGTTCCTGAAATTTTTCTTAATCCGAGGGTGTAATTTGGTCGACGACGGTCGGGTTGCTTATCTTGACGCGTAGAACGATGGTGCGATCACTATTCCGATATTTATTTTGGAATGGGAATAGTGTTTTTCACACACCCTCGCTCCGAATCGAAACGAATGGCCGTGGGACATCGGCTGGACCTGATTTTAGAGATGATTGTCAAGCCCAGTGAGGCGGTCCTAGTTCCTTAGCTTCGTGTTAATCAGACTTCCGATGTGCGGTCCAGATTAGATACGGAGTTTCGAGATGCTCCCGAGAGCAGCCGGGTAATGAGTTTGATCCTAGATTTTTGGATAACCTAGCGTCAATGATTCTACAAGTTTTAGGTCTTGCAGATCGTATTTAAAGCGATTCAATTGGATTTCATGGCTAATCTAGTTTAGCACTTAGTTAACTTTGTCAAATTTCTAAAGGATTTAATCCTAAGTGATTTCCGTCTGAGGTAGTATTTAGTCCTTTGCAGTTTGTATCTAAAGTGATCCAAGTTATACTACTTAGCTAGTTTAAGATAGTGTCTAGGGTGAAGGTGCTTTGAGAAATTGAAAGCACAAGGTAGTGAAGGGTGGGATTTGTGAAGAAAATGGTTTGAAAAGAGATTTGAGGCTTTAATTAAGCGTTTAAGAAGTTAAACTTGTATTAGGATTGATCCATTGCCTAAGGACGTCTAATCCCACGTTGGCAAAAATCTGGGGTGTTACACGACTAGTCCTGAAGTCGCCACGACTAGTCGTAGGACCATCAAAATTTTAAAATTTTGAGCGCGATAAGATCAAACCGTTCCACAGCTGGTTGTAGGTCTTGCTCGACTAGTTGAGCGGCCTCCACAACCAGTCGAGACTTGTCCACGAATGGTCGTGCGGAACCCATTTTAGTTGTTGGACTTTGAGTCGAGCCTGTAGGACTGGTCGAACACGAATTGAGCACTGTTCACACTACCGTTCGAGCAGTCTCCAGGACTGGTCAAGGCTTTAACAAAAAATCTTGAAAATCAGTAACAAACTTAAGACTGGTCGATGAATTCTTGGACTGGTCGAGCCAGTGCTAGGACTACTCGAACGTAGCCTAGGACTAGTCTAAAAATAGACTATGCACTTATAAAATATGTCATTTAAATTATTATTCAAAATGACCTACCTTAAGGTCAATTTAGGGTCATTCATACCTTATACATGATGTATGAACATTGAGACTTCTTCTGCTTCAGTTGATACTTGATCTTTGAAGTTCTCGAAGCTTGAGATCTTGTCATA
Organism: Magnolia changhungtana; assembly: GCA_030180095.1. Taxonomy (NCBI): domain Eukaryota; kingdom Viridiplantae; phylum Streptophyta; class Magnoliopsida; order Magnoliales; family Magnoliaceae; genus Magnolia; species Magnolia changhungtana. The sequence continues at coordinate 2,134,225 of JASAUF010000294.1, forward strand.
TGTAGAAGCTTGAACTCAAGACTTCTGAAGCTTGAATTGAAGCTTGAGCTTGAAATTGTAATACTTTGTCTGGACTTGAAGCTTTAAAAACTTGAACCATTGAAGTTTGAAAGATTGACTTCACACTTGGTGTTGTACTTGAACATGAACATGTAATCTTGCATTTGACATGCTTGAAGTAAAGACCTTTGTTCTTGTACATGAGATGCACTTTCTTGAATATATAGATGCACTACACAAGATATGGATTCCAAGAGGTTTTAGCACTATAAAATTTGACAATCATAGGTGCTTGAAACCATAACACTTACAATCTCCCCCTTTGTCAAATTTGTGACAAAACACACTTCATAATAACATAAGCATTATACGCATAAAGAATCATGCACCAATTATAAACAAGTCAAAACAAATTGCATCACATCAATTCCTCCAACAATACTCCCCCTTACTTACTCCCCCTTTTAAATAATGGATGATGGCTACCTATCCACAATCCATCCACACAATTATCCACAATCCACAATCCACCACATGTCAATCCACACAAGAAGCATAATAAAATTCTCCCCTTTTTTGTCACAAGATGATAAAGGAAGTGTAGACACTGAAAAATTGGTGCCCACACTGGTTTGTGGTGTGTTATGGTGGTGGGGGTGGTTAAGCTGATTTGTGGATGTTAGAGTCGCCACTAGCCGAACGATTTTAAAATCCCGCGGTCGGCTAGAACCACAAAATATGTAAGGTTGGAGAAACCCAAAGACTCTCCTACCTTAGATTGACTCCTGATCTGCTATCTGAGATTCTTAGTAAGGGACCTCAGTTATAAAGAGGGAAGGTGTTAGGCACCCTCTCTGCCCATACAAATGTTCGGTCTCAACTTGGTGTAGTAAAACAATCACTGGGATGATGTATGTTGTGGTTGAGATGGGACTAGACACACACGTGGATTTCTAATGTAGCAAGATTCGAGATTTTGGTAAGCCACAGTGCATACGTCTAATGGCGTGTCTAGAAAGCGGATGTAATGGTGCTTATGTGAAAAGGTAAAGAAGAATGGACTAGATCACTAGGAATTTCTGATATGACAGGATCCGATATTTGACAAGTCACAGAACATACATTCACTAGAGATCTAAAGGAGCAGGGGGGTTGAGAAGGGAATAGATGTCATGATGAATGCTTGTATGTAAAATGAATGGATCTTTGGCTTGATCTTTGAGTGAGCTAAGGTATGGATTGAACCATGATCAATCTGGGCTAGATTTACGGATTGGAAAGGTTGAGAGGAAGGCTAAGGGTGGCTGGAAATTTCAAATCATTGAAGGCTTAGGAGCTCCTTCCCTTTCCTTCACTCTCTTCTCACTCTCTCCCTTTCTTTCTCACTTAGCCTTGAAAATGTGAAGTGACTTGTTAAAATGTGAAGAGGAGAGGGCTATTTATAGCCTTCTCCAATGACATTTCTATAATATTTGGGATTGAAAGGGGTAAAAGCTGAGGTGGCAAGTGGTGATTGGTTAAGGAGAGAGAGATGCCTCATGGCGCATTCTCATTGGCTATGAGGCTTGGTAAAATGGTAAATAGTGAAGATGGGGGGGGGGGGGGGGGGAGGGGATAAATCCAGGAGAAGTTGACTTTTGGACGCTGGGCTAGCTATCCACATGCGGGCCGCGAGTGGCAGCACCCCTAGTACCACCGGCGGTAGTCGGACTACCGTCGGCGGTAATTAAACTACTGCCCGGAGCTCGTTTGGGCTGAGATCGTGTTTGCGGGTCTTGTTCGACGTGTGAGTTCGATCGGTGACCTTTTTTTTTAGGATTTTATGGCTGGGACAGATGGGCTTAGGCTTAGGTAACGGGTTCTAATCAAGGTATAAGGTATAGGCAGGGGTTGTGTGTGAATTGAACGATTTGGATCAAGGTTTTAGTTCTCGGTTTGGAAGTTTTGAGATTTTTGGGTTCGGGTTAGGTTTAGGCCGTGATTAAGGTTTGGTTCAAGGTGTGATCATGGTTCTCGGCCTGTCTTAGCCTTCCCAAGATGTTAGCCTGGGTGGGGTGTCTACAGATCCCCCTCTTTGACCAAGGTTATGCGTAACTGAAGGTCAAAGCGAGTGGACACCCCACCCTTCTGGTTAGAAAAAAAGGGTAGTGATTTGAATTTGTTGCTTGCCATTGTATCATTATCAGTTGACTGTTTGGAAAAACATGACTAGCACATATCACGAGGGTTGAGGAAAATGTTGTGATTGTCCCCTGCACATTTGTCGCAGCTTTACAGGTCACTAATCACAACCCTTTCATGTCAGATTGTTAATAGAATTGGAGGGTAACTCTGAAAGTCGGGCCTCTACGCATTCGTCGCGGCTTTATGAGGATTCCCGTACTGTTTGGTCTATCATTTCCTTTGCTACGTAATCACCCTAGGACTATTCGTTCCATTTGATCGTCAAAGCGATTAACTGCCCTGCGCATTGGTGCGGCCTTACGAGGAACTCACTACGCTGACTTGGACTCGATCAAATTTTCTGAACATCCCGGACTAGGTATGTGTAGGTAATCTTTTGTCATGTAGTCTGCGGATTCTGATTCTTTGGTTGCAATGGATTTTAGTCACTTTGAGTTTGATTATTCTTTACAAAAGTAGATCCACTCATTTCTTACTAGCGTTCGAACGACTGTCCAGATATAGGGATTAGGCCAATCATACATATATCATGTACGAATTCGATTATCCTTCAGGGAAATCGGAAGAGATCAAATCTTATTTAGCTATTTGCACTGGCCACAACTGGGGAATATGGAAAATTCCTTAGTGTACTACGTGCCACGTGCGTTTTTTGAAAGCTATTCCCTTTAGAACTAGATTCCTTTGGGATTTTGTTTGAAAATATATTTTTTAGAAAATATTTGTTTGATTTCCCGGGTGGGCGTCGTCGTCCAGTTTTTATTTGAAGAAGATTTAAACGGCCTCCACTAATAAATTAATGGGGCTTGATGGTTTAGAAGAAGTGTCCTTCTCGGGGCTATACTTCCTGAGGATTTATGTTATTTTATTTTGGGATTGCCGATAATTTTGACATTTTTGGGAATTTCTGGGATTTTTTTTGGAATTTTTGGATTTTTTGAGATTTTTTAGGAATTTTGGATTTTTTTTGGGGATTCTCAATGAGATGTTGAGAAGAATCTTATATATACTTTATTATTATTATTATTATTATTATTATTATTATTATTTATTTTTTTATTTTTGTAGGTTTTTATCCATCGTTCCAAAGGGAGGACCGATCCAAGCAACACATCATAGGGGACAGCTCGTTGTCCCATGCAAAAGTTGGTCGGCAGTGGCAGTCCGACTGCCGCCAGTAGTAGTTCGGATACCACCGGTTCTTCAAATGGACCACTAGTCTGATCAGTGAGCTGGTCCGAACGGTGGTCCCTTCTCCTCTATTTAAAACCATCTCATGGGCGTCCAGGGACTCCATTGTGGTCCCTGAAAGTTCCCTTGCTTGTATTTTTGTTGAATTTCGGCTTGTGCTTTCAATATTTTCTCCATTTCTTCATTTTTAAGTACCCTTAATCAATGGATTCTTGATGGATCTTCCTGGATTGTCTTTTTGAAGAGCTTTTAAAGGGTTGGATTTCATCATGAATTTTGGGAGGGCCACAATCAGGACCATTGATCCGCTTTGATTTGACCTTGACCGTTGGATCCAGTTGGATTTTTATTTTTGGCCAAGTTATTGGCTCAATTTTTTGTTATTATTTTATTATTATTTTTTTCTTTTTTGATGGAGTGGGGTGTGATAAGAAAGGGGGCCCCACCCTATTATTTGAAATATGATTTGTTTATTTTCTCTTTCTTTTTAAAATTTTTTTTGTGTATGATCTGAACCGTTGGATGGATGATCTGGGGCCTACTTGGATGTTGTGATGGTGTGGGTTTTGATGATGGGCCATTTTTATGGATGATGTAAGGATGATATTTTTCAAATGGGCCCCACATCATGATCTTGATGTGGTTAGAGACTTTCATGGATGGGCTTGTTATGGTGGTGATTTTTGAAAGAGGCCCTGGAAGATGGGCTTCATACATGGGCCTTGAAATGAACTTGGACATGGGCCCCTTTTGAAATGGGCCTTGAAGATGGGCTTTGAAAGTGGGCTTGGGCCTTATGGGCTTGGACACGGGCCTTGCAAGTGGTCCTTGAAGGGGCCTTGGAAACGAGCTTTAAAATGGGCCTTTTGACCTGGGCTTTTTGATATGGGCCTTGAAATGGGGCTTTTTGAAATGGGCCTTGGGCTTTGTGGGCTTTTGAAACAGACATTGAAAGTGGGCCTGCTTTTTGAAATGGTAAGGAAGATACTTACCTGTGAACCTTCTTTGATGTAGTATTCCTCGTCGTGGTAGAAATGAGGCTGGCCCTTCTCGCCAGTCGACCGATCCATGTTATGTACCACGAGAGGGTCGACATCTGTCTGACATAGCCCGGGAGGGTGGTGCACCTATGATCTTGAGGGAACGAGGGGTCAGGACGCATTGGCTTGACTGGTTCCATGACCCTCAGCCGTTGTTCTTTGAAGTCTTGGAGCGTACTCCATTCTCTCACTTGTTTCGAGTTCGTTTAAGCAAGACGAACATGTCCCTCCTATCTGCCTTGACTGAGCGATGGCACCTTGAGACTCATACCTTCCATCTGCCTTTTGGGGAGTGGGGCATTACTCCCTATGACAAATATAGCAATTGAGTCTTCGATATGACAGAGGATCTATACCTTTTGAGGATGATCTTCCGGTACCCTCTGAGGATGATTGGATGGAGTTCCTGGGGATGATGTCAGACGCGACCGATTTTTTCGGTCATCGTTTCAAACTGCTTTGGCTCTCGTCAAATTTTGCTCAACGTATCCTCGAGACTGAAGCCGCGACGATAGTGAAGGCTCGGGCCCTGATTTTATACACCATGGGAGCGATGATCTTCTGTCATAGGAACGAGCTGGTGAGTTCCCATCTGCTGTCGCTCATGGCAGATATCACCTTTCCCACGCCATACAATTGGAATGCGACCCTCCTGGCCCATTTGTACGAAGGGCTGGACAAGGCCAGCCGCTGTATCAGCCGATCCTTGACTGGGTTTTATCCAGTTATCGAGGTATTTTCTTAAGGCCCTTTTTACAGTATTCTCCGTAGGGATGATCAGGTGTACCTTTTCTGATCGTGGTTTACTGCAGGTTTGCTTCTTCGACCACTTTCCCCACCTAGCGCCCACTTTGATCGATCATTTGCCTCCCTTCCCTCGCATGATGCTGTGGTACAAGGATAACCACAGCCGCACACATCTATTTTCTTATCTCTCTTAAAGGTCGAATATTGATGCCCTTGTTCCTGATGATGTGAGTGATTTGTCTCGCCCTGTGTTACTTCCTGCTTATTTGCCAATCTTTAACTTTTCTCCCTTTTTGTAGTTCCACACCAGGCCATATCTCCAGTCGAATGCGGTGCTTACTCCTAGAGCTTAGGAGGCCTTTCAGGCCTCACGACATCGCCGTATTCTTGAGGATCCACGTGTGATGAAACAGTATCTAGGAGAGACTTTTTTGGCAGCTGACTGGCAGCCCTTTGGTCCCACTTAGTTCGCCGTCCGGACCATCTGATTGGAGATCCGTGCCCGAGAGGGAGTTGACCGCTGCTTTGGAAGGTTTTGAGGCCAGTGCCTTCGTTGACTGGAATAAAGAGTATAGCTCTTGGTGTGAGCAGTACAACATTGGTCCGATTCTACAGCCTGGCTATGCTCTAGGTGGCGATGCTCGTTTTGCTAAAGGAGGGATCCTGGGACCTCATTTTCACCGCAAGGATACAGACACCTATCTCCCCGATGACGATTAGTTCATTGTATCATGTGACTATGTATCCATAGTTATGTAATCCTCCTATTTATATGAAATTTTAGTTGTCCAATGTTGCCTTCTTGAGTCATTTCATGGTCTCTTTTTTTTGCGATCCCTATTGAACATGTGAATGTGCATTCCTCAGCCTAGACCTTCTATGGTGGACCCATCCCAGATTTCGGCCAAAAGTGGGCCCGGGCAGTAGTTGGACTACCGCCCGTTGACTTTTTCCCGTTCTGTCGCCTCATCAGGTGCTGCAGCGATGCAAAAATGTCAGTTCTGACAGCGGTTCTCGGAGTACCACAGGCGGTAATCTGATTACCACCTCCGCTCATCTTTTCTTCCAGCATGCCCTGTTCTTCCCTATTCATTCTCTTTGTCCCTGCTCTGGTTATTCTTGTCCATCCACTCCCTTGATCATTCTCTTTGTCCATTCCTCTTCTCTGTCTTTTCTTCTTTTTACCCTTCTTTCTCTTGTCCTTTGTTTCTTTTGCCCTCATTATGGCTGCAAATGTTGGAGGAGTTGGTGGGTCCATGAATGAGGGGAAGAAGGGTGGTGGGTTATCTATTTATGATGATGAAAGCATATTTATGAATGCATTAATGGTGATGGATAATGGTATAATGGGTCCTTCTGGAGAGATTAATACTATTCATGATATAGTTCCTACCACCATTAATGAGATTGGGTTGGAAGGGATGGAGGGGCTTAATGGGTTTGATGGTATCCATGGGAAGGATTGATTAGACTTGATGGGTTTTTGCCAGATGGACCATCAAGGTTCGCGGGTGTTGATGGTGAGGATGGTGTGATGTTGGTGGTTGATGACTTGATTGATGGAGGGATGGTCATGGATGGTGTGTATAGTAGTATGGTGAGGATGGATAGTTTGGATGGTATGGATCAGGCTTGGATGGGTGGCGGGTTCCATTTTAGCGGTTTGGATGGCTTGGATCTGACAGGTGATGGACTTCTTGTGGACGGCCTGGGTCAGATCTTTGGTGCAGATTCGAGACGGTGATGAGACAGTCGGCTACTGTCAGGATCCAGGGTACAGCCCCTATCTGCCACTGGGATACTTTAGGCGTTTCAGCTCTTGGAGCTTATTTATTTCAGACTGCTCCTGACATGACGGTTGTTGGGGATTCAGGTCCTTCCATTGCAGCATTCCAGGACACTATTAGAGATGCGATGGGCAAGTCTTCTTCTGACATCACGAGATTGATCTGTTGGACGAGGGCATGCCCATTTTTGACGACTCGTAGGTGGATCCTAGGTTCCAAATTTTAGAGGGGGTGCCTGTTCGGACGTGCCAGTTGCAGCCACGCAGTACTTGTTCTGAGCAGTTGCATATCTAGATTGACAGCTTGACTGAGTCTGAGCTTTTTGAGTTGGGCTCCCTAGGCTTGAGAGAGGTCCTTCATTTTTATCGAGTTCGTCTAGACTGGCGAATGTTGAGCGCAGCTTTGTATGATTGGGTCCCAGTGTTGAACCTATTTTTGTTCAAGGATCTAGAGCTAGGCCCATCACTGGAGGAGTTTTCATGCTTGTCTAGTCTTCCTCTTACCCGGGAGCCTTATGTTCCTTCTTCTGAGCTGGTTCGTCCTTCTGACTTGATCTATTGGTTCGCATTTCTTACTGCCCTTCCTACTACAGCGGGCGGGGCTAGTGAGCTCTCCCTTGAGGTCTTGTACGATTGCTGCTCCACCGCCCGTGGATGTCCTGGGTCAGACCGCCAGCTTCAGTGCCTAAATGCACTGATATTCTGGATTTTAGCCGAGCTACTTTTCTTGGGATGGAGACAGTCATCGCTGATAGTTTTGCTAGATGTCTTCCGCCGTGTCTTACATCGCAGGAGCATTATTTCTATGGTGCTGGCGGAGCTCTTCTTGGGGCTGACAGAGTGCTCTCTTGGACATACGCATATCCTCCGGGGTTGTTGCTCATTCCTTCAAGTACTCTTTGCTCTGCTCCTTTCTTTTTCTTCATTTTCTGCTTGCAACTTGAGCTTGATTTATTCCTCTCCCAGGTGTGGTTATGGGAACACCTATACATGACCCCTATGCTTGTGTGGCCTGATTCCCACCGCGATGATGTGCTGTCTTTGTTGCTTGATGGCATTCCCCTCGACGCTGAGGCCACTGAGTCATTGTACCGCTGCATGCTCTCTCAGCTTCAAGGGTGGGAGATTAGCTGGGAGCTACCTGCCTTTGTTGCTCGCCATTGATTTGCAGTGCAGCTCACACTCCTTTGCTGCTGCTAGGTCTTAGGGGATAGTCCTCTTACCATCTAGTGCGATTCCTTCGTCAGTTTGGTTTCTGGCAGGATATTTCGGAGTTTGCCTTCTCTGGATTTGGGCATGCCACTCTTCCTTCTAATTTGATTGCTTGTATAGACGAGTTTGGATTTCCTGGCTAGGCTCCTTGGATGCGACAGCTCTGGATCTCGAGTCTTGGGCCCCTCCTTTGGCGACAGTACCGTATCAGTGATGGGTGGCAGAGTAGTCATTTTATAGACATGTCCCTGGCTGACATTTAGCAGACAAGGCTGCTGATCAGGACATGGTGGGTGACACTGCTTCTTCCTCTTCATGTGTCATTGACTCGTTTGAGGCTTTTGAGGAGCGACCCTTCATTGATCCTTCCCTCTTGCTGGCCACACATGGTCACCTGTTCAGCGAGATTGCTGTCCTTCATAATGCATGTGAGGACATGGCCCGTCGGCTGGTAGTGGGGCGACGATATGATGAGAGTATGTTCACGACACTTCGTCTGGACAGGGATGAGGCCTTCTACCTGCGCATAGAGGTAGAAAGGCTTAGGCAGAGATTATTGACGTATGAGGGATAGGAGCTCACCTGTGATCCTTGATTGCGATTGACTGTTTATTTTGTATATATGCATAGTTTTATTTTTTAAACCAAAAGGAAAGAAAAGCAGTGTACTTGTAAAAAAGTTTTAAAGGAAAGAAAGATTGTGTTTTGTGCCAATTCACTTGTGTTTGGATTTATGCTTTGGATGATTGGGATCAGAACTTTGGGTTTAGCCCACCTTGTGTGCAGTAGTTTAGATTGTGTCCTTAAGGTCTTAGTTCCTTGAGAGGGTGTCAGGGATCACATTCCGTGGATTTTGAATATAGTTTGATAGAATACTGATCCGAAGTTGATCTTTCCTTGTATCTCGTTGTGGTGCTTGCTGCCTTGGCTTCTTCTGTACCTACACTTTTATTATATTTATATATTTTTTCTCTCTTTTTTTTTTGCCACTCTTGGCCATAGCGCCTTTTCAGGTTTTCACTACGTCCGGCTTTCTCGTCATTTTTGCCCATGGCGTCCTTTCAGATTTTTACCATGTCCCAAGTTTTCGCTCTTGCCTGCTCCTTGGCAGCTGTGCTATTTTTACCCTTGGCGCCCTTTCAGATTTTCATCAAGTCCGCTACATGCCCACTGTTTTTACTCAAGGCGCCCTTTCAGGTTTTCACTTCGCCCATTTTGCTTAGGCACGTCTTTCTCTTTTTTATTTTTTTTTCTTTTTCTTTTTTGGAGCACTGGAAGAGACAGAAAGATTTCCTTCATAGCCGACTAACTGGTTACCTCCCTGTTCTTGTCTTTTGAACATAATCGTAAGCTATCTTTTGATAGGATGGGGTTATTTTCTCCTTTTTTATCTTTATTTTCTGATCTTTTTCCTTCTTTCTTCTTTTCCCTTCCACCCCCCCTTTTTTGTTTTTGTTCTCTCTTTGTTTTGTTTTGTTTTCTTTCTCTCTCTTTTTTTTTTTTTTTGCAGGAGAAGTGGCTGGTGTTTTTGACAGGAGATGGTGGATATTTTCTTCTCTCTCTTTTTTTTTGGGTGGGAAGGTAATGGACGTAACTTTGCGATTATAATCATTGACAAAGTTAGGTATGGTTACCCGTGATAGATTTTCACGTTGTCGGTGTTGATGGGCTTAGGAAGATCTTCTCCTTTTAGACTGGTGAACCGAAGAGCACCTCATGGGAGTACTTCCCGAATAATTAGTGGTCCGTCCCATGAGGGTTTGAATTTTCCTCTAGGGTCTGGTAAGTGCGGTGGCAAGATGTGTTTCATGACCATGTCACCTACTTTGAAGCTTCTCTTGTGGACCCTCTTATTATAGGCTTGGGCGATCCTTCTTTGATAACATTGGGAGTGGCTTAGCGCCCGCATGTGCTTTTCATCTGCCAGATGCAGTTGATCATATCTTGCTTGTTACCACTCGTCTTCCTCGACCTGGTTTTCTAGTAATATCCGAAGTGATGTGATTTCGATTTCAACTGGTAGTACCGCTTCCATTCCGTATGTAAACTCATACGGAGTGGCAACTGTAGCAGATCATACAGACGTTCGATAAGCCCAGAGTGTAAAGGAAGCATTTCTGACCAATCATAATATGTCTTCACCATCTTCTTCAGTATACATATGATGGTTTTGTTTGCCGCTTCGACTCCACCATTCATTTGAGAGTGGTAAGGGCTTGACTGATGGCGTTGAATCTTGAATTTGTCAAGGAATTCGCCCATCCTTTTATTGACGAATGATGTTCTGTTGTCAGTAATAATGGCCTGAGGGACCCCATAACGGCTAATGATGTTGTTCTTCATAAATTTGACCACATGAGATGCTACGATGGTAGTGTAGGATGCCGCCTCTATACATTTGGTGAAGTAATCTACTGCCACCAGGAGTACTCATGCCCATTTGAAGCTTTGGGGCTGATCTTGCCAATGATATCCAGCCCCCATACAGAGAAAGGCCATGGTGCCATTAAGTTGTAGAGTTTGAAAGCAAGTGCACAGATCTTGTTTGCATGCTCTTGACATTTGAAGCATTTCTTGACGTGCTTGCAACAATTTGTCTCTATTGTGAGCCAATAGTAGTCGAGTCATAGGATCTTCTTTGCCACCATATGTCTGTTCATGTATGGGCCGCATAGTCTGTCGTGGATTTCTGACATGATTTGTGCCACTTCTGTCTCATCCACACAACGGAGAAGGACTTGGTTGAAAGATCACTTGTAGAGGATGCCCCCAGTGATCACGAATTGTGCTGATCGGCGTTGGATAGTGCGTCGATCAGCTTGTATTGCTCCTTCCGGGTACTTTCGGTGTTCGAGATATTCCTAGATATCTATGTACCACGACTAATCATTTGAGGGAGTTTCTGCTTCATCGATCTGAAGACAGAATGCGGGTTTCTCTTGGAGTTCGACAGTGAGTTCCTATTCGGCTACTCCTGTCGGGATCTCTATCATTGAGGCGATGGTAGCCAGAGCGTCTACGAATTGATTCTTAGCTTGGGGCATGTAGGAAAACATGATCTCTTCGAATTCTTCAACTAGGTTTTCTAGGTAGACATGATATGGGATCAACTTTTCATCTTTGGCCTTCCAATCGCCATTTATCTAATTGATGATAAGTTGTGAATCTCCGAAGACTCGCAACTTCTTTACGTTGAGGATGATGGCTTCTCTTGGACCTGCGATGCATGCTTCATATTCAGCTACGTTGTTGGTGCATTAGAATGCCAGCCTCTTGGATATGAGAATTCAGACATTATCGGGAGAGTAGAGTATGGTGCCTACTCCACTCCCTTTTGAGTTTGCGGCTCCATCAAAGAAGAACGTCCACTCTCCGACCTTCCTTTCTTCTTCCTCGATCAGGAGGATGTCCTCGTCAGGGAAGAAGGTCTTCAATGGTTGATAGTTAGGTAGACAGTGTGCCGTTAGATGATCGGCCAGTGCTTGCCCCTTGATTGCCTTCTAGGTGACATAAGTGATGTCAAATTTGAAAAGCAGTAGTTGCCATTTTGCGATCCTCCCTATTAATGCCGGCTTTTCGAACAAGTACTTCAATGGGTCCATGCGAGTGAGCAAAAGGATTGGGTGAGCGATCATATACTGTCTTAGTCGTTGTGTTGCCCAGACTAGAGCGAGGCACGTTTTCTCTAAGCTAGAGTATTTGGCTTCATAGTTCGTGAATCGTCTGCTTAGATAGTAGATCGCTTACTCCTTTCTTTCTGTATCGTCGTGTTGGCTAAGAAAGCATCAGATTGCTTCTGCTACAATGGAAATATATAGCAATAATGACCTCCCTAGAGTAGGTGGCATGAGCATTGGCGGATTTAGTAGGTACTTCTTGATTCAGTCGAAGGTCGCTTGACAGTCTTCATTCCATTCCTTTGGCGAGTTCTTCCGCAGGAGATTGAATATGGGCTCATAGACCGGAGTGAGTTATGCGATGAATCAGCTGATATACTGGATTCACCCAAGGAAGCCTCAAATTTCTTTTTCAGTTTTGGGCGGTGGCATTTCGATGATTTCCTTGGTCTTAGTTCCATCCACCCGAATACCATCTTTGCTGACGATGAAGCCTAACAGTTTGCCTCCGATTGCACCGAAGACACATTTTTGCGGTTTGAGTCGGAGCTTGAACTTTTCTAGCCTATTGAAGAGCTTTTTGAGATCCTCGAAGTGTCCTTCGATCATACGAGACTTGATGATCATGTCGTTTACGTAGACTTCCATTTCCTTGTTTATCATATCGTGGAACAAGGCAATCATGTCTCGCTAATATGTAGCTCCTGCATTCTTCAGCCCAAAGGGCATAACCCAATAGCAGAAAGTTCCCCATGGTGTGATGAAGGAAGTCTTCTTGCGATCTTCGATGGCCATCTTGATCTGATTGTAACCAGAGAACCTGTCCATGAAGGAGAAGATCTTATGTCCAGCAGTATTATCTACTAGCGTGGCGATGTGAGGCAGAGGGAAGTCATCTTTAGGGCTTTCTTTATTGAGGTCCCTAAAATCGATGCACATTCTGACTTTTCCATCCTTCTTTGGAACTAGTACGATATTTGCGAGCCATTCCGAATAGTTGGAGACTACCAAGAATCCTGCACTGTATTGCTTTATGACTTCATCCCGAATTTTTAGGGCCCATTCCAACTTCATTCTTCGCAGCTTCTGCTTGATGGGCTTCATGTCTGGCTTTGTTGGTAAATGGTGCACCACCAAGTCTTCATCGAGCCTTGGAATGTCTTCACAAGAGAAAGCAAAGTTGAAAAACCTCGGTTTCAGAAACTCCATCTGTAATGCTCTGAAAATCGGGGGTCGAGTATAAACTCAACTCCCGAGTTCCAACGCATGACTTATGCAACATATATGCTGATGATTGAATGTTGACTATATTAGTACATGAAATATGAATGAGATTAAGCCAAAACAACATATCATACTCCAGAGACGATTAGTTTAAACAAGCGGAAGACTGTGATAGATATATAAAATATATAAAGTGTGATAATGTTACTAGGTTAATTAATTATAAGTACAACTCCAAAATATACCAAGTTGTGTAAGGTCATCTAATCGACATCCCTGTAGATCAAGACACGACTCACATGAAGCCGCCAGAATACAGCATATACGAGCAAACATCATCGTCATCGCAAAGGTCCGGTTCCGCCTCATAAGCATCGCCATCATCTGAAACTTAAACAAGTCTGGTTGGTGTGTACAACACCATCCCATAACGTGAGAGTGAGTATCAACTCAGTGGAACAATAGAGCATAGGTTAACATGTTATCAAATCAATCAAGTGATAATGATAAAGCAAGCAAATCAAACATTCCTAAGTACTATAATTAATGCAAGGATGAGATGCAATAATGATGCATGCCCTCACCAACATACTCCCTCGTGAGACACCATCTTACGTCCACGACATGCTTTCATCCCTCAGTGCTCCACATCTTCCAAGCACATGCAGTGCAACACGAACATGATTACCGAGTTGTTATTAGTCCTTTTTCATACAGCCGGATTGGGAAACTAAGGTACCTCCCTTATATCATTCCCAAACAAGGATCCATTCTAGGGTCCTCAGTCCTAATAATCTCATATGATAATGTGGTTCTAGGTCACTGTAAAGGGCTGCCAGGGCTGTTACATGCACTCGTTGCACCTCTCCACCATCACCTTATCAATACAGACCTAGTTTATACTCTGTTTACTACGGGAAGGCTCGTCGCCTCACCGCAGATTTAGAGTATGCTCGAGGTCACTACACCGGGTACGGTTAGGGCTGCCAGGGCTATTACACGGAATCATTACACCACTCCCCCATCACCCATCAAAACAGTGTAGGCCGACAGCTTGAATACAGTGTCCCATACCACCGTATTCGGCTCACGAGTCTGGGTTGTTCACTGGTCACTACGGGGAGGCACATTGCCCCAGCGTAGGCCAACAACTCGACCACGGTGTCACATACCAACATGCCCAGCTCATAAGTCTTAGCAGATCGAGGTACCAAGGTTAACGGGGTTGCACTGGTAAGTTTGGTACCTTAGGTTCAAGCAGTAGCATCCAAACATGGTGAACATACAATGGCCAATCGGGTTACTTGACGAGCTTGACTAGTACGAGCGCACATCAACTGGATCGACATGAAGTGCATAAGCACTCCATGTGGCCTAACCACTGCCGACAACAGACGTACGACTCGTGTTCATCAAACACGTCCTTCGTGGCGAATGAATCTCAGCCACGAACTCAAGGCCTGTTACCGATTGCCTAGACTATACAATAGCTCCAATCACATTCAAGTAAAGATAGTCAAAACAATAATGGATCAAGATTTTAAATCACACAATCAAAGTCTGATATTTCTGCTTAGGGCTACCAGGGCTGTTGCACGGAATCGTTACACCACTCCCGCATCACACATAACGGATTTTATGGAATATAACTTAAACATGGATTAAACATATGCATTACATAGAGAAGCAGACATTATAATAGACGGTACATGGAGGAAAACATACACATAGTTAAAGGAGTTAAGAATCATATCACAACACCCTTACTGTAACACCCTGAAAATCGGGGGTCGAGTATAACTCAACTCTGGAGTTCCAACGCATCACTTATGCAACATAAATAATGATATGGTTAAATGTTGTCTATGTTAGAGCAATAAACACGAGTGAGATTATACCAAAACAGTAATTCATACTCCAGATCAATTGTATAAAGGCAAGTGGAAGACTGAACTGTATATATATATATGTAAGTAAAAGAAACAAAAATCATTTCATTCTCCAGAGTATGAACCCATCTGAGTCACCATATACATATGTCTATTTTATGAACAAAATGTCAAAAATTAAACTAAGGAGTAATCCCTGCAAGTCCTGTCGATCCTGTCAGCCTAATCGAAGCCGCCAGAGTACTGCATGTATGAGAACTCGTCCTGGTCCTCACCATAGTCCGGCTCAGCCTCCTGAGTCGTCGGCTCATCTAAACATGAGACAGAGTCTGGTTGGAGTGCGCAACACTATCCCGTAACGTGGGAGTGAGTAGCTAATTCAGTAGAACAATAAAGCATAGGTTAACATGTTATCAATACGGTCAAGCAGTAATGATAAACCAGTAAAATCAAACACTTCTAACTACTCTTATTAATGCAAGTATGGATGCAGTTATGATGGATGCCCTCACTGACATACTCCCTTATGCGTCACCATCTTCGTTCGCGGCATGCTTTCATCCCTCAGTGCTCCACATCTTCCAGGCACATGCAATGCATGCTGAGCATGATTACCGAGTTATTATTAGTCCATTTCAAACAGCCGGATTGGGAAACTAAGGTACCTTCCTTGTATCATTCACAAACATGATCAATTCTAGGGTCGTCAGTCCTAGATAATCTCATACGATGGTGTGTTTCTAGGTCACTGCAAGGGCTGCCAGGGCTGTTACGCGGAATCGTTGCACCACTCCCCCATCACCTTATCAATATAGGTCTAACTTATACTCTGTTACTACGGGAAGGCTCGTCGCCTCACCCTAGATTTAGAGTATGCTCGAGGTCACTACACCGGATATGGTCAGGGCTGTCAGGGCTGTTACACGGAATCGTTGCACCACTCTCCCATCACCCATCAAGTAGTGTAGGCCGACAGCTCGAATATAGTGTCCTATACCACCATAATCGGCTCAAGAGTCTGGTTGCTCACTGGTCACTACGGGGAGACACATAGCCCCAGCGTAGGCCGACAGCTCGACCACGGTGTCCCATACCACCATGCCCGGCTCATGAGTCTTAGCGGATCGAGGTACCATGGTTAACGGGATTCCACTGGTAAGTTTGCTACCCTAGGTTCAAGCAGTAACGACCAAACATGGTGAACATACATTAGACATATCGGGTTACATGACGAGCCTAACTAGCTCGAGCGCACAATTAATTGGACGGCATGAAGTGCATAAACACTTCACGTGGCCTTACCACTGTCGTCAACTGACGTACGACTCGGGTTCGCCAAACCCATCTTACGTGGCGACATGAAACTCAACCACAATCTCAAGTCTAGTACCGACTGTTTGGACTATAGACATAGTCCCAAACTCAATCAAACCATATTCGTAACTTGTGGAGTAAAGCATGGTAAACAAAGAAATTCAAGCATGTTAGTAAGCATGTCATAAAGCATGTTATAAAGCATGTTGTAAAGCACTACTTAAATAGGAATACTAACACATACATTGCACAAGTAAGCGGTCTAAGTAAACAACCTCATGGAGGATATCATACATGTCTCTAAGGTAGTTAAGAATTTCATCTCAACCCCCTCCTAAGGCATCAATATCAAAACACTTACTCACACAAGCATTTTCGCAAACACTTAACATACACTATTTCAACATACTTAGTGTATGTTAGCAAACATGTATTAGGGCGAGTCCTTTCGCCAAGCAAGTACTTTACGCATATATAATATATTTATACAACAAATAATCATGGCAAACACATCTCTAAAATATATACGTATACGGTACTTTCTACAATACAGTATTTCTACATACATAGTGTATATAAGGAAAACATGCATTAGGACGAATCCTTTCGCCAAATGAGTATTTTATCCATATATCGTACATTCATACAACAAATAATCATGTTAAAAACATTTCTAAAAAATATACGTATACGGTATTTTCTACGAATACCTAGAATATGTAAAATTCCATAATCTACATCTTTAATCGAAACAGAAAATGGAAAGCAATTTGTACATGTGCAATTGCATGCAGATTATTAATCTATCATTATCTGACATTGAAAGCATTGAAAACCGTAACCAATACACCTAAAGTCCTCACCTTACACCGTGGAATCGCAATGGATCAACTAAGTTTTCCAAGCTTCCGTATTCGGTAGTTTGGTAGCCTAAAGAATGAAATAGGTTAGCTATTTCATAACCTACAACCAACACACCCCAAAACAGATTTAGGGTTAGGGTTTCTTACCTCAAAATGAAGTCGGTATCGCCGAGAAAGCGGCAAGAACGGAGTGGTGGAGCTAGGATAGGGGTAGGAACTAATAACGGGAGATTCTCCCACTTCTCTCACTCTTTCTCTCTCTTTTCTCACTTCTCTCTCTAGGGTTTTCCTCAAATTTGTATGGCTGTGAGAGAGGGTGTTCTAAGGTCCTTATATAGCCTAAAACCTCTCCAAACTAGACTTGAGATCAAGGTATACTTAGGTTATAGCCAAAGCGGCTTTATTTTAGCTCAACAGAGGATTTCTAGCGGGCCTCCTTGAGCCAAAAGTTGGACTTAAGCTCACTAACCGTGGATCTACGTGAAGTTAAGTTTTCATCTCAGTCAGATTCCCAGATCACGCATGGCGGACCAGTTTCAGTTTCACGGTCAGCGGGTCTCGATCGAAAATTCCAAGTACATGTAAATGTTTATGAAATTTTTCCTAATCCGAGGGTGTATTTGGGTCGGTCGACGGATGCAGTTGCTTACATATTGAACGCAAGTATCAAGTCTCAGATCATTATTCCAGATATTTATTTTGTAAATGAAACATGAGTTTTCACACTCCTTCGCTCCGGACTCAAGCGAACTGCCGTGGGACACTGTCTGGGTCTGATTTCTGAGATGGTTGTCAAGCCCAGCGAGGCAGTCCTAAGTCCTTAACCTCGTACTATACGGACTCCCGATGTGCGGTCCAGACCTGATACGGAGTTTCAATGTGTTCCTGAGAGCAGTCGGGTAATGAGTTTGAACTTAGATTTCAGGGTAACCTAGCATCAATGATTCTGCAAGTTTTGGGTCTTGTAGATCGTATTTAAAGCGATTCAAACGGATTTCATGGCTAATCTAGTTTAGCACTTAGTTAACTTTGTCAAATTTCTAAAGGATTTAATCCTAAGTGATTTCTGGTCGAGGTGGTACTCGAGCCATTGTACGAAAATTTATGAGTCGTTACAATCTACCCCCCTTAAACAAAAATTTTATCCTCGAAATTTGTACCTTTTCGTATTCCTCGAGAATCTTAGGGTAGTTCTTCCTGACCTCGGCCTCAGTCTCCCAAGTAGCTTCCTCCTCTGAATGATGCGTCCATAGTACCTTCACAAGTGGAATGACCTTGCTACGTAGTACCTGCTCCTTCCTGTCAAGTATAAGCGTCGGACGTAGCTCATATGTAGCATCCTCGCTCAGCTGTACCTACTCCCATCTGATGATATGTGAAGAATCAGGAACGTACTTCTTCAGCATAGATACATGAAATACGTTGTGTACAAAGAGGTGTGGGTAAAGCGAGATGATAAGCCACAGCACCCACTCGATCCAGTATCTGAAATGGACCGATAAACCTCAGTGTGAGCTTCCCCTTCTTCCCGAACCGAAGGACTCCCTTCATAGGGAAAACTCTGAGGAACACATGGTCTCCAACTTCAAACTCAAGCGGTCGCCACCTCGTATCGGTGTAACTCTTCTGCCTGCTCTATGTCTTATAAGAAGTCGACGTTGATAATGTCAATCTTCTACGTGGTCACTGTACCAACTCTGGGCCAATCAGACTACGCTCGCCAACCTCAGCCCAACAATGAGGTGCTCTGCAAGGACGACCATACAGGGCCTCATATGGCGCCATACCAATACTCACCTGGAAGCTGTTGTTGTAGGCGAACTCTTCATAAGGAAGACAGTCATCCCAACTGTCCTTAAAGTCCAACACACATGCTTGTAACATATCCTCCAGAATCTGATTCACTCGCTCTGTTTGCCCGTCAGTCTGAGGATGAAACGCCGTATTGAACTTCAACTTCACACCCATCTCTTCCTGGATACGAGTCCAGAAGATAGATATGAACCGAGTGTCTCTGTCCGACACGATCTCTAAAGGAACTCCATGCAGACGGATGATCTCTCTGATGTACAATCTGGCCAGCTCGTCTGCAGAGTTTGTGACTCTAATAGGGAGGAAATGGGCTGACTTGGTCAACTGGTCCACAATCACCCAAATGGAATCGTGTCCCTTCCTCATCATCGACATCCCTGATATGAAATCCATGGAGATGAAGTCCCACTTCCACTCTGCTATTGGCATGGGCTGAAGCAGTCCAGGAGGTCGGCGATGTTCTGCCTTGACCTGCTGGCACGTCAGGCATCGAGAAACGAACTCAGCGATGTGGGCCTTCATGTTATCCCACTAATACGATCGTCTCATATCCTGGTACATCTTCGTGCTACCAGGATGCATTGCAAGCTTCGAGTTATGGGCAGACTCGAGAAGCTCATGTCTCAAATCAGGTATATTAGGAATGCATAGGCGGCTACGGAATCACAGACCCCCATCTAAATCAACTCTCCACTCGGAGTCCTCGGCATCGCTAGCTTGCTCTCGAAGCTCAGACAACCGCACATCGCCCTTCTGGGCCTCAAAAAACCTGTCGTCAACCAGTGGTCGCACCCGAACGTGCGCAACACACTCGAATGGCTCCTCCACAGTGAGTCTTTGCTCGAAGTCCCGCATGAACTCAACCATGTCCCACTCTGTTATCATCAACGGAGCCGCAAATGCATAGCCTTCTTGTGGCTCAACGTGTCTGCCATAAGGTTTGCCTTGCCCGGATGGTAGGAAACCTCGAACTTGAAGTCCTTCAAGGTCTCCATCCATCGGCGTTGTCTCATATTCAAGTCTCACTGCGTGAATATGTACTTAAGGCTCTTATGGTTGCAGAAAAGCTCGAACTCCTCTCCATAGAGGTAATGTCTCCAGAGCTTCAATGCAAAGATGACAGCTGCCAACTCAAGGTCATGTGTAGGGTAATTCTCCTCGTGCTTCCTTAATTGTTTCGAGGCATACACAATCACCCTGTCCTTCTGCATAAGGACACAACCCAAACCAACGCGAGATGCGTCAGTGTATATCGTGTACTTCACCGCTTGCTCTAGCAATACTAGCACAGGGGCGGATGTCAACCTGTCCTTCAGCTCCTTGAAAGCTACTTCTGCCTTCTAATTTCAGGCGAACTTCAGATCCTTCCGTGTCAACTAAGACAACGGCCTGGCAATCTTTGAGAAATCCCGAATGAAGTGTCTGTAATACCCTGCCAGACCAAGGAAGCTCCTCACCTCGGTAACCGAGCCAGGATGCTGCCAATCCTGAACCACGACTACCTTAGCAAGGTCCACTGCTATCCCATCCTTGGACACCACATGTCTAAGGAACTTGACTTCCTCCTGCCAGAAGTCGCACTTCTTATACTACGCGAATAACTGATTCTTCTTCAACGTATCCATCACCGCTCTCAGGTGCTCCTCGTGCTCCTCCCGACTCGTAGAGTATATCAAGATGTCATCAATAAAGACAATGACGAATCGGTATAGGAATGGTCGAAGTACATGGTTCATTAGGTCCATGAACACGGCTGGTGCGTTTGTAAGACCGAACGACATCACTAGAAACTCGTAGTGCCCAAAGCATGTCCTGAAAGCCATCTTCTGCACGTCCTCATCTCGACGACGATGGTGATGATACCCGATTTGCATATCAATCTTCCAAAAATACTTCGCCCCCTTCAACTGATCAAACGGATCATCTATCCTGGGCAAAGGATACTTGTTCTTCACCGTGACCTGGTTCAACCTACGGTAATCAATACATAACCGTAGTGTCACATCCTTCTTCTTCACAAATAGGACAGGTGCTCCCCAAGGAGACACACTAGGTCGTATGAAACCCTTCTCTACTAGCTCGTCAATCTGTCTCCGCAGCTCCTCTATCTCACTTGGAGGCATACGATAAGTCGGCAATGAGATAGGTGTCGCACCAGGCGTAAGATCAATGGTGAAATCGATCTCGCACCGAGGAAGCAAACCAGGAATTGTCTTAAACACATCTGTAAACTCCCGAACCACCAGTGTATCTTCTAATGCCGGACCATCGATCGGCGTTAATAAAGTAGTATAACAGTCAACACGGCAAGGCCAACTGACCTGCACTGGAAACGTGAAAGCTGTGCCGTCAGATCCATAGGCCGTCACGACTCGAGTATCGTAATCTATCTCTACCCTCATCTTCGAGAGCCAGTCCATACCAAGAATAATGTCGTAATGCCATAGTGGAGCAGCAATGAGGTCGACGAGCACTGTTCTGCTACCTAAGTCCACGGAGTAACCCTCACATATCCGTGCGACATTCGAAAAAGTCCCAGTGGTCATAGTGAGTCTCATTCCCTTCGTGGGAATAGTATGTAAAGCTAGAAGCTTAACTGCCCCATAAGAAATAATAGAAGTAGTGGACTCAGTGTCCACCAGCAAGGAGACGGAAGTACCGTGAATGTGAGCAGTACCCTCAAAAGCTGTCGGGGCTAAAATCGACATCTCAGGTGCCTCAGCAACAAGCGTATGTACTCGAGCCTAATGCTGACGGTTCGGCTGTGGAACCAAGGGCCGTTGAGGCGGCCTAAAGCGTGATACAGGAGGTCGGAAGGAAGGATGAGCAGGGGCAGTCTGTAAAGGTGGAGTCGATAATGCCTGTGGGTGAGAACAACCAATCATCTACGGCGGAGAGAAATCACTATCCTTCATCCGCGCGAAACAGCTCCCAATAGAATGACCCTGTCTCACGCAATACGTACAGGTCACAATAGGGCGCCCCACCGGAGCCACTGGCGCTGCGATCCTGGGAGGCGAGTCAGCAAGAGGCCTCTTGCCTAGGAAAGGCCTGCTCTGTACCTCCGGTCGTGGTCTCGTAACCATAGTACCACAAGAATGGGCCAGCCAATCAACATCCTGCTCGGCCATCATAGACATGTGCACCAGCTCCGCATAAGAAGGTATACTGATGCAGCACATCTTCGACCGTATATCAAGTCGCAAACCTCGAGAAAAATGACACATCCGCATCTGCTCATCAACCAGGATAGTCGGGACAAAGCGGCCCAACTCTGTGAAGTGGTGCTCATACTCAGTAATCGTCATGCCTCCCTGCCTGAGGCGTAGAAACTCATCCTCCCGCTTATGTCTGTAGGTCTACGGGTAATACTTCTCGTGGAACCGGAACTCGAATGCCACCCACGTCCACACATAGTCTGCTGCGACAGACCGTAACACACTGTCCCACCACAGACTAACCTCCCTCTCAAACATGAAAGTGGCCAACTCGACCTGCTCTGCCTCAGTATAGTGCAACATCCGTAGCATCTTGGAGATGCGGTGGAGCCAAAACTCAGCCTCCTCAGGTCTGTGAGAACCCATGAATGAGGGAGGCCTCAAGCGCTGGAATCGCTAGAGTAGGCCTCGAGTACCAACATCTCCAGTAGGGGGTGCAACAGGTGTGGGCAGAGGCACATCCTCAAACTGAACAGGAGGCTCTATGTGCTCAGCAGGACGCATAAATGTCAGAGGTGGAGTCGCATTCCCACCCTGAGATAAGGCCTCAGCAATAGTAGCCATAAGCTGCTAGTATTGCTACTGCTGCTGCTGCATCTACTGTTGATGCATCATCAACATCAACTGCTCAATCCTATCAGTAGGTAGAGTAGCCTGTGGGTCAGGCTGTGTAGATGATGATGCCCGGTGCTGCTCCGAACCGGGGGTGTATATGGTGGCAGTCCACTAGTAGGACCAGCAGGAGGCTGATCAGAGTCTAACCCTCGATCCGCAGGACCACCTCTACCAGAAGGAGTCTGGTCCATCGAGCCAGTAAGAAGGAGGTGTGCTGTGCTCCGTGTATACTGCCACGACATGCCCTATATAAAATAGGGTGCAACATTGGTGAGATAAAGCATAACAACACGTTATATAAGCACTTTAAGCATTCCACACATCTCATAGCAAAAGAGGCTACATGTTTTTCATTTACCCAAAATTGTCATAGTACATGAACTACAGAGTTACATGAATCATGACAGAAATTACATGCGAGCTAATTACATCCACAACATCAAACACTTAAAACATACTACTAACTATTACAGCATCAACATGAAAGCATAAACCGCCTAATGCGGTAACCAAAATAACCACAGACAACAGCTTGGATGACTAGGCATCCGAATCAGGCAATGAAGGAGGAGCATTCTTTTTCCTGTAGATAGCACAGGATGGCCTTCAAGGTGCGAGACATCTTGCTGAGCTTGGTTTTGACCCGCCCGACTTCCTGTCGCAGGGCGGCTTGGCCCTCCTCAGGTCGGGCTAAACACGCATCTATGGAAGCCCGATCAGTGCCCTGGTCCTAAGCCGCAGGAGGTGAACTCTCCTCTGTATCCTGGGCCTCAGGCTCTTCTTCCTGTATCTCATCACCGCCACCCTCTTCGCTACCAGCCTCGAGGTCAACACTCTCCTCACCGGCACTATCCGACTCATCTCCAGACTCGTCGAGTTGGACTTGCTGCTAGCGAGGGCCGATCTTCATGTTGTTAAGTGTAGCCTCACTTATGACTTAGACTGGCGCAAAGTCTTCCATGTTGAGCTTATAGCTGACATCACGAGCCATCCTACATATCAGGCGGCCAAATGGGAGTGAGAGGTCGTTCCTGACAGATCGAACAACCTGAACTATTTGATATAGGATGAACGTGGGCAGGCATAAGTTGTTCCCATGTCCCATCCTATATAGAAAGTCCACCATCAACCGAGTACACTCTGTGCGGTTACTCGACCGTGGATACACATTATATATGAAAATGTGGTGGAGCAAACGGAAGTCATCTGTCATCTTCGTCGAAGGAAGACAGTTTCCTCGCGTCCAAGAGACCCGTCGACCACAAAGGTATCGAGCACGACGATCCCTTTCTCGCGCACTCCTGGAGAAGTTGTTAGTTGGAAGCACTTCACCACGTGAGATGTTCATGAGCCGCGCCACCTCAACCACAGTAATCGTGCACCTTATGCCCCTCACAGAGACAGTTAACTGAAGCGGCTCCAACGATGAGTCTATGATATGAGCATAGAAGGCACGAATCGTGTTCTCACATGCAGGAGACTCGCCTTCAAATATAGGACCCCATCTGACGACATCCACTAAATGGTCCATCATTGGGTGTAGCCCAAACATCCTTTCATCCACGTGAGCTTCAAACACTATCTTACGGCCAGCAAAATGACCATATTCGAAACCAATCGGTAGTGTATCCCTGATCGGCAGTTGGGGATCCAGGTCCCGCTTTGACCTATACTCCCGAACGGTGCTAGTGCCGGCCTCATCGTCAGCCCTTCTTCTGGAACAGGTAGGGCTGCTCGGCCCAGCGTCATCTGCAGCAATTTTCCTCTTTCCCATGAGAGAGAGGATGGAGGAAATGGAGAAAATGGTTGTAATCACCTCGAAAAGGGCCATGTAAATGGAGGAAGGAGAGAGAAAGGGATGGTTTCTTTGGTTCTCCACATACAACCGTCCCAACAGGTGGTGAAGAGGCCCAAATGACAGGGAATGAAGAAGGAACAAGGAAGAAATGGGATGGGTTAGATGGTTGCACGATTTTGAGCTCCAAGTGAGAGTGTGAGAGCTCAAATGTGAAAGAAAGGGGAAGGATAGGATGGTAGGGTTCTTGTAGTCGATAAAAATGGATGGATTGTGGTCGAAATGGATGGATTAAAGGATTAGAGAAAAGATTTGAGAGAAAAGTCAAATTTTGAGGGGAAGGGAGCTTGAAAGGGAGAAATGTGAGAGGGAGGGGGTGAAATAGACCCAAATAGGGGCTTCCCGCACATTCCACACACACTACACGTGTGTAGGGGTCGGGTCGACCATGCCCAGGCCCAACCCAACCCAAGTGGACCAACCTAACAGCAGCGCGCCGCTGTGACCGCGGTTCCACGGCGGTTCACCTTGCTCGGTGCCGCACCGCCGCAATGGGGTCTCGTTTTCCACCATCCCAAGGTGCCAAATGCACCTTGGTTCAACCCTGGGTCCCTCTAGATTTAAGTGGGGAGGCCCCCGACTCTATTCTGTTCCAGATCGAGTGGTTTCGAGAACTCACTGATCCAGACTAACTTTTTACTGATCTTTAATGACTGAGATTGGGTGGAATAGAATCTAGACTCGTCAATAGATGGCTTAGGAATGTTTTAAGGTCGTCCCGTGCGACCAGGGTTGGGTACGGACTCGATTTCGACGTCCATTTTCAGTGAACTTTGTCGTTGGATGAAATTGGAACACCTAAGACTGTTTCTATATTATTCTCGCACCCTCCTAAGTTGTAATGCGTCAGCGTATGTCGTAAGAACATAACTCAGGTCTGGTTTAATCAAAATCATGCTTTGATACCAACTTGTAACACCCTGAAAATTGGGGGTCGAGTATAACTCAATTCCCGAGTTCCAACGCATCACTTATGCAACATAAATAATGATGGTTAAATGTTGTCTGTGTTAGAGCAATAAACACGAGTGAGATTATACCAAAATAGTAATTCATACTCCAGATCAATTGTATAAAGGCAAGCTGAAGATTGAACTGTATATATATGTAAGTAAAAGAAACAAAAATCATTTTATTCTCCAGAGTATGAACCCATCTGAGTCACCATATACATATGTCTGTTTTATGAACAAAATGTCAAAAATTAAACTAAGGAGTAATCCCTGCAAGTCCCATCGATCCTGGTAGCCTAGTTGAAGCCGTCAGAGTACTGCATGTATGAGAACTCGTACTAGTCCTCACCATAGTCCGGCTCAGCCTCCTGAGTCGTCGGCTCATCTAAACCTGAGACAGAGTCTGGTTGGTGTGCGCAAAACCATCCCATAACATGGGAGTGAGTAGCTAATTCAGTGGAACAATAAAGCATAGGTTAACATGTTATCAATACGGTCAAGCAGTAATGATAAAGCAGTAATATCAAACACTCCTAACTACTCTTATTAATGCAAGTATGGATGCAGTTATGATGGATGCCCTCACTGACATACTCCCTCATGCGACACCATCTTCGTTCGCAGTATGCTTTCATCCCTCAGTGCTCCACATCTTCCAGGCACATGCAATACATGCTAAGCATGATTACCAAGTTATTATTAGTCCATTTCAAACAGACGGATTGGGAAACTAAGGTACCTTCCTTGTATCATTCCCAAACATGATCCATTCTATGGTCGTCAGTCCTAGACAATCTCATACGATGGTGTGTTTCTAGGTCACTGCAAGGGCTGTCAGGGCTGTTACGCGGAATCGTTGCACCACTCCCCCATCACCTTATAAATACAGGCCTAACTTATACTCTATTACTACGGGAAGGCTCGTCGCCTCACCGTAGATTTAGAGTATGCTCGAGGTCACTACACCGGATACGGTCAGGGCTGTCAGGGCTGTTACACAGAATCGTTGCACCACTCTCCCATCACCCATCAAGTAGTGTAGGCCAACAGCTCGAATATAGTGTCCCATACCACCATAATCGGCTCACGAGTCTGGTTGCTCATTGGTCACTACAGGGAGGCACGTAGCCCCAGCGTAGGCCGACAGCTCGACCACGGTGTCCCATACCACCATGCCCGGCTCATGAGTCTTAGCGGATCGAGTTACTATGGTTAACGAGATTCCACTAGTAAGTTTGCTACCCTAGGTTCAAGCAGTAGCGACCAAACATGGTGAACATACATTAGACATATCGGGTTACATGACGAGCCTAGCTAGCTCGAGCGCACAATCAATTGGACGGCATGAAGTGCATAAACACTTCGCGTGGCCTAACCACTGTCACCAACTGACGTACGACTCGGGTTCGCCAAACCCATCTTACGTGGCGACATGAAACTCAACCACAATCTCATGTCTAGTACCCACTGTCTGGACTATAGACATAATCCCAAACTCAATCAAACCTTATTCGTAACCTGTGGAGTAAAGCATGGTAAATAAAGAAATTCAAGCATGTTAGTAAGCATGTCATAAAGCATGTTATAAAGCATGTTGTAAAGCACTACTTAAATAGGAATACTAACACATACATTGCACAAGTAAGCGGTCTAAGTAAACAACCTCATGGAGGATATCATACATGTCTCTAAGGTAGTTGAGAATTTCATCTCAACCCCCTCCTAAGGCATCAACATCGAAACACTTACTCACACAATCATTTTCACAAACACTTAACATACACTATTTCAACATACTTAGTGTATGTTAGCAAACATGTATTAGGGCGAGTCCTTTCGCCAAGCAAGTATTTTACGCATATATAATATATTTATACAATAAATAATCATGGCAAACACATCTCTAAAATATATACGTATATGGTACTTTCTACAATACAGTATTTCTACATACATAGTGTATATAAGGAAAACATGCATTAGGGTGAATCCTTTCTCCAAATAAGTATTTTATCCATATATCGTACATTCATACAACAAATAATCAAGTCAAACACATTTCCAAAAAATATACGTATACGGTATTTTCTACGATTACCTAGAATATGTAAAATTCCATAATCTACATCTTTAATCGAAACAGAAAATGAAAAGCACTTTGTACATGTGCAATTGCATGCAGATCATAAATCTATCATTATCTGACATTGAAAGCATTGAAAACCATAACCTATACACCTAAAGTCCTCACCTTATACTGTGGAATCACAATGGATCAGCTAGGTTTTCCAAGCTTCCGTTTTCGGTAGTTTGGTTGCCTAAAGAATGAAATAGGTTAGCTATTTCATAACCTACAACCAACACACCCCAAAACAGATTTAGGGTTAGGGTTTCTTACCTCAAAATGAAGTCGGTATCGCCGGGAAAGCGGCAAGAATGGACTGGTGGAGCTAGGGTAGGGGTAGGAAACAATAATAGGGAGATTCTCCCACTTCTCTCACTCTTTCTCTCTCTTTTCTCACTTCTCTCTCTAGGGTTTTCCTCAAATTCGTATGGCTGTTAGAGAGGGTATTCTAAGGTCCTTATATAGCCTAAAACCTCTCCAAACTAGACTTGAGAACAAGGTATACTTAGGTTATAGCCAAAGCGGCTTTGTTTCAGCTCAACGGAGGATTTCTGGCGGGCCTCCTTGAGCCAAAAGTCGGACTTAACCTCACTAACCATGGATCTACGTGAAGTTAAGTTTTCATCTCAGTCGGATTCCCAGATCACGCGTGGCGTACCAGTTTCAGTTCAACGGTCAGCGGGTCTCGATCCGATATTCCAAGTACATGTAAATGTTTATGAAATTTTTTCTGATTCGAGGGTGTATCGGTCAGATTCTGACGGTCTGGTTGCTTACAAATTGACCGCAAGTATCAATTCCAGATATTTATTTTGTAAAGGAAACATGAGTTTTCACACTGCTTCGCTCCGGACTCAGGCGAACAGCCTTGGGACACTGTCTGGGTCTGATTTCCGAGATGGTTGTCAAGCCCAGCGAGGCTGTCCTAAGTCTTTAACTTCGTACTATTCATACTCCCGATGTGCGGTCCAGACCTGATCGGAGTTTCAATGTGTTCCCGAGAGCAGTCAGGTAATGAGTTTGATCCTAGATTTCAAGGTAACCTAGCGTCAATGATTCTGCAAGTTTTCGGTCTTGTAGATCGTATTTAAAGCGATTCAAACGATTTCATGGCTAATCTAGTTTAGCACTTAGTTAACTTTGTCAAATTTCTAAAGGATTTAATCCTAAGTAATTTCTGGTCGAGGTGGTACTCGAGCCATTGTACAAAAATTTACGAGTCGTTACACTTATACATTACAATTTACTAACTACTACTCATTCAGACATTCCAACAAACATTTTAGATTACATACATCAGAATACCTGACGTATGTTGATCACATAAGTATTAGGTCAAATCCTTTCACTAGGGAGCTGCCCCATGGATAACACGCGTGCACCCACGACGGATAATCATGGCAAGCATGAATCCAAGTTCCATATTCATTTGAACATTTTCACAAACACTTGGGCTACACAATTTAACATATATAGCGTATATTGGCCGTGGCATGATTTAGGGCAAATCCTTTCGTCAAAGGGGTATCGCCTATACAACAATCATATATCCATGACAATTAGTCATGGCGAGCATGAATGCGAATTCTATACTCATTCGGTCATTTTCACAAACACTTAGAATACACTTATTAACATACATAACGTACATTAGCTAAAACATGTATTAGGGCGAATTCTTTCGCCGAGTAAGTACTACAATTATATATAACATGTACATACAGTACTTTATCATGGCAAACACACTTTCAAAATTTATACGTATACGGTATTTTATACAAATATACAGAATACACCATATGCCATAATTTGCACACTTAACCGAATCGAACAACAAACATCGCATTTTGCATGTACAATAACACCCAGATCATGAATCTATCATTATCTGGCATTGAAAGCATTGAAAACCATAACCTATACATCTAAAGTCCGCACCTTTTGTCCGTAAACTTGAACCGAAACCAGTTTGAACCCAACGCCTTTGCCTACGGCACAATGACAACCTGATTCATGAAACAGGTCAACTATTTCATCACCTACACTCATGGAAACCCTAAAACAACTTAGGGTTAGGTTTTCTTACCTACGAACGAAGCCGAAATCGCTGGAGAAGCGATTAGATAGCGATGGTTAAACACGTATGGCAGGGGGATGGAGTATCGGGAAGATGCTCCCACTTCTCTCACACTTTCTCTCTCTTTTCTCTCTTCTCTCTCCTAGGTTTTCTCAAATTCGTATGGAATGAGAGTGTGAGGGTTTAAGGTCCTTATATAGGCCCAGAACTCACCAAATTAGACCCAGGGCCAAGGTATACTTAGGTTATGTCTAAATACGGACTGTTTCGTCTCAACGGAGCACTTCTGGAGCCCCCCTTGAGCCAAAGGTCGGACTTAAGTTCACAGACTATGGATCTAGGTCGAGTTAAGTTTTCAGTCTAATCGAGTTCCCAGATCACACGTGGCGGACCAGTTTTAATTCAATGGTCACTGAAACTCGATCAGGGTTACAAGTACATGGACATGTGTATGAAATTTCCCCTGATCCGAGGGTGTATTTGGGTCAGATTCTGACGGTCTGATTTCTTATATCAGGCCCGCAAGTGACAAGTCTCAGATTACTTAAATGAGACTTGATTTCTAAAGAAATCTATGTTTTCTCACACTCTTCACTCCGGGCTCAAGCAAATAGCCGTGGGACACTATCTGGATTTGATTTTCGAGATGATTGTCAAGCCCAGCAAGGTGGTCCTAATTGTATAACTTCGTATTATTTGGACTTTCGATGTACGATCCAGATCTAATACGGAGTTTCGTGATGCTCCCGAGAGTAGCCAGGTAATGAGATTGATCCTAGATTTTAGGGTAATGTAGCGTCGGTGATTCTACAAGTTTTGGGTCTTGCAGATCGTATTTAAAGTGATTCAAACGGATTTACAGCTATTCTAGTTTAGCACTTAGTTAAACTCATCTAATTTCTAAAGGATTTAGTCCTGTATGATTTCTGCTTGAGGTGATACTCGGGTCTTTGTACGGATTTCGAAAGTATTGTTCTTCATTACCTAAACTATAGGATTCATACCTAATATGAAAGTACTCAGAACATCTAAAAAAACAAGGTGGTGAAAGGTGAAATAGGAAATTTTGAAGGAAATGGGTTGAAAGGGGACTTGAGACTTTGGGATTGAGTTTTGACAAGTTAATAAGGTGTTAGGATTTGACCCATTGCCTAAGGACGTCTATCTCCAGGTTGGCAAAAATTTGAGGTGTTACACCATCATCCTCTGCTTGTGTTCCGTGGAGAGTGATCTACCGATGCGCACCTCTCTGGGGAATTCCGCTGACTCGAAGTTCACAATTTAGAAATCTTCTGCTACAATATTGGCCTTTGTTTCTAATTTTTCAAGAGTGTCCTTGAATTCGTGAGCGGTGTCATCATTTCCCTCATCTACAGCTTCATCCAAACCCATGAGCTCAAAGTCCAACTCCAGATCAAAATCATAAGAGTCAACTTTAAACTACTGTGTTGTATCTGAGGTGTTTAGCACAATGATTTTTGAAGGTTTTTCTATTATTTTTATATTTTGAAAATTTTTTGATGTTTTGTGGTTTTGAGGGATATTTAATTTTTTTTTTGTAATTTTGGGAATACGTGATGTTTTTGTGTTTTGAAAATTTTCTGATTTTTTTGTGTCGCCAAAGGATCCCAAACAGGACGGTGTTGCGAACCATGATTGATCCTGTCCTAGTTTGGGGTACCAACTACTATTTACATTGGCCTTTTTTTTGGGACTGGCATCCATGGATGGTTCTCCAGCTGATTCAATCGTCAAGGGGGTGGCTGACCATCTTAGTTCTTTCCCCCTTTTGGTCCTATTGTTCTGTTCTATCTGGTCTTCTATCCTGATGATCATGATGTCTACTGGGCTGGGCTCAGAGTCGAAATCTGATTTGACCTCTTCCCCCAGGAGTTAAAGTTCTTCTGGTTCTTCCTTAGGTTCATCTTGCGATGGGATTTTGATGTCCGTCTAGTCAAGGGAAGGCCACTTCCCTTTATCAATCCAATGGATGGACTTCTTGTGTCGTTGAGCTGGTGGCGGGGATGTGTCACCTTGGTTGTGGGTGGAAATGGATGTCTCCTTGTTCTTACCTATGTCCCCTCCAAGGGGCATTCCTGGTTCTGGGTCCTTTGGGGGTGGATCATTTTCCTTGTCCTTGCCTCATGTGGTGGGCCTGAGGGTTCTGCCCCTGGTGTCGGTTGTGCTTTTGATACCCTGAGGATCCTATCCCATCTTATCGGTGGCCAGACGGACTCCTGGTTAGCATGCTCTGAGAATTTAAGTCGCTGGAGGTGGTCCTCAAGGGAAATCATCCTGTCTCCACAAACTACCCCAGCCTTGATGAATTCGATGGGTGTGTACCTAAACGGTTGACCTTTTTTGGGCCTTTCAACTTGCTCCTTTGGTGTTGGCCAATATCTCAGTCCTTGTCTTTGCACGCTAGCGCGTGTTGGCTCTACCGCTACACCTTTTTCATGGAATTCAGTACGATAGTGTAAGATTAATCGTTTAGCAGGGGGAATGACATATTCAGCAACAAGGGGTCGTGGGTTGGCGATTGCATTCACATTTTCGAACTCGAAGCTATGGTATGATATGTTACCCTCTGTATGTTGAATGTCAATCAATGGGATGTCAGTTTCTGGGATATTGACCGTCACCGGTAGGATGGTTTCTGGCTTGGCCAATATTGTAATAATTTGATTTCCCGAAGGGAATTTAACCCTTTGATGGAGGGTAGATGGGATGGCTCCAACAACATGAAGCCACGGTCGCCCCAACAGGAGGTTAAATGAGGCAAGAATGTCAATGACCTAAAATGTGATAAGAATCATGTCTAGTCTAATTTGTAATTCGAGGTTAATTTCTGCCTCAACCTGTCTTCGAGAGTTATCAAAGGCTCTGACGCTCATGGTACTGGGTCTAAAAGAAGACGGTTCTAACGTTCGGCAGTCCTTAAAGGGCAAACATTTAGGCTTGATCCGTTGTCAATGAGCACGAGTGGGACTTTGAAATTCCTGTGACGGGCAACTATATTCAACAAACGCCCATGTTTGCAACCTTCAGGCAGTAATTCCTAATCAGAGAAAGTGATAACTCGCGGTGCGAGGAGTTGCCTGATCATATTTGCCACCATTTTGGGAGGTACATCAGGGGAGATATGTGCAGCATTCAAGGTTTTCGCAAAGATTTCTCGATGCGACCTTGATGTGTTAACGCCCTGAAAATCGGGGGTCGAGCAAAGCTCAGCTCCTGAGTTCCAACGTATCACTTATGCAACATAGATAATGATGATTATGATGAGTACCTTGAAACATGAATGGGATTAGACCAAAATAGCATATCATACTCTAAAGACAGTTAAATTACGCAAGCGAAAGATGTGATAGATATAAAAAATTTATAAACTGTTGTAAGTCTCCAGAGTATGAACATATTACCAGGTTAAATATAGACATGTATACACCAAAAATGAACAAAATGAATATACATGAGTGTTCCAAAAGTGCAAACTAAAGTGTAATGGCGTCTAATCAGCAACCCTGTAATCCCGTTGATCAGAAGATGGTCTACATAGACCCGCCTAAAAACTGCATGTAGGAGAATGCCTCCTCATCGTCCTCGAAGTCTGGCTCCGCCTTAGGAGTCGCGTCGTCATCTACAATCAAGACAGAGTCTGGTTGGTGTTTAAAACACCGTCCCGTAACGTGGGAGTGAGTGATCAACTCATTGGAACTATACAACAAAGGTTAACATGTTATCAATTCAGTCAAACAGTAATGATAAAACAGTAAAATCAAACATCACTGGATACTCTTATTAATGCAAGAATGATATGAATAATGATCCATGCTCTCGCCAACACTCCCTCGCACGACACTATCTTACGGTCACGACATGCTTTCTTCCCTTTGTGCTCTTCAACCCGGGGCACATGCAGTACAATGTTATGAGCGTGATTACCAAGTTTTTATTAATATTTTCATACAACAGGATTGGGAAACTAAAGTACCTCCCTTATATCAATTCCCAAATAATGATCCATCTAGGGTCGTTAATCCTAGTTAATCACATACGATAGACAAGTTCAAGTCACTACCACCAACACCCTACCAACTTACAGTCTATTTTCGAAGGTTCGTCGCCAACCCGACTAGGAACCACAGCCAGGCTGCACCGGGGTAGGCCTATTTCATACTCTAATGCTACGGAAAGGCTCGTTGCCTCTACACAGGCCCAGAGTATGCTTGAGGTCACTACAAAGGGCTCGTCACCTTATCAGTGTAGGCCGACAGCTCGAATACAGTGTCCCATATTACTGTATTTGGCACAGGAGCTTTAGTTGCTCACTGGTCACTACGGGAAGGCTCGTCACCCCAACGTAGGCCGACAGCTCGACCACGGTGTCCCATACTACCATGCCTGGCTCATGAGTCTTAGCAGATCGAGGTACCATGGTTTAACGGGGTTTTCACTGGTGAGTTTGGTACCTTAGGTTTAAGCAGTAGCGTCCAAACATGGTGAACATACATCCGGTCAATCAGATTACTTAACGAGCTCGACTACCCCGAGTGCACGACAAGTTAAACGACATGAAGTGCGTAAGCACTCCGTGTGGCCTAACCACTGTCACCAATCGAAGTACGGCTCGGGTTCACCGAGCACATCCGGTGAAAACAACCTCAGCCACCAAAGTAGGGCCTATTACCGATTGCCTGGATGATATCATAGTCCCAAACTCATCCGATTTCAACAAGTAACCATATGAGATAACAAAAACAGTAATGAACAAATAATTCAATTCTTATAATTACATGAGCATGTTGTGAAGTGCAAACCAAACATGATTTCACACACATTCATTTTGTAAACAAAACAAACATCATCATGTAATGTACAGGGAGGAAATCATACGCATAATTAAGGTAGCCGAGACTCACATCTCAATTCTCATACAAGGTACTCCTTAGTAACGACTAGCTCAGTCAAACATTTCTACAAACACTTAGACTACATGCATTATCATACATGATGTAGGTTGATCACACATGTATTAGGCCAATTCCTTTCGCTAGGGGGTTGCCGCATATACCACACGCATATGCCCAAGGCGGAGAATTATGACATGCATGAATCCGGGTTCCATACTCATTTAATCATTTCCACAAACACGTGGGCTACACACTTTAACATATATAGCGTATATTGGCCGTGGTGTGATTTAGGGCAAGTCCTTTCACTAGGGAGTTATCGCATACCTAATAAGCATATAGTCACGGCAAATAATCATGTTAGACACAAATCCAAATTCCATATGTATTCAAATATTTCAATACGTACATAGAATAAACTATATTCAACATAGCTCATATATAATCGTAAAGCGAAACAAACGACACATTTTGCATGTGAAATAGCACCCACGTCAAGAATAAATCATTAACCGACATTGAAAGCCTTGAAAACCATAACCTATACATCTATAGTTTGCACCTTACGCCGGTAAACGCGTAATGGATTCGTTTTAAACACGTAGTCTTTGTCACCGGCAAGATGACAACCTATAGCATGAACTAGGTTAGCTATTTCATCATTTCAACTATTTGAAACCCTAGAATAGATTAGGGTTTGAATTTCTTACCTAAGAATGAGATCGGTAACGCCGGTGGAGCGGTATGAAAGTGGTGGTAAGGCACGTGGAGTGATGGGATTGAATCCTAGGGATGAACTCACACACACACACACACACTCTCTCTCTCTCTCTCTCTCTCTCTCTCTCTCTCTTTCCTCTCTTCTCTCTCCTAGGGTTTCCCAAATTCGTATGGGATGAGAGAGTGAGGGCTTAAGGCCCTTATATAGGCCTAAAACTGATGGAAATGGCCCCAGGGCTAAGGTATACTGTAACGCCCTGAAAATCGGGGGTCAAGTAGTAACTCAACTCTCGAGTTCCAGAACATCACTTATGCAACAAAATGAATGATGATTGAATGTTGACTGTATTAGAGTAGTGAACATGAGTGAGATTAAGCCAAAACAACATATCATACTCCAGAGACAGTTAAAGTTGCACGTACGTAATAGATAGACAAAATATATAAACTATGATGAGTCTCCGAGTGTGATAACATTTCCAAAAGTTAAATAATTACAAGGACAATTCTAAAATATACCTAATGTGTAAGTTTACTGTCTTCTATCCCAGTACCATAACCCCGTCAATACAGTATCAGGTCTTCAGAGACCCGTCAGAGAGTTACATGATAGGAGAACTCCTCCTCATCACCCTCTGCTTCACAAGCATCGCCATCACCTGAAACTCAACAAATCTGTTTGGTGTGTACAACACCGTCCCGTAACGTGGGAGTGAGTAGCTAACTCAGTGGAACAAGAAGGCATAAGTTAACATGTTATCAATGCAGTCAAGTAGTAATGATAAAGCAGTAAATCAAACACTCCTAGTTACTCTGATTAATGCAAGTATGAATGCAGGTATGATGGATGCCCTCTCCGACATACTCCCTCAAGCGACACCATCTCACGTTCGCGCATGCTTACATCCCACAGTGCTCCACATCTTCCAGGCACATGCGATGCATGATGAGTATGATTACCGAGTTTTTAATTAGTTCGTTTCAAACAGCAGGATTGGGAAACTAAGGTACCTCCCTTGTATCATATCCAAACATGATCCAATCTAGGGTCGATCTAGTTAATATCGACGATAGTGTGTTTTCTAGGGCAGAAGAACATTACGCACAAAGGTTGCACCACTCCCCCATCACCCCTTAAACGATTCATCACGATACAACCTCAGTAAAATGAGGCCTAGTTCATATTCTATATGTCGCGGCGAACCCTAAGGCACGCCGCAACTTCGAGTATGCTCGCGGTCACTACAAAGGGTCGCTGTGCACACACACAAAGACCGCACCACTCCCCATCACCTTATCAATGTCATAGCGAATATAGTGTCCCATACCACCATAATCACGAGTAGAGTTGCTCCTTGGTCACAACGGGAGGCACGTAGCTCTGGGCCAGTAAAGCCGACAAAATGACCACGGTGTCCCATACCACCATGCCCGCTCATGAGTCTTAGCGGATCGAGGTACCATGGTTAACGGATTTTCACCGGTAAGTTTGGTACCTAGGTTCAAGCATTACGACCAAACATGGTGAACATACATAAGGCATACGGTTTACTTGATGTGTTCTGGCTAGCTCGAGCGCACAACAAGTTGGGCGATATGAGGCGTTGAGAAGCACCTCGTGTGGCCAACTACTATCGCCAAAAGTACGACACGGGTTCACTCAACACATCGTGCGTGGCGAACAGAAACCCCAACCACATCTTCAAGTCTCGGGATATCTGGGATCTGGACTACGAACATAGTCCCAAGCTCAGTCAAATCCTAACCATAGCATGTGAAATACGACATGATAACATAGTACTTCAAAAACACTAGCAAGCATAATATAAAGCATAACATGAAGCATGTTAATAACAAGTCACAAAGCATGTTCAAAGCATGTTAAAAAGCATTATGTAAATAAGTATACAAATACTTACATTTCAGAGGTAGTGGTTAGAGTGAACAACCACATGGAGAGTGTCATATGCGACTCTAAGGTAACCGAGAATCCCATCTCAGCACCTACCTAAGATTCTAACACTTAAGCACTTACACTCACAAGTGAATTCACCAACACTTGGAATGCAGTATTTCGACATACATGACGTATGCTAGGGAAGTGTGTACTAGGGTTGTCCCTTTACCAAACTAGTATTTTATACATATACATCATATTCATACAAACAATTAAACATGGCAAACACATCAGCAAATTTTATACGTATAGGGTACTTTCACGTATACCCAACTTCGACATACATAGTGTTTACAAAGGAACATAGATTTTGCGATTCCTTTCGCAAGCTAGTATTTTAATCATGTATTGTATAATCATACATTAAATATATATGTCAAACATTATGCCAAAAGAAATACGTATACGGTATTTCTACAATACGTAATTTCGACATACGGCACATTTACAAGTAAACATATAATTGGCGATTCCTTTCGCCAAACTAGTATTTTATTCATATGTTATATAATTAAACATTAAATAAACATGTCAAGCATTTGTCCAAAAAAAAATACGTATACGGTATTTCTACGTATACCTAGAATATGTGAAATTCCATATTTCACACCGTTAATCAAAACAGGAAACGGAAGGCACTTTGTACATGTGCAATTGCAAGCAGATCATGAATCTACCATTATCTAACATTGAAAGCACTGAAAACCGTAACTTATAAGCTTAAAGTCCTCACCTTTACCTTTTGAAACTCAACGAATCAGCAAGGACGGAAGAACCTCATATAACGGGAGTTTTCAGCCTAAAGAGCGGAATCGGTTAGTTGTTACATAGCCTCACGACGATTCTACCTTGAATCGGACCTAGGGTTAGGTTTTATTACCTTAAAACGGTCGGTGACGCCGGAAAACGTCAAGGAAGTGGTGGTGCGGCCGTTGGATGGCGAGGGAATCCACGACAGTGGGAGATTCTCCCACTTCTTCCTCACTTTCTCTCTCTTTTCTCTCTTCCAAAACCCAAATTCGTATGGCTGGAAGAGAGGGTGCTCTAAGCTCCTTATATAGTCTTAAATCTTCCCAAAATAGGCTTAGGTTCAAGGGTTACTGCTAATATAGGATATTCGTCACTTTTCCAGCTAAAAAGGGAAGTTCTGGTGGCCCTCTTTGAACCAAACGTCAGACTTAAACTTATCATCCATGGATCTACGTGGGATTACATTTTTGACTCATTCGGATGCGCAGATCGCACGTGGCGGACCACTTTCAGTTCGACGGTCGGTGGGCCGCGATCAGAAATTCCAAGTACATGTAAATGTTCCGAAATTTTTCTTAATCCGAGGGTGTAATTTGGTCGATCTGACGGACGGTCGGGTTGC
The DNA here is from genome assembly GCA_030180095.1 of Magnolia changhungtana. Classification (NCBI taxonomy): domain Eukaryota; kingdom Viridiplantae; phylum Streptophyta; class Magnoliopsida; order Magnoliales; family Magnoliaceae; genus Magnolia; species Magnolia changhungtana. Next base: position 2,172,909 of record JASAUF010000294.1, read on the forward strand.
TTATCTTGACGCGTCAACGAACGATGCCAGATCACTATTCCTGATATTTTTATTAGGATGGGAATAGTGTTTTTCACACTCCCCCGCTCCAGATCGAAATAAATGACCGTGGGACATCGGTCGGAGCTGATTTTTGAGATGATTGTCAAGCCCAACGAGGCGGTCCTAGTTCCTTAACTTTGTGTTAATCGGACTTCCGATGAGCGGTCTAGACCTAATACGAAGTTTCGATGTGCTCCAGAGCAAATGCGGTAGGGTAATGAGATTGATCCTAGATTTTGGGGTAACCTAGCGTCAATGATTCTACAAGTTTTGGGTCTTGCGGAACGTATTTAAAGCGATTCGAAGCGGATTTCGTAGCTAACTGACCGGTTTCACACCCAGTTACTTTGTCTCATTTCTAAAGGATTTAGTAGTGAATTCGGTCGAGGTGGTACTCAAGTGCCTTTGGAGTTTGTATATAAAGTGATCCAAGTTATACTACTTAGCTAGTTTAAGATAGTGTCTAGGGTGAAAGTGCTTTGAAAAATTGAAAGAGCAAGGTAGTGAAGGGTTGGATTTGTGAAGGAAATGGGTTAAGGAGCGATTTCAAACTATGGGAATCAGTTCTGACAAGTTAATAAGGTGTTAGGATCGACCCATCGCCTAAGGACGTCCAATCCCAGGTTGGCAAAAATCCGGGGCGTTACATATACTTAGGTTATAGCCAAAGGAGGCTTGTTCTGATCCAACGGAGCACTTCTGGAGGCCTCCTTTCTATGTGCGGTCGGACTAAAGCTCCCTGACCATGGATCTAGGGTGAGTTAAGTTTTTGGTTCGATCGGATTTATAAATTGACCGCGGCGGACCAGTTTCAGTTCGACGGTCACCAAAACTCGATCAGGGCCACAAGTACACTGCCATGTATGGGAAATTTCTCCTGATCCGAGGGTATATTTGGGTCAGATTCTGACAGTCTGAAGCCTTATATTTGGCCCGCAAGCGATAATTCTCAGATTACTTAAATTTGGATTTCATTTCTAAATATATTCACGTTCCTCACACACTTCGCTCTAGGCTCAAGTTGTCCGTTTTCAGACACTATCTGGATTTGATTTTCGAGATGGTTGTCAAGCCTAGCAAGGTAGTCCTAAGCGCTTAGTCTCGTGGTCATCGGACTTTTGACGGCCGGTCCAGATCCGATACGGAGTTTCAATGTGCTCCCGAGAGCAACTGAGTAATGAGATTGATCCTATATTTTAGGGTAACCTAGCATCAATGATTCTACAAGTTTTTGGTCTTGCAGATCATATTTAAAGTGATTAGTACTAATTTCACAAGTAAACTAGTTTAGCACTTAGTTAATTTCATCTAATTTCTAAAGGATTCAGTCCTGAGTGATTTCTACCTGAGGTGGTACTCGAGTCTTTATACAAATTTTTTCGAGGCGTTATAAAAGGGGATTTGAGGCTTTAGGATTGAGTTCTGAGAAGTCATTTAAAGTGTTATGATCAACTCATTGCCCAAGGACTTCTAACTCTAGGTTGGAAAAAATCCGGGGTGTTACAACCTACCCCCCTTAAAAATAATTTCGTCTCCAAAATTGGCTAAGGGTAATGAGTAAAGATTTCATTATTTCTTTTGCCTAAGTTTTATTGACTTCAAGTTTATATGCATGAAAGGGTGTATACTATCAATGCTAATCTGGCTCATTTTAGTTTACCCTCCTTAAAATTGTTTCGCCTGCAATTGGCTAAGGCTTCTATTAAGTTCGTATTCAACGAGCACGGTTGTAGATGCACTGACCTTGGCTATTATAGTTTAGTTCGTACCCATTGTTAGGCCTATTCTTTAGTATGAATTGGTTTAGCACTTGGACCCTAATTACTTTTGTTCCAGTAACTTCAACGTTGACTTTCTAAGGAAGATTCAGACCCTATTTAGTGACCTATCCCTATGCACCGCCTGGATCAATTTCTTTCGATCCTGGGCCAGTGGGGCGGGGTTCCACCGTGCTTCCACTGTGCCACTCTGATCCAATGGATGCATCGCCTGATTTAACTAGATTGGGCTTATAATGTTTTACCCCCCTTAAAAGTAATTTCTACTCTCAAGGCTCAAGATCTATGTCCTGATCCCTATGTCGGAACAAGGTGTAATTTAGGACCCATTCTTGACATGAAATGGGAAACGATCTCTCAATACATTGGTCTTCCTTTCATTAATGAGGTGGACTATGGCATTGGTACCTATGGTTATAAAATGGAGCTAAAAATGATGGGTGTTGTGGTTGATTTCAGGGACGGGTACAAGTTGGTCTAATTCTACCTAAGAAGGACTTTTACCACGGTCCCGACTTATCTTTATTAATCATGTCTAGTTTCATACTATACGATAACCGTGACGTTATTAGTAACTAAAGAATTTGGACAAAATAGGTTAACGAGCAGACTAATTTCCTAAGTTCATAGGTAGGCCAGAATGGTCTGTGATTCGGGACCTAATTCCTAACTGTCTGTTGCCCATTTAAGAAATTTCTTGGGCCTAAAAGGAAAAAATCTTTATTGGCTATATATTCTTAACACCTCTCAAAGACGAAGTATGAAACTTGTGGTTGTAAGTGGTTGGGCCAACACGAAAGGAAAGTTGTGTAGTGGGTCTAATCGGATACATGGACCTTTTGCCTAGCTATGACAAAAAGTTTGTCGTATCAGTTCTTAATCCTAGTTGATCCTGATCTTCTACTTGATTAGAGCATTGAGTTCATTGGTAACTACCAGTATTGAGAATTCGATTCAAACCGCGAATACTTCGCTTATATTTAGTTCTCTACTCCGTGCTCCCGTTTGCAATAAGTCTTTGGCAAGGCAATTCTAAGGGGTGTATTGATTTGTCTTAACATTAAATCTAAGGGATATATAAGTTTTCTCTGAACGTGACTAGTTTCTAAGTCAAAACAGCTTCCTAAGGGTTATGGAAGAAGCCTATAAGTATCCAGGGAATCCAACGAAAGAATGAGGTCTCCCTCCAACCTAATCAATCCGACTAACTAAGTCTATCATTCAATTATTTTAGCATAATTAGTCTTTTACATTCCTTAGTGTAGCCAGTAGCCTAGTCTTAATTGTTGGAGTAACGATAATTCACTAGTTGTAATCCAAAGTCTATGCTTATACACTAGATGATTTCATACCATTTTTAATACAGGAAATTTTTTATCGCTTAAGGTCAAAGTTGTCTGATTGGAATTGAGTTGCCCGAACTTGAATTTAACTGCTCAACTTGAATTTATCTGCGCTCGAGTAGTGCACATATGCCCATACCAGCTAAGGAGGTCCTAGAGTTCACGTTATTAATTTATTGGATTTCCTTCATTGTCAAGTCTTTCGAAATCCAGGGGCACCACTCTAGGTCCAAAACTCTATGGGCCTATTTGGCCAGTGGTATCAAGTTATATTAAATGGGATTGCGTTGCTAATCCCACCTCAGGATTGGGAGTGGCATATTTGGTAGGAGGGTGGGTTGGGATTAAAATTAATTTTTATAGGCTTTGAAAAATGAGCCTTGTGTTGGAAAGTGTGAGATGGGATTTCCAAATCCCATGATGATGAATTTCTAAGTGTAATTTGAAAGGAAATCCCAGAATTTACTTTTAATTGCATACAGTCCAAACATAGTATTGGAAAACATGGGATACACCCAATCCAGGGACAACACCTTACACATGCATTTGTTGTTACTTTTACAATTCCATCCACCTTAAACTCACCTAATTCAGTTGGCCGAACGAGCCCTAAATGTCCCAACATTTGGAGGTTGTGAAGGTTATGAGACACAAAAATGTGGGTTTTGTGTTCAAATGAGAGGAAATGAAGAAGGTGAACAGCTATGAGAGAGAGGTTTGAAAGGGTGGCTTGAGTGGTGCACAAAAATGGGAGAAGGAGCACTTGGAGGGGAGTTTTGAGTGAGGATTTGGGTGTTTTCTTAAGAAAAGGAAAGCTTGGAGGGGTAGTTTGTGAAGGAGGGGTGTGTTAGAAGGGGTTTTCATCGACCCCACATGCATCAGTGGGCCACACAACACCCAAGACACGTCGGGTCGAGCCGGCCCGCCCGGCTAAGCCCTTCTGGTGGCAAGGCCACGCCAAACCAACGAGGTCCTCACCGACCTCTTGACTTTCTGGCGAGGGGTCGCCGGTCCGGAGAGGTCCTCCCTCCCCCCCCCCCCCTCCCCATTGGTCCAAAAACGTGTGAGGCCCACCTTGGGTCCCCCTGGCATGCTCGGTTTGGCCCTCGACTCCAATTCGAGTTGTTTCAGGTCCAATTTGTAAATCGGAATGAGTTTATTTGATGTGCAATATATTATTTTGGGGTAAGAGATGCTAATCTATCCAACTAACATATTTATTTTGTTAGATTCCAAAAGGTTAAGGGTCAAAAAACCTATTTTATCTATTTATTTACCATTTATGGTAAGTTTTAGTTTCGGTATTGTTCTTCATCATTTGTACCCTAGGATTGGTGTGTATTATGAATGTGCTTAGAAACATTTGAAGGATAGGATGGTAAAAGTTGAGATTTCGAAGGAAAAGGGTTAAAAAAGGGACTTTATGCTTTGGGATTGAGTTCTGGAAAGTTAATAAGGTGGTATGATCAATCCATTGCCTAAGGACATCTATTTCCAAGTTTAGACTTTGTCAACTAACGATTCAAACTCATCAACTGACGGCCTAGAGGCGACTTAGGTCAATTCACGTGATCAAAGATACGTTATGGACTAAATTACAGTATTCAGTCTCGCCTGTTGGCAAAACTTGGGATTCTAATGTGGTTTCTAAATTTCATCACCCCCTTCCTAAATCAGAGTGCGTTATAGTGTGTTGTGTTACCATAACCCAGGTCCAGTTTAATCTAAATCATGCTATGATACCATCTTGTAACGCCCTGAAAATCAGGGTCGAGTAAAGCTCAACTCCCGAGTTCCAACGCATCACTTATGCAACATAGATAATGATGATTATGATGAGTGCCTTGAAACATGAATGAGATTAGACCAAAACAGCATATCATACTCCAGAGACAGTTAAATTACGCAAGCGGAAGACTGTGATAGATATATAAAATTTTTAAATTGTTGTAAGTCTCCAGAGTATGATCATATTACCAGGTTAAATATAGACATGTATACACTAAAAATGAACAAAATGAATATACATGAGTGTTCCAAAAGTGTAAACTAAAGTGTAATGACATCTAATCAACAACCCTATAATCCCGTCGATCAGAAGATGGTCTACATAGACCCGCCTGAAAACTACATGTAGGAGAATGCCTCCTCATCGTCTTTGAAGTCCAGCTCCGCCTTAGGAGTCACGTCATGACCTGCAATCAAGATAGAGTCTGGTTGGTGTTTAAAACACCGTCCCATAACTTGGAAGTGAGTGATCAACTCAGTGGAACTATACAGCAAAAGTTAACATGTTATCAATTCAGTCAAGCAGTAATGATAAAGCAGTAAAATCAAACATCCCTGAATACTCTTATTAATGCAAGAAAGATATGAATAATGATGCATGCTCTCGCCTACACTCCTTCGTGCGACACCATCTTACGGTCGCGACATGCTTTCTTCCCTCTGTGCTCTTCAACCCGGGGCACATGCAGTACGATGTTATGAGCGTGATTACCAAGTTTTTATTAATCCTTTTCATACAGTAGGATTGGGAAACTAAGGTACCTCCCTTATATCAATTCTCAAATAATGATACATCTAGGGTCGTCAATCCTAGTTAATCACATACAATAGGCAAGTTCAGGTCACTACCACCAACACCCTACCAATTGGCAGTCTATTTTCGAAGGCTCGTCGCCAACCCGAATGGGGACCATAGCCAAGCTGCACCGGGGTAGGCCTATTCATACTCTAGTACTACGGAAAGGCTCGTCGCCTCTACGCAGGCCCAGAGTATGCTCGAGGTCACTATAAAGAGCTCGTCACCTTATCAGTGTAGGCCGACAGCTCGAATACAGTGTCCCATACCACCGTATTTGGCTCACGAGCTTTGGTTGCTCACTTGTCACTATAAGTAGGCCGTCGCCCCAGTGTAGGCCGACAGCTCGACCACAGTATCCCATACCACCATGCCTGGCTCATGAGTCTTAGCGGATAGAGGTACCATGGTTTAACGGGGTTTTCATTGGTGAGTTTGGTACCTTAGGTTCAAGCAGTAGCGTCCAAACATGGTGAACATACATCGGGTCAATCGGGTTACTTGACGAGATCGACTAGCCCGAGCGCACGACAAGTTAAATGACATGAAGTGCGTAAGCACTCCGTATGGCCTAACCACTGTCGCTAACTGAAGTACGGCTCGGGTTCACCGAACACATCCAATGCGGCGAAAACAACCTCAGCCACCAAAGCAGGGCCTATTACCGATTGCCTGGACTATATCATAGTCCCAAACTCATCCAATTTCAACAAGTAATCATATGAGACAACAAAAGCAGTAATGAACAAATAATTCAATTCTTACAATTACATGAGCATGTTGTGAAGTGCAAACCAAACATGATTTCACACACATTCATTTTGTAAACAAAACAGACATCATAACGTAACGTACAGGGAGGAAATCATACACATAATTAAGGTAGCCGAGACTCACATCTCAACTCTCATACAAGGTACTCCTTAGTAACGACTAGCTCAGTCAAACATTTCTACAAAGACTTAGACTACAAGCATCATCATACATGATGTAGGTTGATCACACATGTATTAGGCCAATTCCTTTCGCTAGGGGGTTGCCCCATATACCACATGCATATGCCCAAGGCGGAGAATCATGACATGCATGAATCCAGGTTCCATACTCATTTAATCATTTCCACAAACATGTGGGCTACACACTTTAACATATATAGCGTATATTGGCCGTGGCGTGATTTAGGACAAGTCCTTTCGCTAGGGAGTTTTCGCATACATAACAACCATATAGTCACGGAAAATAATCATGTTAGACACAAATCCAAATTCCATACGTATTCAAACATTTCAATACGTACATAGAATATACTATATTCAACATAGCTCATATGTAATCGTAAAGCGAAACAAACGACACATTTTGCATGTAAAATAGCACCCACATCAAGAATAAATCATTAATCGATATTGAAAGCCTTTAAAACCATAACCTATATGTCTATAGTCCGCACCTTACGTCGGTAAACACATAACGAATTCGTTGTAAACACGTAGTCTTTGTCACCGGCAGGATGACAACCTATAACATGAACTAGGTTAGCTATTTCATCATTTCAACTATTTGAAACCCTAGAACATATTAGGGGTTGAATTTCTTACCTAAGAATGGGATCGGTAGCGCCGGTAGAGCAGTACGGAAGTGGTGGTAAGGCATGTGGGGTGATGGGATTGAATCCTAGGGATGAACTCCCTCTCTCTCTCTCTCTCTTTCTCTCTCTTTCCTCTCTTCTCTCTCCTAAGGTTTCCCAAAATCGTATGGGATGAGAGAGTGAGGGCTTAAGGCCCTTATATAGGCCTAAAACTGATGGAAATGGCCCCAGGGCCAAGGTATACTTAGGTTATAGCCAAAGGAGTCTTGTTCTGATCCACTGGAGCACTTCTGGAGGCCCCCTTTCTATGTACGGTCGGACTTAAACTCCTTGACCATGGATCTAGGGCGAGTTAAGTTTTCAGTCTGATCAGATTTACAGATCGACCGCGGCGGACCAGTTTCAGTTCGACGGTCACCAAAACTCGACCAAGGCCATAAGTACACTGCCATGTATGGAAAATTTCTCTTGATCCGAGGGTGTATTTAGGTCAAATTCTGATGGTTTGAATCCTTATATTCGGCCCGCAAGTAACAAGTGTCTGATTACTTAAATTCAGATTTCATTTCTAAATATATTCACATTTCTCGCACACTTTGCTCTGGGCTCAAGTTGTCCGTTTCTGGACAATATCTGGATTTGATTTTCAAGATGGTTGTCAAGCCCAGCAAGGCGGTCCTAAGCGCTTAGTCTCGTGGTCATCGGACTTTTGACGTGTGGTCCAAATCCGATACGGAGTTTCAATGTGCTCCGAGAGCAACTGGGTAATGAGATTGATCCTAGATAATAGGGTAACCTAGCGTCAATGATTTTACAAGTTTTGGGTCTTACAGATCGTATTTAAAGTAATTAGTGCTAATTTCACAGGTAAACTAGTTTAACACTTAGTTAATTTCGTCTAATTTCTAAAGGATTCAGTCCTGAGTGATTTCTACCTAAGGTGGTACTCGGGTCTTTGTACAGATTTTTTCGAGGTGTTACAAAAGGGGATTTGAGGCTTTAGGATTGAGTTCTAAGAAGCCATTTAAAGTGTTATGATCGACTCATTGCCTAAGGACGTCTAACTTCAGGTTGGCAAAAATCTGTGGTGTTACAATCTACATAAGAGTTCCCAGATGGAAATTTGTACATGAATGGATTTGAGCTGGGCTGCTATATCATAGGCAGCATCGGTTTTATGGGTGGTTCCCAATAAAGTTCCCCGGGTTTCCTTTAGGTTTTGGTTGTCTCTCCTGAAGTACTTTCCATTGTTGCCCACTTCAGCGCATTCTGGGTAATGCCACGGAACCACTTTTGGGTTGTAGGAGGGAACCGCTCATCTTTCTAGGTATATCACTACTTCTTGAGATAAAGAGATCATGGTTGGAACCATTTGTGATGGGTTTGATGATTTCTCTTGAGGCACTCCCGACTCTTGATCGGGTTTGGCCATGGAGTTTTCTTCCCTTTTTTGAGATGTGAGAAGGGTCCTCTGGGCATGTGCCAATTGGTGAGGCATTAGAAACTTTGGTTCTTGAACTAGGGGTGCCCCTTGCAAAGTTAATGGGGCTAGATTAGGGAGGCCTATTGTTGAGGGTAGAGGACCCATGAGAATTATCACTATGATATATAGCTGGTTCAGCTTCCTGACACTGATGTTTCCATTGATTATAGTCATACGGATCATAGGTGGGACAATCTGATGGTTGGTAATACTTATTATCACTCATAATATAATCACGCATTTTTTTTCCTTTTCTCAGATGGGTGATAATAATTCTCACTCCCATAGTTATGATAACCCCAACACTCACGTACTGTCCGTGGGGTAGAATTGTTCTCTCATATATAATCGCGTAAGGACTTCTTAACCGATGGAGTGTTATGCTCAGGTCGGTTCTTGATGATTGTTTCAGGAAAATTTTGAGACATAGGTGGATGTCTATCATCATTATCATACATCCCTTCGCACTGTTTCGCATGCTCAAAAGCTATCTCAGCATATTGACGTTCCCACTCGTGCATATACATGGTGAAACCCTCAATCTGAATCTAATCCTAATAAAAATAGAAGAAAAGATCCTACAGCGGTATGGAAAGTAAGAGGAGGAGAAGTTAGAAGGAAGGTACCAATTGAGAAGTTCCTATGTTAAGATCCTGCAAAAGAAAACAAAAGAGATTAGCTTCTAAAATAAAAAGTCTAAAGTTAGAAAGTTCTAACTTAGAAATCCTAATCCTAAAATAGAAAGTAAAGTCAGTTTCTAAAAAGGAAACCTAGAATAAGAAAGTTTCTAAAACTAAAATCTAATTCTAAAAATAGAAAAAGTAGAAAACTTAGGAAGGGATTACCAAATTAGAAGATTATGTCAGAATCCTACAAAACAGGAAAAGCGGGTTAGTTTCTAAAAATCAGGAAAACTAAACCTGAAATCTAAGGTTATAAAATCCTAATCTTAAACTAATCCTAAAACTAATTAATTTCAGAAAACGTAACCGTCAGTCCCCGGCAACGGCGCCAAAAACTTGTTCACTCCCCAAGTATAGGGTTGTGATGTAGTAATAACTCGGTAAGATCGAGGTCGAATCCACAGGGACTGAAACCTATACGTGATCTGAAACTAACTAGAAATAGAACTAGAATAAGATGAAATTTAAATCGAGTAAATATGAGTGAATAATGGTGAAGTACGAAACTAAAACTGGTGAAATTTAAAGGTAGGAAACTAGGGAGCCAAGGATTCACTTGTAGAGATCAGGGAGATTTACGCTTGATTCACGAACTCAACTGGACTTCGAGTCCCATCTTCATCTAGTTAGAAGATATATCACTAAAGCTCGATCTGAACTTCCATTGATCTAGTTTTCAAAGAGATGAGAGATATGAGAATTAGAGTCGATTCCATCACAAATCCATGCCCATGAGACAAAGTAAACAACAGAACTCAAATCAATCCACAATCAATCAGAAGATGTATGAAAGTTAGGAAGGATTCCATCATCCAACCATGTCCAAGGGACAATGGTGAACAACAGGGTTTCCTGATTTCACAATCAAAATATGAGGAAGAGAATACTCCAAGCCGTCACAGATCTATTGTAATTTTAGTCACAACAAATCATTAAAAACTAAAAGCATTCTTATAAATCAAACTAGAATCAAATCAGTCCATAACATGAATCAAAGCCGTGGAATTGGTCCCATCACACTACAAGCTTCACCTCTTGGCCCTAGCCAAGAGGCTCAGCCCAACATGAATGGGCTGGATCCCTTGAACAAGAACAAAATAAAAAGAAAAAGAAAAGAAAAGAAAAACACTCTCAAAACTCTCTCTCTTCTACGTTCCAAAAGATGGCTGATTGAATAATCTCCCCAAATCTCTCTCTTTCTTTTTTTTTATATGGTTGTTGGGGGTCGGTGCTAGCGGTGAGAAGGTGCGAAAGAACATGTCAGTTGCCAATTTGGAATGTAACTGTGCAGGCTTTTCATGCATCCAGCAAAACGCAATTGGAAACACCTTGTGGGGCTCTGTTTTTATGCGAAAATATATCCCAACTCCTGACATTATTAGGTCCATCTCGTGGACGATCCTGATCACCAGGACCTGACCCATAGCACACAAAATCAGTGGTCCAATCAAGCCATTACACACAGTTCTGCAATCTACGCTTTAACATGTTTTAACGTAACGGAACCGCGTCTCCAAATTCCACTTTTTCTGCCGGTCTTCTTAGGCAACTTCGGTCCCTCCATTACTTTGTTTTGAGTGGACCAGATCAGCAAGATTTCCCACGATTAAATTCCGGAAGGTGATCCAGATCAGAAGAAAATGCCGATGAAGTTCTTTGTGCAGGGCTCGATTGAGTGGAATGGATCACTGTTTTATAATGTCCCCTGATTGTTAAATAAGGAGATTTTGGGACTTGAGTGTGGGCTGTGTCCCGTGAATGGTTCAGATCAAGCTGAATACCCATGATGGTGGACCACCGTCCTCTGAAATCAGACGTTGTTTGTTGCATCAAAACGCAGGGGCTCCTGCTTCATGGGATACCTGGGTCACCTTCAGACCTTGTCTTTTTGAGGGAATGGCGATGGTTGGTCGAAATTTCATCCTGAAGACGATGTACGGTGTGGATCTGCTGCTTGACCAATCATGGTGGGCCCACGACACTTCTGTTTCCAACTCTTCCGCAGCAGAGGCAAAAATGGAAAGTTCCGTTTTTAGGAAGAATTGCGAGTCACAGTCGATTTGACCCGACTTTAGTTGCAATGCACCTCCGGTGCACTTGTTCCTCCGCACACACTATTCAAGGTGGGGTCCGCTACGAGGTTTTATGAGAAATCTAATCCATCCGTCCATTTTTCTACCTCAATTAAGGGGTTGAATCTAAAACTGAGGCATATCCAGATGTCAGGCGGGTCCCAATTTGCTGATTTATGGGCTAATCCATCCGCTGGACCACTTCTAGAAGATCCAATGGTTAAAAATTGACTTGTACGGTTGATTTATGGTCCTCGTGCTACGTATGAAGTCTCGAGCTGAACTGATGGTGGAAGCCCTGTGATCTTGCATTTTGAACCCTTTTTAGGCCACTTAAGATTCAGTTTCTCGATTTTCTCAGAACTTTGGCATGTAAATTCACCGATCTTCGTCCCCTGGAGTCTCGCCAATGCCTTGGTGATGCTTGAGCATTAAATTCATGCTTTTAACATCCTTTCCAGTCCACGCTCCTAAATTCACCTTGCATAACAAACACAATTAAAATAAGCCGTTAAGCAGTGTCATGTTTGTAAATCCATGTAATAATTAGGGTCTAATATGCAATATTCAACCCTCAACACCTATTGGGAGAACAATGGGTTCATAATTCGACCTTCAATTTGCCAAATTTAGGGCTGGACGTGCCCCTTGGGGAGTGTGATGTTGAGGATATGACCTGGTGGATGCTGAGGGTGCCCCTTGCAGGACGAGAGGCTGAGTTGTTGATGCTTCTTCCAGGGATATGAGAGGCGGTGTTGTTGGTGTTGTTTCCAAGAATACCTGTGGTTCAGGTGATGGTGCTTGTTGGTATCCCCATGTCTGATTTGCTGTATCGGGCATGATCGCTTGTATGGAGTGATGTGGAGAGGAGTGTATGGGTTACCCTCCTTTAATGTGGTTGATGGTAGAGGTACTGGATGTACTGGGTCCTGCTTGATGCGGTGGCAGAGGATCTTAGAGAATGTTGGCCTGAGCTGTATTGTTGGCCTGTGGGGCGATCATATTCTTCTGGCTTTCAATTAAATCTTGGACCGCATGTTTCAAAGTGAAGTAGCGCTTCGTTAGGTGGCTAAGAGCTTGGTGGTAAGCGCAGTACTGATTTTCATTATAACCTGGTGGTAAGGGGTTGGGCGGAAGTCACGGCTGGAGTGGCATCAAGAACTGCTTTTACATTAGCATCGTCAGCACCTGACTGTTGTTTGTGTCAGAGGGGTGAACTTTCTTCCCAACATTGCTTACTTATATGGTCCTTGCACATTCCCCCTGGGCTGTTGCGATTGTTGTTGAGACGGTTGTCCTTGATATCCCTGTTGGGTTTGTTGTGGTTGGTACTGCCTATTTGTCTGTGTCTGATATTGCCTGTCTTGTCGGGGCTGCTGTTGTGGAGCATACTGATTCCCTTGAGCATTGGTGACGATGTTATTAACCTCTGTGGTGTGCTGCACAGGAGCAGTGCCATTTCCATTCCCGTATCACACGGGTTTCCCCTCGACTTTGTTTCTTCTGATTGTGGGGGGTCTGATGTGGCCATGGAGAAATGGTTCCGACTCTGATCCCTGCTTCCACTTGTTCTCCAGCTCGGATGAGTTAGGAGAAATTTACCTACGGATATGAGATTAGATATCCTTTTGAGTTAGAAGTCTCTCCTTTCACAAAATTGGAAGGAGTATTCTTCTGTTTAGGAGATATGTTTTTATCAAAGCCCAACCCGGATCGATCACCACATTTTCTTGATCCGGATAATAATTTTTCTAATTTTGGATCACCTTGGGCATATCTCCATGTATCCTTCAAACTCAGAAGAGAAGATACTTCATTTTTAAGTTTCTCATTTTTAGATTTCAAATTTTCAATTAGGGAAGTTTTGAATTCTAGATCACACTTTGATTTTTCAAAACAATCTGAAATTTGAGATTTTTCTAAAACAAGGGTTTCAAAACATTCTTTAATTTTAAAAAACTTTTCTTTTTGAAGTTTAAGTTTGACAGCAATTTTACAACTTTCCTTATATAAGGCATTGTAAGCATCTTAAAGATCTTCATCATTTTCATGATCACTATCCAAATTTTCTTCACTTGTTGAATCATCGTGATCAGAAAAGGTAAACTTGGCTAGTGTCATTAGGGCCTTTAGTTCACTACCCGACTCGGTTTCTGAATTTTCTGATTCAGAAGAAGCTTAATCGACGATTCATCCCAAGTAGCCAACATACCCTTCCTTTTGGATCTGTCCTTTTAGGACATTTGTTTGCTAAATGCCCATATTCTTGTGATTGTAGCATTGACTATCTTTCAATGATTTCCAAGTTTTAGACTTAGGTTTAGTACGTTTCTTTTCATTTGCCTTTTGAAAGTCGACTCTTTTCTTACTTTTGAAAATCTTATAAAACTTTTTCGCCAAAGGGCCATATCATCTTGAGACTTTTCTGAATCAATTTTCTTGAGTAATACTTTTAGATGACTTCAAAGCAATAGATTTACTTTTAGGAGCTTTAAAACTTAATTCATAGGTTTGTAAAGAACCAACTAATTCTTCTACCTTCATATTGTCCGTATCACGAAGTTCCTGGATTGCGGTTACCTTAGAATTGAACCGTTCAGGAAGAGAGCGTAGTATTTTTGCACACACTTTACTTTTTGGGATCTTATCGCCAAGACCCCACATTGAGTTAACAATGTCATTCAATCTAGTAAAAAAGTCCATAAACATTTCATTTTCCTCCATATGAATTTCTTCAAATTTAGTTGTGAGGAGTTGGACTTTAGATTTCTTGACAATTGATGTACCTTCGTGTGTCATTTCTAAAATATCCCAAGCTTGCTTGCATGACATCACAGGATATGATTCTTTTGAACTCATCCTAGGTGATAGTGCATAAGTGATTGCATTTAGTGCTTTAGCATTAGCACTACTCTCATTTTTCGAAGTGTGGTCCATTGATAATACGGTGTAATTTTCATAGATTTTGAACCATCAACACCAGTTACTTCCATGGTAGGAGGTTTCCATTCAATCATTGTGGCTTGCCACACACTTTCATCCATTGATCTGAGGAAGATCCTCATTCTGGCTTTCCAATAGGCATAGTTGGATCCATCAAAAGGTGGAGGCCTAGTAACTGAAAGGCTATCAAAATTAGACATCTTTTTATATAGCTTAGAACGTTAGCTCAGGAAATAAATCCAAATAAAAAGCAACAAAAATGAGCTATTAGGCTCTGATACCACTTGAAAAGGCCAAACTATATGTCCTAGAGGGGGGGGTGAATAGGACTATGCCAAATTTAAAATAAAATCAGCGGAAATAAAGTAAACCAATAGCCTTACAATATGAATCAATTCACAATGCTAAATTTTAAATCACCTTGATAAATAAGTATTGAGAGATTGATACAAATTCAGTTCTAAGGACAACCTTACACCATAATAAACAAGGGCTTATGGTAGGACAACCTTATTTCTAGAACTTCTTTTGGATCAAGGACTCAATTTTAATATAAGTAAATGAAATAGCAAGGAATTGAAATTAAATGCAGAAGTATAGATCTAAATTATTACAACAATCCTCACAGTTGCTTGAAATGTAAAAAGTTACAACATTCACATCCACTTGTACATTCCACACAATCAAAAGATATGAAAATTAGGCAAGCATTCAATCCACAAGACAAAGAGTTATAGTGGTTCGCTCTGTGTACACCAACTGTTTTCCAACAACCACACTGAATGCAGAATGTTACTCCACTCTAATATCCTCACACAGGGGATATTAGCGTTCACTATTAAATAGGTTTTCACAGGTTCACCAAAAACCTTTACAATTGTGTCTTTTTCACTTGGGCTTACACAATTCAAAAACCCCTCTTTTCTGAGTTTTCTGGTTTTCCTCAGACAACTAAAACAATGAGATTTTTCTGGCTTAATCTCAAATAAAACCAAAAGTAAATAAATTTTACAGAATTGTAAAATACCTGAATTTCACCTTTTCTTAGCAGCCCGGTAGAACCAATCGGAGTAGATGATTGAATGTCAAAGTTCAATTTCCAATACTCACATTCATAAGGTTCTAGATTCTAATAGATTTTAGATTTAACTTGTTGGGCGTAGCTATATTTGATTTTGATTCCAAGAAGAAGGAATAAGATAATTCCTCTTTTCAAATAAGATTGGAATATAGAAACAAAATCAAATTAAATAAGCTAGCAAAAAGGAATATTAAATAAGCACAATGTAGCTTAAAATAAACACAGACTTATCTCAGAGTAATCACTTGAAAATTCTTGAATTGAATGGAGTTGAAGTGAGAAAACTCTGAATTTCGTGTTCAATTTATAGAAGCAAAAATCGTTCCTACGACTGGTCTTAGAAACCCTGGACTGGTCGTAGCTCAAACAGATTTTTGAAATATTGAGCGCGATCTTTGAAAGTCGTTCCTACGACTGGTCGTGAGTACCCTACGACTAGTCGTGGGTCACCTACAACTAGTCGTAGATCCCTACGACTGGTCGTAGGACCAGGATAACATTGCTGGATTTTGAGTCGTAGATTCACAACTGGTCGTGGACGAGTCGAAGCCACACCTACGACCGGTCGAAGGACCTCAGGGGATCGGTCGTGGGCGTTCCAAAAATTTCGAAAAAATCTTCAACAACTTAGGAGTGTCGTGGAATTTCTTGGACTAGTCGAACCAATGCCGGGATCTGGTCGAACAAGAGCTAGGGACCGGTCTTGGAATAGACGAAACTTATATAAAATAAACATTTGATTTATGTATCCAAAATGACCTACTTAAAGGGTCAACCTAAGGTCATTCAAACCTGAATCATGTCGTATGGACATTGAACTTCAACCATTCAACGAATGTAGTTTGTTTGAACTATATCAGGCTTGAGATCTTGAACTTGTTGTAGCTTCAGACTTGAGATCTTCATCAGCATAACAACTACTTCATGCATTGCTTATTAGTCTTGAAGTCATGAGACTTGAACATCAACATTGTAGCTTCTTGAGACTTCAACATGTAGCTTCTTGAAAAGTTCAACTTGTAGCTTCTTGAAGTATTTATGCAGTGTCTTGAATTCATATAAATCATCATACACGCACAGGACATAGATAGATGTTTTGACACATCACAAATTTGATAACCAAAGAAGAATGAGACCATAACACTTACAATCTCCCCCTTTGTCAAATTTGTGACAAAACACCCAAGTAATAATAATACTTCCAATAGACATAAGAGAAGTATAAACAAGTTCACAATAGAGAAGCATGCATAGATATGTTAAGTAATAACTAGCATCATTCTCCTATAACTACCCCTGAGAAGCTTAACTCCCCCTGAGTAATAGCCTGAGTAATAGGAGCACATCATAAATAGGTCATCAAAGACCAAAACTTCTCCCCCTTTTTGACACAAAATGACAAAGGAAGAAGAGCAGCAATAGAAAAGAAAATAGGAGTTGATTCAAGAAAACATAGTGCATAATCCAAAAAGTCAGTAAGCATGTAAAGTTCAAGAGAAAAATTTTACAGACCCATTAAAAATTCAGTCAGAACCAGAAGAGGGTGCAGGATTAGATGGATCAATTTTATGTAAACCCTTAGCAATCTGCCTCATATATTTGCGTAAATATGAAAATTGTGTGTCTTGGGTAACACGAATTTGAGCCACCTGCTCTTGAAGTGAATTCAATCTTTCATCAAAATCAAGTGGGCTGAAAATCAGGATCATCACCGAGTCGATTCAAGTTCTTCAAATAAATCATCCATATTCACGTCTTGAGAAGATCACTAGCTTGACATTTCACCTTCAAAGACCACTCGCTACCAAGCATCCACTTGGCCTTCAGCCAATTCTAAATTCATCTTGTTAAGATTGGAATTATTAAAAGGGAGATTATGGATGGGTTTTTCTCTAGTAGGCATAGCCACGAGCATATGATTTGCCAGCAGTAGTCAATAAATAACCAAAGGGTATATCACTTGTGGCGAGGATGGTGACGAGACGAGAATAATGGAATGACAAATTAAAGACGGTAGACATATTTTTGCACAGAGACTACTGAATGCAAAACACGAACCATGAAAGCGATGAGTTCGGTTTTATTACCAGATCGTGGATAAAGATTTGAGATGAATATCCGATGAAGTACTCTGTGTCTGGGTAACAAATACCTTGAGGGAAGTACATGACCTTTATGAGTCCAATGAACATCCAAATGACATAAATCTCTAGTAAGCATTTTTCGTTCAGATCTCGAGATTTGTCATGTAAAATATTAATTGGAATGCTCTCATCATTGACAGGTATTTCCATAATGTCAGCAATCAAATGTCGATCTACTAAAAACATTCCTTCTTGAGTATCAACTTTAAAAGTAAAATCCTCAAGAGAAAAATCACAGATACATGCAAACATGGATTGGGCAATGGTGGTATGCAGCTCCACCCCAATGTAAGATGTTCTCCCATCCCAGATTCCAACAGAGGAAGGATACCAAATGAAGCAATGTGATTAATATTAACATGACGCTCAACAATAACATTGCGCATACGCAAATCCCGAGCATCAGAAGAATCATTTTCGGGAGAGCGAAGATGACGTTGTACAATAGAAGTTGATCTAGATGAAGATGGACCTCGAGTAGTTTTCTTTTTACCTCTAACATCCATTTTCAAAGAAGGATTTCAAGGAAACAACAAGATGCAAGATAGAAAAAAAATGAGGTTTAGATAGAACAGATTTTTCAAGATAAAACCCCAAACTTGCAATGAACGACCAAATAGATTCCACAAGAATGAGATTTGAAACACTAGAAGCAAGAATCTACAAAGAAAATGCAAAAGAACCACTAACCTTGAAGTACTATGAAGGTGGGTTCGACCGGTCATAGCTAGAGCCGTTGGAGGGTAAAAAGAAATGAAGAAGAAGAGTCAAAATCCCCAAATTAAAGTGAAATCCCGAGTTTCACGACCGGTCGTGTAAGTGCTTTCAACCAGGTCGTGTACACTCAACAATCCAGTCGTGTATACGACATAAAATTTGCAATTTTTAAATAATTTTTAAATTTAAGCAAATAAAACATCAAAATTATGTACATTATGATACACCAAATCATGCAAATTCAATATAAATTGCACATACCGATATCAAACTTTAATTTATTAAACCTGCTTTTGTCGAGCGATTTAGTGAAAATGTCCGCAAGTTGAGTCTCGGTTGAAATGTAATCCAGATATATTAATTTTTCTTCCACTAATTCACGAATGTAATGAAATCTAATGTCAATATGCTTAGTACGTGAATCTTTGAATCGGATTTTTAGAGATATTTATTGCGTAGACCGAATTATCACAAAATAAAATCATAGAATCGAGTAATTTCATAATCGCTTAACATTCGTTTCATCCAAACAAGTTGAGTACATGCATTTCCAAGAAGAATGTATTCAAATTTCACTTTGATGATAGCGATATAGAACTTTGCTTCTTGCTAAACCAAGAAACAAGACAATTTCCAATGTAGAAACAACCACCACTGGTTGATTTCCTATCATCAATGTTTCCAAATTTACCAAGATTCTGTGTGCCGGCTAATTGAACATTAGTCTCATGTGGATACCAGAGACCGAGTTTAGTAGAACTTGCGACATATCGCATAATCCGCTAAACAGTTAAGTGAGATTCTTTAGGATTTGATTGATAACGAGCACAAATACCAACACTCAAAGCAATATCGGTCTACTAGCTTGATGATAAAGCAAACTACCAATCAAACTACGATACAATTTAGGATCCACATCATTACCTGTAGAGTCTTTTAAGAGTCTCAAAGTTGTACTCATAGGAGTATCATAATTTTACCTTTCTCAAATCCAAATTTCTTAATTAAACTCGAGCATATTTGGTTTGAGAGATAAAAATTCCATCAGTTGTTGTTTTACTTGCAACCCTAGAAAATAGTTTAATTCTCCAACCATGCTCATTTTGAATTTAGACTTCATCAAATCGCAAACTCAATAATCATGTTAGTACAAGTTGATCCATAAATAATATCGTCAACATATATTTGAACCATTAGAATATCATCGTTATGTTTCTTAACAAAGAGCGTCTTATCAACACATCCCATCCGAAAATTATGACTCGGAAAAACTTAGTCAGTTTTTCGTACCATGCTCTGGGAGCTTGTTTCCGACCATAGAGAGCCTTCTTAAGATGATACACATGATCAGTAAATTTAGAATCTTCAAACCCTGTAGGTTGTTCAACATATACCTCTTCATGTAAATCACCATTCAGAAAGGCACTCTTTACATCCATTTGGTAAATTTTAATTTTCCTAAAACATGCAATGGAGATAAAAAGTCTGATTGATTCAAGACGAGCTAAAGGAGCAAATGTTTCATTATAGTCAATACCTTCAATTTGTGTATACCCCTGTACAACTAGTCTTGCTTTATTTCAAATAATATTTCCAAGTTCATCAGATTTGTTTTTGAAAATCCATTTCGTTCCTATAATATGTTTATCTTTAGGTCTAGGAACAAGATGCAAGACATCATTTCTGACAAACTGATTAAGTTCTTCTTGCATCGCAAGAATCCAATTTTCATCCGAAAGTGCTTCTTTTACATTAACCTAGGTTCAATCTGGGATGTAAAGCATACGTAGTTACATATGTCCTCTAATTGTCTGGTGCGCACACCAGTGAGAGGGTTCCAAGTATTTGAGAAGTTGGATGATCTTTAACAGTCCTTAATTCTGGATTAGTTTCACTTGATGGAATTTCTTATTTTTCAAGTATAAGAACTTCATCATTATCTGAACTAGGGACAGGTGTATTCAAAAGATTGTCAATCACAACATTTATTGACTCTTGAATCACACCGGTCATTGTTGTTGAATAACACGATATGCACGATTGTTCAAAGAATATCCTAAAAAGATCCCTTCATCACTTTTAGTGTCGAACTTTCCCAAATTTTCACGGTCACATAAAATATAGCACTAACGCCAAAAATTCGAAAGTATTTGTGAAGGCTTTTTCTCAAACCACATTTCATAAGCCGTTTTATTATTAGATTTACAAATATAAACACGGTTAATAATGTAGCAATTTCAGTATTCACTTCACTTCAAACCAGAGATTCTTAGGGAGCTTCATGCTATTTAACATAACATTTCCCATTTCTTGAAGCACTCTATTCTTCCTCTCGACAATTCCATTTTGTTGAGGAGTTTTAGGTGCAGAGAATTCATGCGATATTCCCTGATCGTTACAAAATTTCTCAAAACCGCTATTTTCGAACTCGGATCCATGATCACTACGGATCTTGCTGACTTGAGAACATTTTTCAGTTTGAATCCGTTTTATAATCTTTTTAACTCCATCAAGGGTTTCTGATTTATCTCTCAAGAATGAAACCCAAGTGTATCTTGTGTAATCATCTACAATAACTAAGATGTACTTTTTGCCACCTCGACTTTCCGTTCTTGTTGGTCCTATAAGATCCATGTGGAGAAGCTCGAGTGGTCTTGTGGTGATATTGGAGTCCACCTTTTTGTGAGAGCTCCTAGTTTGTTTACCATACTGGCATTCACCACAAATCTTGTCTACTTTTTGCATCTTAGGTAGACCTCTAATTAGTTCACTTTTGCTCAATCTGTATAAATTTCGATAGTGTACATGTCCAAGGCGTTTATGCCATAATTCTGTCTCATCGGTATGGACCATGTAGCATGTTTGTTCGATGAGCTACCATTGCTTACTATATAGCATTTTTCGAAGTTTGCGACAGTTAATATTACTGAGAACCTTTTTCATTTATAATTTCACAACCTTGATTAGAAAATTTAACATTATGGTTGTTATCGCATATTTGAGATATGCTCAACAGGTTGTGTTTTAAACCCTCAACATATAAAACATTTTTAAATAAGGGAAGGTTATAGAGTTGAACCGTACCTTTGCCAATTATCTTGCAGTTGCTACCATCACCAAATGTGACTGACCCATCAGTCATATCTTTAAGATCGGTGAATAGAGCTTTGTCGCCTGTCATATGTCTGGAGCATCCACTGTCTAAGTACCATTTTGAATGGCTTGTAGCTTTGAAAGCAGTGTGAGCAACCAAACAAGCAACCTTAGGAACCCATTTCAGTACTGTTTTGGGTTTAGGAGAATAATTGGTCTTCTTTTGTTTATAGTTGTAAGAGTGACCTACTGAGTTAGATTTTAATAGCTCCTTAAGTAAATCAACAATTTTTTCAGCTAGTGGGTTTTGTATCTGATTTTTGAAATTTATATAGCTGCTATTGTGTTTTTGAAAAGTTTTTGTATTTTAAAAAAAAAAACTTGACTAGCACATTTTCCTTTTGAGTTAGAAGTCTCTCCTTTCACAAAATTGGAAGGAGTATTCTTCTGTTTAGGAGATATGTTTTTATCAAAGCCCAACCCGGATCGATCACCACATTTTCTTGATCCGGATAATAATTTTCTAATTTTGGATCACCTTGGGCATATCTCCATGTATCCTTCAAACTCAGAAGAGAAGATACTTCATTTTTAAGTTTCTCATTTTCAGATTTCAAATTTTCAATTAGGGAGGTTTTGAATTCTAGATCACACTTTGATTTTTCAAAACAATCTGAAATTTGAGATTTTTCTAAAACAAGGGTTTCAAAACATTCTTTAAGTTTAAAAAAACTTTTCTTTTTGAAGTTTAAGTTTGACAGCAATTTTACAACTTTCCTTATATAAGGCATTGTAAGCATCTTGAAGATCTTCATCATTTTCATGATCACTATCCAAATTTTCTTCACTTGTTGAATCATCGTGATCGGAAAAGGTAAACTTGGCTAGAGTCATAAGGGCCTTAAGTTCACTACCCGACTCGGTTGAATTTTCTGATTGAAGAAGCTTGAGAATCGACGATTCATCCCAAGTAGCCAACATACCCTTCCTTTTGGATCTGTCCTTTTAGGACATTTGTTTGCTAAATGCCCATATTCTTGACAGTTGTAGCATTGACTATCTTTCAATGATTTCCAAGTTTTAGACTTAGGTTTAGAACGTTTCTTTTCATTTGCCTTTTGAAAGTCGACTCTTTTCTTACTTTTGAAAATCTTATAAAACTTTTTCGCCAAAAGGGCCATATCATCTTCAGACTTTTCTGAATCTGAATTTTCTTGAGTAATACTTTTAGATGACTTCAAAGCAATAGATTTACCTTTAGGAGCTTTAAAACTTAATTCATAGGTTTGTAAAGAACCAACTAATTCTTCTACCTTCATATTGTCCGTATCACGAAGTTCCTGGATTGCGGTTACCTTAGAATTGAACGGATTCGGGAAGAGAGCGTAGTATTTTTGCACACACTTTACTTCTACGGGATCTTATCGCCAAGACCCCACATTGAGTTAACAATGTCATTCAATCTAGTAAAAAAGTCCATAAACATTTCATTTTCCTCCATATGAATTTCTTCAAATTTAGTTGTGAGGAGTTGGACTTTAGATTTCTTGACAATTGATGTACCTTCGTGTGTCATTTCTAAAATATCCCAAGCTTGCTTTGCAGTATCACAGGATATGATTCTTTTGAACTCATCCAGGTGATAGTGCTAAGTGATTGCATTTAGTGCTTTAGCATTAGCACTACTCTCATTTTTCTGAAGTGTGGTCCATTGATAATACGGTGTAATTTTCATAGATTTTGAACCATCAACACCAGTTACTTCCATGGTAGGAGGTTTCCATTCGATCCACGTGGCTTGCCACACACTTTCATCCATTGATCGAGGAAGATCCTCATTTTGGCTTTCAATAGGCATAGTTGGATCCATCAAAAGGTGGAGGCCTAGTAATCGAAAGGCTATCAAAATTTGACATCTTTTTATATAGCTTAGAACGTTAGCTGGAAATAAATCCAAATAAAAGCAACAAAAATGAGCTATTAGGCTCGATACCACTTGAAAAGGCCAAACTATATGTCCTAGAGGGGGGGGTGAATAGGACTATGCCAAATTTAAAATAAAATCATGGAAATAAAGTAAATCAATAGCCTTACAATATGAATCAATTCACAATGCTAAATTTTAAATCACCTTGATAAATAAGTATTGAGAGATTGATACAAATTCAGTTCTAAGGACAACCTTACACCATAATAAACAAGGGCTTATGGTAGGACAACCTTATTTCTAAAACTTCTTTTGGATCAAGGACTCAATTTTAATATAAGTAAATGAAATAGCAAGGAATTAAAATTAAATGCAGAAGTATAGATCTAAATTATTACAACAATCCTCACACTTGCTTGAAATGTAAAAGTTACAACATTCACATCCACTTGTACATTCCACACAATCAAAAGATATGAAAATTAGGCAAGCATTCAATCTACAAGACAAAGAGTTATAGTGGTTCGCTGTGTGTGTACACCAACTATTTTCCAATGACACAGAATGCTACTCCACTCTAATATCCTCACATAGGGGATATTAGCGTTCACTATCAAATAGGTTTTCACAGGTTCACCAAAAACCTTTACAATTGTGTCTTTTTCACTTGGGCTTACACAATTCAAAAACCCCTCTTTTCTGAATTTTCTGGTTTTCCTCAGACAACCAAAACAATGAGATTTTTCTGCTTAATCTCAAATAAAACCAAAAGTAAATAAATTTTACAGAATTGTAAAATACCTGAATTTCACCTTTTCTTAGCAGCCCGGTAGAACCAATCGGAGTAGATGATTGAATGTCAAAGTTCAATTTCCAATACTCACATTCATAAGGTTCTAGATTCTAATAGATTTTAGATTTAACTTGTTGGGCGTAGCTATATTTGATTTTGATTCTAAGAAGAAGGAATAAGATAATTCCTCTTTTCAAATAAGATTGGAATATAGAAACAAAATCAAATTAAATAAGCTAGCAAAAAGGAATATTAAATAAGCACAATGTAGCTTAAAATAAACACAGACTTATCTCGTGAGTAATCACTTGAAAATTCTTGAATTGAATGGAGTTGAAGTGAGAAAACTCTGAATTTCGTGTTCAATTTATAGAAGCAAAAATCGTTCCTACGTTGGTCTTAGAAACCCTGGACCTGGTCGTAGCTCAAACAGATTTTTGAAATATTGAGCACGATCTTTGAAAGTCGTTCCTTTGGTCGTGAGTACCCTACGACAGTCGTGGGTCACCTACTGTTGGTCGTAGATCCTACGACCAGTCGTAGGACCGAGATAACATTCTTTGGATTTTGAGTCGTAGATTCACATGGTCGTGGACAGTCGAAGCCACACCTATGACCGGTCGAAGGACCTCCGGGATCGTCGTGGGCATTCCAAAAATTCTCGAAAAAATCTTCAACAATTTAGGATTTAGTCGTGGAATTTCTTGGACTAGTCGAACCAATGCGGGACTAGTCGAACAAGAGCTAGGACTGGTCTTGGAATAGACCAAACTTATATAAAATAAACATTTGATTTATGTATCCAAAATGACCTACTTAAAGGGTCAACCTAAGGTCATTCAAACCTGAATCATGTCGTATGGACATTGAACTTCAACCATTCAACGAATGTAGTTTGTTTGAACCATATCAGGCTTGAGATCTTGAACTTGTTGTAGCTTCAGCTTGAGATCTTCATCAGCATAACAACTACTTCATGCATTGCTTATTAGTCTTGAAGTCATGAGACTTGAACATCAACATTGTAGCTTCTTGAGACTTCAACATGTAGCTTCTTGAAAAGTTCAACTTGTAGCTTCTTGAAGTATTTATGCAGTGTCTTGAATTCATATAAATCATCATACACGCACAGGACATAGATAGATGTTTTGACACATCACAAATTTGACAACCAAAGAAGAATGAGACCATAACACTTACAATCTTGCCCCTTGTTGCAGGGCTTGTGCTACTTCTTATTCATATGGATCCAAAATGGGGGTTTGTTGGAAAGATGGTAGACTCCCGGTGGCGGGTAGTAGTTGGAATTGAACGCTGCTCCCTTTCAGAGGAGGGTGTGATGTTCAGAAATGGCTCACGCCTTGGGTATCTACCAAATCCAGAATGTTACTCCCGTTAGGGGGAGTGAATAGGACTCAAAACTGGCCCCCTTCATGGGCATCCGCCAGTTCTTGTCTGTGGTTCCCATGAGGGGGAACCTGTGTTGTAACCTGATTATTGTGATGTGCTGAATAGAGATGTGTGGGAAGATTGCTCTCGATTGTTGACTACTGTTGATCTTGTGTTGACTCTTCTAGGATAAAGAGTATGGAATTTGCTGGAGGAATGAGGGAGAAGGCAAAAGGGGTTCGGGGGAGTGAATTGCTCTGTACACTAGGCTGGGTTGCCTATGTATTTGGTGTGACATTTGACACTAGGCGAAGTAGCAGCTCTTGCATTGCTCAGAGATTTTAGACTACTTCTTGCATAGTGGTATTGGGCTGTGGGTCTGTTGGAGCTACTGGAGGTAACAGCGCGGGTGTAGGTACGGGTGTGAGTGTTGAAGTTTCGGGAGCTGGCTAAGCCGCCGTCTCTTCTTCATGGGAAGCTTGAGAGGTCATGGTTGCGCGGGATCGAGTGGTCATGGTTCAGATCTGTGCCCAAAAAAGTGCAAGCCAAAGATTTTATTATTATTATTTTTGTATGAATGCCATTATGATATCCATTGAGATTAAAGTACCACACTCTTTCGAGTCGGGTCTCAGCTAGTGCGATCTAGGAATTCCTCAGTGGAGTCGTCATTCTGTAGACACTGAAAAATCAGCGCCCACACTGGTTTGTGGTGCGTTATGGTGGTGGGGGTGGTTAAGCTGATTTGTGGATGTTGGAGTCGCCACTAGCCGAATGATTTCAAAATCCCACGATCGACTAGAACCACGGAATATGTAAGGTTGGAGAAACCCGAAGACTCTCCTACCTTAGATTGACTCCTAATCTACGATCCGAGATTCTGAGTAAGGGACCTCAGTTACAAAGAGGGAAGGTGTTAGGCACTCTCTCTGCCCGTACAAATGTACGATCTCTACTAAGTGTAGTAAAAAATCTCAAGGGATGATGTATGCTGTGGTCGAGATGGGACTAGGCACACACGTGGATTTCTAATGTAACAAGATCCGAGATTTCGGCAAGCCATAGAGCATACGTCCATTGGCGCGTCTAGAAGGCGGATGTAATGGTGCTTATGTGAAAAGGTAAAGAAGAATGGACTAGATCACTAGGAATTTCTGATGTGACAGGATCCGGTATTCGGCAAGTCACAGAGCATACGTTCACTAGAGATCTAGAGGAGCAGGGAGGTTGAGAAGGGAATAGATGTCATGATGAATGCTTGTATGTAAAATGAATGGATCTTTGGCTTGATCTTTGAGTGAGCTAAGGTATGGATTGAACCATGATCAATCTGGGCTAGATTTACGGATTGGAAACGTTGAGAGGAAGGTTAGGGGGTGGCTGAAAATCACTCTCTTCCTCACTCTCTCCCTTTCTTTCTCACTTAGCCTTGGAAATGTGAAGTGACTTGTTGAAATGTGAAGAGGAGAGGGCTATTTATGGCCTTCTCCAATGGTATTTATGTAATATTTGGGATTGAAAGGAGTAAAAGCTGAGGTGGCAAGTGGTGATTGGTTAAGGAGAGAGAGATGCCACGTGGCGCATTCTCATTGGCTATGAGGCTTGGTAAAACAGTAAATAGTGAAGATGGGGGGGAGGGATAAATCCAGGGGAAAGTTAACTTTTAGATGCTGGGCCAGCTGTCCACACGTGGGCCATGAGTGGCGGCAGCCCGAGTACCGCCGGCGATAGTCAGACTACCACTTGAAGCTCGTTTAGGCGGGGCTTATGCATGTGGGTCTTGTTCAACGTGTGGGTTCGATCAGTGACCTCCTTTTGGGGTTTTATGGCTCAGTCATATGGGCTTAGGCTTGGGTAATGGGTTTTAATCAAGGTATAAGGTATAGGCGGGGTCTGTGTGTGGATTGAACGGTTTGGATCAAGGTTTTGGGTCTTAGTTTGGAAGTTTTGAGATTTTTGGGTCCGGGTTAGGTTTAGGCCGGGATTAGGGTTTAGTTCAAGGTGTGGTCATGGTTCTTAGCCTGTCTTAGCCTTCCCAAGATGTTAGCCTAGGTGGGGTGTCTACAGGAAGGAACCAATAAAGGAACATGAAGTAGATAAAGAAAGAAGAATAAGAAGAGTAATGTGGAATAAATGAACAAGATAGTCAATGTTATAAAACTCAAAAGCATATATTGTTCAAGCATGATCAACTAAGTTCAACCAAATTAAACTAATTTTAGCCAAGTGCAACCAAGTTCAACAGAAAGCCAAATATAATTAAAGTTATTACAAACTAAGATAAGGAAAAACTAATCAGAACCCGACGAAGGAACAGGTATGGAAGGATCAATCTGATGAAGTCCCTTGTTCAGGTGCCTAAGATACTTGCGTCCTCTAATGAGCACAAACGCGCATTAAAGTCAGACGGTTGATAATCAGGATCATCTACCGAATTGGATTTGATCTCATCAAAAATATCATCCATGTTAATGTCATCTAGAGGTAAATCACCTTCCTCTTCATTCACTGCATCAGCTCCATCAACACCCACATTGACTTGGTCTGCGGCCAACCTCGGATTCATTTTGTTGATATTAGAGTTGTTGAAGATTAGGTGTTGAATGAGAGCCTCTCCAACAGGCATATGCACTAAAATATGAGTGGCCAACACAGTCATAAGATACCCAAAAGGGATGTCACTATCTCCAGGATGGAGATGGAATTGAATGATACAATGACAAATTAGGAAAGGAAGGCATACACTGGTTCCAGAAACAATGGAATGAAGAATTCGAACCATGAAAGTAGTGAGTTCGATTTTATTACTAGAACGAGGATAAACATTTGAAATAAAAATCCTATGGAGGACTTGTATCTAGGTAACAAATACTTTGAGGCAAGCGCATTTCCAGAAGGATTCCAATTCGCATCTATATTGCACAAGGCTCTAGTAAGCATACGCTTTTCAGATTCAGTTGGTTAATCTACTAGAGTGCTAATGGGAATACCTTCATTACTGACAAGTATGTCCATTAGACCGGAGATTAGATGTCAGTCTACTTCAACTGGACCTTCTCTAGTGTCAATAATAAATGTCAGATTTTCAGTGGATAAATCAGAAATACATACATACATAGCTTGCGCAATGGAACGGTATGCTGGCCCACCCCAATGTAGAATGTTATCCCAACCTACAGATTGGAGGAGAGGAAGGATTTCAAATGGAGCTAGATGTTCAATATGAGTAGGTCGTTCAACTATAACATTGTGCAACCTAATATCCCGCACATAAGAGGAATCATCTTCGAGTGATCGAAGGTGGCGATTTGTGATAGGTGTCGATCTAGAAGTTTAAGGACCACGAGAACTTTTCTTTTTGGTTCTACCATCCATTTACAACTAAGAAATCAAGGAATTAAGGAAGTTACGAAAGAAGTAGAGTGGGTTTTTACAAGATCCAATTTTGGAGAAAACCCCAAACCACTATGAAACAAGAAAGAAATCACATCAATGATGAAAAAGGAGTGATAAAAAATTGAATTTACAAGGAAAATGTAAATAAAACACTAACCTTGAAGAACTAGGAGATGGGTTCGACCGGTCGACCAAGGACTCGTTGGAGAAGAAACCCACAATGATGAAAAGGGATTTTTCTCCCAAATAAAGCACTAACCCATGCTACATGACTGGTCGAGTACATGCTCGACTGGTCGTGCCATAATTGGTCGAGTATGCACTCGACTAGTCGTGCACAGTCCAAAATATGCATTTTTCATATAATTTGAAATTTTAATCATTTAAAAAACAAATATATACAATATAATACAAAAGTACATAAATAATCAATTCAAATTGCACATACCTAGATCAAATTTCAATTTAGCAAACCTGCTTTTGTCGAGCGGTCTAGTGAATATGTCAGTAAGTTGAGTCTAGGTCGGTATCTATTCCAAATAAATAGTCTTATCTTCTGCTAATTCACGAATGTAGTGATATCTAATGTCAATATGCTTGGTTCGTGAATGCTGGATTGAATTTTTAGAGATATTAATTGCGCTTGAATTATCACAATATAAAACCATAATATCTTGTGCAATTTCGTAATCGCTTAACATTCTTTTCATCCACACAAGCTGAGTAAATGCATTACCTACTACAATGTATTCAGCCTCAGCAATTGAAAGCAATACGGAACTTTGTTTCTTGCTTAACGAAGAAACTAAACAGTTCCCTACATAGAAAACAACCACCACTGGTTGATTTTTTATCATCAATATTACCAGCCCAATCAGCATCAGTATAACCAGCTAATTGCACACTAGTATCATGTGGATACCAAAGACCCAGACTTACTAAACTTGCGACATATCGCATAATCCGCTTAACAGCAGTTAAATGTAACTCTTTAGGGTCAGATTGATATCTAAAGCAAATTCCTACGCTAAATGCAATATCAGGTCTACGTGCAGTTAAATAAAGCAAACTTCCAATCATACTGCGATATAGTTTAGGATCCACACTCTTACCTGTAGAGTCCTTTAAAAGTTTTAAGGTAGTACTCATACGAGTATAAAAAATTTTCCCATTCTCAAATCCAAACATTTTAACTAAGTTCAGAGCATATTTGGTTTGAGAATAAAGAAACCATCAGGTTGCTGTTTAACTTGCAACCCTAGGAAATAATTCAGTTCCCCAACCATGCTCATTTTGAATTTAGATTTCATAACATCTGCAAACTCAACAATCATGTTAGTACAGGTAGATCCATAAATAATATCATTAACATATATTTGCACTATTAAAATGTGATCATTATATGTCTTTACAAACAATGTCATGTCAACACTTCCCATTATAAAGTTATGACTTAGTAAAAACTTAGTCAACTTTTTGTACCATGCCCTAGGAGATTGTTTCAAACCATAGAGAGCCTTTTTTAGGTGATAGACATGATCAATATTCTTAGGGTCTTCGAAACCCGTTGGTTGTTCAACATACACTTCTTCATGCAAATCGCCGTTTAAGAAAGCACTCTTTACATCCATTTGGTATATTTTGAACTTTCTAAAGCATGCAATGGATATAAAAAGTCTGATTGATTCAAGACGAGCTACTAGGGTAAAGGTTTCATCATAATCGATGCCTTCAATTTGAGTGTACCCCTATACAACTAGCCTAGCCTTGTTCCTAATAATATTACCAAGTTTATCAGACTTATTTTTGAAAATCCACTTTGTTCCGATTATGTGTTTATCTTTAGGTCTAGGAACTAAGTACCAAACATAATTTCTAACGAATTGATTAAGCTCTTCTTGCATCGCAACAATCCAATTTTCGTCAGTAAGAGCTTTTTTTTACATTAGCCGGTTCTATCTAAGATGTAAAACACACGTAATTACACATATCTTCCAGTTGTTTATGAGTGCATACACCAGTGAGAGGGTTTTCAAGAATCTGATTAGTTGGATGATCTTTAACAGTCCTCAGTTCAGTGTTTTATTGACTTGATGAAGTATCTGGTCTATCAATTAGAAGAACATCATTTTTTGAACTTGAGACAGGTTAATTTAAGTGATCGTTAATAACCATATTAATGGATTCTTGAATTACCCCGGTTCTCGTATTAAGAACACGATATGATCAATTATTCAGAGCATACCCTAAAAATACCCTTCATCACTTTTGGTGTCAAACTTACCTAAATTTTCTTAGTCATGTAAAATGTAGCACTTGCTGCCAAAAACCTGAAAGTATTTGACAGTAGGCTTCTTATCAAACCACATTTCCTAAATCGTTTTACTATTTGATTTTCTAGTATAAACATGGTTAATTATATAGCACGCAGTATTTACGGCTTCGGCCCAAAGATTTTTAGGGAGCTTCATACTATTTAACATTACATTTGCCATTTCTTGAAGCACTATTTTTTCTTTCTACTATACCATTTTATTGTAGTGTTTTGGGTGCAAAGAATTCATGTGATATTCTCTGATCACTACAAAACTTCTCAAAACCGCTTTTCTCAAATTCTGATCCATGATCGCTATGGATCTTACAGACTTGAGAACCTTTTTCCGTTTAAATACGTTTAAGGATCCTTTTTTTACTTCATTGAGAATTTCTAATTTGTCTCTTAAGAAGACTACCCAAGTATTTCTAGTAAAGTCACCAACAATTACCAGTATGTACTTCTTGCCACCTTAACTCTCCGTTCTAGTTGATCCAACAAGATCTATATGGAGGAGTTCGAGCGGTTTGGATGTGGCATTGGAGTCCTTTTTGTGAGAACTCCTTGTTTGTTTGCCAATCTGGCATTCGCCACATATTTTATCTATTTTCTGTATTTTGGGTAAGCCTCTTACTAACTATCTTTAGCTCAATCTATATAAGTTGCAGTAGTGTACATGTCCAAGGCATTTATGCCATAACTCGGTCTCATCGGTATGGATCATGTAGCACGATAAATTAGATGATCACTTACAATGTAGCAGTTTTCAGAAGTTCTACGACCCGTTAATATTACTGAACCATTTTTATTTAAAATTTCGCACCCTAGGTTAGTAAATTTTATGCTATGATTATTATCGCATATTTGAGAAATGCTTAATAAGTTATGTTTTAACCCTTCTACATATAAAATATTCTCAAATAAAGGGAGGTTAAAGAGTTAAACCGTACCTTGGCCAACAATTCTACAGTTGCTGTCATCACTAAAAGTGACTGAACCATCAGTCATATCTTTAAGATTGGTGAACAGTCTTTTACCACCAGTCATGTGTCTGGAGCATCCACTGTCAGGTACCACTTTGAATGGCTTATAGCTTTGAAAGCAGTGTGGGCAACCAAGCAAGTAACCTTAGGAACCCATTTCATTACAGTCTTGGGTTTAGGAGTATAGCTGGTCTTCTTATGATTGTAGTTGATATAAGACCAACCCATTGAGTTAGATTTTAAGAGCTCCTTAAGTAAATCAACAATTTTCTCAGCTAAAGGATTATGATTGTGATTTTTGTAGTTGATATGGTTACTTCTAGGTTTTAAGGTTTGAAAAGACTTGCATTTTTAAAATGATTTTGATTTAGGCTTTTCCCTTTTGAGTTTGAAGACTCCCCTTTCACAAATCTGGGAGGTGTATTTTTATGTTTAGGAGGAATACTTTTGTCATAGCCCAATTCAGATCGGTCGCCACATTTTCTGGATCCGAATAAAAGTTTTTCCAACTTAGGATCACCTTGGGCATACCTCCAAGTGTCTTTTAAACTTAAAAGTGAAGAGACTTCAAGTTTTAGTTTTTCATTTTTAGATTTTAAGTTTTCAACTTGAGAGTTTTTGAAATCTAAGTCGCACTTAGTTTTTCCAAAACAATCTGAAATGTGAGATTTTTTAAAAATAAGACTATCAAAATTTTCTCTAAGTTTAGAAAACTTTTCTTTCTGAAGTTTTAGTTTTACAACAATTTTACAACTTTCCTTGTATAGGGCATTATAGGCATCGTGTAGATCTTCTTCATTTTCATGATCACTATTCAGATTTTCTTCACTAGTTAAATCATCATTATCTGAAAAAGTGAACTTGGCTAGAGTCATAAGGGCTTTGACTTCATTACCTGACTTGGTTTCAGAATCTTTTGACTTAGAAGAGGCTTCAGAGCAGGAAGATTCATCCCAAGTAGCCAACATACCTTTTCTTTTAGGTTTGTCCTTTTTAGGACACTTGTTCGCTACATGCCCATATTCATGGGGGTTGTAACATGGATTGTCTTTTTTAGATTTAGATCTTTTCTTATCATTAGATTTTTGAAAATCAACCCTCTTTTTACTTTTGAAATTCTTATAAAAAATTTTAGCTAAAAGGGCCATATCATCTTCAGAATTTTCAAAATCAGAATTACTACAATTTTCTTGGGAAATACTTTTAGAAGATTTAAGGGCCATGAATTTACCTTTAGGAGCTTTAAAGTTTAATTCATAGGTCTGTAATAAGCCAACTAATTCTTCCACCCTCATATTATCTGTATCCCGAAGTTAGTGGATCGCAGTCACCTTTGAATTGAACCGTTTAGGTAGTGAGCGTAGTATCTTTGCACATACTTTACTTTCTGGGATTTTATCACCACGACCTCACATAGAGTTGACAATGTCATTTAATCTAGTATAAAAGTCCATGAAAGTTTCACTTTCTTCCATGCGTATTTCCTTAAATTTGGTTGTAAGGATTTGGACTTTAGATTTCTTGACAATTATTGTTCCCCCGTATGTCATTTCTAAAATATCTCAGGCTTGCTTTGCAGTATCACAGGATATAATTCTTTTGAATTCATCCAGTGATAGTGCGCAAGTGATTGCATTTACTGCTTTTACATTGTCACTACTCACACTTTTCTGAAGAGTGGTCCAAGAGAAATAAGGTATAATTCTTATAGTTTTGGATCCATCGATACCAGTCACTTCAGTGGTAGGAGGGGTCCAATCAGTCATTGTGGCTTGTCACACGCTCTCATCCATGGATTTTAAGAAAATTCTCATCCTGGCTTTCCAATAGGCATAATTGGAGCCATCAAATGTGGAGGCTATTGAGAGGTTGATACAAATGTTGTTCTAAGGACAACCTTACACCAAAAACCAAGAGTTTATAGCAGGACAACCTTACTAGAATGGTCTGTGTATCAAAAACTCAAACTAATACAGAGGAATAAAGAAATAAATAGCAAGGAAAGAATTCTAAGTTATTACAACATTCTCACACTTACATAAAAGAAATTACAACATTCTCCACAAATGCAAAAAGGAAAATTTCAACATCTACAAAATGAAATAAATATTCAATCAACCACAAGACTAGAAATTATAGTGGTTCACTTGTGTGTACACCAACTGTTAAATAACAACCACATAACTACTCTACTCATAATATCCTCATACAGTGGATATTAGTGTTTACTATGAAAATAGGTTTTTCAAGGTTCACCCAAAACCTTCACAATTGTGTCTTTCAAGTGGGCTTACACAATTCAAAAAACCCCACACTATGAGTTTTCTCGATCACCTCAGACAAACCAAAACAGAGAGATTTTTTCTGGCACAATCTCAATGAAGCCAAAAGAAAGAATTTACAATAATGTAAAATACTTAAATATTCTCCTTTTAATGCAGCTCGGAAGAACCAAATCGGAGTAGAAGTTCAATGTTCACACTCACTTGTGAAATGGCTCTAGGTTCTAAATTAATTTTAAATTAAATCACCTTGAGCTAGCTTGATTTGATTTTGATTCCAGGAAATGGGAATACAACAATCCCTCTTTCAAATAAAATTGGAATGCAAAATTCAAAATCAAATGCAAAGAAAGCTTACTAAAGAGAATATTAAATGAGCACAATATAGCTTAAAATATTGACAAACTTATCTCTCAGAGTGGCATATTAGTTTAACTTAAATTGAATATAAAACTCTGAAATTCGTGTTCTATTTATAAGTGCAGAAATTGCAGTCACGACTGGTCGTAGGACCAACAGATTTTTAAAATTTTGAGCGTGATAAGATCAGACCGTTCCACGACTAGTCGTAGGTCTTGCTCGATCGGTCGAGCGGCCTCCACGACCAGTCGAGACCTGTCCACGACTGGTCGTGCGGAACCCATTTTACTTGCTGGACTTTGAGTCAAGCCTGTAGGACTAGTTGAAC
Organism: Magnolia changhungtana; assembly: GCA_030180095.1. Classification (NCBI taxonomy): domain Eukaryota; kingdom Viridiplantae; phylum Streptophyta; class Magnoliopsida; order Magnoliales; family Magnoliaceae; genus Magnolia; species Magnolia changhungtana. The sequence goes on from JASAUF010000294.1 coordinate 2,208,232, forward strand.
GCGAATCAAGCACTGTTCACATGATCGGTCGAGCAGTCTCCAGGATTGGTCGAGGCTTTAACAAAAATTCCCAAAAATCAGTAACAAACTTAGGACTGGTCGAGGAATTCTTGGACTGATCGAGACAGTGTTAGGACTAGTCTAAAAACAGACTATACACTTATAAAATATGCCATTTGAATTATGTATTCAAAATGGCCTACCCTAAGGTCAATTTAGGGTCATTAATACCTTCTACATGATGTATGAACATTGAGACTTCTTCTGCTTCAGTTGATAGTTGATCTTTGAAGTTCATGAAGCTTGAGATCTTTTCATATATAGAAGCTTGAACTCGAGACTTCTGAAGCTTGAATTGAAGCTTGAGCTTGAAGCTTAAGCTTGAAATTATATTACTTTGTCTTGACTTAAAGCTTTGAAAACTTGAACCATTGAAGTTTGAAAGATTGACTTCACACTTGGTGTTTTACTTAAACATGAACATGTAATCTTACATTTGACGTTCTTGAAGTAAAGACCCTTGTTCTTATACATGAATGCACTTTCTTGAATATATAGATGCACTACACAAGACACAGATTCCAAGAGGTTTTGGCACTATAAAATTTGACAATCATAGGAGCTAGAAATCATAGCACTTACAGAGCAAGTGTTGTCTAAATTGAAGTTAAGATTTTTAATCACCTAGTAAGCCCTATGTTCCAACTCTACAGGTAAGTGGCAAGCCTTCCCGTAGACAAGTCTAAAGGAAGACATTCCCATAGGGATTTTAAATGCAGCATTATAAGCCCATAAAGCATCAGTCAATCGGATCGACCAATCCTTTCGATCAGGGTTAACTGTTTTATCCAAAATATGTTTGATCTCCCTATTGGAAATCTCATCTTACGCACTTGTTTGTGGGTGGTATGGAGTGCTCACCTTTTGAGAGATATCATATTTCTTCATTAAGTTCGCGAATGGCCTATTATAAAAATGTGAGCCCCCATCACTAATGATGGTTTGAGGCGTTCCGAACCAGGAAAGGTTATTCTCTTTTAAGAATTTAATGACCATTTGATGGTCATTGTTCTAGCATGAAATCACTTCGACCCATTTAGTGACATAGTCTACGGCGAACAAAATATATAAATTTTTGAAAGATTGGGGGAATGGTCCCATGAAATCGATGCCCCAATAATCAAATGTTTTAATGATCATAATGGGGTTCAAAGGCAACATGTTTCGATGGGACAATGCTCCCAATTTCTGACAACACTCACAAGCTTTGCAAAACTCATGAGTATCCTTGAACATAGTGGGCCAGTAAAAGCCGTACTGCAGAATTTTGGTCATGGTCTTTTTGGCATAAAAGTGACTGCCACAGGCCTGAGAATGACAGAAGGAGATAAAACTTTGGTATTCATTGTCTGGCACACATCTCCTCAAATTTGGTCTGGGTAATATTTAAACAAATATGGATCATTCGAGAAGAATTTGCATACCTCGATAAAGAATTTTTTCTTATCTTTCGCAGTCCAATGTGTTGGCGTGAAACTTATAGCAAGATAATTAGCAATATCTGCAAAACAAGGTAAATGGGAGACTTTGAACAATTGTTATCAGGGAACATGTCATTTATATGTGTTGTCTCAAGGGAATCAGAGAGATCAAGGCAAGAAAGATGGTCAGCCACTACGTTCTCTACTCTCTTTTTATCTTTTATTTCCAAATCAAATTCTTAAAGTAAGAGGATCCATCTTATCAGGCGGGGCTTAGCATCATTCTTAGAAAGAACATACTTGAGCGCCGAATGATTTGTGTAGACGATGATCTTGGATCCGATCAAGTAGGACCTAAATTTATCCAAAGCAAATACTACGGCTACGAGTTCCTTCCTTGTAGTTGAGTAATTCGCTTGGGCCGGATTTAGAGTTATACTTACATATTGCATAACATAGGGCTTCTTCTCTTTTCTCTGGCCTAAAATCACCCCAAGAGCATAATTAAACACGTCACACATAAGTTCAAATGAAAGGCTCTGGCCAGGTGGCTGCATGATAGGTGTAGTGGTTAACATGCCCTTGAGCTTAGTAAAACTTCCTAACATTGCTCTGTCCACTCGTATGGTGCATCCTTTTGAAGTAGATTGCATAAAGGACGAGAGAGATGGCTAAATTCCTTTATGAATCTCCTGTAAAAACTGGCATTTCCTAAGAAGGATCGCACGTCTCGTATGTTCTTGGGTAGAGGTAAGTTAGAGATAAGATCAATCCTAGCCTTATCTACCTCAACTCCCTTAGACGAGATGATGTGTCTAAGGACAATTTCCTTATGAACCATGAAATGACACTTCTCCCAATTCAGTACCAAATTCTTTTCCTCATATCACTTTAGCACACATTTAAGATTCTCCAAACAATTGCTAAAGGAAGGACTTAAAGACAGAGAAGTCGTCCATGAAGACCTCTAATTATTTCCCCACCACGTCAGAAAAAATACTCATCATGTATCACTGAAAAGTGATAGGGGCATCACATAGTGTCACTCCCAAAAATCGGAAACCGGGCTAATAAAAATCTTGATCGCCAAATCTGGCGTTGATAGCCTCCGTAGTACCCCATTCTCTGCTCTTGGCACCCATATACCAGATTTCGACCATGGGATCCTACAAGGAGGATTTTCATCATAAATTTGTTCCATAAGAAGCATAACCATAAGCATACCTACAACAACAATAAGAAACATCACCACATATTCATTGTAATAAAAAACTTTGATTATAAGGCATGAAGGAGAAATACAAGATAAATATCAAAAACTCCAAAAGCTCAGCCGCACGCTCCTGCCTCAGCAAGACCGTGTCCTAGCGTCACCTACATGCATCTATCGTGCATAAACTTATTGAAAGCTCAGACGGTGGTGTAAGTGTGTGCGTAATATATGTGTCAAGTATATAATATCGAGTAATGCAGAAATACTGGCAAGTCCATGAATGCTATGTGAAAATGCTGGCAAGTCCATGAATGCTATCAGTTATACTAAGGCTATGCGATGCAATGCCTACATGGTCAAATGTCATATGCAAGATGCAACGTAAGCATACCAGTGCTCAGCTGGATCCATATACCATACAGTTCACCTCTGGAACATCATATATCAGTACAGTTCACCTCTTGAACATCATATATCAGTATAGTTCACCTCTAGAACATCATATATCAGTACAGTTCACCTCTGAAACATCATATATCAGTACAGTTCACCTCTGGAACATCACCGGGGTCTAATACAGTCCACGCCAACTTGCCGCCCCATCTAAGTGCACATCTGGGTGAGTGGAAGAGACCTCACTATCCGCCTACCAATATCAGCACGACTCGTCAATAGCAGATCCATTCCTCAAGCTGGGTCAGACTCAGCCTAATCATTGCCCCCTCCCTCAGGTGGGTAAGGCCATACCCCCTTCCAACCGACCATGACACAGTGGGAGATGCGGCCTACTGGTATACGGCCCTTGTGTGCTCATGTATCCACTCGGTCTTGATGTTGGAACATCCTCTTGGTACCATAAGGGTTTAGGGACTTTCACCTAGTGATATCTATGGCTTTCCAATGCTAGTAACAAGTATTTCAAGTATCCAATTCTACCATCCACCCTATGCCTACGGAGGTTACGGCCCTGATGTCGCTAGGGCTTATGGTAATCATGTCACACAAATGCAAGATGTATGAGTCACATTATCCAGTCATACAGAATCCTAAGCGTACCGCACACTCATGTGGGGCAACTCTGTCTCTCAGGGAGTAACATAACAATCTGGCCAATGGCATATGTTATGATCAATTGCTCCTCATATCAAGCATACATATGATGCGCATGGGTACGAATCGTGAAGTTATACTAAGCACATTTTATGGTGATGATGTACTCTCCTCATTATAAGGATGGGCCTAAAAATAAGGGACTAGGCTTCCTTAGTCGTTCTTTCACGTAGTAAACTGGGATTCCTATGGGCCCAATAAGCACAAGGTGAGCTCTATGACCTTGGACAAATTTACAAGGCATGGTGGAAGCATAATCAATCAAGGGGGGGGGGCAATAGTTTGGGTTAGCCCATTAAAGTTAGATAGGTAACACTAGGAGGGCCCAAATAGATGAGAATGAGCCTAACAAAGGGCCCTAGGGAGGTTCACGACGTGGACATTAAACCACCATTGTCCCCTAAAGAGTGGCCTATTATGAAATCTAACATACAATGGGGCCTATGGCTCGAATACTACTTAAGAATAAGAATAGGTAACACACATAACATTCCATACATCATGGTGGGCCTCAAGAAAAGGCCTAACGCCTACATACATCAAGATGGGCTATAATATGGGCTAACCCATGGCCCAAAAATATCATGGCCAAAGAAAACATACAATACATACATTATGGTGGGCCTCATGGGCACCCATATGCCCCCAAATAAATAACTAACATTCACCATTGTGGGCCTTATAGATCAGCCCCAAATATTGGTAAATGGGCTGGGCAATATAGGTACAATCACATACATTATATTGGGCTTACAACCAGCCCAAAAGGCCTAACACAATGGATGGGCAGAACTTGCATATGGAGAAGCATTAAGGTTGGAGGTCCAGCCCATCTGGGCCTGCGTGAACATCCAAAAATATGGACAGGCTAGTCCTCATTCAATCAAAGATGGTTAGTGGGCCATACAAGGCATAAACGGGGCCCATAGTTTCAGAAAATACATGGATGGTGTGTATACAAAATACCCCTAATCTGTTGGGCCTTTCTACTTTAGCATATTCAGCTAACATGCAACAACTTCTGGCCTTTGCTGGACATCCAGCCCGCCTAACTTTCTAGGCCTCCTGGGGTCTAGCAAATAGGTCATCTGAGTAAAAAAAAATACTTTATGGTGGCCCTTAAATATTATAGTGGGCCCCACCAGATGGAAGTCAGGGATACAATACATAAATCAAGGTGGGCCTGCTGTTGGACTGCAAGTCTAGCAGCGCCCCAACTAGCTTGGACATCTCAAGGGGCCTGGATGGCTAGCCTAAAATGCACTCAAAGTGGGCCCCAACTCTAGACATCCCACCAGGGGTGGGCCATGTCCAAGTGGGCCACACAATGGAGGACAATATGGATATAACACACCATCAAGGTGGGCCACAAAGGAAGGTGCGCGGTTAGCCCTCCTACTGGACGTTAGCCCAGTTAGGACGTCCAGCAGGTGGCTACTTGCCTAGCTGTGGTATCCCAAAGATGGAGAGCTTGGATAGCCCACATGTGCCTGAGGTGGGCCTCAATAAGGTGGACCATAAAGGAGATGAAAAGGAGAGACAAAAACATATACACAAAAGCTAAAAAGTGATGGATAACATGCTGCTGGAAAAATGATATTGCTGGCCCCGATCTGTTCTTCCTTTAGAGTGGGCCCAAGGCTACCTAATCAAGGGAAAGTAGGTGGATGGTATGCACCCTTATATATACAACAAGGTGGGGTCCACGAAAGTGGCCCACCATCCCCAAAACCAAGCTGGAATTTATGTTTTTCCTTCAAATGGGACTGTTGGACAGTTTAGAAATTTGGACCGTCCAGGCCCCTTAGGCCCAGCCCAGAGATGTCCCACAAGGCTGGATGGTTGTGGGCTTCATCACGCATCAAGGTGGGATCCACGCATTAGTGGACCACCCAATCATAGAGAAAAAATAAGCTGACAAACATGGCTAAACTTCATTCACACAATCAACAACATGGGCCTAGAAAAAATCTTGACAGCAACATGTTACTGCTCATAGCAGCCCATGAAACTTGCTGGACAGATAACATTCATCACATAGATCAAGCCATGGCCTACCTAAGTGGACCACGGACCACAGACCAACTGATACTTGTATTTTTCCTTGCATGTCAAAATGGACAACAAGGTGGGCCATCCAACATACAAAAAATGGACAGTAAGACCGTCCCACCTAGTTGGACGGTTTAGGCGTCCTCAACACACCAGGTGGGCCACTACATTAGGGGAAAAGAAGAGGAAATGAGAGAGAGAAAAAGAGAGAAAGAGAGAGAGAGCCACGGCCAAAGGAGGTGGCTCCGCCACTATGAGCCCCTCCAAGCAATCCGAACATACAATCAATACATCTATGGGTTCCATAGATGCATGGACCCTACATAAAATTTAAAAAAAATAAATTAAGGTGGGGATGCCATCCCCACCATGAATCTAAGGTCTAGATCACCCATCAAAGGTATATGAAAAGGCCTAGCTATATGTCCTAGATGGTTTGGGGGGGGGGGGGGGGTACGGAGTAAATAGGACTATGCTAAATTTAAAACTTTAACAGTAGAATTTAAACAATAAGATAGCCTTTTAAACAAATAAAAGAAAGATAGCACTATAATCAATTCACAATACTGAAATGTAAAGCAACCTTAAATGTATGAGTATTGAGAGATTGATATAAATGTTGTTCTAAGGACAACCTTACACCAAAAACCAAGGTTTATGGTAGGACAACCTGATTCCTAGAAAGGTCTTTGTATCAAGAACTCAAACAAGATACAGAGGAATAAATAAATAACAAGGAATTGAAATCTATGTTATTACAACATTCCCCACAATGCTTGAAATATAAATATTACAACATTCACATCCACACATACATCCCACAAACTTGAATGATAAAAGATATAGAAATTAAATAAACATTTAAACCACAAGACATGGAGAATTATAGTGGTTCGCCTATGTGTACACCAACTGTTAAACAACAGCCACACAACTTGCAACTCCACTCCTAATATCCTCACACAAGGGATATCAGCATTCACTATGAAAATAGGTTTCTCAGGTTCACCTAAAACCTTCACAATTATGTCTTTCAAATGGGCTTACACAATTCTAAAACCCCACTTCTGAGTATTCTGGCTCTCCTCAGATAACTAACACAATGAGATTTTTCCGGCTCAATCTTAAAAGAAACTAAAAGCAATGAAAATTTACACAAATGTAAAATACCTGGATTTCTCCTTTTGTAGCCGCCCGGTAGAACCAATCGGAGTAGAAGTTTGAATATAGAAGTTCGATTGTCCAATACTCACTTTAAAATGGTTTTAGGTTCTAATTGATTTTAAATTAAACTAGTTGGGCTAGCTCTATTTGATTTTGATTCCAAGAAGAAGGAATACAACAATTCCTCTTTTCAATTCAGATTGAAATATAGAAACAAAATCAAATTGACAAAGCTAACAAAAGAGAATATTAAATAAGCACAACGTAGCTTAAAAATAATACAAACGTATCTTAGAGTGATGCCTTGATTTTTCTTGAATTGGATATGAAACTTTGAAATTCGTGTTCTATTTATAAATGTAAAAACCGTGTCTACGACTGGTCATGTGGCCACCACGACTGGTCCTACGTCGAACTGCATTTTGAAATTTTAAGTGCGATTAGATAAAATAATTCCACGACTGGTCGTAAGGCCTCCACGACTGGTCGTGAGGAACAAGGAAAGGTTGCTAGAGTTTAAGTCATAGCTGCATGACTGGTCATGAATGAGTCAGCACTATTCCTACTGCTTGTCGAGAAGACTCCAGGACTGTTTGAAGCTCAACCAAAAAATTCTAAAAATTTGTAACAACTTAGGACTAGTCTTGGAATTTCTTGGACTGTTTAAGCCAGTTCTAGGACTAGTCGAACAGAGTCCAAGACTAGTCTTAGAACACACTTAATATTTATAAAAAGATTTAATTTGAATTATGTATACAAAATGACATACCCTAAGGTCAATCTAAGGTCATTCATACCTTGAATGTGAAGTAAGGACATTGAAACTTCATTTCTTTAGATGATGGTTGACCTTTGAAGAATATGAAACTTGAGATCTTTATACTTGATGTAACTTGAATTTAAGATCTTTTAAAGCTTGGATTTGTCGTTCTTAAGTTGTACTTCATCTTGAGTTGAATATTTCTTGAGCTATACATGAGTCTTGAACTAGCACTTGTCTTCTGATGTAGCTCTTGAAATATTCTAAACATTAAAGCTTACAGAAGTGGACAAAGAACTTGACCTTGCATTTCTTGAAGTAGATCACTATTCTTAACATGAAGCATTGATGTAGTGTCTTGACCATACAAATCAACATGCTACACAAGACATATATTGTGTTTTTGGCACCACAAACACAAAATTTGACAACCAAAGAAGCAGGAAACCATAGCACTTACAATCTCCCCTGTTGTCAAATTTGTGACAAAACACACTTAACAAAAATATGATCAATATGAACACAAAGAATCATGCACTAGTTGCCATTAACTAACACAAATTCCTCATTACTTACTCCCCCTGAATAGCACACTGGTACACTCAAGGGTTGAGTGCATCCATCAGAAGTGGAGTAGACACCTAGTCGAACCACTATAAAAATGACTGTGTTTGGGATTGCTATTTACTTTTACTACTTGTGTGATTTCTCTGAATGTTGTCATAATGCATGCTTACATGATTACCTAGAACTAATTAGAATCACATCTCATACACAGTCACATTCATCATGAACTATGTTCCTCATCTCATTTATGTTTTGAATAGTCTTATGATTGGATCCTTTTTTTTGGCTTGGAAGCCATTAGAGTTACATTGAAGAAATCTTTAAACTTGCACATTAATTAAGGATAGGGTTGATAGTTTTAAATTATTATAAAATTTTAAAAAATCCTATTCACCCCCCCTATAGGACACCTTGGCATATTCCCACTTCTACTAAAGCGGTCATTACCACAATTTCAATGGGGCCCATGGCCTTAAAAATGGCCTGGCAGTTGTGTATGGATCATATACATCAAGGTATGCCTCTGCTCAATATAAATGGGCAGCAAGGATACAAAATATACAGCAGGTGCGCCCTGCACATACACAACAGGTGGGCTAGCTAGGCATCCCACTAACGGACGGCCAGAATTAAAATAACCATGATAAGTCCCATACATACAGCAGGTGGGCCCTGCATTTACAGTAGGTGGGCCCTACTTGGGCGTCTAGCAAGATGGACGACGTGGATATACATCACACCATCAAGGTGGGTCCCACCGTCCTAGTTGTACAATGGAGACATCACACGTGCAGGGTGAGTCGCACGTCCAAATGTGGACGGCGTGGATAAACACTTACATCAGTGGTCCCACCGTCCATGGTTGGACGATGGATGGTGTGAATATGAACACATACATCATGTGGGCACCACCGTCCCTTGCTGGACGTTGGACAGCATGGATGAAATGCATACATCAGGTGGGGTCCACGTCAGTGTGGCCCACCATAGTTTGGGATTAAGCTGATATTTGTAATTTCCCTTCATCCAAGCCTGTCCACATGGACAACAAGGTGCCCCAGGCAGCGTGGATAAAATGCATACATCACGGTGGATCCCACCATCCAGCAGCTAGACGGTGGAGATACAATGTACACATCAAGGTGGGTCCACGTGGTAGCCCACCAGCTTAGGATCCAAGCTGATCTTTGTGTTTTCGCCTCATCCAGTCCGGCTTGAAAATAGGTAGCAAGGGTGGGTCCTAGTTTTGAACAACAAGAACGTCCCACTAATTGGACAACATGGATCACATTCATACATCAAAGTGGGCCATCAATCAGGAGAGAGAGAGAGAGAGAAAGAGAGAGAGAGAGAGAGAGAGAGAGAGAGAGAGAAGATCGGCCAAAGGGAGGGGCTCTACCACTATGAGCCCCTCAAAAGATCCAAACCATACATCATGATCATCACATGGGTCCCATGCATGCATGGACCCTACATCTGAAAATCTGAGGTGGGGATGCCATCCCCACCATGCAATCAAGGGTCTAGATGACCCATCAAAGGTATAAATTCAAAGGAGACATCATGATGGGGTCTATGGAGAATGGCCCCATTATGGCTTATGCATGCATCAAGGATGGACCACTGGCCATACCTAGGGGGTCAAATAGGATCTCCACCATTGATTGGTGGGTCCTACATGCCCCCAAACAAAGGAAAGAAGGATCCATGTAAGAAAAATGAAAGAACTAAAACTAGAAGAGTACCCACCTAAGATTTTCTTCTCCTTCTTCCTCCTTATTGCTCCAAGGCTCCTAAGAAGCTCCTTCAATGGTGAGGATGATGATCTAAGGGTTGGATTGTGTAGGATCTAAGGTGGAAGATGGATGGATTTTTGTTGGGTTTTTCTCTCCAAGGTGGGACGTCCAAGCTCTCTAGAGTTGCAAATGGAGGGAGGAATGGGAGAGAATGGGAGGGAGAGAGAGATAAGAGAGAGAGAGAGAGAGAGAAAGAGAGAGAAGAGGTAGCCAGGCTAGGCAATGATTGCTCATTGGGAGGCTAAGTAATGATTGCTCATGGGGAGGCATGCGTGCCATCATGAGATGTAAGAAGCATGGGGCTAGGGTGACATCATCCTACCCTAAGTAGGATAGGGGATGTCACCATCATGATTGGTTGTAGAGATATTTCTCTACCTAGAGATCTTAGGTCCCACAACGCGTGATAAATGGTTGGGATAATGCGCGGGTCAGATCTCTTAGTCTAGGTATCGGATTAGCACAAGAGACGCGGCGTTGGAACCGCGGTGAGCAATCGTAATGACATAAGTCTCGGGTTGACAGGATGCGACTTGAGGTCACTCACAAACGCTATCTACAGGTCATGGGTTGCCGGAATTCGACGGAGAGGATTGCGAGATCCTAAGGAATGGAATAGTCACTAGGACACAGGCCTGAAACAAGAACTTTTAAACCAGAGGATAATGCAGTGCATTCAAGACCTTTAAAGGCTATATAAGGGTGTGAGATAAAACTTTTGAGTGGGGAGAAATAGATCTTTCCAGCCCAACCTCTCCCCGATCCTAAAGCGCAATATGAAATTAGTGAACTAAGCTCTTCAAATCAATATGTGGAACAATCTAAGTCTATCACCACTCTTAGGAGTGCTAAAACAATTGACAAATCTATTCCAGTAAAGACTAAAAGTCCAAGGACCCGGAAGAAGACACAGATGATAGACCTAGCATTGATCCACATAAATTAGAACCGGAACCTCAAGGCAAGCCGATTGCTCCATTCCCTCAACGATTGATTGCACCAAAACCTCTATCAAACTCTCAGGATATTATAGAGGTGCTTAAGCAAGTGAAGGTCAATATCCCTCTACTGGATGCCGTTAATCATACGCTAAATTTCTAAAAGATCTATGCACTGCCAAGAGACTGCAGACTATTCAACAGAGAATTTTTCTGCCAAAAAAAGTGAGTGTCATCCTCAAGCAAGACATGCCCAAAATTAAATCAATTGTGTAATTGGGAACTACCGAATCGAGCACACAATTTTTTACTTAAGGGCGAGTTTTAATCTAATTCCTTACTCGGTTTACGAACAACTGGACCTAGGTGAATTACAACTCACCTGGACCACATTACAACTTGTCGATTGATCAGTTCGTGTACCGAGAGGGATCATTGAGGATGTGTTGGTCTAGGTTGACAAATTTTATTATCCAATAGATTTTATCATCCTAGATACTCAACCCATTGTAGATATGAGCACTCAAATTCCTGTCATTCTTGGTCGCTCATTCCTTGCTATATCAAATGCAATCATTAATTGTAAGAACGGAGTCATGAGTTTATCTTTCAAAAATATGACATCGGAGCTCAATATTTTTTTCAATATGAGCAAACAGGCAGATGATGATGACGAGGCCCACGACATTAACATGATTGACTTATTCGTGGAAGATAGAGCGCACCTGACTCTATACTTGACCCTCTTGAGAGGTGTTTGGCCCACTCCCTTGATTTGGATTATGACACGAATAAGGAGATGGATGTTATGCTTAAAACTGCTCCTGTACTTGAAGTTAATCGGTGGAGGCCATAATTTGAAGATTTGCCTCAAACTAATGAATGCCTCTACCATATAGCTTCAAGACACCGAAACTTGACTTAAAATCTTTACCCGTTGATCTTGAACAAGTTTACTTAGGTCAAGAAGAGACATACCCAGTGGTGACTTCATCCCACCTTGAGAAAAAACAAGAGAGTATGCTCATTTCCACTCTCGAAAAAGATAAAGGAGTTATTAGGCATATCATCACAAATCTCGATGTGGTGAATGAACTCCTTTCAACTGACTGTTTCGAAGATTGCTTGGCACACTTTATAGATTTAAATGGTCTCATGATAAAAGAAATAATGGATGCCTTCCAAAACAATACCTCAGTGGTTGTTATTGACTAAGAGAACCCTTATTCCGAAGTCCCTCCTTCGACAGATCTTGAATGTTTACCATTAAGGGAGGAGAAGCTGAAAGTTGAACCGAAGCCTGAAACTTCAGAATATGTTAAGACTACAATACCTACTGAGAATTTCTCTAAATTTTATCTACTTGTAGTCTCTGATTCACCATGTTGCGCTAACTCTGAAACATTTCTGTCTCAGGTGAATCATATGTACTTTGGACACCTTAGTAGATTAAAATGAAACTTTATGTTGAGGTGTCCTCAAATTTCTCTGAAAAAATCATGCTCCAAGGCATCTAAGCTTATTGCAAAAAGGGCTTTTGGATGATCTTGTTACAAAACTGTAATGTCATGGAAAAATTCGTATAAAGAACCGAGTACCACCTCAGGAAGAAATCCCTAAGGACCGTATTTTGTGGAAATTAGACAAAAATTAATTAAGTACTAAACTAAATAATCGGTAGAATTAGCTCGAACCACTATCTATACGAATGGCAAGACCCAAAACCATTAAAATCACTAACTCAACATTACTAAAAAACCTAGGAGAAATCTCAAAACCTAGTTGCTCTCGGGAGCACATTGAAACTCCATATCGGACCTAGATAGCACGTCGAAAGTCTGATGACCACGAAACTATAAGCTTATGACCATCTTATTGGGCTTGACAACCATCGCGGAAATCGAGCCCAAATAGTATCCAGAAACGTACAACTTGAGCCTTAAGCGAAGTGTGTGAGAAACGTGAATATCTTTAGAAAATGAACAAGAACTTAAGTAAATTAGGTCATTCGTTTGCATGTAAAATTGAAGATTTCATACCATAAATTTCTGATAGAACTTCACCCATGGATCAGGGAAATTTCCTTGCACATATTTGTATACTTGTGGCCCTGATCTAGTGACAACGACTGTTGATCTGATACAGGTCCGTCATGGTTGATCGGCTTATCTAAATGCGCTGAAATCACATCCTGACCTAGATCCATGGTCAAGGAACTTGCTCCATGCCGTAGGTGAGTAATGGACCTCCAGATGAGCCACATTCATCAAAAACAGGCACCCTTTGGCTATAACCTAAGTATACCATGGCCCTGGGGCCATTGACATCAGTTTTGAGCCTATATAAGGCCCTTAAACCACCTCACTCCTATTCCATACGAATTTCTCTAACCCTAGGAGAGAGAAGAGAGAAAAGATGAGAAAAAGAGTGAGGAGAAGAGAGTGAGTTTGGGATATCGTTGCTGGGATTCACTCCCACTACTCCACGCACTGAATCGCCGCCCCACCATCGCTACACGAATCATTTCAATGATGATTTGGGTAAGAAATCCAAACCCTAACTCCGTAGTTAAGGTATAGAATAGTTGTTTGTCAACCTAGCTAACGGATTTCCCGATTTAGGTACCCGTTATGCTGTATTTGGGAACGTAGGATACGAACCAAGTTCGTAAAGAGTATACCGGCGAAAGGTGCGGACTATAAAGGTTTAGGTTATGGTTTTCAAGGCTTTCAATGTCAATAATGATTTATGTCTGACTTGATTGCTGCCACATGATCTTAGTTACGACGTATTTGATGAATTATACATGTATATGAACTATGTGAATATATAATGCATTTTATGTGTTTGTTGAAATGTTTGAATGAACTTGAATTTATGATTTGTGCTTGTCATGACTATTAATCTAGAATTCAAGTTTGTTGTATATATGGCAACTCCTTTGTGAAAGGATTTGCCATAGTATATGTTGTAACTAATTTAGTTCGTGTAAGTGGTAATGTGTAGTCTAAGTGTTTGATAAAATGTCTGAATGAGAAATTGTTTAATGAATTGTATTTAATAAGGGTATTGAGATAGAATTCTCGATTACCTTATCCATATGTATAGTTTGCTTAATGTGATCTTACTTTCGCCTATGCAATTTATGAATGAAATGCGAACATTTGGTAACATGTTCAACGTGTTCGATGAAATGCTCAAATGAGAATTGTATTTGGAATGTTTGTTAAATGTTGATATGCTTATCACATGTATCTATTTATTCCATCTAAGTAAGATTGGGACTACAATGTGGTCCAGGCAATCGGTAATAATTCCTATTTAGGTGGCAGAATTTTTCTCGCCACATTGGATACGTTCGATGAATCCGAGCCGTATGGTGATTGTCGACAGTGGTTAATCCATGTCGATTAATCCGGCATGTGCTCATACCATTCAAACTTATCAAATAACCCGATTAGCCTATTATGTGTTTACCATGTATGGACACTACTATTTGAATATAAGATACCACTTACCAATGTAAAGCCCGTTTGAACCATGGTACCAAGATCCGCTAAGACTCATGAGCTGGGCATGGTGGAGTGGGACACCGTGGTCTAGCTGTCGGCCTACACTGGGGTGACGAGCCTCCCCATAGTGACCAGTGAGCAACCTAAACTCGTGAACTAAATACGGTAGTATGGGACACTGTATTCGAGCTGTCGGCCTATGTTTAGGTGATAAGCCTCCTGTATTGACCTCAAGTATAAACACCTGAACTTGCCTATCCATTGTTTTCATTAAGGGTGATGCCCTACAACTTTCCTAACGTAACTTATGTGATTAATTAGGATTGACGACCCTAGATGGATCCCTGCTTGGGTAAATGATATAAAGGGAGGTACCTTAGCTTCCCGAATCTGCTGTATGAGTAGGCCTAATTAAGAACTTAGCTAACACAAACATACACTGCATTGCTTGTGCTTTAGTGAGGAAGCGCACGTTTAGGGAGTTTTCCATACATGAATGGTTGATGAAGTCGCTGAGGGAGTGCAGCCGAGGGCATGCATCATTACAGTCTACCATTCCTGCATTAACAAGAGTACTTAGGATATGATTGTTGTACTGCTTTATCATTACTACTTAACTGAATTGATAACATGTTAACCTTTGCCTTATAGTACTACTGAGTTTATCACTCACTCCCACTCTAGGACGGTGTTTTAAAACACTAACCAGACTCTAGTTTAGTTGCAGATGATGGTAAAGCTTACGCGACAGAGCCGAATTTCATTGACGAGGAGTTCTCCTACATGCAGCTCTTAGGTGGGTCTATGTAAACCTAGAGCTGCGTCGTCGGGATTACAGGGCTATGGGATATTTGGACACTTTATGTTTTGCTATTTTGTAAATTTTGGAAACAATACATGTATACATTTAGCCCAGTTAGATACTTATACTCTGGAGGTTGTAAATCGCTTACTCAAATATGCATGCTACAGTCTTCCGCTTGCTTAATCAAATTACCTCTGGAGTATGATATGCTATTTTAGTGTAATCCCACTCATGTTTAAGGCACTAATATGGACAACATTTAAACATCATTATCTATGTTGCATAAGTAATGCATTGGATCGAAATCCGGTGCGTTACAAGTTGGTATCAGAGCATGATTTGGATTAAACCGGACCTGGGTTATTGTAACACAATGCACTTTAATGTACTTTGACTTAGGACGGGGTGAGAAAATGTATAAATGATCGTTGGATCCTGAATTTTCACCGACAGGCGAGATTGACCGTTGAAATAAAACCCATACGCGTCTGAGATCATGTGAAATGATCCCAATTCCTTTTTAGACCATTAGTTAATGAGTTTAAGCTGTAAGTCGGTGAATCCCAAACTTGAAACACTTCAAAAGGCTTTAATATGTGCAAGATGGACCGAAAAAATACATCACACTGGCGTGGGGGCCCAAAGCATAAATTCTAGTGGGAGCCAGGGGGTACCCCACACACGTTGACACCCCCGGAGGGGGTGGCCACCGCCCCAGGGTGGAGCCACCACTGACACCTTTAGAGAGGCCTGGCAGCACCACCTGAATGGTGGCGTGCCGCCCGTACCTCCAGCGGGCCGCAGTGGGCCCGCTGTTCCGGCAGCCCACCGTTCTCACCCACATGTGTGGGACCCTGTTTCACATGTGGGGCCCCCTTTGCTATCCCTCTAACCCCCTAAAACCCATTCTACCCAATTTCAACCCATTTTCACCCCTCTAACACCCTCTAAAACCTCCTTCTCTCTCAAATCCACTCTCCCATACAGTCAACCTTCCATTCCTTCTACATCTTCCACCCCTCCACTATTATTTCTCCAAAACCCCTCTCATACAACTATCCATCTTCCCATTTTCCACCTATTTTAGCACAAAAGCTCTCTTTGGTGTCTCATAATCCTTAAAACCCACAAATCCATCTCACCCATCAAGTTTCTTCACTTCCATGGCTCCTTTTGAGCTAGTTACCTCTATTTTCTTCATTTTCATACTCCTTTCCCTCATGGGGAAGAAGAGAACGGCCTCGGATGTAGCCGGGCCTAGCTGCCCAAGTCGTTCGAGGAAGAAGACGGGCGCTAAAGGAAGCACAAGCGCCGAATGAGAACGAAGATCAAAATGGGATCTTAATCCTCAAGTCCCCATTGAAAGAAACCTTGAAAGACTTCAAGTTTAAGGTCTCCTACCATCCTGGCAAGGTAAACCTTGTGGCCAATGCGTTGAGCCACAAGATGACAATATAATTTACAGCTCTGCTAATGATAGAAGAATGGAATATGGTAGAGTTTGTGCGAGACTTCGAGCAGAAGCTTATAGTAGAGGAGCCATTCAAGAGCGTCGCACAGATCCACGTACAACTACTTATTGATGACCGAATCATTATGGCTCAGAAGGAAGACGAACTGTTAGTGAAGATGAGAAAACAAGCAAGTGACAATGAAGACTCCGAATGGAGAGTTGGCTTGGATGGAGGTTTGAGATATTGTGGCCGTCTATGCATCCTAAACCTCCATGATTTGAGAAAGGAAGTCTTGGACTCTGTACACAATTCAAAATTAGCAATGCATCCGGGTAGTACAAAGATGTATTAAGACATGAAGCGTTCGTACTAGTGGGACAACATGGAGGCCCAGATAGTAGATTATGTATCTTGTTGTCTCACATGCCAACAGGTCAAGGCCAAGCATCGTCGATCTCCTGGTTTACTTCAACCCATGCCCATAGCTAAATGGAAATGGAACTTCATATCTATGGATTTCATTTTTGGGTTACCGAAGATGAGGAAGGGATATGACTCCATTTGGGTGATTGTGGGCCAATTGATGAAATCAGCTCACTTCCTCCCGGTTAAAGTTTCGAACTCAGCAGATGATTTAGCCAAGCTATACATCAAAGAGATAATATGTCTGCATGGAGTTCCTATGGAGATTGTGTTGGACCGAGACACACGACTCACGTCCATCTTCTGGACTCGAATCTAGGAAGCAATGGGAGTGAAAGTGAAGTTCAGTACCGCGTTCCACCCACAGACGGATGGGCAGACGGAACGAGTAAATCAGGTATTAGAAGATATGTTGTGAGTGTGTGTGCTTGATTTCAAGGACAGTTGGAATGACTACCTTCCCTCTACTGAGTTCGCTTATGACAATAGATTTCAGGCGAGCATTAGTATGGCTCCTTACGAAGCCTTATATGGGTGCCCATGTCAAGCACCACATTGTTGGGCAGAGGTTGGCGAGAAGAGTCTGATTGGCCCAAATTTGGTTCAAGTAACCTCAGAGAAGATTGATATTATCAGGAGTCGACTCCTTACAACCCAGAGTAGACAAAAGAGTTACGCCGATACTAGATGACGACAGCTAGAATTTGAGGTTAGGGACCACGTATTCTTGAAGGTTTCCCAATTAAGGGAGTACTTTGTTTTGGCAAGAAAGGGAAACTCACGCCATGATTTATTGGCCCATTCCAGATTCTAGACCGAGTGGGTGTGGTAACCTACCGCCTTGCTTTGCCCACACAACTCGCAAGCGTGCACGACGTGTTTCACGTATCGATGTTGAATAAATATGTTCCTGACCCTTCCCATATTATCAAGTACAGTTGAGTGAAGATGCTACCTATGTACTCTTGAAAAGGACTAGCTATATGTCCTAAGGGAGGGTGAATAGGACTTAGCTATATGTCCTAAGGGAGGGTGAATAGGACTATGCCAAATTAAAACTTTAACAGCGAAATTTAAATGAATAAGATAGCCTTATAAACAATTGAATGAAAGATAGAATTTTAAACAAATCACAGTACTGAAATGTAAAGCAATAAAATAGAGAGGTTGATACTAATGTTGTTCTAAGGACAACCTTGCAGCATAAAAACCAAGGGTTTATGGCAGGACAACCATACTAGAATAATTTGAATATCAAAAATTCAAACTGGAAGAAAATAAAGGAAATAGCAAGAAATTAAATTCTAAACTATTACAACATTCCCCACAATGCTTGAAATGTAAAAGATTACAACATTCACATCCACATATACATTCCATAGCTTTGAATGATAAAAGATATAGAAATTCAAACAAACATTCAAACCACAAAACACAAAGAATTATAGTGGTTTGCCTGTGTGTACACCAACTATTAAACAACAGTCACACAGATTGCTACTCCACTCCTAATATCCTCACACAGGGGATATCAGCGTTCACTATGAAAATAGGTTTCACAGGTTTACCTAAAACCTTCACAATTGTGTCTTTCAAATGGGCTTACACAATTTAAAAACCCCACTTCTGAGTTTTCTGGCTCAACTCTGATAACCACTAGATTGAGATTTTTTTGGATTTATCTCAAACAAAAACCAAAAGCATAGAAGATTTACACAAATGTAAAATACCTGGATTTCTCCTTTTGTAGCAGCCCAGAAGAACCAATCGGAGTAGAAGTTCAATATAGAAGTTCAATTGTCCAATACTCACTTTGATATGATTATAAGTTCTAATTGATTTTAAATTAAAGCAGTTGGGCTAGCTCTATTTAATTTTGATTCCAAGAAGAAGGAATACAGCAATTCCTCTTTCAATTTAGATTAGAATGCAGAAATAAAATCAAATAAATAAAGCTAACAAAAGAGAATAAGAAATATGCATAGTGTAGCTTAAATAACACAAACTTATCTCAGAGTGATGCCTTGATTTTACTTGAATTGAATTCTTGAAAAACTTTGAAATTCGTGTTCAATTTATAGTTTTAGAAATCGCGTCTACGACTGGTCATGTGGCCACCACGACTGGTCCTAGGTCGAACTGCATTTTGAAATTTTAAGCGTAATCGGTTAAAACCGTTCTACAACTGGTCTTAGGGTATCCACAACTAGTCGTGAGGCCTCCACGACTAGTTGTGAGGAACCAAGAATGGTTGCTGGAGTTTGAGTCGTAGCTGCAGGACTGGTCGTGAATGAGTTGGCACTGTTCCTACGACCGGTCGAGCAAACTCCAGGACTGGTCGAAGCTCAACCAAAAATTCTAAAAGTTTGCAACAACTTAGGACTAGTCTTAGAATTTCTTAGATTGATCAAGCCAGTTCTAGGACTAGTCGAATAGAGTTCAGGACTAGTCTTATAATAGACCAAACACTTATAAAATAATTTAGTTCGAATTACGTATTCAAAATGACCTACCCTAATGTCAAACTAAGGTCATGCAAACCTTAAATGTGAAGTATGGACATTAAGTCTTAACTTCTTAGAATGATGGTTGACCTTTGAAGATTGTGAAGCTTGAGATCTCTAATGTAGCTTGAACTTGAGATCTTCTTAAGCTTGGACCTCATCTTGTACTCTAGTGTTAAGTTGTACTTGAGACTTGAATAAGAACATGCCTTTTGATGTAGCTCTTGTGAAACATGTAGAAGTAGTTAAAGAACATGAACTTGAATTTCTTGAAGTAGATCTTCATTCTTAACTTTGAAGCATTGTAATGCAGTGCCTTGAACATACAAAATAACATGCTACACAAGACATAGATTGTGTTTTTAGCACCACACATAGATTGTGTTTTCGGCACCGCAAAATTTGACAACCAAAGGGGTAAATAACAATTGCATTTACAACTGCGACCAACACGTATTCTTGATAGGAAGGAATAAGTGCTACGTAGCAAAGTTATCCCACTCGTGAAAGAATTATGGACTCATCACACTGAGGAAGAGGCTACTTGGGAAATAGAAGCCAAAGCCCGTAAGAACTAACCTCAGATCCTCGAGGAGTACGAGAAGGTACTAATTTCGGGGACAAAATGTTTCTTTAAGAGGGGTAGAATGTAATGTCTCGGAAAAATTCGTACAAAGACCCGAGTACCACCTCAGGCAGAAATCCCTAAGGACCATATTCTGTGGAAATTAGATGAAAATTAATTAATACTAAACTAAAAAATCAGTGGAATTAGCTCGAACCACTATTTATACGAATGGCAAGACCTAAAACCATTAAAATCACTAACACAATATTACTTAAAAACCTAGGAGAAATCTCAAAACCCAGTTGCTCTCGGGAGCACATTAAAACTCCGTATCAGACCTGGACCGCACGTTGAAAGTCTGATGACTGCAAAACTATAGGCTTATGACCATCTTATTGGGCTTGACAACCATCGTGGGAATCAAGCCCAAATAGTATCCAGAAACGCACAACTTGAGCCTTGAGCGAAGTGTGTGAGAAACGTGAATATCTTTAGAAAATGAACTAGAACTTAAGTAAATTGGACCATTCGCTTGCAAGTGAAATTAAAGATTTCAAACCATCAATTTCTTACAGAACTTCACCCATGGATCAAGGAAATTTCCCTGCACATATTTGTGTACTTGTCGCCCTAATCTAGTGACAATGACCATTGATCTAATACAGGTCTGTCAGGGCTGATCGACCTATCTAAACGCACTAAAATCGCATCCTGGCCTAGAGCCATGGTCAGGGAACTTGCTCCGTGTTGTAGGTGAGTAATGGACCTCCAGATGAGCCCCATTCATCATAAACAGCACCCTTTTCCTATAACCTAAGTTTACCATGGCCCTGGGGCCATTGACATCAGTTTGAGCCTATATAAGGCCCTTAAACTACCTCACTCTCATTCCATATGAATTTCTTTAACCCTAGGAGAGAGCGAAGAGAGAAAAGATGAGAAAAGAGTGAGGAGAAGAGAGTGAGTTTCGGATATCGTTGCTAGGATTCACTCCCACTACTCCACGCACTGAATCACTACCCCACCATCGCTACACGAATAGTTTCAATGACGATTTGGGTAAGAAATCTAAACCCTAACACCGTAGTTAAGGTATGGAATAGTTGTTTATCAACCTAGCTAACGGATTTCCTGATTTAGGTACCCGTTGTGTTGTATTTGGGAACGTAGGATACGAACCGAGTTCGTAACGAGTATATCGGCAAAAGGTGCGGACTATAAAGGTTTAGGTTATGGTTTTCAAGGCTTTCAATGTCAGTAATGATTTATGTCTGACTTGATTGCTGCCATATGATCTTAGTTACGACGTATTCAATGAATTATACATGTGTATGAACTATGTGAATATATAATGCATTCCATGTGTTTGTTGAAATGTTTGAATGAACTTGCAATTATGATTTGTGCTTGCCATGACTATTAATCTAGAATTCATGTTTGTTGTATGTATGACAACTCCTTTGTGAAAGGATTTGCCATAGTATATGCTGTAACTAATTTAGTCCATGTAGGTGGTAATGTGTAGTCTAAGTGTTTGATAAAATGTCTGAATGAGAAATTGTATGATGAATTGTATTTAATAAGGGTATTGAGATAGAATTCTCGATTACCTTATCTGTATGTATAGTTTCCTTAAGGTAATCTTACTTTCGACTATGCAATTTATGAATGAAATGTGAACATTTGGTAACATGTCCAATGTGTTCGATGAAATGCTCAAATAAGAATTGTATTTAGAATGTTTGTTAAATGTTAATATGCTTATCACATGTATCTATTTATTCCATCTGAGTAAGATTGGGACTACGACGTGGTCCAGACAATCGGTAACAATTCCTGTTTAGGTGGCTGAATTTGTCTTGCCACATTGGATACGTTCGATGAATCTAAGCTGTACGGTGATTGTTGACAGTGGTTAGGCCACGTGGAGTGCTTATGCGCTCCATGTCGATTAATCCAGCATGCGCTCGTATCAATCAAACTTGTCAAATAACCCGATTAGCCTATTATGTGTTTACCATGTATGGACACTACTGCTTGAATCTAAGGTACCACTTACCATTGTAAAGCTCGTTTCAACCATAGTATCAAGATCCGCTAAGACTCACTAGCCGGGCATGGTGGAATGGGACATTGTGGTCGAGCTGTCGGCCTGCACTAGGGTGACGAGCCTCCCAGTAGTGAACAATGAGCAACCCAAACTCGTGAGCCAAACATAGTGGTATGAGACACTATATTCGAGCTGTCGGCTCACGTTCAGGTGACGGCCTCCCATAGTGACCTCGATTATAAACACTTGAACTTGCCTATCCACTATTTTCATTAGGGGTAATGCCCTACAACTTGCCTAACGTATGTGGTTAACTAGGATTGACGACCCTAGATGGATCCCTACTTGGGTAAATGATATAAAGGGAGGTACCTTAGCTTCCCGAATCTGCTATAAGAATAGACCTAATTAAGAACTTGGCTAAACGACCATACACCATATTGCATGTGCTTTGACGAGAAAGCGCACATTTAGGGAGTTTGTCATGCACGAAAAGTTAATGAAGTCACTGAGGGAGTGCAGGCGAGGGCATGTATCATTACAGCATACCATTCTTGCATTAACAAGAGTATTTAGGATATGATTGTTGTACTGCTTTATCATTACTGCTTAATTGAATTGATAACATGTTAACCTTTGCCTTATAGTACCACTGAGTTGATCACTCACTCCCACTCTGGGATAGTATTTTAAAACACCAACCAGACTCTAGTTTAGTTGTAGATGACGGTGAGGCTTATGCAACGGAGCCAAATTTCATAGACGAGGAGGAGGAGTTCTCCTACGTGCAGCTCTCAGGTGGGTCTATGTAGACCTAGAGCTGCGTCGCCGGGATTACAGGGCTATGTGATAGTTAGGCACTTTATGTTTTGTTATTTTGTAAAATTTGTAAATAATACATGTATACATTCAGCCTAGTTACATACTTATACTCTGGAGGTTGTAAATCGCTTACTCAAATATGCATGTTAAAGTCTTCCACTTGCTTAATCAAATTACCTCTGGAGTATGATATGTTATTTTAGTGTAAGCCCACTCATGTTTAAGGCACTAATATGGACATCATTTAAACATCATTATCTATGTTACATAAGTGATGCGTCGGATCTCAGCAGTTGAGCTTTGCTCGACCCTTGAAATCCGAGGTGTTACAGAAATCTATTGAGAAATTTATCAAGATACTGGCCGGAGGAGGAACCTTATGACATGACTAAGTAGCCTTTCCCTATTTTCCTAGTTAGGTTCATTGCTTTTAAAAAAATTTAGGATTAGGATAGTTTGATTTTCACCATTTAGGATAGTTTGTTTTCCGTTGTTTAGGATAGTTTGCTTTCCACTGTTTAAGATATTTTGCTTTCTATTGGTTTAATTCTTGTGCTAACCCATCTTCACACTAAGACCATTCAAAAAGCCTTAAAATTCCTTCTTCAGGTATTACCTTTCCATAACTTTCCTTCTCTTTTCATTGCCTCTTTTGTATTACATGCTTATTTTTTTCACATTAAGGATAATGTAGAATTTTCGATTGGGGATGGGGGATTAGGTGAACTAATCAGTGTTTTCTCAATTTTGAGCAAATTTGTTACAAAAATTTCAATGTTTCAAGTTGAAATCTGTTTGGGAAGCGATGAATTGTGTACTTAAGAATGCGTGGAGTATAATAAAAATAGAGATTGAATTTTGGATTGTTGGAGTTTGATCAACTAAGTAATCTATTACCTATGTTCTTGCGCTCAATTGATTAAGAGATAGTTTGAATATCATGTTAATCTAAATCACACGACACATTCAATTTGTGTTTTGTAAGACATGCCAGAAGTTCTGATTGTTAGAATGTGAATCATTGATAAATGGTGACAATCGAGTCTAGAGAATTTTATCCACCTTAAAAGAAGAAAAGAACCAGTTAAAAAAATAAGAGATCTATAAAGAGGTCCTGAAAAAGAATAAAAATAATGAAAATATGGAAAAGAATGTAAAATAAAAAGAATGAATAAAAAATTGACCGTCGATATAAAATCAAAGACTAGAAAAATAAGGAAAATGGGATAAGTTCGGAATCAGTACTTGAGTTTCGAACTGATCTTGAAGTGATGAGTATGGCTAACATGATGAACTAATAGAATATGTATAGGAAGTAAGTTGATTTTCACTGAGCACATTGAAAAACTTGATATGCAAATTATGCTCAATTTAATGGATAAAGAATTTACTTGATTAGTTGCTTATGTGGTTTGGCTTTAAGTTTTCATAACCCCACTTTTGTATCTTAATTCTACTCATTCATACTTGAGTGTATAAAAGATTGTTTTCCCAGAGAGGTTTTAGACATTAAGCATTGAGATTTATTTCATGCATACTTTGCTCGGTAATAGCAAAATGCTGCTTGGGAATTGTGTTGAGGGTCAAATATTGCATATTATCCCCCATTTATATCTTGGTTTTATGAACATGATAATTCTTAATGTTCTATTTTACTCATGTTTGTATTGCAAGGTGAATTTAAGAGCTTAGATTGAAAAGGGTGCTAAAAGCATAGATTTGATGCTCAAGAATCATCAAGGCAAGGGATTTATCTTAAGAGACCAAGATTGAAGAATTCACATACCAAAGATCCAAGAAAACCAAGTGAGGAATGAAGAGAATCAAAGATTTGAAGTGAAGAAAAGGAATCCTAAAATCATCCTGAGAAAGCATATTTGAAACATCTGAGTCATTTTGTGAAATTGCGTAGAGTGAACTCTATTTTGAGAAACTGTGCAGAGAGAAGAATATTTTAGCAAACTCTATAAATTTAAGGCAGTTCTAAAGTTTTCTAACTAGGTGCGAAAGTTGGAGTTCCACAACTACAAATAGGACTCCTTAGTATGTTCTTAGGCATCTTCTAGGGTTTAAAGAGTAGAGCAAAAGGGTGGAGAAGCCATCGCCAAGAGTTTTTCTTCTTCTTCCTTAGTTGTTTTCATGTTTTTCTTAAGAGACTTTGGTCCAATCAGTCTATGGTTAGCTAAACCTCTTAGTTAGGACTAAGAGGTGAAGCTTCTAGCATGATGAGATGTTTCTATTACTTTGATTCATGTTTATGTTGAACTCCATGGATTTTAATTTGATATTTAAGGAATACTTTCAGTTTTTAATGGTTTATTATTACTCAAATTACAATAGATCTACAATAACTTTAAGTATCTTCTTTTCCTGATTTGAGATTGTGAAATTAGTAAGTCCTGTTGTTCACCATCGTCCCTTGGGCATGGTAGAGTGATGGAATCCTTTCTAATATTCACAATTCTCCTGCTTTGAGATTATGGGATTGGTAAATCCTGTTGTTTGTCATTGTGTCCTGAGCATGGTTTGGTGATGGAATCCCTGCCAATGATCATACTTCTCCATTGAAAAATGCGAGCTAACAATCCTAAAGAGGAGGGGGGGGGGGGTGAATAGGACTATGTCAAATAAAAAATCAAAGTGCTGAAATAATAAATAAATCAGAATAAATCACAGATCTCAATAGCAGTAGTATAGAGAAATTGATTCAAACTTATTTTAAAGGACAACCTTACACCAAAAACAAAGTTTTAGGTAGGATAACCTGATTTCACGAACGTTTGTAAGGATCAAGATCACAAACTAAGCAAGAGATAAGAGAGCTATCTATTACGAGCATTCACCACGTATGCATAAATAAATTACAATCATTCACTACATATACAAAACTTATATTATTAACCACAAATACCTGGAGTTATACTGGTTCGGTGTATACACCAACTGTTCTCAAATAGCCACACCTACTCCACTCCCAATAATCACAACCCACATGATATTGGTGTTCACTAATAAACAAGGTTTTCACAGGTTCACCTTAAAACCTATACAGTTGTGATTTTATAAGGGTTACACAAATAAAACCCCACGCTGAGATTTTCTGGCTATCTCAGTCAAAACTAATATATGAGATTTTCTAGATATCTCAAAGAAATTAAAATACAAAGATATAGAATAATACTTATCTTCTCTTTGAAGATGTTCTTAATGTAGCTCGTAGAATCGCTTTACTTGAAGTAGAATGTTCAATGTCCAGTAAGACAAGCAAGGGTTCTAAGTTTAAATTGATTTTAAATTAATTCAAACCACAAGCTACTTGTTTGAATCCCTTAAATCTCAAAAGAAGAGTGAATACTCTCTTTAAAACATATGATTTATGAAAAGAAATCAAGGAATTAAAAATAAAAGTTATATAAACAAAAATATAAAATACCGTGAAATAACTCGATGATAGTGGGGACTTCTCTCTTTCTAAATGGAGGTTTTTCTTAGCTTGGATCAGTAAATTCAGAATGAGAGTTGGCCTCTATTTACAGGCTGAAATGATGTTGCTTCGACTCATCTAAGATCTAACTAAATTTCAAATTTTGGGCGCGATAAGATAAAATAGACTTTTGTTCACAACCACAAGTGTAGGGTCGCGATGTAGTAATAATCTCGGTAAGACTGAGGTCGAATCCACTGGGACTAATCTCGTGAGTATTTTAAAAGTAACTAGAAGAAGAATTAGAAAAAGATGAAAACCTAAATCTGAAATTATAGAGAGTAATTGTGAGAGATTTAATGAAAAACTTAAGAAATTCAAAGGTGGGAAACTACGGTTTCCAAGCATCCACTTGTAGAGATTAGGGGGATCTATACTTGATTCATGAACACAACTGGAATCAGAGTCCTATCTTATCTAATTGGAAGATATCTCAATAAAATCAAATCTGGACTTCCTTTGACCTAATTCTCAATGGAAGAGCGGTGTCAGAACTAGGAGTGATTCCATCACAAAATCATGCCCATGAGACAATGGCTCACAACAAAATTTACCAATCCCACCATCAATCCGAGAGAATTGTAAAAGTTAGGAAGGATTCCATCATCCAACCATGCCCAAGGGACGATGGTGAACAACAAAATTTCCTAGATTCACAATCCCAAAACATTGAAAGAACATACTCAAAGCTATCGTAGATCCATTGTAATTTAAGTCACAACAAACCATTAAAAACTGAAAGTATTCCTTATAATCAAACTAGAATCAAAGAGAGTTCAATATAAACATGAATTAAAGCAATAGAAACATCCCATCACGCTACAAGCTTCGCCTCTTAGCCCTAGCTAAGAGGTTTAACTAACCATAGACATGATTGAACTAAAATCTCTTAAGAAAAGCATAAAAACAACTACAGAAAAGGAAGAAAAATGCTTAGCGACGACTCTCCACCCTTGTGCTTTGCTCCTCCAAACCCTAGATGATGCCTAAGGGTGCCCTAAAGACCCCTATTTATAGTTTTAGGGGTTAAAATTTCGCACCAACTTGGAATGATCTAGAAACCGACTTAAATTTACGTAGTCCGGAAAAATCTGCACAACAGTTAGATATATATAGAAGGGTATTTGATATGTCCTTCGATATGATCTTCGATAGCGTCAAAGGTCTTTCGATATGATCGAAAAAGGTTCAGAATTGTCCAGTGAGTTTGACTAAAAAAATCCTGCAATTTTCAATATATATTGAAGGGTATTTGATATGTATCAAAGGTGATTTTGGCAGTTTTCTAGAATTAGACTTTTCTGATCCCAGAATCTGTTTTCAGGACAATTTTCAGGATTCCTTATCTTCTCTTCAAGTCTTTGATTCTCTTCCCCCATCACTTGGTTTCCTTGGATATTTGACATATGAATTCTTCAATATTGGTCTCCTAAGATCCATCCCTTGCCTTGGTGATATTTGATCATCAAATTTATGTTTTTAGCACCTTTTTCGATCCAAGCTCTGAAATTCACCTTGCAACATAAACATGAATAAAATAAGATGTTAAGCATTATCATGTTCATAAAACTAAGTAATAAATGGGGTTCAATATGCAATATTTGACCCTTAACAACTTTCGATTGATCGAAGGCCCTGCTCCACTAGTTGAGGGCCCTCTTCGACTGGTCGAGGGTGATAAAAATTAGTCGCGGGACTTCGAGTCGAGCACCCCTCGACTGGTCGAAGGTGTCTCTTCGACTGGTCGAGTAGCCTTCACGACTAGTCGAGAAACCACCTAAAATATCCGATTTTTGAATTTAAATTTTAGACTGGCCAAGCCACAGCTTAGAATAGTCGAATGAAGGCTTACATTAGTCGAACTAAAGCCTAACTAAAGTATAAAAACCCATATAAGTTTATCATTTAAAAGCACCTAAGTCTAAGGTCTTTCTAGGGTCAATTATACCTAAGAAAACTAGACATTGAAGTG
The DNA here is from genome assembly GCA_030180095.1 of Magnolia changhungtana. Taxonomy (NCBI): domain Eukaryota; kingdom Viridiplantae; phylum Streptophyta; class Magnoliopsida; order Magnoliales; family Magnoliaceae; genus Magnolia; species Magnolia changhungtana. The sequence goes on from JASAUF010000294.1 coordinate 2,236,907, forward strand.
TAAAGCTTGAATCTTCTACTTGAATCTTCAATAGTGCACAATTGATCTTCTACTTGAAGTGCAGTAGAACTTGAATTCATTTTAGCTTGAACAATCCATCTTCACGACTTGTACTTAAGCTTGCATTTTCCAACTTCATGGCTAGTACTTGAAGAATTAGGTCAATGGAAGTTAAGGTTTGGTTTTATTGATATATTTTCCAATTAGATAAGATAGGACTCCAATTCTAATTGTGTTACTCGAATCAAGCAAGAGGGCTCCCTGATCACTACACGTGGATCCTTAGCACCCTAGTTCCTGCCTTTAAATTCTTGATTTTAATTACTTTATTCACAATTATTCTCTCAAATACTTCAAAATTAGTTTCACATTTTCTTCTAGTTAATTTCAGAAACGTACAAGTTTCAGTCCCTATGGATTCGACCTCGGTCTTACCGAGATTATTACTACATTGCGACCCTACACTTGGGGTTGTGAACAAGAATCCTCTCCTTTTTTTTAGCTTTCATTGGGTCAACATCTTGTTGACCCGGACTATGGTCCTGTGCACGAAAAGTGTACAAGCCTTGGGTGCACGCACACTGTGGGTGTGGGGCCCACATTGATGCTTAGTGAGATCCATACCATCAATAAGTTTCTACCGGCCTTATTGAGACATCTGGCCAAAGATGAGGTGGACCTAGAGCTCCAGTGGCCCATACTGCTATAGTTTTAGCCTTTAATCATGGATTTTCAGTAATTCGATGGCCTGATTGTATTTGAAAATGACTGTCAGTGGTTATGAAGGTTTGTAGCTTGATTTGGTGAAAATTTAATAATTATTTTTATGACTAGGTGATCCTATATTTCAATTGGGCGAACGATTGCTCATTTGAATGGCTGGATTGTTTTAGAACGGATGGTCAACGGTTCATGAATCCTTTGGAGTATCTAGACGAGTCTAATGAGTGATTTTGATTATTAAACCCCTCATCGAATGATGTTAGGTACCAGTCTAATGACTGATCTCAAATCCAATGATATATTTTTTACTTCAATAATCGGATTGGAACCTGAACATCAGGGTTTCCCATGGTTCTTAACTCATTGTAAAGGAATTTCAATGACTGTTTTCAAATTATGATAGTTTGATCGTTGTTAACAGATGATCTATAGCTATTCAAAAGGGTGCTTAAGAAGTCCTAGGGGGGGGGGGTGAATAGGACTATGCCAAATAAAAATTAAAATGCCGAAAAATTAAATAAATTAGAAATCTCAATCGCACTAGTATTAAAAATTTTAATTCAAACTAATTCGTAGGACAACCTACACCCAAACCAAGTTTAGGTAGGACAACCTTATTTCATGAATGTTTATAAGAATCAAGATCTCAAACTGAGGAAGAGTAAATAAAGCTATCTATTACAAATATTTTCCACAAATGCAAAAAATAAATATTCAACACAGCACCAATAGTTATAGTGGTTCAGTGTGTACAACAACTGTTCTCAAATAGCCACACCTACTTATTCACAACCCCAAGTGTAGGGTCACGATATAATAATAATCTCAGTGAGACCGAGGTCGAATCCATAGGGACTAATCTCATGTGTATTCTGGAAGCAACTAGAAGTAGCACTAGAAGAAGATGTAACCTAAATTTGAAAGTGTAGCGAGAGCAATTATAAATTATTTAACTTAAACTTATAAATTCAAAGGTGGGAACTAGGGTTTCCAAGGATCTACTTGTATTGATCAGGGAGATCTATACTTGATTCAAGGACACAATTAGAATCAAAGTCCTATCTTATCCAGTTGGAATATATCTCAATAAAACCAAATCTGAACTTCCTTCGACCTAATTCTCAATGGATGAGAGTTGTGAGAAATGGAAGTGATTCCATCACAAAACCATGCCTAGGAGACGATGGCTCACAATAGGATATACCAATCCTATAACCAAACATAAGAGAATCATGAAGATTAGAAGGGATTCCATCATCCAACCATGCCCATGAGACGATGGTGAACAACAGGATTTACTAACTTCATAATCTCAATAGATAAAAAGAACATACTCAAAGCTATCGCAGATCTATTGTAATTTAAGTCATAACAAACCATTAAAAACTAAAAGTAATTCTTAAATATCAAACTAGAATAAAAGAGAGTTCAACCTAAACTTGAATTAAAGCAATATAAAACTTCCAATCAAGCTACAAGCATCACCTCTTATCCATATCTAGGAGGTTTATCCAACCATAGACATGATTGGATCTAAAACCCTAGAAGAAAGCATGAAAAACTAAGGAAGAAAGAAGAAAAATGCTTGACGACGGCTCTCCACCCTTGTGCTTCGCTCCTCCAAACCTTAGTTGAATTGATTGATTGATAGATAATGCCCAGAGATGTCGTGGGGACTCCTATTTATAGTTGTGCAACACCTCATTTCGCACCTCTTTGCAAAAATTCAAAAACTACCTCAAATTTATGCACTCCAGGTAACTCTGTATAACTTCATGCAATTCGTTCGATGACATCGAACAGGCTTCTATGTCATCGAAGGTTTCTTTTATATGTGCTTTTTCCATACTTTTGTAACTTCATCCGGGCTCTGCGACCCTTTATGACATCGAATCTACCTTCGATGTCATTGAAAAGGCCTTCGATGTCATCAAGCATTGTTCGAGGAATCGATAATGTGTCCAAAACAATCCAAAGAGTTATTCCAATTTCTTCAATAAATTCGATGTCATTGAAGAAACCTTCAATGTCATCAAGTAGATCTTTGATGTCATTGAGGAGTATTTCGAGTAATCGAAAATGGTGCCTGATATGTCCAGCGAGTTTTGCCGAAATTCCATAAAAAAAATCGATGTCATCGAGCAGGTCTTCGATGTCATCGAACAAAGTTTCGAGTCATCGAACAAGTTCTCGAGTCATTGAAAAACCTCTTCAATATTTCCAGCGACCAACTCGATTTTCATACATAAATTCGATGTCATTGACTTGTGTTCGATATCATCGAATGTGTCCTCGATGTCATCGAATGGTGCTCGATAACACAATCAATGTGTATTCTGCACTTATTTTTTCGGCTTCGTTCCTTCTCCACTTGGTTTTCTTTAATCTTAGGACCTTGAAATCTTCAATCTTTGTCTCCTAAGATCCATTCTTTTCCTTGGTGATCTATTGAGCGTCAAATCCATGCTTTTAATACCTTTTCCAATCCAAGCTCTCAAATCCACCTTGTAACAGAAATATGAGTAAAATTGAACATTAAGCAGTATCATGTTCATAAAACCAAGTTATAAATGTGGTCTAATATATAATATTTGACCCTCAACACAATTCCCAACCAACATTTTGCTAGTCCCGAGCAAAATATGCGTAAAATAAATATCAATGCTTAATGTTAGAAATCTTCTGCAAAAAATAATCTTTTGTGCACTCAAGTATGAATCGGTATAAATAAGATACGACAGTGAAAATTTGAAAACCTGGAACCCAATCACATAAGTAACCAATCAAATAAGTTCTTTGTTCATTAAATCGAAGCATAATTTGTATATAAAGTTTTCTAATGTGCTCAATTAAAGTCAATTTACTTCTCGTACAAATACTATCAATTCATCATGTTAGTTATACTCATCACTTCAAGTTCAGTTTGAAACTCAAGTACTGATTTCGAACTTATCCCCTTTTCCTTCTTTTTCCAGTTTTTTATTTTATATCAATGGTCAGTTTTTATTCATTCTTTTTATTTTTGCATTCTTTTCCAAATTTGTCATTCTTTTCATTCTTTTTCATGACCTCTAAAATAGCGGTGAAGACCGCTTGAGTAGAAGTTGGAATATGCCAATATGTCCTAGAGGGGGGGTGAATAGGACTTTTTAAAATTTATGAGTTGTTTAAAAATCCTACCACACTAATCCTATCATGTATGCAATTTTTCAGGATTACTCAACTGTAACTCTACTGGCTTCCAAGCCAAGTAGAGGATCCAATCACGAACTAATCAAGATATAACAATATGCAACTTAGTCTATGTTGGATGTGACTGTGTGTGTGTGTGTGTGTGATTTATTCAGATATATAAGTATGAATGCATTGTCATGAATCACACATATAGAAAAACAATCACAAACACGGTCATTTTTATAGTGGTTCGACTACTTGTCTACTCCACTCCTGGTTGTCGCACTCAACCCTTGTGTGTACCGGATTTTACTAAGGAGGTTTCCCAGGGTTCACCTCAAACCTAAGGTTTTAAATCAGGTTCACCTTCAACCTTTACAGAGGTTTTACGCGGTTACCTCAAACCCAGAGTTTTACTGGTTCACTCCTGACCAGATGTTTATGCTCTCCATAGAGCAAGGATCCACACAACGCACCCGAATTTTAGACCACACAGGTCAAGGACCTACACAAGGACCTAACAGTTTATGCCCTACACAAGAGCAAGGGTCCACACTATACACCCGAATTTTAGACCACACAGGTCAAGGACCTAACAGTTTATGCCCTACATAAGAGCAAGGGTCCACACTATGCACCCATTACGTACACTCCCGCCGGAGGCCTCCTACGAGGGCTTCAAAGGGTGAGAACCACTTAAGACCGAATCCTACAAAGGAATTATCACAAGTGTCCTCTTGGACTCTAGATACTTACAGATAAGTTGATGAGTCCCGTTAAGCATAACACCATAGATCTCCTCCTCCTTGTTGATGAAGAGTCTTCTGCTCCTTTGATCCGCAACATAGAAGATATACCAACACTAGGCTTGAGGTTGGGTTAAGGTAGAGATGGAATCTTACTCTCTAAAGATTTTCCTATAAGGGAGGTAGAGTAGTTCCACTCTTATGCATTCAAGGCTTCCCAGCATAAAGATTTTCCATTAAGGTAGTAGCTGGAGGATCCTTGAATGCGGAAGTTCATTCCCCAATCCACTTTATTGAATATCAATGGTGAGGGTGGATTGGAGGATGAACTCCCTTGAGAGAAAGGGCTTTAGGTATAGGATATAAGTTGAAACACTCAAAAGCTCTCTCTACTTTCTCCCACAGCAACAAAAGACAAGTCCTCTATAAATAAGCAAAAAGTTCCAACGGATATAAAATGGTCACATTTATGACAGAGTTCGATATCATCGAATAGGTTCGATATCATCGAGCGTATAGTCTCGATAGCATCGATGGTCTGTTCGATGACTCGGACTCGATGTCATACGCTTTTGAAACTCTTTGCTGATTGGTCGATGAATCGAATCTATTATCGATGTCATTGGATTTCGAACTTCGATTCCATCGATGACAGGTTCGATTCATCAACACTTGAAAAATGAGAGAGACTTGACTTTGAGATATTTTAGGTTTTCATGAATGATTGGGAAACCGTCGAGGTCATCGGAATTAGAATGTCGATGACATTGAGATCAGAGTCGAGGCATCGATAAATCCAGCTAATTTATCTTTGAACTTGATGGACAGTTTATGGCTTTGTTCGATGCAATCGATCTGGTGTCGATATCATCGATATTTGAATATCGATTAGATCGAAGGGCCCCCGATCATAGTTAAAAATAACCTGAAATAACTGCTGTAAGAAATGCGCGCCCACTGTCGATATCATCGATCGACCTCCGATCTTATCGATACTTGAATTTAGATCATATCGGACGGTCATCGATATATCAAAGGAATTTGAGATTTTCATTAAAAAACAGGACACCAAAAATCAGCCTGTCGATCTTATCAAGCCACTCTTGATGGTCTCGAGATTTGAATATCGATGATATCGATGTGTATCGATACATCGATAATTCGTACAGATATATTGTGAAGTTGCTGGACATATTTAGTGCTTTATTGATGATATCGATAGGTGTATCAATATATCGATAAATCTATCCAAATGAATATTTAGTTGCTGAACATTTTGGTCCTCTTATCAATAATATCATTTAAAGTATCGAGGACATCGACAGTGTAGGTCGATCATATCGAGGGTGCTTTGATAAAATCGATAAGGCGAGAAAAACTTAGAGATTTTCCTATTTTGCAAAAAGTTTTCTCATCATAAAACCCTAAGATGTCTATCTTGTTTTAAAGGTTTTAATCACCTGGTGTTTTGGGACGTGGGATGTGAAGCTATGATTTACCTATTACGAGCTTCCACACATCCAGTTGAGGCAAACGCTTGAAATGATCTTCCTATCGAGTTCCGCAGCCAGTCTGACTCACCATACACGTAACTTGACAAACCAGGGCACTAGCAGGTGCACTTTCAACCTCTTTCTTGATCTCCTATTTTTTAACTAGTTCTTTTCTTCTTTTAAGGCGGATAAAATTCTCCAGACTCGATTTTGACTATTTACCAATGATTCACATACTAACGATAAAAACTTCCAATATGTCTTACTAAAGATAAATTGAATGTGTCTTGTGATTTAGATTAACATGATATTCAAACTTCCTCTTACTCAATTGAGCACAAGAACTTAGGTGATAGATTACTTAGATCATCACTCTAACAATCCAAAATTCAATCTCTATCTTATCATACTCAAAGCATTCTTAAGTATACAATTCATCGCTTCCCAAAAAGATTTCAACCTGAAACATTGAAAATTTTTAAAATTTTAGATCAAAATTGACAAAACACTGACTAGGTTACCTAATCCTCCATCCCCAACTGTAAAATCTATGTTGTCCTCAATGTAAAAGAATTAAGCATGTAATGAAAAGAGGCAATGAAAAGAAGAGGGAAGTGATGGAAGGGTAATACCTGAAGAAGGAATTCCAAGGCTTTTCCAATGATTTCAGTGTAAAGATGGGTTAGCATAAAACAAAACTCAACAGTGTAAGCAAACTATCCTAAAACAGTAGAAGAAAACTACCCTAATCCTATGAAAGTAATAAACCTACCTATACCTTTATCAGATTAGGAGATCAATCCTGGTACACAGGATCAATCAGAGGTATGGACATGTCCTCTGAATCAAATTTCTCAACAAATGGCTTTAATCGATGTTCGTTTACTTTGAATTCATTACTATTGTTTAGATTCTTTATCTCAACAGCCCCATGAGGATAAACATTAATAATAGTGAAGGGGCCGATCCAACAAAATCGAAGCTTACCAGGAAAGAGATGTAACCAATAATTGTACAAGAGGACCTCTAACCTAGTGTGAATGATTTTCGAAGAATGTGTTGGTCATGAAACACCTTCATCCCGTCCTTGTAAATTCTCGAGTTCTCGTACGCATCATTCCGGATTTCTTCAAGTTCATTCAACTGAAGTTTGTGTAGTGAACCAATGTTGTCCAGATTGAAATTCAGATTTTTAATAGCACAGTAGGCTCTATCTTTCAACTCCACAGGTAAGTGTCAAGCCTTACCATAGACAAGTCTAAAGGGAGACATTCCAATAGGGGTCTTAAATGTGGTATGGTAAGCCCATAAGGCATCGGTCAATCAGATTGACCAATCCTTACGGTCATAGTTAACCATCTTTTCCAAGATATTTTTAATTTTCCTATTAGAAATCTTAGCTTGCCCACTTGTTTATGGGTGGTATGGAGTGATCACTTTGTGGGAGATGTCATATTTCTTCATTAAGTTCGCAAATGGCCTATTACAAAAATGTGAACCTCCATCACTAATGATGGCTCGAGGTGTTCAAAACTAGGAAAGGATGTTTTCTTTTAAGAATTTAATGACCATTTGATGGTCATTATTCTGGCACGGGATTACTTCGACCCATTTAGTGGCATAGTCTACAGTGAGCATAATATATTAATTTCCAAAAGATTGAGGGAATGGTCTCATGAAATCGATGCCCCAGGAATTAAATGCTTTAATGATCATAATGGGGTTCAAGGGCATCATTTTTTGATGGGATAATGCTCCCAATTTTTAACAATGCTCATAAGCTTTGCAAAACTCATGAGTGTCCTTGAACATAGTGGGCTAGTAAAAGCCGCACTGCAGAATTTTGGTTGTGGTCTTTTTAGCAGAAAAGTGACCACCACATGCCTGAGAATGCCAGAATAAGATGACACTTTAGTGTTCATTGTCTGACACACATCTCCTTAAGTTTTGGTCTGAGCAATATTTAAATAGATATGGATCATCCAAGAAGAATTTGCGTACCTCGGTGAAGAATTCTTTCTTATCTTACGTAGTCCAATTTGTTGGTGTGAAACCTGTAGCAAGATAATTAGTAATGTCCGTAAACTAAGGTGAATGGGAGACTTTAAACAGTTGTTCGTCAGGGAACATGTCATTTATACATGTTATCTGATGGGAATCAGAGATATCAAGGTGAGAAAGATGATCAGCCACTACGTTCTCTACTCCCTTTTTATCTTTTAATTTTAAATTGAATTCTTGCAGTAGAAGGATCCATCTTATCAGGTAGGGCTTAACATCATTCTTAGAAAGGAGATACTTGAGTGCCGCATGATCTGTGTAAATGACAATCTTAGATCCAATAAAGTAAGACCTAAATTTGACCAAAGCGAACACCACGGCTAAGAGTCCCTTTTCCGTAGTAGAGTAGTTCACTTAGGCAGGATTTAGAGTTCTACTTGCATAATAAATAACGTAGGGTTTCTTTTCTTTTCCCTGGCCTAAAACCGCCACAAGAACATAGTTAGACGCGTCGCACATAAGTTCAAAAGGAAGGCTCCAGTCGGTGGCTGCATGATACGTGTAGTGGTTAATATGCCCTTGAGCTTAGTAAAAGCTTCCTGTCATTGCTCAATCCACTCATTTGACACATCCTTTTGAAGTAGATTGCATAAAATACGAGAGATATGACTAAAGTCCTTTTATGAATCTCCTGAAAAAACCAACATGTCATAAAGATCGCACGTCTTGTATGTTCTTGGGTGGAGGCAAGTTAGAGATAAGATCAATCTTAACCTTATTTACCTTAATTCCCTTAGACGAGATGATATGTCCAAGGATAATTTCCTTACGAACCATGAAATGGGACTTCTCCCAATTTAGTATGAAATTCTTTTCCTCACATCGCTTCGGCACATTTTAAAAATTTTTCAAGCATTCGCTGAAGGATGGACCAAAAAATGAGAAATCGTCCATGAAGACCTCTAAATATTGCCTCACCATATTAGAAAAAATACTCAACATACATTGTTGAAAGGTGACGGGGGCATTACACAATCCAAATGGCATCCTTCGGTAAGCAAATGTGCCAAAAGGACATGTGAACGTGGTCTTTTCTTGGTCTTCAAGGGCTATCTCAATTTGATTGTAGCCCAAATATCCGTCAAGGAAACAGTAATAGGAATGACCAGCTAGCCTTTCCAAAATTTGTTCGATGAAGGGTAAAGGAAAGTAGTCCTTCCTCGTGACGGTATTCAACTTTTTATAGTCAATGCACATTCTCTAACCAGTAGTGACTCTAGTTGGCATGAGTTCATTGTCAACATTGGCTATGATGGTGATTACAGACTTCTTAAGAACCACTTGAGTTGGATTCACCCATTGACTATCGGATATAAGGTATATGATACCTACATCCAATAGCTTAAGAACCTCAACCTTAACCACTTCCTTCATGTTTGGATTTAATCGACATTGTGGTTGTCGGGAGGTCTTCGCATTATCCTCCAGATAAATGCGGTGAGTACAAATCGAAGGAAAATTCTCTTGAGGTCCACAATCAACCATCAAAGGGCTCCCATATGCTAAATGAGAATAGAAATGAGCATACTCTCTTGTTCTTGCTCAAGATGGGAAGAAATCACCACTGGGTATATCTCATCTTAACCTAAATAGACATATTTCAAATCAGAGGGCAAAGGTTTTAGGTCAAATTTCGGTGCCTTAAGGTTAAACGGTAGATGCACTACATCTGTTTGGGTGCAATTCTTCAAATTGTAGCCTCCACAGGTTAACTTCAAGTACCGGAATCGATTTGTCCATTATCTTCCCACTCTTAAGAGTGGTGATGACTTAGCTTGCTCCATTTGATTTAAAGAGATTGGATCACTTATTTCGTATTGCGGTTTAGGATTGGGGAAAGGTTGGGCGGAAGAATCCTTTTTTCCAGTTGAATTTTTTATCTCACGCCCTTGTATGGCCTTTGAAAAGTCCTGAAGTGTTTATGATATACTCTAATTGATAAGCTCTTGGTTTTGAATATGTTTCCAAACCGGATCCTCTTAAGGTTTCCCTTGATTCAAGAATTAGTTAGGGATTCCTTGAGGAGTAGCAGTTTGTCCATTCCTTCAACTAAAGTTCGGATGATTGCTCCAACTAGGATTGTATGTGCTAGAGATGGGTCCACTAAAAGGTCTTTGGTAGTTGTTCATGACATTCGATTGCTTGTTTAGTGACTCTTGAAAAGCAAGTATCGTTGGGCAATCTTCAGTTGTATGTATGTTGCAAGCATAAATGCCACAAAAAACTTCCTTAGCCTTATCCTTCTTAAGTTCCATAGCCTCGACCTTCCTTGCGAGACCGGCCACTTTAACATTTATATCATCATCCTCTTTCAGCAAGTATATCCCACCTCTCTCCCTTGGTTGAGTAGGCTTAGATGTGGTGTTAGATTTTGGGGAGATGTTCCATGATTGTACAGTTTCAGCAAGTTTGTTAAAGTAATCTAACACCTCATCGACATTTTTGTTCATGAACTCCCCATTGCACATCGTCTCGAGGAATCGACGCATGAAAGATGTCGGTCCATCATGAAAAAAAGTAGTTATGCATCACATTTCAAAACCGTGTTGTGGGCATGAACTAACGAGATCCTTGGACCTAGAAGAATGTTTTATCTTCCTTTTGGTAGAAGTTCATGATCGACTTCCTGATGGTGTTCGTCTTATGGTATGGAAAGAATTTTTTTATAAACTCCTTCATCATGTCATTCCATGTGCTAATAGATCGCAGACGTAGTGAATGTAACCATGTCTTAGCTTTTTCTTTCAAGGAGAAAGGAATGAGTTTCAGCCTGACCATGTCCTCAGGCACGTTAGGAAAGTATAAAGTCGATATAAATTTGTCAAATTCTTACAAGTGCAGGTATGGACTTTCAGATTCAAGTCCAAGGACTTTGGAACGAGTTGGATCACTTCAGGCTTGATATCCATGTTTCCTTTGTTTCCTGAAAAAACCATACGAGAAGGGGTTCTCACCCCCATTGGTTGTAAGTAATCTCATAAAGTACGAGGCAGGGTGCATGGTGCACCTCATTCTCAGCCTGGACTTTCACAACTCAAAGTTGCACCTTTACATGTTGATTTGCAGCCATAACCTCAATTAACTTTAAGGATCTTGAGTGTCTAATCCTATGATGGATAAATAACCCCTCAACTAATCCTCCTTCACTCAAAAGACGTCGAGTGTTGTCACGGACCCACTTGGGCATGAAACACTTTCAGCCCTCAATTTCAGAATCTAACCTAAACCTAAAAGAAAGAAGGGAAATAGAAATCTAGAATTAGAAAGAGAGAGAGAGAGATAGAGAGAGAGAGAGAGAATTAGAAAGAAGTTACCAAATTAGAAGGTTCTATGTTAGGATGCTACAAAAGAAAAAAAGAAAGTGAATTAGTTTCTAAAAAAAAAATAAGAAAGCAACCTAGTTTCTAAAAATAGAAAATAGAAAGTTTTTAACCTAGAATTAAAAAGTAGATCTAAGAAAAATAGAAAAGAAAAGTTTCAAAAATAAATTAGGAAAGTTTCTAAACCTAGAAATAGAAAATAGTTTCTAAAAATAGTAAAGGAAAGTTTTTAAACCTAGAATTAGAAAGCAAAGTTAGTTTCTAAAATAATTCAGAAAACCCTAATACTAAAAATAAAAAATAGAAAAACCCTAATCTTAAACTAATTTCAAAACTACTTAATCTCAGAAAAACGCAACCATCAATCCCCGGCAATGGCGCTAAAAACTTGTTCACAACCCCAAGTGTAAGGTCGCGATGTAGTAATAATCTTGGTAAGGTAGAGGTCGAATCCACAGGGACTAATCTCGTGTGTATTCTGGAAGCAACTAGAAGCAGAACTAAAAGAAGTTGTAACCTAAATTTGAAAGTGTAGAGAGAAAAATTGTGAATTATTTAGTTAAAACTTGTAAATTCGAAGGTGGGAACTAGGGTTTTCAAGGATCCACTTGTATTGATCAGGGAGATCTATGCTTGATTTAAGGACGTAACTTGAATCAAAGTCTTATCTTATCCAGTTGGAAGATATCTCAGTAAAACCAAATTTGAACTTCCTTTTACCTAATTCTCAATGGATGAGAGTTGTGAGAAATGGAAGTGATTCCACCACAAAACCATGCCTAGAAGACAATGGCTCACAATAGGATATACCAATCTTATAACCAAACATAAGAGAATCATGAAGATTAGAAGGGATTCCATCATCCAACCATGCCCATGAGACGATGGTGAACAACAAGATTTACTAACTTCACAATCTCAATAGATGAAAAGAACATACTCAAAGCTATCACAGTTCTATTGTAATTTGAGTCACAATAAACCATTAAAAATTGAAAGTAATTCTTAAATATCAAACTAGAATCAAAGAGAGTTCAACATAAACATGAATCAAAGCAATAGAAAACATCCCATCATGGTACAAGCTTCACCTCTTAGCCCTATCTAAGAGGTTTAGCCAACCATAGACATGATTGGATCTAAACTAGAAGAAAGCATGAAAAACTAAGGAAGAAGGAAGAAAAATGCTTGGCGACGACTCTCTGCGATTGTGCTTCACTCCCCCAAACCCTAGGTTGAATTGATTGATTTATATATGATGCCCAGGAATACCCCGGGGACTCCTATTTATAGTTATGCAACACCTCCTTTCGCACCTCTTTACAAAAATTCAGAAACTACCTCAAATTTACACACTCCGCTTAACTCTGCATAACTTCGGACAATTCGTTCGATGACATCGAACAAGCTTTGATGTCATCGAAGGTGTCTTTTATACATGCTTTTTTCACACTTTTGTAGCTTCATCCGGACTTTGCTACCTTCTATGTCATTAAACCTACCTTCGATGTCATCGAAGAGGCCTTCGATGTCATCGAGCATGCTTCAAAGAATCGATAATGTGTCCAAAACAGTCCAGAGAGTTATTCCAATTTCTTTAATAAATTTGATGTCATCGAAGAGACCTTCGATGTCATCGAGCAGATCTTCAATGTTATTGAAGAGTGCTTCGAGTAATCGAAAATGATGCCCAATATGTCCAGCGAGATTTACTGAAATTTCACAGAAATTCGATGTCAACAAGCTGGTCTTCAATGTCAGCGAGCAAAGCTTTGAGTCATCGAACAAGTTCTCGAGTCATTGAAAAATGTCTTCAATTTGTCCAGTGACCAACTCGATTTTCCTTCATAAATTTGATATCATCGATATGTGTTTGATGTCATCGAATGTGTCCTCGATGTCATCGAATGGTGCTCGATGACACTGTCAATGTGTATTCTGCACTTGTTCTTTCTGCTTCGTTCCTTCCCCACTTGGTTTTCTTGAATCTTAGGACCTTAAAATCTCAAATCTTTGTCTCCTAAGATCCATTCTTTCCTTGGTGATCTTTAAGCTTCAAATTCATGCTTTTAGCACCTTTTTCAATCTAAGCTCTCAAATCCACATTGCAATACAAACATGAGTAAAATAGGACATTAAGCAATATCATGTTCATAAAACCAAGATATAAATGAGGTCCAATATGCAATATTTAACCCTCAACAGTACTCCACTCCCAATAATCACTATCCACGTGATATTGGCTTTCGCTATAAATAAGGTTTTCTTAGGGTCACCTTAAAACCTGATACAATTATGATTTTAACGTGCTATCACAAAAAATAAAAATAAAAATCCCTCACTGAGATTTTCTAGCTATCTCAAAAAAACTAATAAATGAGATTTCTGACTATCACAATAAAACTTAAATACAAAAGCAGAATATACTTATCTTCACCTTTAAAGATGTATCTGTCAATGTAGCCATAAAACTACTTCTCTTGTAGTAGATTGTTCAATATTCAGTCATATAAACAAGGGTTCTAGGTTCTAGATTGATTTTAAATAGATTCAAACTACAGGCTATTTGTTTAAATTCCTTAAGATGTCAAAGAAGAGTATTTACTCTCTTTATAGAATAAGATTCAGAAAATAGGAGATCAAGGAATTAAAATAAAATAGCTATTAAAAAAATATTATAAATACCATACAATAGCTTGACAATAATGAGGACTTCTCTCTCTCTCTCTTGATGAAGACTTTTATCAACTTGAATTGGTAATTTTGGATTGAGAGAAGGCCTCTATTTATAGGCAAAGAAATTGTTTCTTCGACTCGTCAAATGATCAGATTCCTTTCTAACAAAATTTTGAATTAGGGCACGATAAGATAAAACGGATCTTTGACTAGTCGAAGGCCCTGCTCGACTGGTCGAGGGCTCTATTCGACTAGTCGAGTAAGGACTTTGACTGGTCGAGGGTTCCTAAAATTCGAACTGATACAGTCGCTGAACTTCGAGTCGAGCAACCCTTGAGTGGTTGAAGGCCCATCTTCGACTGGTCGAGCAATCTATTCTACTGGTCGAAGAAGTAATGAAAAAATCTATTTTCTTGAGTTTAAACTTGGACTGGTCGAAAAAAATGCTTAGACTAGTCGAACCACAACTTAGACTAGTCAAACTTTAGCCTAATATAAGCATAAAAACCCATTTTAAGTTATGTTTTGAAAGTACCTAAGCTTAAGGTCTTTCTAGGGTTTGTTATACCAAATATGACCGAACTTTGAAGTAGCTTGAACTTCACGGAACTTGTTCTTCTACTTGAATCTTCAATAGAGCTTGAAGTTGAAGATAGAGCTTGATCTTCAATAGAACTTTAATAGAACTTGAACTCAGTCATCTTGAACTGTAACGCCCTGAAAATCGGGGGTCGAACATAAACTCAACTCCCGAGTTCCAGAACATCACTTATGCAACAAAATGAATGATGATTGAATGTTGACTGTATTCGTGCATTGAACATGAGTGAGATTAAGCCAAAACAAAGATATCATACTCCGAGATAGTTAAATTTGCAAGCGGAAGATCCGTGATAGATAGATAAAATATATAACTTATGATGAGTCTCCGAGTGTGATAACATTACTGTGTTAAATAAATACAAGTGCGGTTCTAAAATGTACCAAATGTGAAGAAGTGTAATGCCTCCTATCCCATGTACCATAGCCCCGTCAATACAATATCAGGTCTTCATTGACCTACTACCAGAGAGATACTGAGATAGGAGAACTCCTCCTATCATCATAGTAGTGAAGGCAATTTCACAAGCATCACCATCACCTGAAACTCAACAAACTGGTTGGTGTTGCAAACACCGTCCCGTAACGTGGGAGTGAGTGATTAACTCAGTGGAACAGTAAAGCATAGGTTAACATGTTATCAATTCAACCAAGCAGTAATGATAAAGTAGTACAAATCAAACATTTCTAACTACTCTTGTTAAGTGCAAAAATGAAATGACATGATGTTGTATGCCCTTGCGTAACCACCCTCAAGCGACATCATCTTATGTTCGCGAATGCTTACCCCTCATGCGCCACATCTACAAAGCACATGCGGTGCGATGATGCTCATGATTACCAAGTTATTATTAGTCCATTTCAAAAAAGAATATTGGGAAACTAAGGTACCTCCCTTGTATCATTCCCAAACATGATCCATTCTAGGGTCGTCAATCCTAGTTAATCTCATACGATATTATGGTTTGAGAAGCATAGTGAAGGCATCGCAAAGGGCTCGTCACCGTCGGCGCGGATACTGAGATCTCACCGTATGCTCAATTGTCGGGTCGTTAGCTCGAGTCATGTGTCTCACCGTGCACTTCTACTCAACTCATACTCTAGTTCTTTGTGAAAGACTCGTCGCCAATCACAGACCCTTGGAGTATACTCGAAGATACTACGGAGGACTCGTTTCGTCAAGCACCAAAGACATGGGGTGTCACCGTACTCGGCTCTCGCCGTAAGTATCGACAGCTCGAATATAGTGTCCCATACCACCATAATCGGCTCACGAGTCTGGTTGCTCTTGGTCACTACGGGGAGGCACGTGGCCCCCAGTGTAGGCCGACAGCTCGACCACGGTGTCCCATACCACCATGCCCGGCTCATGAGTCTTAGCGGATCGAGGTACCATGGTTAAAAGGGATTTCACTGGTAAGTTTGGTACCCTAGGTTCAAGCAGAGGCGACCAAACATGGTGAACATACATTAGACAAATCGGGTTACTTGACGAGCTCGGCTAGCTCGAGCACACAATAAGTTGAACGACATGAAGTGCATAAGCACTTCGCGTGGCCAACCACTATCGCCAACCAAAGTACGACTCGGGTTCGTCGAACACATCTCACGTGGCAAATGAATCGCAACCACGAATTCAATTCTGGTACCGATTGTCTGGACTATAATCATAGCCCCAAACACAATCAACTGCAGATAGATAAAGTAGTAGTGAATCAAGATTTCACTCGTACAATCAAGGTATGGTATTTTCCGTTTAGGGCTGCCAGGGCTGTTGCACGCACTCATTGCTCCGCTACCCCATCACCCATGACGGATTATACAACATAAATATAAATTTAAACATATGCATTACATAGTTATAATATAAAGCAGTTGAGCATGTTATGAATCACAACACAAGCATGAGTTTATACATGTTCAATTCCTAATTACACAACAATCCAAGGAGATCATACACATAATTAAAAGAGATTGAGACTCACATCTCAACACCCTTATACATCACAATTTGCTAACTACTACTCATTCAGACATTTCAAGAAACACTAAAACAAACATGCATCAACATACATGACATATGTCGATCACATAGGCATTAGGCCAAATCCTTTCACTAGGGAGTTGCCCCAATCATAACACGCGTACACCCACAACGGATAGTCATGGCAAGGTGAATCCAAGTTCCATATTCATTCACCATTTCCACAAATACTTGGGCCACACATTTTAGCATATATGGTGTCTATTGGCCGTGGCGTGATTTAGGCAAATCCTTTCGTCAAAAGGGTATCGCCAATACAACAATCATGAATCCATGACAATTAGTCATGGCGAGCACGAATGGGGATTATATACCCATTCAGTCATTTTCACAAACACTTAGAATACACTAATACAACATACATAGTGTATGTTAGCAAAACATGTATTAGGGCTATCCTTTAGCCAAGTGATTGTTTTATCCATGTATATCATAATCATACAGACAAATAATCATGACAATTGCATTTCCAAAACTCACACATATACGGTATTTCTAGTATACACAATTTCAACATACGTAGTATTTACAAGGAGTTTGTAATACGGCGATTCCTTTCGCCAAGCAATTAATTTATACGCACATAATATATTTATACAACAATTAATCATGACAAACACATCGCTAAAATATACCCGTATATGGTACTTCTTACAATACCGTATTTCTACATACATGGTATATATTAGTAAACATGTATTTAGGCTAATCCTTTCGCCAAATAAGTATTTTATCCATACGTCATATATCCATACGATAAATAAACATGTCAACCACATTTCCATAAAAAAATACGTATACGGTATTTTATACGAATACCTAGAGTATGTGAAATTCCAAATTCTACAATTCTAATCGAAATCGAAAACGGAAAGCACTTTGTACATGTGCAATTGCATGCAGATCATGAATCTATCATTATCGACATTGAAAGCGTTGAAAACCATAACCTATACACCTAAAGTCCGCACCTTTTGTCGTAGAATCGTAATTGAGTTGATAGGTTCGCTAAGCTTCCGTATATCTGGGAGTTTGGCAACCTAGAGAATGAAATAGGTTAGCTATTTCCTAACCTACAATCTGTCTAATCCCCAAACAAGGTTAGGGTTAGGGTTTATTACCTAGAAATGACGCCGGAATCGAGGAAAGCGGCAAGAAAGAGGCGGTGCGGCCGTGGTGGAGCAGGAAGTACGGCAGGGAGTAGCTCCCACTTCTCCCTCACACTCTCTCTTTCTCTCTCTCAAATCCAAATTCGTATGGCTGGAATGGGAGAGGGTTTAAGGTCCTTTTATAGCCTAAAACCTTCCCAAAATAGACTCAGGTTCAAGGGTTACTGCTAATATAGGTATTTCGTCACTTTTCCGGCTCAAAAGAGAGGTTCTGGTGGCCCTCCTTGAGCCAAATGTCAGACTTAAGCTCACCACCTATGGATCTATGTGGGATTACGTTTTCGACTCGATCGGATTCCCAGATCGCACGTGGCGGACCACTTTCAGTTCGACGGTCAGTGGGCCACGATCAGAAATTCCAAGTACATGTAAATGTTCCTGAAATTTTTCTTAATCCGAGGGTGTAATTTGGTCTGATTCTGACGGTCAGGTTGCTTAATACTGACGCGTCAACGAATGGTGCCAGATCACTATTCCTGATATTTATTTTGAAATGGGAATAGTGTTT
This sequence comes from Magnolia changhungtana, assembly GCA_030180095.1. Lineage (NCBI taxonomy): Eukaryota > Viridiplantae > Streptophyta > Magnoliopsida > Magnoliales > Magnoliaceae > Magnolia > Magnolia changhungtana. The sequence goes on from JASAUF010000294.1 coordinate 2,255,421, forward strand.
TTCACACACCCTCGCTCCGAATTGAAACGAATGGCCGTGGGACATCGGATGGACCGATTTTTGAGATGATTGTCAAGTCCAGTGAGGCGGTCCTAGTTCCTTAACTTCGTGTTAATCGGTTTCCGATGTACGGTCAGACCTAATACGAAGTTTCGAGATGCTCCGTGAGCACCGGGTAATGAGATTGATCCTAAGTTTTAGGGTAACCCAAGCGTCAATGATTCTACAAGTTTTGAGTCTTCAGATCGTATTTAAAGCGATTCAAATGGATTTCATGGCTAATCTAGTTTAGCACTTAGTTAACTTTGTCAAATTTCTAAAGGATTTAATCCTAAGTGATTTCCGTCTGAGGTGGTACTTAGTCCTTTGTAGTTTGTATATAAAGTGATCTAAGTAATACTACTTAGCTAGTTTAAGATAGTGTCTAGGGCGAAAGTGCTTTGAAAAATTGGAAGATCAAGGTGGTGAAGGGTTGGATTTGTGAAGGAAATGGGTTAAGGAGCGATTTTAGACTGTGGGATTCAGTTCTGACAAGTTACTAAGGTGTTAGGATCGACCCATTGCCTAAGAACGTCTCATTCCAGGTTGGCAAAAATCCGGGGTGTTACAATCTACCCCCCTTAAAATAAAATTTCGTCCCCGAAATTGGTTAAGGGTAATAAGGAAAGAGTTAATTATTTCTCTTGGCTAAGTTTTATTGGTTCCAAGTTTCTACGCGTGGTAGGGTATGTACTAGCTGGTTCATTTTAGTCTACCCCCCTTAAAACTTATTTTTTTATCCATTTCTCATACCCGAAAGGTTTGCTACAGTTAGTTTATTTCTTTACCTATCTGGAGTCTCGACGACAATCCCCAATTATTTAGAGTAAGATAGTTGTTTTCATTGTTTGACCAGCACGGAGAGACGGTTATAGTAGGCTTGATCCCGATACATCGATCATCTACCTGACTAGGGTAGAAGGCTCGTCGTATCCCCTCCTAGCCCTGGTGAATCCTGGTCTTCTGCTCAGTCAAAACAGGGAGTCCATTGTCGCCCAGGATTAAGAATTGGGTCAAGCCGCGAATGTTTCGCAGTTGTATATTTCAGTAACTCCGTAGTCCGATCACTCTAGAAACGTAGGGAATGTCCATCGTTGAAAGGCTCAAATTGTCTCTGTCTAAGGTTACCCTTTTAGGTCTTAGTCTAAGAGAAGCCTTGATATTTTTTATGTCCAAGGAAGTGGGGAATCAAATCTTACTAGATCATCCTAAAACGGTTTCTCATAGTAGAACTTGCTAGGGCTTCTATAATGTGCGTATGTTAACGAGCATAGTTTCGATCCTGGGCCAGTGGGTTATGGGCCCACCACGCTTCCGCTGCGTCACCCAGATCAAAGAGATGCAATAGGTGACCTAACTAGATTGAGCTCGTAATGTTCTACCCCCCTTAAAATTTTATTTTCACCCTCAAGGCTTAAGATTTATGTCCTGCTCCGTACATCGGAACAAGGTGTAATTTATAACCTATCCTTGACATGAAATGAGATGCGGTCTCCCACTACATCAGTTTTGGTACCTAGGATTATAGAAAGGGGCTATCACGAATGAGTGTGAGTTTGAGGCAAAATGCCTAATTCTACTAAGGAATGTTGTCGTGGTCCAGACTTATCCTATTTAGTCATGTCTAGCTTAATAGGCAGGCTATCTTTTTACGTTCATAAGCACAATATATATGCCGACATGGCATGCGATTTGGGACCTAATTCCTAACTGTCCGTTGCCCATTTGGGCAATTCTTTAGGCCTAAAAGACAAAGTCTCTATCAACTATATACTCCTAACACCTTTCAAGGACAAAATTATAAAGTTTTAGATGTAAATGGTCGGGCCAACACGGAAAGAAAATTGTGTAGTGGGTCTGAGTCGGTTAAGCCGAATAACTAAGTCTATTATTCAATTGGCTTAGCATAATTAATTAGTCTTTTACTTTCCTTAGCCTAACCAGTAGTCTAGTCTTAATTTAGGAGTAGGGAGAATCCATAGGTGAGTCCAAAATCTATGCTTATATACTAGATGACTTTACATCATTTCTAATACAGGAGGGGTTTAGCACTTAGGGTCCCTATATGGTCAGGTCTGTTAAAAACTAGGAGCACCGCCCTAGGTCCAAATTCGAAAGGCCTACTTGGCCAGCGATCTTAAGTTGTACTAAATGGAACTGCATTACTAATCCGACTTCAGGATTGGCAATGGGATGGTTGGTAGGAGGGTGGGTGGGGATTAAATTTTATAGGCTTTGGAAAATGAGTCTAGTGGTGGAAAGTGTGAGATGGGATTTCCAAATCCCAGGAATCAGAATCTCTAAGTGTAAGAGGAAAACCAGAGACATGGAAAATGAGGATAAGGGGAAATGGGGGGGCTGGAGTTTTTTGGTTCTCCACGGATTTTAGCCTCAATAGGGAGTGTAAAGACCCAAAAAGGCAGGGAATGAAGAAGGAATAAAAGGAAAATGGAATGGGTTAGAAGGTTACCCAATTTTGAGCTCCAAATGGGTGATATGAGAGCTCCAACGTGAGAAAAAGAAAAGGAGGAGGCTAGGGCTGTTGTGGACGGTTAGAGTGGGTGATTTATGGAAGAAAATGGGGATTGCAAGATTTAGGGGGAATGGGTTGAGGGAGAAAATTGAAAATGGGGGGGGGGGCTTTGGGCGTGTGGAAGGGGTGAAATGAGAGAGAGGGGTGCTCCAGCCCCTAAAATCCCAAACCATGGGAATTTCACACGTGCCAGGGGGTGTAGGAGGCTGGGCCGACCAACCTCATGCTTGGACCCACCCCCGAAAATCGACCGGACCGCGGTCCGCCGCCCGAGCCGCGGCGCCGCCGCGGTCGGACTTGGCCGGAACCGCGCCGCCGCGGTGGGGCCCTGTTTGCCATGGTCCCAAGGTGCCAAATGCACCCTGGTTCGACCCTGGGTCCCATCGGATTTAAGTGGGGAGGCCCCCGACTCCGATTCGCTCTATTTCAGGTAGTTTCGGGCAAACAGGACATATCTTGCAATCCGGAATGAGTTATCTGACGTAAAATATATGAATTTGGGGTAGGACGAGCTAATGAAGCCAACCAACCCTGCTATGCAGGGTTGCGTAGCCCGAAATTGCGAGAAAACCCTCCAATTGACGGTCATTTCCCCATTTCAATTTCATTTTGCTAAAAATAGTAGTTTTAGTTTAATTACCCTTCATCAGTTGGGTTTTAGGAGTTGCACTCATCGTGTAAAGGGCTTAGAATAATTAGGAGAACGGTTTGGTGAAGCCAAATAGGACACTTATTATTTTTGGCTGAGAACCCTGCACACTAGTAGACATCACGACCTTATAGTAAGTCGCGACTTCTAGGAGTTCTAGTTGTAGTTTGTTTCTGATTTCATTCTCATTACTTGGTATCCCTATTTAAAGGGGCTGTGAACTCACTCATTTTTTTTGTAGTCATTTATTAATCAATTTGAATTAATTAGAATTTATTCCTACTTTCTGCTTTTCTTTTCTCGTGGATTTGGGAAGTCTTTGTGAGGAGTCCAGAGAAGCTCCGAGGATTCGGAGTAGTTATCCTCATCACGTTAATCCCGTATTCTATCTATTTTCAACGGTTGGGGTGAGGTGGATTTGTAATCTAGACTCTTTAATAGACGGCCTAGGAATATTATAAGGTCGACCCGTGCGACCAAGGGTTAATACGTACTCGATTTCGGCGTTTGCTTTCAGCGAACTAGCCGTTGGACGGAGCAGGGATGCCTAAGACTGTTTCTACATTCCGTCGCTCCCTCCTAAGTCAGAGTGCGTCAGTGTGCGTCGTGTGACCATAACCCAGGTCTGGTTTAATCCAAATCATGCTCTGATACCATCTTGTAACGCCCTGAAAATCGGGGGTCGAACATAAACTCAACTCCCGAGTTCCAAAACATCACTTATGCAACAAAATGAATGATGATTGAATGTTGACTGTATTCGTGCATTGAACATGAGTGAGATTAAGCCAAAACAGCATATCATACTCAGAGACAAGTTAAATTTGCAAGCGGAAGATCGTGATAGATAGATAAAATATATAACTTATGATGAGTCTCCGAGTGTGATAACATTACTGTGTTAAATAAATACAAGTGCAGTTCTAAAATGTACCAAATGTGAAGAAGTGTAATGCCTCCTATCCCATGTACCATAGCCCCGTCAATACAATATCAGGTCTTCATTGACCTACCAGAGAGATACAGATAGGAGAACTCCTCCTATCATCACAGAAGTAGTCCGGCTCTGCTTCACAAGCATCGCCATCACCTGAAACTCAACAAATCTGGTTGGTGTTGCAAACACCGTCCCGTAATGTGGGAGTGAGTGATCAACTCAGTGGAACAGTAAAGCATAGGTTAACATGTTATCAATTCAACCAAGCAGTAATGATAAAGCAGTACAAATCAAACATTTCTAACTACTCTTGTTAAGTGCAAAAATGAAATGACATGATGCTGTATGCCCTTGCCAAACCACCCTCAAGCGACATCATCTTACGTTCGCGATTGCTTACTCCCTCAGTGCGCCACATCTACAAAGCACATGCGGTGCGATGATGCTCATGATTACCAAGTTATTATTAGTCCATTTCAAACAGCAATATTGGGAAACTAAGGTACCTCCCTTGTATCATTCCCAAACACGATCCATTCTAGGGTCGTCAATCCTAGTTAATCTCATACGATATTATGGTTTGAGAAGCATAGTGAAGGCATCGCAAAGGGCTCGTCACCCGTCATGGCGCGGATACGATCTCACCGTATGCGGCTTAATTGCTAGCTGTCAGCTCGAGTACAAGTCTCACCGTACTCGGCTCAATCACTCGGCCGTCACCGAGTGTGTCTCACCGTACTGCTCGGCTCAACTCATACTCTAGTCATTCGTGAAAGACTCGTCGCCAATCACAGCACCTTGGAGTATACTCGAAGATACTACGGAGGACTCGTTGCCGTCAAAGACCAAAGACAGTCTCACCGTACTCGGCTCTCGCCGTAAGTATCGACAACTCGAATATAGTGTCCCATACCACCATAATCGGCTCACGAGTCGGTTGCTCACTTTGGTCACTACGGGAGGCACGTGGCCCGGCCAGAGGCCGACACTCGACCACGGTGTCCCATACCACCATGCCCGTCTCATGAGTCTTAGCGGATCGAGGTACCATGGTTAAAAGGGATTTCACGGTAAGTTTGGTACCCTAGGTTCAAGCAGGCGACCAAACATGGTGAACATACATTAGACAAATCGGGTTACTTGACGAGCTCGGCCAGCTCGAGCGCACAACAAATTGAACGACATGAAGTGCATAAGCACTTCGCGTACAACCACTATCGCCTAACCGAAGTACGACTCGGGTTCGTCGAACACATCTCACGTGGCAAATGAATCGCAACCACGAATTCAATTCTGTACCGATTGTCACGGACTATAATCATAGCCCCAAACACAATCAAGTGCGGATAGATAAAGCAAGAGTGAATCAAGATTCCACTCATACAATCAAGGTATGGTATTTTCCGTTTAGGTCGCTGTGGCTGTTGCCAGACGCACTCGTTGCTCTCCGCTCCCCATCACCCATGGCGGATCATACAACGTAAATATAAATTTAAACATATGCATTACATAGTTATAATATAAAGCAATTGAGCATGTTATGAATCACAACACAAGCATGAGTTTATACATGTTCAATTCCTAATTACACAACAATCCAAGGAGATCATACACATAATTAAAAGAGATTGAGACTCACATCTCAACACCCTTATACATCACAATTTGCTAACTACTACTCATTCAGACATTTCAAGAAACACTAAAACAAACATGCATCAACATACATGACATATGTCGATCACATAGGCATTAGGCCAAATCCTTTCACTAGGGAGTTGCCCCAATCATAACACGCGTACACCCACGACGGATAGTCATGGCAAGGTGAATCCAAGTTCCATATTCATTCAGTCATTTCCACAAACACTTGGGCCACACATTTTAGCATATATGGTGTCTATTGGCCGTGGCGTGATTTAGGACAAATCCTTTCGTCAAAAGGGTATCGCCAATACAACAATCATGAATCCATGACAATTAGTCATGGTGAGCACGAATGGGGATTATATACCCATTCAGTCATTTTCACAAACACTTAGAATACACTAATACAACATACATAGTGTATGTTAGCAAAACATGTATTAGGGCTATCCTTTAGCCAAGTGATTGTTTTATCCATGTATATCATAATCATACAGCAAATAATCATGACAATTGCATTTCCAAAACTCACACATATACGGTATTTCTAGTATACACAATTTCAACATACGTAGTATTTACAAGGGAGCTTGTAATACGGCGATTCCTTTCGCCAAGCAATTAATTTATACGTACATAATATATTTATACAACAATTAATCATGACAAACACATCGCTAAAATATACCCGTATACGGTACTTCTTACAATACCGTATTTCTATATACATGGTATATATTAGTAAACATGTATTTAGGCGAATCCTTTCGCCAAATAAGTATTTTATCCATACGTCATATATCCATACGACAAATAAACATGTCAACCACATTTCCATAAAAAAATACGTATACAGTATTTTATACGAATACCTAGAGTATGTGAAATTCCAAATTCTACAATTCTAATCGAAACTGAAAACGGAAAGCACTTTGTACATGTGCAATTGCATGCAGATCATGAATCTATCATTATCTGACATTGAAAGCATTGAAAACCATAACCTATACACCTAAAGTCCGCACCTTGTGTCGTAGAATCGTAACGGAGTCGATAGGTTCGCTAAGCTTCCGTATACTGGAGTTTAGCAACCTAGAGAATGAAATAGGTTAGCTATTTCCTAACCTACAACTGTCTAATCCCCCAAACAGGTTAGGGTTAGGGTTTATTACCTAGAAATGACGCCGGAATCGCCGGGAAAGCGGCAAGAAAGAGGCGGTGCAGCCCGTGGAGCGGCAGGGAAGTACGGCAGGGAGTAGCTCCCACTTCTCCCTCACTTTCTCTCTCTTTTCTCTCTCTCAAATCCAAATTCGTATGGCTGGAATGGGAGAGGGTTTAAGGTCCTTTTATAGCCTAAAACCTTCCCAAAATAGACTCAGGTTCAAGGGTTACTGCTAATATAGGTATTTCATCACTTTTCCGGCTCAAAAGAGAGGTTCTGGTGGCCCTCCTTGAGCCAAATGTCAGACTTAAGCTCACCACCTATGGATCTATGTGGGATTACGTTTCGACTCAATCAAATTTCGATCATCGCACGTGGCGGACCACTTTCGCCCGACGGTCGGTGGGCCACGATCGATCGAAATTCCAAGTACATGTAAATGTTCTCGAAATTTTTCTTAATCCAGGGTGTAATTTGGTCTGATTCGACGATCAGGTTGCTTAATACTGACGCGTCAACGAATGGTGTCAGATCACTATTCCTGATATTTATTTTGAAATGGGAATAGTGTTTTTCACACACCCTCGCTTCGAATCGAAACGAATGGCGTGGGACATCGGATGGACGATTTTGAGATGATTGTCAAGTCCAGTGAGGCGGTCCTAGTTCCTTAACTTCGTGTTAATCAGATTTCCGATGTGCGGTCTAGACCTCATACGAAGTTTCGAGATGCTCCCGTGAGCAGCCGGGTAATGAGATTGATCCTAAGTTTTAGGGTAACCTAGCGTCAATGATTCTACAAGTTTTGAGTCTTGCAAATTGTATTTAAAGCGATTCAAATGGATTTCATAGATAATCTAGTTTAGCACTTAGTTAACTTTGTCAAATTTCTAAAGGATTTAATCCTAAGTGATTTCCATCTGAGGTGGCACTTAGTCCTTTGTAGTTTGTATATAAAGTGATCCAAGTAATACTACTTAGCTAGTTTAAGATAGTGTCTAGGGCGAAAGTGCTTTGAAAAATTGGAAGATCAAGGTGGTGAAGGGTTGGATTTGTGAAGGAAATGGGTTAAGGAGCGATTTTAGACTGTGGGATTCAGTTCTGACAAGTTACTAAGGTGTTAGGATCGACCCATTGCCTAAGGACGTCTCATTCCAGGTTGGGAAAAATCCGGGGTGTTACATGAACTTAGTAGAACTTCAACTTTCCATCTTGATCTACTACTTGACTTGAACTTCAGTAGAGTTTTGAACTTTTCATCTTGATCCACATTAGAAGGCTTACTTCATAAGTTGTTTTGTCTAAATGAAATTTGATAAACAAATGTGTGCTTTATACAATATAGCACTTCAGTATATGGACCTGATGGATGGTGGATCTAGTGATATGACGATCCACCTTAGATGCTAACGGGTGGATGGCTTGATCCATAAGTGAAGGCTATTTCTGAGAGTTCGATGTAGGCTAGGATGAAGGCAAACATATAAACAAATGGTAACACTTAAGTACTGAAAAGTACGGGGTGTTACAAGTAACTTTCGAATTAAACCTTTTAGGAAGTGATTGTAATATTTTTGTGCAAACCTTGTTTTCAAGGATTCATGTCCAAGACCCCACATGGAATTCACTATGTCATTTAGTTTCATATAGAAGTCCATAAAATACTCATTTTCTTCTATACAAATTTCCTCAAATTTGGTTGTGAGGATTTGAATCTTAGATTTTTTTGACAATGTTAGTTCCATCATGTGTCATTTCAAGAATATCCCATGCTTTTTAGCTGTATCGCATGAAATGATTCTTTTGAATTCATCTGGTGATAGAGCGTAAGCTATTGCATTTAAGGCCTTTCCATTAGCACTGCTTTCACTTTTCTGAACAGTTGTCCAAAAAGTATATGTGATTTCTTTTATGGACATGGTTCCATTTTTAGCTACTAATTCCATCATTGGAGGGATCCATTGTGTTACAGTGGCTTGCCACACACTTTCATCAATAGATTTGAGGAAGATCCTCATTCTGGCTTTCCAATATGAATAGCTTGAGCCATCAAAGGGAAGCGGCCCAGTAATGGATAAACTTTCAAATTTTGACATCTTAAAGCTCTAGATCCAACTATAGGATGCATTTCCTTTTAAAAAAATAATAATAATAGAGTAACCCCCTCTGATACCCCTTGAAAATAGGAGTTATCGATGTCCTAGAGGGGGTAAATAAGATAATGCTAAATAATCGAAATAAAAAACAGAATACATAAAAAATAAAAAATCCCAATTGCCCAAGTATTGAAACCTTTATTCTAAATAATTCATAGAACAACCTTCGCCTAAAATTTTAGGGAGGACAACTTTATTTCAAGAATGTCTTTAAAATCAATTTTTCATACTAACGAGAAAGATAAAATCACCACAAGAATGAAATAAATAACATTAACCACAAAAAAATTACTACCCTCATAATTTTGGCTTTCACTATGACAAGTTTTTCACAGGTTCACCTTACAACCATATACAGTTCCTTATGATTTTCACAGGCTCACCACAATAAAACCCTTTTTCTAAAATTTCACAGGCTATCATAATAAAAAACCCACTTTGTGATTTTCACGGGCTATCATAAATCAATCCACTAAGATTTTCATAGTCTATCTCAGAAAAACCTAAATGAAATAAAATAATAAAGAACTTATGTTCAAATGTAGATTCGAAGATGCTATAGAAGCTTGTAGCAGAAGAACTTCTTTCTTGAATGTAAAGGAGGAAATATCCACTCAAAAGAAATAGTATAGGGTTCTAAAGAATTTTTAAAATGAAAAACCCAAATGTTACTGATTCAATTCTCATAGATCTCAAGAGGTGTATAGATTACTCTTTAAAATAAGATTGAAATGATCTTGATAAAGGGAATTAAATAAGCTTAAAAGATATTATAAATACCACATAATTAGCTTGTCGAGGACCTAAGCTTCTCTTTTATTTGGAGAAGGTTTAGACTGATTTTTCGTTGTGGTTTAGAATGAGAGAAGGCCTTTATTTATAGCCAAGGTGATTGAAAATTCGACTAGCCTAAGAAAAGGTTAAACTGGACAGATTCCACCGATTTTGTTCCAACGACTATCAGATTGCGCGGGATAAAATTTATCTAACATTCAGCTAGCCCAAGGAAAAATTTGGCTGGCTGGATTTCCCATTCGGTTGGTTGAATTCTCGCAAATTCCAAAAGATTACATTGCTGGATTTTAACCTGAACTTCTCTCGGGCTGTCCGAATTTCAAGTTTAAGAAGGCAAAACAAAAAGTTAGGCTGACAAAATTTTTAACAAATTTTGATTTTTAGCCCGAACTTGAAGTTAGGTTAGCTGATGAAGTTGGGCTGGCCGAAGTAGAAGTTAGACTAGCCGAACTCCAGTGCAAGTATACTATAGATAACCCAAAATGAATGGATATTTGCAAGTACCTAATCTAAGGTCTTTCTAGGGTTGTATTACCTATTGTTTAGCAAATACTTAGTTTAACTTGTCTTGAACTTGTCTTGAAACTGAGCGATGTCTTCTCTTGAGATGATAAGCCGATCTTGACCTAATCTTCAAACATGTAGATTAGTTGCGATTTGACTGTTCTTGTGATCTATCTGGTATTACTTTTGTCTTACGAAATTTGACAACCTGAAGTGTGTTAAATATATAAGCACTTACAGAAGACAATGCTCATATCGGTGATCTTGAGAAGTTAGAAATTTGAAGAGATGAAGCTACGATAGTTTCCTTAGAGTAAGAGTTGGTTGGTGCCCTTAACTAAGTACAATTCAAGTAGGATTTGCATAAATATATAACCGCTTGGGTGTTTCAGAAGAATTGTAATGTTTTTATAATTGATATGTATCGTTATTTTCTCATAAAATTTTGGTATCATTTTCAGGGTAATTTCTAAGCTTAAATGTCTCACAACAACAAATTTTGTATTTTGTCTGCATACTCTTATAATTCGAAGCATAATATGATGAGCACATATGTATATATATGTCAGACTTTTCATGCATCAATTCATGGCTTAGATTGTACATTTTAGTATGATGATCAACTTGGAAATATAATGCAGTAACAACATGTTCTTTTGTTAGTATTCCTTACATGGTACTTATTTTCAATAGGTGAAACTATTTTGGAGTTCAATTCGTACCTAAGGCGCAACACACAATTTAAGCTCTTGAGTAGTTAGAGCAATCCACAGTTTAAGCTCTTGAGTAATTGGAGCAATCATAGTTTTCTAGGCTCTTGAGTAGTTGAAGCAAGTAGGGTATATGCAAATGACATCTATAACTCTTAACTCCAGTCCATCATAGGGGCCTAGTGAAGATACTGGGAAGATGAACTTGGTAGGATTTATGTGCAGGGTTGGCCTCAGTTATAACATCCCGAATTTTCACGGCCAGAGTTTGTACTCGTGCTCGAGAAAACAGAGTGTTAATAATGTATAAATTGGATGCTTTAAAAATCGCACCTTATTATTATTTTTTTTTTCATTTGGGACACATCTAGATACATTCATGAAGGTAACATTTACGAGAATAAAATATACTATATTGATTATTTTATTAGAGTAATAGAATAATCAAATGCCCTCTCAATGGGAGCTTATTACATTTATCGAGTTCGCAGTGAAAGTATAAAACTAAATCATAAAACTATCATCTTATTCTTTTAGCATAATCTTCCATGGTGAGGTGGTCCTCTAGGTCTTCAATCTGTACATCACCTTCATCATCTGTACGGTTGGAGAGGGTCAATACCCTACTCATAATGATGCTTACCCTTCAAGATTAATAATAATTCAAGAGATACATAAAAGCAGTATAAAGGCTCTGATACGTCTCATACTCAACAAGTACGAGAGGTATCAATATGCACAAGAAACCTACATGAGATGCATGCCTAGCAAAGTATATACAGTTTATCACACTTAGTGGTTGCCATAATGTGGAATATAATTAGAGTTATCCAACTCGCCCCGCATCCCATTCTATGGAGATTCGCCGGCGTGTACCACATTTAACATTGTTTTACGTGGTTATCCTAAGACAAACACAACACATGACTAAATGAATTACGTGACACGATTTGTTCATGAAGCAGCTATTTGTGACATCTAATCTTGGAAGTGATGTGACATACATTGTGAATTACTTACATCAGTTTTTGCACCACTACCCATAAAACATGGAATTATGTGTCGCCCCATGGGCCGCTACTAAAAATACATCACTTCCATGATATTTATTCGATCGCTAGAGGTGGGAAACCCAACATAATACTTACACCAAAAAGGGAAATCCATTGAATCATGGGAGTTTTAGAATCCAAGACACATGCCCAAACCATAACGGTAAATAGCACAAGGCCAACATAATAAAGGAGATGAGTAGCAATGGCTAACTTAACAAAGAGGAGAATGGTAATAACCAACTCAATAATAAGGAGAGCGGCAAGGGCCAATCGCAAAATTAATAAGGCAAAGGCAAGGCTTGTATCCATCGCCCCACATAAATTTATAAAGATCAAATTAATCAAAGCCATACCATAATTTCCACAGGATAGACAATTGATGGTGGTAAAATTATACGGTAACAGGGAAAGAATCATAATAACATAAAGAAAAATATGTAAAAAGAGAATTAAACCAAACCAACATAAATTAAGGTAAGCTTAAAGAAAACACCCTCACGTAAATTCACGAAGATCGAAGCCATCCATTCATTTGGTGGTTGGTCTAGGTGTCGTGCCTTGCTCGATGAGTGGATAGGGCTGATTTTAGCACACGGCGATCATCATAGTGTGGGCCACCTTTTGGATGGTTTGGATATCCAGTAGGTGAGACACGTTGGTTGGAAAGAAAGGGCGATGTGGCCCATCTTCGTCTCTCTCTTTCTCTATCTCTTTCTTTTCTTCTTTCTCTTTCTTTCTCTTTCTCTTATTTTTTCTTCTCTCCTCATAACTCTCTCCCTATCTCGCTGTGTTTTCTCCCATCATCGGACGAGAGGAATTTATAGGTGCATGAGTCTTAGACTACTTTTACAAAATCCTTACACGGTCTCTGTTGTGCGGCCAAGAAAAATGGAATGAATTTCCTTACGCTGCCTCCGTTTCTGTGCAATGGAACAATGGCTTGCATCTTTCCCTTTGGTCTTCTCTGTCAACACGGGATAAATCGGACCGTTTCTTGGAGGGGATCGAAACTCTTGCTTGCGTACATTGGATGGTTGGGATGAGGTATATGACTTTGTAAAAATATCCAAACACAAGGACAATCAGTGTTAAAAATCTCGGACGCTGATATAGCGGGTTCTGCAAGTTGTGACAGAGCAACAGGACCTTCTTTTTCTTCCTTTTTGGCCATCTTGAGAGGGATCGAAATCTCCCTTAGGGAGGTTTGGACAGTCCTAATCAGGTCTAGATAATCTTCTCTAGACTTCTTACATAGAGAATTTTAAAACCCCATTAGTTTCTTCGCACTGCTTGTGGACAGCTTTTTTGGCGTAATTCTGTTTTGGTTATTTGGTTGGCTTGGTGTGACAGGGATTGGGTTTTGGTTGGACTCATCCTGTGAACACATTAGACGGTTCGGATCATCCTAGATGATCACATGGTGGGCCACTGTGGCTTCCAAAGGATGTTGTCCGTTCAAGCTTCCAGTCATGGGAAAATAGGGAGATTTGAATCTGTTTTGGAGAGTTGTCGTAATTTGATTGATGGTGGGATCTATGTGGATGTGGTCGGTTCCATTGGCCTAACATGATGGTCGGTTCAGATCATCCAGATGGATGATCATGGTGGGTCATCCGCTGTTGTAAATCGACGCAGTCCGTTTGAATCACTGTGTGGGGGAATCTGAGCGAGGAGAGGAGTCTCTCTCTCTCTCTCTCTCTCTCTCTCGGTCAAAGCATGTTTGACTGAGCAATGACCTCTGGTGTTCCTCAGGTGCGCACATCCTGTGAACACGCACCATGTGCATGGGATCCACCGTGATGTTCGGGAGAAATCCACACCGTCCATTCATTTTTCCATCTAAATTTAAGGGGTTGGGCCCAAGGTTGAAGAATATCTTAAGATCAAGTGAATCATACTACATGAAACAACAATTATTATGGTTTCCACCATTGAAACCTTTTTAGGCCCTTCAATGATTGTTATTTATCATCTAACATGTTCATAAGATCATATAGACACAGATGAAGGGAAATATCCTACTACAATTACCCTTGACCTTTGATGGGCGCCAAAATCAACAGTTAAGGGGCTGATCTGTCGATTGGGTCACTTATACAATGATCTAAGGGCTGAAATTTGATGTGCATGGTTAATTTATGATACCTAGGCAAGGTATAAAATTTTACAATAAACGGATTGTGGGAACCATGTGATCTAGAATTCAGGGGTCTAGCTTAGTGATATTTTCGTAATTATTGTTGATTTAAGAGTTTTGTGAAATCTAATTATTCTACGTGGTTGTATGCACCTTTCTAAATAATTCTTACAAATGAACTTACATCCAAATCATTACGGATGGAGAGTTATTTGCCAATTCATTTAAGGGAAGGTTCCTACGTTAAATCACATGATGGATGGTCCTATCTTAAAATCAACGGTCAAATGGCTTGATCTAGGCATGGAGATTATTTCTTACAGTTAGAACGGTGTTGGAGAATGTGTGTAAGGTTTAGATATTAGGTTGGCATCGTACATACGTACATATTAAGTTAACTTCTTGGTAACACTTGAGAACTTCCAATACTCGGGTATTAAAATGTTTGGGGTGTTACATCAGTAACTCTCTAGAGTTCGCGGGGCTCACAAGGCTACCTCTTATGATCACAGGATAGTTGTGTCCAAGCTTGGATCGCTTAGTGGGACATTTATCCCATGGCGTAGATTGACCCGTACAACCCCGTTGGGCCCCATTCGTCGAAGAAAACCTCTCACAGGGTTAGTCTAATGAACAAAGGGCCACTAGGGCCATTTTTGCACAATCTAGCACTATAAATACTAGTTCATTTCACATGAGTTTTTATGCCCTAGCCCTAGAGTTAAGAGAGAGTGTGTGTAACACTCCAAACTTTTTAATACCCAAGTATTAAAAGTTCTCGATTGTTACCATGAAGTTTAACCTATTATGTACATGTGTACAGTACCAATCTATCTAACCTAACCTTCCATTTATTCCCCAATGCAAATTCGACCGTTGGAAAGAGTCTTCATTCATAGATCAAGCCATCTGACCACTGATTATTTGTACCTTCCCTTGAATGAATTGGCGAGTTACTCCTTATCTGTAATGATTTAGATGTAAGTTCTTTGTAAGAATTATTTAGAAAGGTACATATAACCATGTAGAACCATTAGATTTCATAAAACTCTTAGATCAGCAATAATTATGAAACTGTCATTAACTTATACCCTTGAATTCCAAATCACATGGTTCCCATGATTTGTTTCATGTGACATTTTATATCAGACCTAATTATCATAAATTAACCATACACATCAAATTTCAGCCCTTAGATCATTGTAAAAGTGGCCCAGTTAACAAAGCAGCCCTTAATTATTGATTTTGGTGTCCATCGAGTGAGGAAAGCTCATACGTAGTGGTAGTAGGATATTTTCCTCCATATGAACGACTTGGATTGGCCATCATATGGACCAAGTGTAAAATATGAAGATCCCACTTTGGTAGTCTTTTACTTGGCCACCAAGTTATCCTTTTAGGGCTTACTAACTCTATATAAACCTAGATCTTCAGATTTAACTACTTCCTGCCATCCATCGTAACACAAACTTGGACCACACTTTGGCTTCACATGACTATGATATCATACAAAATTTAGACCCCAATCTATAATCTTACACTGTTGAACACTGAAGCCAGTTCATTCCTTTTGGTGCAAAAGATAAGATTTCAAATTTAGCCTTTCTCCCCCATCAATCAACCACCAAACTTTATCCAATTGTTTGCCTATATTAACTACACATCTCCTCCAAGATTGGTCCCTAATCATTAAGCGTGGATTGCTAAGTGAGAATAAGTTCATTAACGCTCGCTAGGAGAACCTCAAAATAAGCCTATGTAAGGCTCGAATCAACCTTATACTTGAACTTATAACATAACATGACCTGACCCAACAAATGAACGGAATGGATTTTTACAATAACATCAGGGTGGGACCCACCTGATATTACTATCACCTATGTCCCTTCAAAATAACATTCAGAACCAAAATAGTTAGGATTCCTATACCATCACCCACACAACGTATGACCCACTTAGGACTTAGATTGGGCTCATAGTTGAGACTATAATCGAAGTTAACCTTGCAAGTATGATGGATGGAGTGGATTCCTCAAAAAATACCTCTGTGGGCCCCACATCCAAGTGCGTGTGCATAAGGAGCATATACACCCCAGCACACCAAACATGGTCAAACCACGTTTGACCCGCAAACTCCTGAAAAAGGAGATTTCCTCCCTATGCGCAACGTGAACGGACAACGTTCCGTTTGGAGACATTGTGGCCCACCATTGTGATCATGCCAAATGATCTGAACTGTCCATTATGGTCGTAGGTCAAAACTGACCGGACCCTAGCTTTCCCCATGTGTTTCCAAGCAATCACATGTACATGATTTTGAGCACAAGCAGCTAGGCTGTGAATGGATGACTCATGGTTGAGTTAGAGTGGGCCACACTTCAGCCCATTTGGAAGATTTGAACTGTCCATCATGCCTAGCTCACGCTTATGGCCAAGACCACGAGGTCCATAAGGACCCATGCAACCAACTGTGTGCACGACAGTAGGCATAAGAAGATACATTGCATCCCTTCAAACAGTCAATCTAAGGAAACTGCTTGCTTTAGATCCCATCTATGCAATCCACCACCACACTCTAACCATCCAAACCTCTCTAGGGAGGATTCTGATTCCTCCCACATAGACAAAAAGGATCGGAATAAGAACGTCAAGCCACTATTTTTATTCTTGTTGCGTAGAAACAAAGTTACGTTAGGAAACCTACACCGCTTTCCTTGCTTACACAAACAAGGCTACGTAAGGTTTCGCAGGAAGAGTGTAGAGACTCTTATGCCTATAAAAGATATCACTCATCCGATGGTGGGAGGAAAAAAAAAGAAGAAAACACAGCAAGAGGAGAGAGAGGGGGAGAGAGAGAGAGAGAGACAAGAAAGATAGAAAGAAAGAAGGAAAAACAAGGAAGGAAGAAACGTCCACCCTCTACAGTTGGAAAACGTCAACAACAAAACAGGAGAGGAGAAAGAGAGTGTCCATAGAAAAACGTCCACCCTCAGGCCTTAAGTAAGGTCTTCTAGTTATGTTTAATATTATCATAACCTGGGATCTAACTTATTCTTAACCATATGAATTAGGATAAAATTTAACCTTAAAGTGTGTGTCCGGGCATTTAAGTTTGGTAGTAGACGATCAGGCAACCAAAGGTGAGGGATTCCTTTAAGCTTACTTTGATTTAAGTTTATATGATTTATCTTACCTTTTACATGCCTTTATATTACTATGATTCTCTCCCTGCAATTGTTTAATTTACCACCAACAATTATTTACTCTTCGAGATTATGGTATGATGTTAATTACGAGTGATCTTCATTATTTTTATGTGGGGCGATGGATACAAGCATTTGCCCTTGCCTTTACCAACTTTGTTAAGTTTGTCCTTGCTACTCTTCTCTCTATTAAGTTGGCCATTGCCACTCTCCTCTTTATTCAGTTACCATTGCCACGCTTCTCTTTGTTGAGTTAGTCATTGCTACTCTCTTCTTTGTTGAGTTGGTCATTGCCACTCTCCTCTTTGTTGAGTAGGTCATTGCCACTCTCCTCTTTGTTGAGTTAGCCATTGCTACTCTCCTCTTTATTTTGTTAGCCTTGTGTTATCTACCTTTATGGGTTGGGCATGTGTCTTGGTATTCCAAAACACCCATGATTTAGTTTACGTTCCCTTTATTGCAAATGATGTGTTGGAGGTATCACAACTAGTGATTCAATATCCAATCATGGATGAATGCGCTCTGGGTAGAAACCCTCTTAGTCGAGGCATACTTACATCGGTTTTGGATAGTGGTGTACAAATTGATGTAAGTAATTCGCAATGCGTGTTACATCACTTTTGGGATTAGATGTTGCAAATAGTCAATCCATGAACAAATCGTGCCACATAATTTATCTGACTCATGTGTTGTGCTGCCTTGAGGTGTTCACATAAATCCACGGTAGCGTTGGACATGCCGATGAATTTCCTTAGTGTGAGAATGCAGGGCTACCCTGGTTTTTTATAAATTATATTCCATATTGTGATGATCACTACATATGATGATCCGCACCCACTTTGCTAGGCATGCATCTCATGTAGGTTGTTTACGCATGCTGATACCCCTCGTAGTAGCGGATTACGAGACGTATCAGAACCCTAACATTTCTTTTATAAATCTCTCGAATTATTGTTAATCTTAAAGGATAACCATAACTATGGATAGGGCATTGACCCTCTCCAACCATACAGATGATGCATTTGACATACAGGTTAAGGATCCAGAGGAGCATCTCCCAATGGAAGATTTTGTTGAATAAATAGAAATTTAGTTTATGCTTTATCTTATTTATGTTTCCGCTAGAAACTCAATAATATAATAAGCTCCCATTAAGAGGACATTTGATAATTTATTGAATTCTTTTACCCTGATGAAATAATAAATACAGTTGATTTTATTCTCGTGAATGGTTACCTCATGAATGTAACTAGATGTGATCTAAATGAAAAAAGTGTAATTTTTAAGACATCCAATTTATACATTATTAACACTTGATTTTCTCGAACACGAGTATAAACTTTGGTCGTGAAAATTCAGGAAGTTACAGAGAGGGAGAGAAGAAAGAGAGGAGAAAGGGAGTGAGAGAAGTGTTGATCGGGAGAAGTTGTTCTTCCCTCCGATCATCACCTGTGCCACAACTAAAACCCTCATCTGATTTTTCCTTAGTCATGATTACAGGAAAGATGCAAGCCTTACTTCTAAACCCTAGGTAAAGTAGATTGATTTCCCCAAAATCCTCACATGACATTTGTGATTTTCTTTGGTCTCGGTAAAATTGCCTTAGAACCGCTAATACAGAAATATGAAGTATGTCCAAATGTCCTATAGGGGGGTGAATAGGACTTTTTTAAAATTATTTTCAACTAAGAACAAACTATGCCTAACTTTAATCAAAAGAGTAAGGCAAAGTAACTTTATGGCTTCCAAGCCAATA
Source organism: Magnolia changhungtana (assembly GCA_030180095.1). Taxonomy (NCBI): domain Eukaryota; kingdom Viridiplantae; phylum Streptophyta; class Magnoliopsida; order Magnoliales; family Magnoliaceae; genus Magnolia; species Magnolia changhungtana. The sequence continues at coordinate 2,274,704 of JASAUF010000294.1, forward strand.
GAGGCTCCAAATCACATAGGCTTATACAAGATTTTTATATGAAGAACAAGCTTATAAGGGATAGTGTATAAGATAGTGTGTGGGATGTGACCTCTATCAGTACTTATACATTAACCAAATCATGCAACATAAAAGACATTTGAAAATTATAAGCATAATTAGAATAATGCACAATAAGCAATCCCAAACACAATCATATATAGTGGTTCGACTACTTGCCTACTCCTTTGCCGGCGGACGCACTCTCTCCTAGAGTGTACCAATCAGGTTAATCACGAACCTTAACAACCTACACAAGGTTAACTAAGGGACCTACACAAGGTTCCCTTAAATGCCTACACAAGGCGATGAGTCCTACCCAAGGACACAACTGGAAGCCTATGTAAGGCAACCAACCCTGCACAAGGCAATGCCTATATAAGGCAACTCATCCTACATAAGGACCACATATTCTCCCGTTGGAGGCCTACAAAGTGGTCTTAGTGAGTTTGTCACTCAAAGTCTGAATTTCAATCCTACATAAGGAAAGGGCTTCAGACTCGACGGACTATGTATACTTACAAATAAGTGAGTGAGCCCCTTTCTCGCATGATGTGAAGATCTTCGATGATGACGAAGAGTCTTCAACTCCCTTAAACCGCAACCACTTCTAATGCTTTAATGAATGCTATTAGGTTGTGAGGTTTAGGGTTTTGTTCTTCTCAATTTATATAATATGATCTTAAACACACATAGAGAAGGTTCCCATGAGCTATACATTCAAGAGTTTTAATACTAAGATTTACCTACAAAGAGATTGGAAACTCAATAAATGTTAGAGTTCATAATTCAATCTAAGCACATAAGATGATGAGTTAATGATTATGCCAAGATTGAATGATGAACGCTAATGGGAAACACGGAATGAGGAAGAGGGTATAATCTCTATGAAACAACTCTCTGAAACTCTCTTGATTTTTAGCTCTCTTTGCTAAGAGACTACCTATGTTATTTATAAAGAAGGAATCCCAATGGTAAAATAATGAGCAGAAATCTATCATTGTCGATGCTATTGAGCAAACTTCAATTCCATCAAAAAATGAGCAGAAATCTATCATTGTCGATGCTATCGAGCAGACTTCGATTCCATCGAAATTTGAATTTTGATGTTATTGAGCCTACATCAATTGCATCAATTTCCTACACACATATATTCATTTTTGTGTAGAACAGATTCCACTCAATTTTATCGAGTACCCTTCAATTCTATCGACGTGCACTTCGATATCATCGAGAGGTAGTTCAATCCAATCGGGTCTCCTTCAAAAAATTACCTTTGGTTGCTGGAAGATTTTGTCCTGATATTCAATTTTATTGATCATCATTCGATGCTATCGAATTTTAAATTTCGATGTCATCGAATTGTATTCGATGTGATCGAAGAGATGTATTTTCTGGGTGGTTTGCTAGACAAAATGTTCCTTATTTTCAATGTAATCGAACAGGCTTCATTACTATCGAGAACTTACTCTCGATGTAATGGAAGGTGACTCCATTATATCAATGAGCACTTTTAGAATGTTTTCTGTGTAAAGGGAGTGCCCTCAGTCGATGTTATCGAATAGGGTTCAATTCTGTCGAAATTTGAATTTTGATAAGATCAAACTCCATCGATATAATCGAGATTTCTCAACAGATGGTTCTTTTGTTACTGGACGAAATGGACCTATTTCTCGATGCAATCAAACCATGTTTGATAGAATAAAAAATGACTTCGATTGCAAATCGATGCAATTAATTTTACCTATGTAATTCATGTTTTACTCATCTAACATTCTAAATGTTCAACACTTAAGCTTACCAGAGATGTTTCCAATGAATTGAAGGTAAGACTAAGTTAAATGGGGGTCATTTACCTCAGAGTTTGGTTAGGGAAGTGAGGCTTCATTTACCTATTTGAAGCACTCGAACTCTTGATCTTGTAATCTTCATCTTAAGGCTCACTTGAAGACTGACTCAACACTCACATAATTTGACAAACCAGGGCACTTTCGATCTCCCCCTTTGTCAATTACGTGAAAAAACATCCTAACAAACCCTAGGTTATTACAATCAACTCAATACATAATGAATTTTCAACTAAATTACACTTGAGTTGCTTGTAGCTCCCCCTTTCTTCATGCTCCTCCTAAGTTCATGTATTAAGATTTTCAAAACACAAAAGACACATATGGTTCTCCCCCCTTTTATCAGTCATTGGCAAAGGGTAATAAATGAAAGAGATTGGCCAATAAAGTTGAAGTATGGAATTTTCAATCATATCCAAGGTTAGAGGGAGAATAATCACAAAAGTTCATAAGATAGAAGCATATAAGGTAAGAAATTAATGTGAAATAGGCATGCAATAAGATATATACCTACTTAGAACATGAATGACATGATCATAATTCAAAAGGGTATAAGATATCATCATTCATTTGTTAGTGCACTCACCTTACACACTTGTTTGTCAATCACGTTACTCATTAAGTCAAGTAGTCGGATGATTCCTTGGAAAATGAAGACCGATGACGCAATTGGAGTAAAAGCATCAAAAGCATCAAGCTACATTCACAAAGTAAAGAGAAGCTCCTACAATCCTGATCATATTTATAGATTATCCTAACCCAAATAGGAAACCCTACTTAGATCATCTATTCAAAGCCACTTTTAGTTCATATTTTCCATCTTATGGATTTGGCTTTAGAAAGTTCAAAGTTGTTGAAAGAATTACAGGACAAAAACTTAAAATAGGAAAATCTGTCTCACCTTTGGTTGGAGTAGGTGCCACCGAATGCCACCTTCGGTCCCACCGAAGGAACCTTCGGTGAAACTAAAAGTGACCAAAATAGTCCAGTAACATTCAGAATTAATTCGGTCCCACTGACTCCCATCGAAGACAACTATCGGTGCCACCGAAAGTGACCAAATTCATCCAACAACTTTAGGACTTAATTCGGTGCCACTGAGAGAAAATTTGGTCCCACCGATGACAGTTCACTGCGACCAAAGGTTCCCTCGGTAGGACCGAAATGTAGTCATTATAGATCTGTTAAAACTTTTTCTCTATAAAAGCAGCACCTAGAACTTTGTGAAAAGTATGAATTAAGGCATTCTAGAGTCCCTAGTGCATCCCAAGCTCAACTCACTCATCCTAATCTCTATCCACATGAGCATTCAAAGCTCCTATTAATGAAGAACATGATCTCAAGCCTTCTCTAGAGTATTAAGATTAAACCTATTAGCAAATCCTCAGTCTCCATGATACTCTAGAGTATCCATCAGTTAAATTCCTTAGGAAATCCATTCACCATATTTTATAGGAGATTCAACCCACTCCCATTACCTTGGTTACCCTAATAGGAACATCATATGGAAGGTATTTGATTGTGAAGCTGAAACAATAGGAAAATCACAGCATCATGATCGGGGGAGCATCAGGGAGCTAATTAAAGCATGAGAGAGCAAAGATCAAGTGACTTAAGAAGAGCTACAAAAAGGGACTTAATCCGACGAGTGTTAGTGTTAAGAATCCATAAGTTAGTTTTTATCCTCATGTAAGATTGAGGCTAAGAGTTTTTTATCCACAAACTTAACTAGGTGCCTTATGTGAGACCTTGGCTGGTGTGGCCTAAACGTAGGCACCTTGTGTGGGACCTTGGTTGGTGTGGCCTAAACATCGGAGCCTAGTGTGGGACCTTGTCCGGTGTGGCTTAAACATACGTTCTTAGTGTAGGACCTTTACTCTTGTGTAAGGCATAAATTTTGTAGAGTCCTTTGTGTAGGGCTGTAAAGGTTTATGGTGAACCTGATTTAAAACCATTGATAGTGAAATCCGGCACACTCTAGGAGAGCGCGCATTTGTCGGGAGAGTAGGCACATGGCCAAACTACTATACATGCTTGTGTTTGAAATTGTCATTTGCACATCTGTTTAATTGTCTTTATGTGTTTTACTGCTTAATTCTATATTCATGATTAGATTAATGCCTTGGATTAATAAGTAGCATATTCCATACACACATGCTCACAATGCTATAGGCTAGTTGCTTTATTTGCATATCTTGAGTAGCCTATGTGATTGGACCCTCTATTGGACCTAAACCTACAAAAGGTTCTGTGAACACTTAAGCAGTTTGAAGCCATTATATTACCATGTGGAATTTAAATACAACTTAACTGGTTTAAGTTAGCAATCATGTTATAAAGCATATCATGAAGCATGTTATTCACCCCCACAGGACTCTTAAACTATTTCATACTTCTAAAGCTATGTTATAAAGCGCAATTTATGCGAATAGGGATACAAAATAATACATATATTTCATAGGTGAGTGGTTAGAGTGAAAAACCACACAGAGGAGCCCTTAAGGGCATGACTAAGCCTTTAGAGTTATATTACCTTGCTTAGTTTAATTACAAATTAGTTTAAGTTGGCAATGAAGTTTTTTAAATTGGCATAATCATTGAAAAGTCCTATTCACCCCCCCTAGGACTCTTAAACTATTTCATACTTCTACTATAGCTATCTAAACCGCAATTTCATCATTCAGTTACCAAAATAACTACCCCAAGCTTAAGTAGTGTCACATTCAAAAAAAAAAAAAAAAAAAACACAACAACAACAAGCCCTTAAGGGCATAAACAACATAAATGTATCATTATGTAACAACCCAAAAGAACAACCCAACTTGGGCACCTAAATCCAAAAAAAAAATAAAAAATAAAAATAAAATTTCAAACATTCCAAATTTGATCATAGATATGAAATTGAAATTAGATCAGACTAGCTTGTCATCCAAAAAGATATCTGATGCACAAGCCAATAATCTTTCTCGTACATAAGTTGAAATGGATGCTAACTGGATGGGCCACCCTCTGGTGGAGAGATATCATCTCATCGACATGTGAGTGGAGTGATAAGATTCTGGATCTTCTGTTCCACCCGCTCCAGGCTTCTTTGAATAACTTCCAAAAGCTGCTCTAGACGTTAGAGACGAAGGCCCTACTTATCCATTCATAGCAAGATGGATTCCCATCGGTCAAGGTATGGAGTGAGACTCCTGGTATGCCTATCCGAAGTATGTGGCTCCTCATGATGCTCATCCTCAGCAGGATAGTCAATATTAGTTGCCTCCATTTTCGAATCGACCATTATGGAGTGAGACTCTGGTATGCCTTTATACACCTAAATGTGGCTCCTCACGATGCTCATCCTCGGAATCTAGGATAGTCAATATTGTTCTCTACCGCCTCCGCTTCAGTTTCTCCATGAATATCCTCAGTATGGGCTCTTGATGAGGATGCACCCTTGTTGTCTACTTGCATTCGTTTCATATTGGTTTTTGTGAATTGACGCAATGGTCTGGGGTAATCAGTTGTGAGCATCAAACCAACATGGTGAGAGAGTAGACAGATGAGATATGGAAATGGAATGAACGTGTCTTTAGTGCTCTAAATGCAATCGGCAATCAGATGTACCATGATGGTGGGAAGACACAAAGGAATACCTTGACAGACACTGTAGAGAATCTCAAGCATGTATGGGGTTATGTCTGACTTGTTTGTCCTGCGAGGATAAATGTTTACACAGAATATATTGTGGAGCACCCTATACCGGTCTGACATATTTGAAGCTCGAAGTGCATTTCCTTGATTCTAAGGGACATTTTCTCCATTACAAAAATAATGTGTCACTTTTGTTCGAACATCAATGGAGTCAAAGTTATGGTTAGTCAGCCTAAGGAAAGAGGCTAGAATACCAATGAGGGAAGTGACTACAGCAGGAGTAATTATAGTCGAGGTTTGTCCTATGGTGACTACAAAGGAAGCAGGATGAAGAACTAGTGAGTGACAGTAGGAAAGGAACTGTATCACTTGTTCATTTCGGACCGTTCCTCTAAAGTCTAGAATGTTGCTCCATCCAACCTTTTTCAGTATTTCTATTATCTCAAATGGTTTAATGCATTCACGATCCACCTTTTTCTCATACACCGTTTTCCTTGTATGGAATTTGTCATATAGATTCTCAAGTGGAGGAGGGACCTAAGGATTTAATATTTTCAGTTGAATAGGTGGAGGAGGAGGAGCTTGAGAGGGTGTATTTCACTATGATCTCCCTGGTCGTCTACCGGGAGACTGAGGAGGAGAGGTTGGCTCATCTGGTGGGGGCCGTTTAGAATTAGGTCTTGAGCAAAGTTTCGTTCAAAATTGCTTTGAGGACTCTCCTACCTTAGCTATTTTCCCTTGCTTTTTGGTAAGATCGGACAATTAGATAGGATTTCTAAGAGAGATGTATTAAGAAAACAGAAAATCCCTAAATCTATTTCAAAAGGCTCAGGGAATACCACAAAATGAGAGTGGTGAATCAAAGTAGATGATCTTACCAAACTTTGAAGTATGGTGGTGATGAAAAAAAGAGTGCATAGATGTCACCGTGGCTTTAAAAAAAATCAGAAGGTGAACAACCACTTGAAGGAGGTGAAAACAAAGAAATCCCGCCCATGCAATATATATAAGTCATGATGTTTCGATTCTATCGAAGCATGTTCGATGTTATCGAAGAAGGAACTTCGATATTATCGAAACATGTTCAATTTAATCGAACAATTTTCCAGATAGTTCAATGAGTTTCACAAGAATTTCGATATAATCGAGTAGTAGTTGATATCATCATAGTGTTTTCGATGATATCGAGTATTGTTCGATTGCATCGAAACAGCCCAGACACAGTCTATACCATTTCAGCTTGCACCAACCATTTCAACTGATGTACACATATTTTTGCCAATACATTTGCATTTTGTACATCCAAAAAGTAATAAAAAATAAAAATAATTTACAAGTATCCAAAAAGAATGGTGAGGCTATGATCCTTAAATATTATCATTGGAACAAATGGACTACAATACAATTGATTTTTTTTTTCTTTAGAGATGGTTGTTCTTCTGTTTTAAGCATCAATTGTTGTACGTAGATCAACCTTTTCTGGTCTAATATATGTATCAAAATAGTTAGTATGTTTTTCAGTAATGATTCCAAAATCAAGCATAATACCTACATCATATGGAGAGGCAGACTATTTATCAAATTTTCTTGCATAATATAAATCTCAACAAGCTCCATATTTCTGAAGAAACTATTAGTTAAGTGATTGACTATGAATTGATTCTTCCAAAATTTCTTATCTTCATTATCTAAGCTTTCCAATGTCCCTGAATCAATTCTATATGATTGCATTTTACACATTGACCAATATTTCTTAGTTAATCCTCACAATAAAAAAATTTCTTCTTTTGCTCACTTTTTCTTGTTGTAATTCCCTTGTTAAGTACCTAACCCATTATATAGTATATTAAAAGGATGGGTCAAGGTCATTGGTTGTTTCACTTAGAGTAATCGTTAAAAGAGCCCAAGATCATTTTTACATTATTTTTAGGGCAATTGTATTTATTCTCAGAGTGTTTTCTAGATGGTTTGAATTTGAATTTGTTGTTTGACCTAGAAGTGAGGTGAGAATATCTATGCATAAGACATTTACCTTTGTAGTGTTCTATTTCTACATAATGATGGCAAGATGAATCAACCAAAATTTTCTTATTTGACACAGTTGAATTTTTCATCCTGGATGAAGTATGGGAGGAGTGTTAACGGTCAAATATTGCATATTATCCCCCATTTATATCTTAGTTTTATGAACATGATACTACTTAATGTCCTATTTTACTCATGTTTGTGTTGCACCATGAATTTAAGAGCTTATATTGGAAAAGGTGATAAAAGCATGGATTTGGTACTCAAAGATCACCAAGGCAAGGAATGGATCTTAGAAGACAAAGATTGAAGATTTTAAGGTCTCAAGATTCAAGAAAACCAAGTGGAGAAGGAAAGAGGTTAAAAGAACAAGTGCAGAATTCACTTTTGACTATGTCATCAATCACCGTTCGATGACATCAAACACGGGTCAATGACATCGAATTTATGAAAGAAAATCGAGTTGGTCGCTGGACAAATTGAAGACACTTTTCGATGACTCGAGGACTTGTTCGATGGCTTGAAGCTTTATTCGATGGCATCGAAGCCAGTTTGATGACATCGATTTTTTTGTGGATTTTCAGAAAAACTCGCTAGACACATTGGGCACCATGTTCGATTACATCAAAGGCCTCTTCAATAACATTGAATTTATTGAAGAAAGTGAATTAACTCTCTGGACTGTTTTGGACGCATTATCGATTCCTCGAACAACGCTCGATGACATCGAAGGCTTCTTTGATGACATCAAAGCTAGGTTCGATGACATAGAAGGTTACAGAGTCCGGATAAAGCTACAAAAGCATGGAAAAAGTACGTAAAAAAGGCACCTTCGACGACATTGAAGCCAATTCGATGTCATCAAATGATTTACGCGAAGTTACGCAGAGTTTTACAGAGTGCATAAATTTGAGGCAGTTTTTGGATTTTTCCAAGGAGGTACGAAAGGAGGTGTTGCACAACTATAACTAGGGGTCCCTATGGTATCCCTAAGCATCATTCTAAGGTTAGGAGGAGTGAAACACAAGGGTGGAGATCCGTTGCCAAGTGTTTTTCTTCTTTCTTCCTTAGTTTCTCATGTTTTCTTATAGGGTTTTAGATCCAATCATATCTATGGTTGGCTAAACCTCTTAGCTAGGGCTAAGAGGTGAAGCTTGTAGAGTGATGGGATGTTTCTATTGCTTTGATTCAGGTTTATGTTGAACTCGCTTTGATTTTACTTTGATATTCAAGGAATACTTTCAGTTTTTAATGGTTTGTCGTGACTCAAATTACAATAGATCTGCAATAGCTTTGAGTATCTTCTTTTCATGTATTAAGGTAGTAAAATTAGGAAATCTTGTTGTTCACCATCATCCCTTGGGCATGGTTGGATGATGGAATCCCTTCTAATCTTCATAATTCTCTTATGATTGATTGTGAAATTGATATATCCTGTTGTTTGCCATTGTCTTCTGGGCATGGCTAGGTTATGGAATCACTTCCAGTTCTCACAACTCTCATCCATTGAGAATTAGGTCAAAGGAAGTTCATATTTGATCTTAATTGTTATATCTTCCAACTGGATAAGATGGGACTCTGATTCCAGTTGTGTCCTTAAATCAAGTAATAGATCTCCTTGATTGTTATAAGTGGATCCTTAGAAACCCTAGTTCCCACCTTTAAATTTACAAGTTTTAGTTAAATAATTTACAATTACTCTCTCTACACTTTCACATTTAGGTCTACATATTCTTCTAGTTCTACTTCTAGTTGTTTTCAAAATACACACGAGATTAGTCCTTGTGGATTCGACCTCGGTCTCACCGAGATTATTATTGAATCATGACCTTACACTTGGGGTTGTGAATAAGTTTTGGTGTCGTTGCCGGGGACTAACGGTTGCGTTTTTCTGATATTAACTAGTTTTCGAATTAGTTTAAGATTGAGGTTTTTCTACTTTCTATTTTTAGGTTAGGGTTTTTTCTGAATTATTTTAGAAACGAACTTAATTTCCAATTTTAGGATAGAAACTTTCCTAATTTGTTTTTAGAAACCAATTTTCTTTCCTTTTCAGTTTTTAGAAACTAATTAACTTTCTATTTTTAAGAACTTTCCTTTTTCGTTTTTTGAAACTAGGTTTCTTTCTTAGTTCCTTTTTATAAACTAATTCACTTTCCTTTTTCCTTTTCAGGATTCCAATATAGAAACTTCTAATTTGGTTACTTCTTTCTAATTCTCTCTTTCCATTTCTAGATTTCTATTTCCTTATTTTTCTTTTTAGGTTTAGGGGTAGATTCTGAAATTGAGGGATGAGAGTATTTCATACCCAAGTGGGTCCGTGATAACACTCGACGTCTCTTGAGTGAAGGAGAATTGGTTAAGGGGTTATCTATCCATCACAAGATTAGACAAAACTCAAGATCCACAGAGTTAATTGAAGTTATGGCTGCCAATCAAACGGCAAATCAACCTCAAAATCCACCTCAACCTAGGGTTGAGAAAATTCGAGATGAGAATGAGGTGCATCAAGCACCCCCCGCCTCGTACTTTATGAGATTATTTACAAATGGTGGGGGTGAACACGCCCTCATGCATGGTTTTTCTAGAAAATACGAGACATATGGATGTTAAGCCAGGGTTAATCCAACTCTTTCCAAAATTCCATGGACTTGAATATAAAAATCCATATTTACACTTAAAAGATTTTGATGAGATCATAGCCACTTTATATTTTCCTAATATGTCTGATGACAAGGTCAGGCTAAAACTCTTTCCCTTCTCCTTGAAAGAGAAAGCTAAGATATGGTTGCATTCACTACGTCCACGATTTATTGGCAGATGAAATAATGTGACAAGGGAGTTCATTAAGAAAAATTTTCCATACCATAAAATGAACACCCTTAGAAAATCGATCATGAACTTTGCCCAAAAAGAAGATGAAACATTCTTCTAATGTTGGGAGCGGTTCAAGGATCTTGTCAATTCATGCCCACAACATGGTTTTGAAACTTGGCACATAATAAGTTTCTTTTACGATGGGCTGACTTCTTCCATGTGTCAAATGTTCGAGACAATGTGCAATGGGGAATTCATGAACAAAGAAGTTGATGATGTGTGGGATTATTTTGACAAGCTTGCTGAAAACACACAATCATGGGACATCTCCCCAAAATCTAGCACCACTTCTAGACCTACTCAATCAAAGGTGTAAGGCTCGTATCCTAGTCCGTATCATTCCTTAGACTTCCACGATCCTCGTCAAATTTCGACAATCTGTAACCTGTAATCAACATTTGCGAGAAACCCTAAGTTGCATCCCATAGATCAGAGTCGACTCGACTTGAGACTTGTACCATTGCGACCGCGTTGTCGCCGCAGTTCCAATGCCACGACTTGCACACTGATGCGATACCCAAGCTAGGAGTTGTGGGCCTACGTATATTTTGAGAAAACCCCGTGCATTGTAAATTCTGAGAGAATCTCTACAACCCATCCCATCAATCAATCAAGTCAGGTCAAGTACACATCCCATTACAACCAATACTTTCTTTTTCTCCAAGACAAGCAACCCTCCCCAAAGTCAACCCTTATGTCACTCACACCCATCACTCCACCCATCACCCATCAGCTCTCTCTTACAACCACCCTCTCTCTCTCTCTCTCTCTCTCTCTCTCTCTCTCTCTCTTTCTCTACCCATTTTTCAAGCAACCAAGAGAGGGTGGACATCCAAGCATTCCCAAGGAGAGAGAGCTTTGCGTGTGGCTCACTTCTTACCCCAAAATCCCTCATCCTAGCCCTTCAATCCTCATAATCTTCCATCAAAGAGAGAGCCATGGAGTTTGACATTCCATAGAACCAAGAAGATCTAACTATGGGTGTTTTGTAAGCTTAGATTTTATTTTTGATGATGGGTCAAGTGGGGCCTACCGATTGATGGTACGGATCTCCCTTTGGATCCTAGGTGTGGCAGATGACCCACCATGATTCATATGTTCATCCCATGATGGGGCCATTCTCCATGGACCCCATCATGATGTTTATTTTCCTAGTATGGAAAGGTCATCTAGACCTTCCATTTTGGTGGAGAAGGGATCTCTACCGTTGATTTTGATTGATGGGCCCAAATGTAATGGGACCCACTTACTGTATGTTGTAATGCATGGAAGGGAGGGCTCATAGTGGCAGAGCCCTCCAATGCACATCTCTCTCTCTCTCTCTCTCTCTCTCTCGCTCTTTCCTTGTTGTGGCCCACCTTGATGAATGGATTAGATCCATCGTCGTCCGATCATAAGGCCTACCTTGCTGCTGCCCTTTTGACAAGCCCTAGTTAAAGGGAAATCATAAATATCAGTATGATCTTCAAGTGGGGTGGCCCACCTTCGTGGACCCCACCTTACTGCATGTGTAGTGTATCCACACCATCCATTTTGGAGAGATTATTTCAGGACATGAGCCCAGATTGGGGCAGATCCAATGGTACCGAGCAGAAATCAGACTGCCAGCAGGCCCACTAGTTTGGATGGATGTATAGAGTCAACCCACCTCATGGGTGACCCACATCTAAGTGGGACCCACCTTGATGTACGTATCTTGCATCCACACCGTCCTTCTTGACGGTGCTGGGTGGAGTGCACTGTGATGCATGTGGTTTATATCCACGTCATCCATGCTGCCTCCAGCACGTGGGGCCCACTAGATGATGTGTTGGATCCACACCATCCAGACCCTGGACTGTGGGTCCCACGTAACATGTAGTTGCTGCTGACGTCAGCAATTCTGGCCCTGATCATGAGGTTTGTGTTAAATCCAGACCGTCCGTCAAATGGACGTCCAGGTCTAGACGTTTGAATGCAAATAATAATAATTATATATTAATATATAATATAATATAATGTATATTATGGTGGGTCCCACGTGCGACCCACTGCCTGGCAATGGATTGGTTGGTGTATGTTTACAGCTGCTGTGTTGACGTCTGTAGTTCTGTGGGTCTAATCATTAGGTATGTGTTAAATCTGACCGTCCATCTGCTAGTGATCCCACGTCAGTAGCTGTGTGGGCCTGGTCATGAGGTAAGTGTTAATCCAAATCGTCAATCCACCTGCAAATCGTCTTAAAGCCTGAGATGAGGATAAGGTAGATCTACCTATCAGGTGAACCACACTACAAAAATCAGTGGGGGATTGAACGTCTACCATTGAACCCCTTTTTGGGTCACAAAAGTTTTGGATAAATATCAAATTTGTTTTTCCTCTTAATTCAGGTCTTTATGACCTTATAAACAGATGGGATGGAAAATAAACATTATGGTGGGCCCCACGTGGGACCCACCTGATGTGGAAAATGGATTGGTTAGTGTACCTCACGCTACTATATATTTGTTGTAAATGATGTCAGCAAGTTCTGTGGGTCTGTGTTTATCCACACTGTCCATTGACGGTGGGACCCACCTTTGATCTACGTGTTATATCCACCGTCCATCTCTAGACGGTGGGGACCACCATTATACATGTGCTTTATCCCTGCCATCCAGAGGTTTGGGATGGTGGGGCCTGATGTATGTGTGACAGTAGGACCTACATGATGTAGGTATTATATCCACACCGTCCACCCTATTTCTAGATTATTTCGAGGCTCACCATGATATGTATGTTTTATCCTTGCCATCCATTAGTTTTCAGGCCCATGAGATGTGGCCCATTGTGATGTATTTAAGGCCCAAGTATGAGGCCCAATGTGATCTATATGAGGCCCATGTGATGCAGCCCATTGTGATGTGTATTAGGCCAATGAGATGCATACCATTTTGATGTATTTGAGGCCCATGTGATGCAACCCATTGTTACGTATTGGGCCTATGAGATGCAGCCCATTGAGATGTATTTGAAGCTCATGAGTGAGGCCTGATGTGATGTATGTGAGGCCCTTGTATGATGCCCAATACAATGTATATGAGGCCCAATTGTAATGTGTGATTTCACCATGATATATGTAATGATGTTTATAATGCCCATTCATCTTCCTAGTTGGTTCTAAATGGGCCATGCCTTGGGTACAATGATGGTTTAATATCCACATTGTAAGAGCAATGATGGTTAAATGCCCACATTGTAACTCTCCTAAGGCCCGTTATTAGGCCCATTCTCAATTCCCCTTAGTGGGCTAACCCAAACCATTGGGCCTCCCATAATTGTTAAGCCCGATCTCATCTCCCCTTGTCATGGGCTAACCCAAATTGATGGGGCCCCACTAGTACAAGTATGATCCAACTCACCCTTTTTGGGCTATACCAAACTATTGGGCCCCATTGATGCTAATAGAAGTACCCAAACCTTGAAGCCCACCTTATGTTCACACCAGGCCTTCCATATAAAATGTGGGCCACTTAGATTTATGTTTTGCCCACACTCAGTGACCATACCCAAGGCCCACTTAGGTGTTGAGCGGGTTACCCAATCCGTTTGGAAGGACATAATTATATGGACCCCACCAAGCCACTTTATGTACGTATCGGGCTTCCCATAGAAAAGCCCATTTTATTACATGATACAGACATTTAGGAAGCCCAATTGTTCATCCTGTTAGCTCACCTTATGAACTCGCCTTGTCATATACCCAGTTGACTCACCATGAGAGGTGTATCCTACCCTTGTACCCCATTTGCTAGGACCTCGTGACATGTGCATATCATCTGCATTGTCCATCTCTTTGTTGAAACAAGTGTGAGGGCCATCGTTGACATTAGTGTATCATCTAGGCCATCTGTTGTGTAGCACACCATCACCTCTTGTCGTAGATGGAAGAAAACGTAGTACCAGATTTAGTATATCCACTGTGTAGAGCCTATCTCTATGTATGGGTTAGATCCACCATCCTTCAAGTGGACCCTGTCTTGGGATATATGATATATTAGTGCCTTGGGAGGCTAATGTTAGTCTAACATAGGACATACCACACAGACTCCCATAGTTGTAGAAGGGGCATGTCGTTTAGCTCCTACTCTCTGTATGTGATATGTCGTTGATGGTCGATTGTGGATTATTATTATCTACCCTATCAAATAATCATGCCATGTACTTAATTACATCATGATACATGCCCATAAGCATCATATGCATACTTGTTATGAGGAGTGATTGAATATAGAATGTGTCATTGGGCTTATTGATTATGGGACTTCTTAAAAGATGGAGTTGCCCCACATGAGCACGCAGTACACGCAGGTTTGATGCATGACTAGATGGTATGACTCATGCATCTCACATTTTGTGATATGACCACCTTACACCCTAGTGACATCAGGGTTGTGGCCTCCACAGGCATGATATGGATGGCTAGATGGGACACCGAAAATATTTAGTTCTAGCATACGGGCACTATAGATATCCCTGAGTGAAAATTGCTAAACCCCCAAGGTCAGGAGATGCCCCTACGTCTAGACCGAGTAGATATATATGAGCGCATAAGGGCCGTATACTAGTAGGTAGCGTCTCCCATTATATCGTGGTCGGTTGGGAGGTGGTGTGCCTTAGCCACCAGAGGGAGCAGGCAATGTTAGGCTGTGTCTAACTAGCTCATAAATGGATCCGCTATCGATCAACCGGCTGATATTGGTATTCGGATAGTGAGGTCTCTTCCACTTATTGAGCAGGAGTTGCCTACTCAACATTTTACTTATTCATTCATCCATTGACTATCCACTCAGGCTGGTGATGCACAACTAAGTTATTATGTATACCCTCGCAATGGCCATGATTTCAGTTGGGGTGCGTGACCAACTTAAGATCAGGAGTTTAACACATTGAGTTTGGCTATCCAAATTTAGGTATGGGACTAGTTTGGATAGAAGTCCTTTATGATGGACCCCATAGCTTGCGATACCATGTAATATCATCCTAACTTCACACTCCAGTTTGGTCATTTCTTTCACACCACATATTGCATTGTATCCTCAGCATAAAGAATTTTGTTTACTATGCTTCTGTATTGCATAGCCTAGATGAGGCTGATGGTATTTATGGCTCCTCAGATTGTATATTGTATTGCATCCTCTGTATTTAATATTTGGCTCATTATAACTCCGCATTGCATAGTCGATCTGCATTACATACTCTGATATTGAATGACTTGTAGCCTTGCCAGTATTTCGCTCATGCTAATATTTGTGTGCTTGGCACTTATCTTACATACAACACCCTCTAAGCTTTCTATAAGCTTATGTATAATAGATGCGTGCAGGTGACCATAGGACATAGTCGAGCTGAGGCAAGAGCATGCAGTAGAGTTTTGGAGCTTTTAGCATTTATCTTGTATTTCCCCTTCATGTATTGTATTCAAGATTTTGATATTAGTGGATGTATTATGATGATGATGTTGCCTTTGTGATTTGGGTACACTTGTGGTTATGCTCCTTTATTTATAAAAATAAAATAAAAATTCACACTGAAAATTCTCCTTGTAGGATCCCAGGATCGGAACCTGGTGTATAGGCGCTGGGAGTCGAGAATGGTATACCACGGAGGCTTTCGACACCGGATTCGGCGATCAAGAAATTTGTGAGCCCGTTTTCCGAGTTTGGGGCGTGACAAAAGGAGATGGGTGGAATTTATCTCCTGAAAGAAGATGATAATATAAATGCTAAAGTGGCTAATCTCACAAGAAAACTCAAGGCCATGGAACTAAAGAAGGATAAGGCTACGGAAAATGTTTGCGGTATTTGTGCTTGCAATATTCACACAACTAGAAATTATCCAACAATACCTGCTTTTCAAGAGGTAGTGAATGAGCAATCTAATGCTGTGAATAATTATCAAAGACCTTTCAGTGGATCCACTTCAAATACATACAATCCTAGTTGGAGAAATCATCCAAACTTTAGTTGGAGGAATGGACAAACTGCTTCTCCTCAAGGATTCCCTAATCAAATTTTAAATCAAGGAAAACCTCAGGAGGATCCAATTTTAAAGCATATTTAAAATCAAAAGTATTTCAATCAGGGTATGCTACAAGCCTTTCAAGACCTTACAAAGGCCATACAAGTGCTTGAGATAAAAAATGTGATTGGGGAAAAAGGAAGCCTTCCAGCTCAACCTCTTCCCAATCTAAAACAGCAATATAAAGTTAGCAACCCGGGCTCTTCAAATCAAATGGAGAAACCTAAGTCTATAACCACTCTTAGAAGTGGGAAAACAATTAACAAATCTATTCCGGTAAGGGCTGAAAAGTCTAAGGACCCGAAAATATATGAAACTGATAGACCTAGCAACACTCCACATGAGTTGGAACAGTAACCTCAAGACAAGCCAATTACTCCATTTCCCCAACAGTTAATTGCACAAAAACCTCTTTCTAACTCTCAGGACGTTATAGAGGTGCTGAAACAAGTGAAGGTCAACATTCCTCTACTAGATGTCGTTAAACAAATACCTTCATATGACAAATTTCTGAAAGACTTATGTATGACCAAAAGATGACAAAATATTCAAAAAAATAAAATCTTCTTGACAGAAAAAAGTGAGCGTTATCCTAAAGCAATATGTGCCCCAAAAGTACAAAGATTCCGGTAGCCCAACCATCGCTTGTATAATTAGGAATTACCAGATTGAGCATGCACTTCTTGACATAGGAGCGAGGGTAAATCTGATCTCATACTCGGTTTACGAACTAGGTCTAGGTGAATTAAAGCCCTCCCAGACTACATTACAACTTGCCGATGACTCAGTTCATGTATCGAGAGGGGTAATTGAGGATGTGTTAGTCCAGGTTAACAAATTCTACTATTCATTATATTTTATCGTCTTGGACACTCAACCCATCGTGGACATGAGCACTCAAATATTCATTATTCTTAGTTGTCCATTCCTTGTTACATCCAATGCAATCATCAATTGTAGGAATGGAGTCATGAATTTGTCCTTTGGGAATATGACATTGGAGCTCAATATCTTTTTCAACATGAGTAAACACATAGAGGATGATGACGATACCCACGATGTTAATTTAATTGATTCTTTCGTGGAAGATAGAACACTTCTGACTTTATCCTTTGACTCTCAAGAAACGTGTCTGGCCCACTCCCATGATTTAGATGATGATATGATTAAGGAGATGAGAACCATACTTGAGACTGTGCCAGTACTTGAAGTTAACCGGTGGAAGCCACAATTTGAAAAATTGCCCCAAACTAATGTAGTCCCTCTACCATCTAACCTCAAGGCACTGAAGCTTGACCTAAAACCGTTACCCTCCGAATTAAAATATGTCTATTTAGGTGAAGATGAGACATAACCGGTGGTGATTTCTTCCCACCTTAAGCCAGAATAGGAGAGTATTCTTATCTCTACTCTCATTGAGCACAAAGGAGCCCTTGGATGGTCGATTGCTAACCTCAAGGGAATAAACTCGTTGATTTGTACTCACCACATTTATCTAGAGGATAATGCGAAGACCTCCTAACAACCGCAATGTAGATTAAATCCAAACATGAAAGAAGTGGTTAAGGCCGAGGTTCTTAAGCTAGTGGATGTGGGTATCATATACCCTATATTCCATAGTCAATGGGTGAGTCTAACTCAAGTGGTTCCTACAAAGTCTGGAATCACCATCGTATCCAATGCAAATAATGAACTCGTGCCAACTAGAGTTACTACTGCTTGCAGAATGTGCATCGACTATAGGAAATTAAATACCGTCACAAGGAAGGACCACTTTTCTTTTCCCTTCATTAATCAAATTTTGGAAAGGCTAGCTAGTCACTCATACTACCGCTTCATTGACGAGTATTTAGGCTACAACCAGATAGAGATAGTCCATGAAGATCAGTAAAAGACCACATTCACATGTCCCTTTAGCACCTTTGCTTACCGAAGAATGCCATTTGAACTGTGTAATGCCCCCACCACTTTTCAGCGATGCATGAGTATTTTTTCTGACATGGTGGGGCAATATTTAGAGGTCTTGATGGATGACTTCTCTATCTTTGGTCCATCCTTCAGCGATTGTTTGGAGAATTGTCGAGGGTCAAATATTGCATATTATCCCCCATTTATTACTTGGTTTTATGAACATGATAATGCTTAATATTCTATTTTAATCATGTTTGTGTTACAATATGAATTTAAGAGCTTGGATTGAAAAGAATGCGAAAAGTATGGATTTAATGCTCAAGAATCACCAAGCCAAAGATGGATCTTATGAGACCAAGAATGAAGAGTTCACATGCCAAAGATCAAAGAAAACCAAGTGAGGAATGAAGAGAATTGAAGACTTGAAGTGAAGAAAAGGAACCCTAAAATATGCATCCTTCAACTAGTCTAGGCCCATCTTCGACCAATCGAAGGCTCCTGCTCGACCAGTCGCAGATTCCTCGACTTGAACTCCAACGACAAAATCCTCTAAATTCTAGTCATCCTCGACCAGTTGAAGGAGATCCTTGACCAGTCGAAGGTGACCCTTGACCAGTTGAAGGAGATCCTCGACCAGTCGAGGGTTACGCAAATGTTGCACGGACTGCGTAAATTTGTGGCGGTTTCCAGATTTTTCCAACTCGGTGTGAAAGTTAAAGTTTTAAAACTATAAATAGGGGTCCATAGGATGTTTGTAGGAATCTTCTAGGGTTTGAGGAATGTAGTAAAAGCATGGAGAAGCCATCGCCAAGAGTTTTTCTTCCTTTTCCTTAATTGTTTTTATGCTTTTCTTAAGAGATTTTAGTTCAATCATGTCTATGGTTAGCTAAACCTCTTAGCTAGGGCTAAGAGGTGAAGCTTGTAGCGTGAAGGGATGTTTTCTATTGCTTTGATTCATGTTTAAGTTAAACCATCTTTAATTTTAGTTTGATATTTAAGAAATACTTTCAATTTTAATGGTTTATTGTCATTCAAATTACAATAGATCTGCGATAACTTTGAGTATGTTCTTTTCATATATTGAGATTGTGAAATTAGAAAATCTTGTTGTTTACCATTGTCCCATGGGCATGGTTGGGTGACGGAATCCCTTCTAATATGCATGATTCTCTTATGTTTGTTTATGAGATTGGTATATCCTATTGTGAGCCATTGTCTCCTGAGCATGGTTTTGTGATGGAATCACTTCCAGTTCTCACACCTCTCATCCATTGAGAATTATGTCAAAGGAAGTTCAGATTTAGTTTTACTGAGATATCTTCCAATTAGATAATATGGGACTCTGATTCCAGTTATGTCCTTGAATTAAGCATAGATCTCCCTGATCTGTACAAGTGGATCCTTGGAAACCCTAGTTACCACTTTTGAATTTTTAGTTTTAATCACTTTAATCACAATTACTCTCTATACTTCCCTGATTTAGATTAGATCTTCCCCTAGTTTTGATTCTAATTACTTTTAAAATTGACACATGAGATTAGTCCCTGTGGATTCGACCTTGATTTTACCGAGATTATTACTGCATCGTGACCCTACACTTGGGGTTGTGAACAAGAATCTTAAATATGTGTTGAAACGATGTGAGGAAAAGAATTTGGTACTGAATTGGGGGAAGTGTCACTTCATGGTTTGTAAGGGTATTGTCCTTAGACATATAATCTCGTCCAAGGGAATTGAGGCAGATAAGGTTAAGATTGATCTTATCTCTAACTTACCTCCACCCATAAACATACGAGACGTGCATTCCTTCTTAGGATATGCTAAATTTTACAGAAGATTCATAAAGGACTTTAGTCACCTCTCTCGTCCTTTATGCAATCTACTTCAAAAGGATACACCATATGAGTGGACTGATCAATGTCAATAAGCTTTTTCTAAGCTCAAGGGCATGTTAACCACTGCACCTATCATGCAGCCACCCAATTGGAGCCTTCCTTTTGAAATTATGTGTGATGTGTCTGATTATGCTCTTGGGACAGTTTTAGGCCAGAGAAAAGAAAAGAAGCCTTACGTTATTCATTACACAAGTAGAACTTTAAATCCTACCCAAGTGAACTACTCTACTACAGAAAAAGAACTCTTAGCCATAGTGTTCACTTAAGACAAATTTAAATCCTACTTGATTAGATCCAAGATCATTATCTACACGGATCATGCAACACTCAAGTATCTTCTTTCTAAGAATGATGCTAAGCCCCGCTTGATAAGATGGCTTCTCCTAATCCAAGAATTTGATTTGGAAATAAAAGATAAAAAGGGAGTAGAGAACGTAGTGGCTGATCATCTTTCCTGCCTTGATCCCTCTGATTCCCTTGAGACGATGTATATAAATGACATGCTCCCTGACGAACAACTATTTAAACTCTCCCATTCACCTTGGCTTGTAGATATTGTTAATTATCTTGCTAAAGGTTTCATGCCAACATATTAGACTCCACAAGATAAGAAGAAATTCTTTACCAAGGTCCGCAAATTCTTCTGGTATGATCCATATTTGTTTAAATATTGCCCATACCAAATCTTAAGGAGATGTGTGTCAGACAATGAACACCAAAGTGTCATCTCCTTTTGTCATTTTCAGGCCTGTGGTGATCATTTTCTACTAAAAAGACCACGGCCAAAATTCTGCAGTGTGGCTTTTATTGGCCCACTATGTTCAAGGACACTCATGAGTTTTGCAAAGCTTATGAGTATGGTTAGAAATTGGAAGCATTGTCCCATCAAAACATGATGCCTTTGAACCTCATTCTGATCAATGAAGCATTTGATTGCTGGGGCATCGATTTCATGGGACCATTCCCCCAATATTTTAGAAATTTGTATATTTTGCTAGTGATAGACTATGTCACTAAATGGGTCGAAGTGATCCCATGCTGGAACAATGATCATCAAACGGTCATTAAATTCTTAAAAGAGAACAACCTTTCCCGGTTCGGAACGCCTCGAGCCATCATTACTGATGGAGGTTCACTTTTTTGTAATAGACCATTTACAAACTTAATGAAGAAATATGGCATCTCCCAAAAAGTGAGTACTCCATACCACCCATAAACAAGTGGGCAAGCTGAGATTTCCAATAGGAAAATTAAACATATTCTGGAGAAAACGGTTAACCTTGACCGTAAGGATTGGTCAATTTGATTGACCGATGCCTTATGGGCTTACCGTACTGCATTTAAGACCCCGATTAGAATGTCTCCCTTTAGACTTGTCTGTGGGAAGGTTGTCACGTACCTGTGGAGTTGGAACATAGGACCTATTGGGCTATTAAAAATTTAAACTTCAATTTGGACAACATTGGCTCGCTGCGCAAACTTCAGTTGAATGAACTTGAGGAAATCTGAAATGATGCGTATGAGAGCTCGAGAATTTACAAGGATAGGATGAAGGTATTTCATGATCAACACATTCTTCGAAAATCATTCACACTAGGTCAGAAGGTCCTCTTGTACAATTATTGGTTACATCTTTTTTCGGGTAAACTCCAATCTCGTTGGACAGGCCCTTTCACTATTACCAATGTTTATCCTCATGGGGTTGTCGAGATTCAGAATCCAAATAATGGAAATATCTTCAAAGTAAATGGACATCGATTAAAGTCATTTGTTGAGAAATTTGAGTCAGAGGACATGTCCATACCTCTGATTGATCCTGTTTACCATAATTGACCTCCTAATCTGACGGAGGTATAGTTAGGTCTATTGTTTTCAGCTATCTAGGATAGTTTGCTTTCCGCTATTTAGGATAGTTTACTTTCCACGGTTTTAGGATAGTTTGCTTTCTGTTGGTTTAATTCTTGTGCTAGCCCATCTTCACATTGAAATCATTGGAAAATCCTCAGAATTCCTTCTTCAGGTATTACCTTTCCATCACTTCCCTTTTCTTTTCATTATCTCTTTTGCATTATATGCTTAATTCTTTTACATTGAGGCTAATGTAGATATTTTGATTGGGGAAAGGATAATGTATTTACCTTTCCATCACTTCCCTTTTCTTTTCATTAAGAAAATTTTGAAAAATTTTGATGTTTCAAGTTGAAATCTGTTTAGGAAGCGATGAATTGTGTACTTAAGAATGCTCTGGGTATGATAAGATAGAGATTGAATTTTAAATTGCCAGCGTTTAATCATTTAAGTAATTTATCACCTAAGTGCCCTCGCTTAATTGATTAAGAGGACGTTTGAATATCATGTTAATCTAAGTCACATGACACATTCAATTTATCTTCTGTAAGATATACTAGAAGTTCTGATTGTTAGTAAGTGAATCATTAATGATGGCGAGAATCAAGTCCGGAGAATTTTATTCACCTTAAAAGAAGAAAAGAACCAATTAAAAAATAGGAGATCGACAAAGAGGTCATGAAAAAGAATTAAAAATCTTGAAAGAAATGCAAAAATAAAAAGAATGAATAAAAATTGACTGTCGATATAAAATTAAAAACTGGAAAAAGAAGGAGAAGGGGATAAGTTCGGAATCAGTACTTGAGTTTCAAATTGATCTTGAAGTGATGATGCATGACTAACATTATGAATTGATAGTATTCATACAGGAAGTAAGTTGATTTTCACCGAGCACATTGAAAAACTTAATATGCAAATCATGCTTCAATTTAATGGACAAAGAACTTATTTGATTGATTACTTGAGTGATTCGGCTTTAGGTTTTCAAAATATCACTTTCGTATCTTATTTCTACCCATTCATACTTGAGTGAACAAAAGATTGTTTTCTGAAAGAGGTTTTGGATATTGAGCATTGAGGTTTATTTCACGCATACTTTGCTCGAGACTAGCAAAATGTTGGTTGGGGATTGTGTTGAGGGTCAAATATTGCATATTATCCTCCATTTGTATCTTGGTTTTATGAACATGACACTGCTTAATGTCCTATTTTACTCATGTTTGTGTTGCAAGGTGAATTTAAGAGCTTAGATTGGAAAAGGTGCTAAAAGCATGGATTTGACACTAAAAAATCACCAAGGCAAGGAATGGATCCTAGGAGATAAAGATTGAAGATTTCAAGGTCCCAAGATTCAAGAAAACTAAGTGGAGAAGGAAATAAGTCGAAAGAACAAGTGCAAAATTCACTTTGACTATGTCATTGATCATCCTTCGATGACATCGAAGCTACCATCTGATGACATCAAACACGTGTCGATGACATCAAATTTATGAAAGAAAATCGAGTTTGTCGTTGGACAAATTGAAGACACTTTTCAATGACTTAAGGACTTGTTCGATGACTCGAAGCTTTGCTCGATGGCATTGAAGCCAGTTCGATGACATCGAATTTTCTGTGGATTTTTGGCAAAACTCGCTGGACACATTGAGCACCATGTTCAATTACATTAAAGGCCTCTTCAATGACATCAAATTTATTGAAGAAAGTGAATTAACTCTCTGGACTATTTTGGACACATTACGATTCCTCAAACAATGCTCGACGACATCGAAGGCCTCTTCGATAACATTGAAACTAGGTTCGATGACATAAAAGGTTACAGAGTCTGGATGAAGCTACAAAAGCATGGAAAAGGCACCTTCAATGACATCGAAATCGGTTCGATGTCATCGAATGATTTACGCGAAGTTATGTAGAGTTACATGGAGTGCATAAATTTGAGGCAGTTTCCAGATTTTTCGAAAGAGGTGAGAAAGGAGGTATTGCACGACTATAAATAGGAATCCCCAAGGCATCCCTGGGCATCAATCTTGGGTTAGGAGTGAAGCGCAAGGGTGGAGACTCGTCGCCAAGCATTTTTCTTCTTTCTTCCTTAGTTTCTCATGTTTTCTTCTAGGGTTTTAAATCTAATCATGTCTATGGATGGCTAAACCTCTTAGCTAGGGCTAAGAGGTGAAGCTTGTAGCGTGATGGGATGTTTCTATTGCTTTGATTCATGTTTATGTTGAACTCTCTTTGATTCTAGTTTGATATTCAAGGAATACTTTTAAATTTTAATGGTTTGTTGTGACTAAAATTACAATAGATTTGTAATAGTTTTGAGTATCTTCTTTTCATATATTAAGGTTGTGAAATTAGGAAATCCTGTTGTTCACCATCGTCCCTTGGGCATGGTTGGATGATGGAATCCCTTCTAATCTTTATAATTCTCTTATGATTGATTGTGGAATTGGTATATCCTGTTGTTTGCCATTGTCTCCTGAGCATGGCTAGGTGATGGAATCACTTCCAGTTCTCACAACTCTCATCGATTGAGAATTAGGTCAAAGGAAGTTCAGATTTGATCTTAATTGTTATATCTTCGAACTGGATAAGATAGGACTCCGATTCTAGTTGTGTCCTTGAATAAAGTAATCGATCTCTTTGATTGTTATAAGTGGATCCTTGGAAACCGTAGTTCCCACCTTTCAATTTACAAGTTTTAGTTAAATAATTCACAATTACTCTCTCTACACTTTCAGATTTAGGTTTGCATCTTCTTCTAGTTCTACTTCTAGTTACTTTCAGAATATACACGAGATTAGTCCCTATGGATTCGACCTCGATTTCACTGAGATTATTATTGCATCGCGACCCTACACTTGGGGTTGTGAACAAGGAGTCAGATTTATCAGAATCATATCCTAGGCTTTTCATGTTTTTGGAGTTTCTACCCATGCCTAGAAGTTTTTCAAGCTTTTCATTACTTTGAGTGAATTTACGAGTTAGTTCTGTAGCATGATTAGAATTGTTAACTTCTAGTTTCAGACTTTTGTTTTCTCTTTTTAGTTTCTCAACTTTTGATTCTAAAAGGTTTATTTTCTTGATTAGATTATCAAAAGTAATACTTCTAACAACAGTTTCTCTTCCATTTTTAATTCTCTCAAGATCAAGCTTATCTTCCTCTTCTAGTTCCTTGGGAATGACTGTAGTGGTGGAGGCCATGAGTATTTTCAATGACTTTTGGTCTCCATCACTTTCTGACTCACTTGATTTTGAATTTGAGTCATCAATGTCATTCCAAGTGGCTACCATAGCTTTTCCTTTAGATTTCTTTATGGGACATTTTGTACAAACACTACCAGAAAAAAGGGCAAAGGCTACGGATAAAAACCGTAGCTGCAGACATTGATACGATTATAGTTCGTAGCATGACCGTAGCAATTGGTGGTGTAGCTAAAGGTTAAAAAACCTATGGCTACGGATTAAATCTGTAGCAATAAATATTAATAGCTACGGATAGAATCCGTAGCTATACTATCTATAGCGAAATGTACATATAACTACAGATACTATCTGTAGTGAAAAGTGGAATGAAAGCCGTAGCAATATGCTGAAGTTATCAATAGCTACGGTTTTCAGAACAAGAGCTACAACTAATATCCGTAGTTAATTTTTTAAAAAAATATATCAATGGTGTCTGTTAACATAGCAAGAACTGTTGTGATTGATAAACTCATCTAAGCTAATACAATTAATGCTGATAGGAATAGTACATAAAATGCAATCAGGAAAAAAAATGGTGCATTTATTACAAATAGCAATCAAATCATACAATGCATCCTACATTCACATTTCTAAATAAACAATACTTCACTTAGTCTCTATGGAACAAAGTAGATTTGAAATCATAACTTTGATACATGAGTTCAGAAAGAGCTACAACTAGGTGGGGTTTGCACGTGCCAAAGTTCAAACAACCATAGCACTGTAGCGCATCAAAGAGATAGTGTCATAAATCTGCACAATATGTTGAAAGTGACAAATATTTCAAAATTTACCTTTTTTAACGAGAAGAACACAGAAGAAAAAGAGCTGGATAAATTTTACCTTTTTATGACAATCCAACTGATGTATCATAACACAGTGTTTCATAGCAGATTACAGAAACAAAAAAGAATGTTTATGAAGACAAAATCTAGTTACACCTTTGAAGCTTACCTTGCAAACCCGCACTCGGTAGACTTATCTCTCTCACACTTCCAAGGCTGTTGCATGACATCCCAATCCATTTGCATGGAGAGATTGTGTTTGTGGTAGCATTAGTAGCAGGAAGTGACCATGAGTAGAGAGCTTGTGATGGAAAGAGGCTGGCTTTCCATTTCGGAAACCTACCTTACGCGGTCTCATTGTTGCAAATGATGATGTTGCATGGGAAGGAACAAATGGTAGACACTAAGTGTGCACTGAAGAACAATAAAAGGGCACTAACCAAATGTAATGAAATATAAATTACAAACCTGTTCTCTTCCTTGGCAAAAATTGTACAAATAAGAGTACATTATAATAGTGGCCTCCACAACACCTAGAATCAACATGGGCTGCCCGTCAAGTATTGCATGTATAACACCGCATAAAGCAGTCAAGACCATTAGACATTCGGGCCATGAATAATTGACAAAAATTATGGTTGTGAAAAAATCAGCCAAAATATTTCTAACATGTGTTTCTACTTATTTCTAAATCAAGGCACACCAGCTGAGTGGACCACCATTATCTTTCGGCAGTAGCATCTACATGGTAAGGTGTGCATGATGGATGGCTTGGATAATTCACCCGTGTGCCATGCTGGCATGTGGCAATGTGTGCATGATGGATGGCTTGGATAATTCACCCGTGTGCCATGCTGGCATGTGGCAATGTGTGCATTAGCTGGCTTGTAAAAGTGTGTCGGCCTAGTAAAGTTCATGAGATCAATAAATGTGAAATGATCATGTCTTCCTGACCCTAACGATGAAGCATAGTAATTTTCTAACAAAAAATGGGACTGAATTATGAAAGAAAAAAATTCAAGATAAAAACTAAAACTAGGCAACATGGCGATGCTTAAGCCTAGAGCTTGATGGATGACTTGGGAGTATACCTCGTACTCATAAGCCATGGTTTTATGGCATACATGTTCCACAGAAAGAAGGCTGTCATGGTTCATCCACTTGGATACATTCTTCAGAAATAACTCATAGTTCTTCATGTGCTACAAAAATAAATGACGTTTAAGTACTCTTGGTTCAATCCACATGATTCAAACAATAAGCTTTGACTTTAAGATGAGAGAACATCATTTACATCTGGTAATATAACATGCTTAGAGAATTTTCCTCAACAATCATATCTTTTTGTAGACAATATCAAGATTTATAACATGGAGTTGATTTTATAAGGATATATTGTCCTACTAAGAGAGTTTATTTTATAGAGACAGAATTGTCTAGCTAAGATAATCGTAATGCTGCTAGTAGGTGCAATTGCTACTAGTATCATTCAAGAACAATTCTAAGATGCAAACCATGCATAACAGTATGAGATTTACATATATAATCCTTTATTTGACATTGCATCATGTATGACTCATCTACATGATTTTTGATTACCCATTCTTGAAAAAAAATGCATATTCAATTAAACAATCCAAATCAGATGCTTGAATACTGCTCAAGGAGAGGATTGGCAAGTGGAATATGATCATCTTGAGCTGATCATTGGCAATGATGAAAATCCTACAACGGTGGAAAAGAAAGACATCTCCAACCAACACATAAAGATGTGATTGATTAAATGTTGTTACCCAAGGATCTCCAACACTGACAACTACTATACGTAATAGCCAACACTTAATTCCAAAAACAAAATAGAACCACTGTAAATTTATTATAAAGAAAAGAAATGAAAGAAGTTACCTTTGCCAATCTGGCAATACTTCGTCTTTTACACTTTTTGTTAGCATCCAGGGGGCACTTGAGATTTACCAACCGAGTTCTTTTCATCATTTTCTACCAGCAAAGAGGACTCCTGCACACATGAGTCCAAACCAAATTGCAATTCAAACTAACAAAACCCAGATATGGCAAAATTTGGGAAGCAAATTGTCAGTTTGAAAAGTTAGGAAAAAGCACATCTATGGCTCATGGCTAAGAGTTTTTGAATCACCCATGTCATTCAAATGTCATACAATGCGTTTCTTCTAGAAGTTCAGCATCCAAGGCTTGGACCATGCTGGAAAGGTTTCCGAAAATTCGACAGATTACCTGTAGGTTCTTCCTCACAAGTGCACCATGAGAGACTTTTATTTCATTAAAAAAGAAAAAGACAAGATTTTGAAACATTCAAATTTGAAATCTAAACAGCATGCTAGAGTGGGACAAAAGCTAGAGTGGAGCTTTTTATGAGTTAAGTTAAACTTGAAAATTCAAAGCCTAGTATTTGAATTGAATTCTTCAATTTTATCATCCCCTGGATCAAACCACTTAATGACAGAAAGGTTCACCATATAATTTTTAGAATGTCCATGTCTATAAGAATCCAAATGCAATATTCTTTTAACTGTAATGAAGTACCTCTCCAACAGGATTGCAAATAAATGGCAGCCTTGTGTAACATGATGAACTCCTTGCGAGCAATATTAGTACGAATTTGTCTTTGAATAGCTCTAGCTGCATGACCCAAAACTTATGCTCTGCGTGCATCCAACTCAGCCATCAAGCCAGCTCTCAAGAAGACCTTTGTCTTCCCTATCTATCAAGACCAACCAATTCCAAAAAGAAAAGGGAAAAAAAAAAAAGATTAACTACATATTTCCCAGTTGCAAGAGAAATTAAAAGCATTTTTTTCTTCTACAAAATTGAAACAAGATATTGAAAATAAACATATTGAGCTTGACAGAAAGCATTGAAAATTTTGACAAATTATACACAAATGGATAACAAGCGTAACTAAAATTAAGGAAAGGAGATGGATGAGTGGCAAATGAAGAAGGAGCTAATTATAAATGAACGCGTTCGAAGGAACTTATGAGATGAGGGAAAGTAGACTTCAATGGTTTGGTCATGTGTATCAGAGACCAAGAATTACACAGGCTAGGTGTGAGTTGGTTAAAGTTGAAGGATATGAATGAGCAGGAGGAAGACCTAAATGGACATACGTGGAGGTAGTAAGAAAGGAATTTGTTTAGTTAACCCTAATTAGTTAGGATAAGGCTTGATGATAATGATGATGATAAACATACGGATACAAGATTACTTCTAGCAGATGCCATCAGAAACCACTAAAAAATGTAATGAAAGGCATAGAGTTGCATCAGCAATAGATGATAATGATGGTGATAAACATACGGATACAAGACTACTAGCAGATGCCATCAGAAACCACCGTAAAATGTAATGAAAGGCATTGAGTTGCACCAGTAGCAGCAATATGAATTTTGAGAAAATGTTGGAATTACCTGATAGCCTTTCAACCCTTTTTTGTCAAGAATCTTTTGACATGCAATCTTATCATCATAGTTGTACAGGAATGTAAAATTCACATGAAGCAGCATCAATTTCTACTTCAAATCAATCTTTTAACATCCACGATAGATACAGACTAATAAACTTAAAACCATACAACTGACTTCATTACTGAGCATAAAAACATAAACAATGACTTACTTTGCTTTCAAAACCTCTGGAGAAAGTAGACCAAAACAGTGAAGAAATTCATAGAATGTTCACCTGGTAGGATATCCAGCACAACTGATCCTAATTTCCTTAAGAACACCTTAAGAGTATGAAAGTTTGGTACAAAATATTATATGTAAATAACAACTGAATTTGAACAGCTCCATGTGAAAGTTAATGAAGAATGACAAAGGCAATAATGATGTTTTCCATTGTGTACTTACACCACAACGTAGTTGTTGGATAATGTTGGCATTCTAAAAAATAGCAGGCTTGAAGACATTGTTTGGCTTGACACATCTGATGTAATGAAGCTCTATTGAATTTAAGGTCTCCATCAGAGACTGTAGTTGCAACTGCGATTTTATAATTTCCAAAAGAGAGAAATGTTAGCATAAGGGACTGCATGTAATTTAAGCATTTATGCACGAAAGAGAACGAGTGCACTAGCAGGGTTGTGTGTACATGTAGAGTAGTAAGAAAATTTGCAGAGCTCTATGAACAGTAGGAAGCCTCATTAAGTTCTAAATGGAAGAAGGTTACATTAATCACTAGGACAAATCAAGCACTAGAAAACCAAAGTGCCATAGACAATGAGATCTCTTAGATCAATACAACTACACCACTACTAAAAGAAAACAAATACAACAACATTATGGCACTTCTATGTCATAACAAATGCATAATAGACTTCTATACACTCCCCTAACTAGCACTAATGTGTTTAGGATCTTTTATACACTGTTTTTGTTGCTTGTTTCCCTGGGCATGGTACAAATTGTAGCTTTCATGTTGCCAAAAGCACATGTAAAATTTCTTCCACAACTAGAAGTGTCTTAAAACGTAATAAACATGTTTAAGGGCAATTAACCTCTACAAGAAACAAACAAACAAGAGGACAACGCACCAAACAAAAAACCAGCAATCCTAGCAGTTGAGTTTTCTTATTTCTAGCCAAGAAGATATATGCAAGATTCACCA
The DNA here is from genome assembly GCA_030180095.1 of Magnolia changhungtana. Classification (NCBI taxonomy): domain Eukaryota; kingdom Viridiplantae; phylum Streptophyta; class Magnoliopsida; order Magnoliales; family Magnoliaceae; genus Magnolia; species Magnolia changhungtana. The sequence goes on from JASAUF010000294.1 coordinate 2,305,499, forward strand.
ATGAAAGCTTCTTGATGTCATTAACAATCCAAACATTCCCTAAGTTGAACTCTTTCCAATATCTGGTTATAATAGTTCCTTCACTTTAGTAAAGGGAATCAACTTACCAGTTGTTGTTCAAGGTTCCATTCAAGCCTCTAATTCTCCTCTTATCTTCTCTTTATATAATTCAAAATTAATCTGGACCACAGAAATTGAGTTTCTTAATATAGATTGTGGGAACATTATAATAAATGTGCTCTTACAAGCATGATTCTATAAACATATATACAAAAAAGGTCCACCATAGGTGGATGGTATACCTTTAAATCTGACATCCTTGAGGGCCTTTCGGTGCACAAACTTGACTATGTTCCCACATATGAGAGCTTCATTAATGACCTTTAATTTTATTTTTAAAAAAAAAAAAAACATTAAAAATCATACACATCATTGGAAACAGGTTAGAAAGTGAGAGAGAAAAATAATAAGAAGAACATTGAGGATAGATAGAAAAAGTAATAAACAAAAGTGCTAATCTAGCATGTGTGTTTTGCACCATTCATTAAAAGAAGGCAAGTAGGTTGATCCACTATATATAAAGCTTTTTAGCTTGAGTTTGACCTACAATTCTACATGTGGGCCCATTTTGATTTGTGAATGACATCCAATCTAATTAACTACCTTTGGGCCTCTTCATGTTCTCCTTAGCACTCAAAAGAATCTCACTTGATCCAATTGATGGTATAGGGTGATCCAATTGAAAATACTGTCCAGAAAGAAAGCATTCATTGAATGCACAATAATCAATAGCTGCCACACAAGATAAGGTGAAAATACTTCATTAAAACAAAATGACTAAAGGTCTAAAAAATGAAAGTAATTTCATCTACTTTGGGAGAGTACAAATTAATAAAACAAATGATGCCACATAGTCATACCTTGTTTGGAGTTGAACAATAGATTGACCATTGACAGGAGGGCCCTTTTGTGCCACAACAGCCTCAGCAATTTCATGTTAGCATCCAAATGTTTCCCCTGTTCAGTAATAACCAACAAACGTGAAATGGGCCCACTTCATGACATGATATCTAATTCATATGCCAACGGATCAATGGTGGATTCTTTATTGCCCAAAATATCATTACCAACTGTTGCTTTTGTTGGGTAGCGCAATCAGTGTGTACATGGCCTACTTTTTCCATGTGTATGGTTGATTAGCATGGCTCTAAATGAAACAACAATAAGATCTTCCCAGTTATTCACCATTTTAAATTCTACATTGGAGTAGGGTCCCTGAATCTAGATGGTTCATTTAGTGGGACTATCAAGAGTGGCCCACGAAACAAGGGAAATATGAAAATGATGAATCCTACATTTTCTATTTTCAGTGTCCGTGTGCTTGATGGCTAGGCATGCTTTTTTTTTTTCCTCTTTTTTTCTGCCACAGCTCATCAACAATGTGGCCCACCAGATGGACCATCCACATTCACTAACTGAGCAATGTTGGTTAGGAGCATGAGTTAAGATCAGTCCCAAATAAAAGAATGCACACAAAGACACTCAACTTAGTCTTAAAACCTTGATGAGCATGGACACGAGTTACGGTATAACCGGTAAAATGGGTAGGGACAGTTGACCCATCAGGATTTTGGCATGGCCCACTATTGGAAAGGCTTGGGCCTGATTTCTAAGCATATGCTTCAGTCAACCCATTTCTACAAATTTGGCCCCTGGTATGGTGATCTAGACCATTGATCTTATGTTCCCTACTCCTGATGGGGGATTCTACAAATTAGGCCCATGGTATGGTGATCCAACCCTATCCTACCAAGATCTGACTGCCTATCAATTGCATCACTTGGTATGAGATATGGTCCTATGGATCTGACACATCCAAACATGCAAGCTTTTACATAATAATTTAAAAAAACATTTAATCTCAAATTCAAGTCGCAATAACAAGGAAATCAACAAAACCCTAGAAATGTAAGAGAAAGAGAACCTTTGAAGAGGAAGAAGCCTCAATGTTAGGGGGAGTGAGGGTGAGGGAGAACCAGTGGAGGCAGCGCTGCTGAAGATCCGGTGGTGTTGAAGGAGGTGTGAAGGCACCGGAGGTGGAGAGAGGGAGAGGGAGACGGCGAGGTACAGCGAGAGAGGGAGAGGGAGAGGGAGAGGGAGACGGTGAGGTACAACGAGAGAGGGAGAGGGAGAGGGAGATGGCGAGGGTGCTAACGGTGGAAAAGAGAGAAAGAGAGAGAGGGGATTGGGGAACAGAGAGAGAGAGGAGGAAGATGAGAGAATGAAATAGGGAATGGAGTGAGAGAGAGAGAGAGAGGATCTGCCTTTGAGAACAGGGGCGTAGCTGAATTTGGAGGAGGTGGAGGAAGTAGTCATGAAAAAAGAAGCCGCCAGAGCCAATGAAGGATTCTTCCTGGGTGGGCCACGAGGGAAAGAGAGCGGTCGGCAATCAGATCCATTCGTTTGATTCGGGATCAAAACCAAATGCCTGATTGTTCTTGGCAAAGATGTTGTTCTGGCCGCAGATGAAGAACCAGGGCTTCTTAGTGGGGGAGACGCGAGCTGAGAAGGAAGATTAAGTGACGACGGACCGCCAGAGCTTGCAGACAGCCGAGGCGACGATGATGGATCGGATCAGAAGATAGGAGAGGATCAGCTCTATGAGATCGGAGCTGAGGAGTTCCAATTCGATTCCATGGGAATTTGGAGAGAGAGAGAGTAACGAAAATGTGTTTGGGAAAGACTGCGATTAGAATCGATTTGGATTTTGAAATTTTGAAATTGGATTTTTAAGGTTAGGGTTTGGAGAGATAGGGAGGGAGTTTCGGTCATTTTTTATGGGTTTGCTGTGGTGGGGAGGTAGACGACTTTTCAATGCACAGAGCAAGAGAGAGAGAGAGAGAGAGAGAGAGAGAGAGATTTGGGCGCGCACACCCAATTTTGGGCATAGGGTCATGGACAGTCCTTTCAGGGGCTCCATGGGGCCCATCATGATGTATTTACTCAATCCATTCCGTCCATTAATTTTACTAAAATATTTTAGTTCATAATCCCAAAAATAAAGTATATTGAAGGCCCAAGTGGACCACACCATAGGAAGCACATGTGATATAATATCCATGTTTCCTACCATGTGGTCCACTTTAGCCTTCGATCTAGCTAATTTTTGGTTTCATGCCCTATAATAATATTTCAAAATAGATGGATGGCTTAGATAGAACAAATATATTTTTTAGGCCCTATAGAGCCCCTTATACCATCATTAAGCATTAATGGTGTGACACATTTTTATCTATGGATTAAATATGTAGTAAGTATAGCTACGGTTTAAAAGCGTAGCAAAACACTAACGTGGTCTGTACCCTTTGCCCCTTTTTTTGGTAGTGAAATGTGACCATATTTTCTACAGTTGTAGTATTGGAGTTCTTTAGACTTGTTGAACGTTTTGCCTATTGGGAGTTTGTGGTCCAAATGAATCCCTTTGTTGTTGTATGGTTATCCACAGTTCTTGTTAAAGAATCTCTTGAATCTTTTAGTTAGAAGGGTAACATCTTCATCTCCATCTTCATTCTCACTTTCTTCTTCCTCTATGGTGGTTATGTTTTTAGAGGCCTTGAGAAAGTTGTTTTTGGATTTTATGGGTGTTTTAAGATGTAGTTCAAATGTTTGTAGGGAACTTAATAGTTTTTTTTTTTTACTTTCATCTCATTAATATTCCTATATTCTTCAATGGTGGTGACCTTAGAGTTAAACCGTTCCTACATATTTTTGGTACCGGTATTGTCTCTCCAAGTTCACTCATGGAGTTGCATATGATATTTAATTTTGCAAAGAACTCCATGAAGGTCTCATCTTCCTTCATTTTAAAATGTTCAAATTGAGTAGTCAAGAATTACAACCCTGATCTCTTTATTGTGTTGGTTCCTTCATGGGTGGTTTCCAATAAATCCCATGCTTCTTTTGAGGTTTTTCTCATACTGATTCAATTGAATACCTCTTCTGAAATTGCACAGTAAATGACATTTATAGATTTTTCTTCATTCGTTTTGTTTTCTTTATTAAAAGTCATCCATTTTTCTTTTGGATTGGGTTTGGTGATGGTTGTGCCATTTTTCAATACAACATGTTTGATTAATGGCACATATCTATTCTCAACAATTTCCCAAACCTCGTGATCTAAGGATTGCAGAAAATAATTCATTCTTGCTTTCCAATATGCATAATTTGATCCATTTAAAATAGGAGGTCGAGAGACTAATGTTCCCTCTCCTTTAACCATAATTCCTACTTCAATTTGGGATCTCCCTCTAGGTTGTTAAACTCTTCAAGAGGAACCTGTTTTGATACCAATTGAAATTGTGCAAGTGCTATGTTGTAATTTGAGCACCTGGTATTGTCAAATTTTGTTGTGTCAAACCACTTGGAGTCAGTATGTTGTTATGATAAGATGGAAAGTTCACCTTCAAGTCATCGTCAACACTTCTACATCAGTCATATCTTTGATGGTATCAACTACAGAATTATTGTCCAAGGTATGGTTCAACTCTTCAATCTTCCTCCTTTTGAGAATGTTTTATTTGTAAAAGGTCTTAAACATAATCTCTTAAGCATTTCTCAAGTATGCGATAATAAATGTAGTGTAAAATTCACTAATCAAGGATGTGATATTTCTAATGAGAAGGGTTCTGTGATATTGACTGGTCACAGAACATCTGAGAATTGTTATATAGTTAGTGACTCTAGCTCATCTAAATTATCGTGCTACATGGTCCAAACCAATGAGATTGAATTATGACATAAACGCCTTGGACATGTACACTACCAAAATCTATATAGACTGAGAAAAAGTGAGTTAATAAGAGGTCTACCCAAATTAAAGAAAATGGATAAAATTTGTGGCGAATGTAAAATTAAAAAACAAACTAGAAGTAGTCACAAGAAAGTGAACTCCTGTGCCACATCTAAACCCCTTAAATTCCTCCACATGGATCTCGTTGGACCTACTAGAACGGAGAGTCGAGGTGGAAATAAATATTTTATAGTAATTGTGGATGACTTTATCAAATATACATGGGTGGCTTTCATGAGAGAAAAGTCTGAAACTCTTGATGAAGTGAAAAGGATACTCGAGAGTATCCAAACTAAGAAGGAATCAAATGTTTCAAAAATCCAAAGTGACCATGGATCGAAATTTGATAATAGCAATTTTGAGAAGTTTTGTAGTGATCACGGGATATCGCATGAATTTTCTTCACCTAAGACACCTCAACAAAATGGGGTTGTTGAAAGGAAAAATCGTGTGCTTCAAGAAATGGCCAATGTTATGTTAAATAGCATGAAATTACCTAAAAATCTATGGGCTGAAGCTGTGAACACTGCATGCTATATAATAAACTATTTTTATACTAGAAAAATCAAATGATAAGACTGCATATGAACTATTGTTCAATAAGAAGCCTATATTCAAATACTTTCAAATTTTTGGCAGCAAGTGCTATATTTTACATGACCATGGAAATTTAGGGAAGTTCGACACTAAAAGTGACGAAGGGATTTTTCTAGGGTATGCTCAAAATTGTCGAGCGAATCAAGTTCTCAACAAGAGAACCGGTGTTATTCAAGAGTCCATTAATGTGGTTATAGATGATCACTTGAATACACCTGTCTCTAGTTCAGAAGATGATGAGTCTCTATATTTAATAAACTAGACTCTTCATCCAGTTAAAATGACACTGAACTGCAGTCAGTTAAAGATCATCCAACTGATTAAATACTTGGGAACCCTCTCACTGGTGTACACACTCGAAGACAATTAGAAAATATATGTAATTATGTGTGCTTCACTTTCTAAATTGAACCAACCAATGTAAAAGAAGTGCTTACTGATGAAAACTAGATAGCAGCCATGCAAGATGAACTAAATCAAATTTTAAGGAATGATGTGTGGTATTTGATTCCTAAACCTAATGATAAACATATAATTGGAACTAAGTGGATCTTTAAAAATAAATCTGATAAATTAGGAAATATTAGAAGAAACAAGGCAAGACTGATTGTACAAGGGTACATTCAGAAGGTATCAATTATGACAAAACCTTTGCCCCAATAGCTCATCTTAAATCTATCAGATTATTTATATCCATCGCTTATTTCAAAAAGTTTAAAATCTATCAAATGGATGTCAAGAGTTCTTTCTTGAATGGTAATTTACATAAGGAAGTATATGTAGAACAACCTAAAGGTTTTGAAGACCCTAAATACCCTGATCATATTTATCGCCTGAAAAAGGCACTTTACGGTTTAAAACAAGCTCCCAGGGTATGGTATGAGAAGCTGACTAAGTTTTTATTAAGTCATAACTTTATTATGGGGAGTGTTGATAAGACATTGTTTATAAAGAAACACAATGATCACATACTTATAGTACAGATATATGTTGATGACATTATCTATGGCTCTACTTGTTCTAATATGTCTACTAAGTTTTTAGAGTTGATGAAGTCCAAGTTTGAAATGAGCATGGTTGGAGAACTGAATTACTTTTTAAGTTTACAAGTGAAACAACTTGAAGACGGGATTTTTATTTCTCAAACTAAGTATGCTCTAAACTTGGTTAAGAAGTTTAGTTTTGAGATTGGCAAAAACTTCGATACTCCTATGAGTACGACTCTTAAGCTCTCTAAGGATGCAACAGGTAAATGTGTAGATCCTAGGTTGTATTACAGTATGATTGGTAGCTTACTATATTTAACTGCGATCAGACCTGATATAACATTCAGCGTAGGTATCTGTGCTAGATATCAAGGAGATCCTAAAGAATCTCACCTGATTGTTGTCAAGCGAATCATGAGATATGTCGTAAGTTTGGCCAATCTAGGCCTTTGGTATCCATATGATACTAATGTTCAGTTAGCTGGTTATACGGATGTTGACTGGGCTGGGAATATAGATGATCAAAAGTCTACCAGCGGTGGATGCTTTTATGTCAGGAACTATTTAGTTTCGTGGCATAGCAAGAAACAGAGTTCTGTTTCGCTATCCATAGCTGAGGCTGAATATATTGGAGCTAGAAATGCATGTACTCAACTTGTGTGGATGAAAAGAATGTTAAATGACTATGGATTTGCGCAAGATACTATGGTACTGTATTGCAATAACTCTAGCGCTATCAACATCTTTAAAAATCTCATCCAGCATTCACTAACTGCGCATATTGACATTAGATATCATTACATTCGTGAATTAGTGGAAGTTAAAATTATTTCATTGGATTATGTTCAAATCGAAAATCAACTTGCGGACATTTTCACTAAACCACTTGACAGAAACAGGTTCTCTAAGTTAAAACTGGATATCGATATGTGTAATTTGATTTGAGATTACTATGCCTATTTGTACTATATTTTGTATATTTTGTTTTTGTAAATTTTTAAATTTTAAAAATTAATAAAATTGAGAATTTTTAATCTATATGACCAGTCGACTTGCACGGTGGGAGTGCTTTTATTGTGAGAAAAATCAGTTTTTCTTCACTTTCTTCATCTTCTCCAACAGCCCCTTCTTCGACCGGTCAAACCCATCTCTGAATATAACTTGGTTAGCGTGTCGTTTTCATTTTTCTTTCGGATTTAAGTTCCTTGCATCTCTATTTGCTTGATTCTAAAGTTTATTTTAAGATTTCTTGTGGTTTCCTTGCATGTTTTGGGTAAAATCTGATTTGTGTACAACTCTTAAATCCTTCTTGCAATATATTTTTGTTTCTTTCAATGAAAGGTAAATATAAGAAGAGAACCACTGTGAGGCCTGTATCCTAGTCTGTACTGTTCCTTAGGATCCCGCGGTCCTTTCGGTCGAATTATGGCGACCTGCGACGCGTAGATAGCATATACGCGCGATCCCGAGTTGTATCCTATCAACCTGAGTTAATTGACCAAAGACTTATACCATTGCGACCGCATCGTCGCCGCTGTTCCAACGCCTCATCTTGCGTGTCAATGCAATACCCAACTCAGGAGTTGTGGGTTCGCATTTATTTCAAAAAAATGCCGAGCATTTACAAACCCAAGAGAATCTTTACAATTCGTCAAATCAATAAATCAATGTACAAGTCAAGTACATATCGCATCTTACCCATCCCTCTCTCACCCAAAAGTCAACATAACCATACCTCTGAAGTACACCCATCACCCATCACTCACCTATCACACCCATCCCTCTCTCCTTACATCCCCTCTCTCTCTCTCTCATTCTCCATCCATTCTCTCAAGCAACTCAAGGAGATGAAACGTCCAAGGGAGAGGAGAAGCTAGGTGTGGCCTGCTTCCTACCTCCCTCAATCCTCACCATCCAACCTTTCTATTCTCATCATCCTCCATCAAAGTGAAAGCCAAGGAGTTTGTGAGTCTAAGGAGCCAAGAAGGAGTGAAATCAATGGGTGTTAGTATCTCTAGATCATGATTTTGATTTAAGGCCCACTTATGATGGGACCCACTTTGATGAATGTGTTGTGATCTAAGAGGGGCCCATAGTGGCGGGGTCCCTCAACTACACCGTCTCTCTCTCTCTCTCTCTCTCTCTCTCTCTCTCTCTCTCTCTTTCTCTTCCTTTGTGCAAGTGATAATGATGATGAGGTGTGTGGCCCACCTGGTATGTGTGTGTATGGCCCACCATGATGTGTTATATCCATGTCATCTATTGGTGAGGCCCATCTTGCTGGACTGTCCAGCGGACGGGCTTGCTGCCCGACTGTCTGGATAGGCCCAGATGAAGAGAAAATGCAAATATCAGCTCTATCCTATGGCTAGTGGGTCTCACACATGTGGACCCACCAGTGTATATATTATATATTCATACCATCTGTCCAGATGGTGAGACCCACCTTGATGTATGATTTCATCCACGCCGTCTAGGGACAAGGGACCATTATGGGTTTTAATCCACTTCATCCATCAATGTGTGGACCCACCTTGATAATTTACTGGTTCCACACCGTTCAATGGCAGGAAGTGAGACCCACTCCACACGTGCCGCATGTGTGGAGATGGGTCCACATTGATGTATGCATTTCATCATCCAGACCGTCCATCCAGACTAGACGTTGGACATTGGAGCCTCTCTCATAAATTTAAATATATTATAATATATATTTATAATATAATATATTGTATTATGTTATAATATAAGGCTGACAGGTATTATGGTGGGCCCCACGTGGGACCCACCTGATGTGAAAAGGATGGGCTAGTATACTTCTCACAGCTATATAACTGCTGTAAAGGATGCCAGCAAGCAATGGGTCTGATCATCGAGTCCGTGTTACATCTAAACCGTCCATCCATTTGTATGGACATCAGCAGGTTGTGGGCCTGATCATCAGGTATGTGCTATCAAACCGTCCATCTGTGGCCCACGAGCAGCACAGCTACTGTATTGGCATCAGCAATTCTGTGGGTCCACATGATGCATGTGTTGTATCCATACCATACACGTCATCAAAATTTGGGGGTCCACATGATGCATGTGTTGTATTCATACCGTCCACATCAGCAAGTGTGGGCCTGATCATGAGTTATGTGTTAGATCCAAACCGTCCATCTGTTGGGTGAGCTCGTCTTAAGGCTTGAGCTAAAAATAAGACAGATCTATCTATCAGGTGGACCACTGTAAAAATCAGTGGAGGGTTGAACGCCTACCATTGAAACTTGTTTGGGATTTCAGGAGTCCTGGATCAATATGAAATTTGTTTTTCCTCTTAAATTTAGGTCCTTGTGACCATATGAACAGATTGGATGGAAAATAAATGTTACGTGGGCCCTGTGAATTGTTCATGGTGAAAATCATTATCTCCACTATTATTCGTGGTATGGTTCAGATGATCTTCCTATATGATTCATTTTTTTAGGAAATGCTCTAGAATGATCTCTAAAAATAGATGAATGGTGTAGATGGCGTGGCCCATGTGATGTAGCCCACTTGAAGTGTATATGAGGTCCATTATTACGGCCCATGTGATGCAGCCCACTTGAAGTGTATATGAGGGCCTTTGTTATGACCCATGTGATGCAGCCCACTTGACATGTATGAGGCCCATTATTGTGGCCCACCTTAATGTATGCATTGTACATCAGCACCATTCATCTGGACGTGCCATGGGACACACCGTGATGTATGTATTGTGTATCTATGCCATCCATTTGTGCGGCCCGCCTTTATGAATGTATTGTATATCTATGACCATCCATTTATGCGACCCATATTTGAGGCCCAATGTGATGTATATGTGGCCCGTATATGAGGCCTAATGTGATGTATATGCGGTCGGTAGTTGAGGCCCATCGTGATGTATATTCGGACCGTATTTAAGGCCTAATGTGATGTATTTGTGGCCCATTTGGAATGTGCTGGGTCCACCTTAATGTGATGTATTTATGGCCCATGTGCCGAGGCCCATAGTGATGTATATTAGGCCCATGTGATGCAGCCCAATGCGATGTGTAAGGCCCATGTGATGCTGCCCCATTGTGATTTATATGAGGCTCATGCAATGCGGCCCATTGGATGTATATGATGTCAGTCACGCCCCAAACTCAGAAATCCGATTCACAGGAATCCTGATCGTCGAATCCGGTGCTGACAGCCTCTGTAGTACCCCATTCTCGGCTCCTAGTATCCATATACCAGATTCCGATCCTGGGATCTTACAATGAGTATTTTTTTTTAAATATATATTTAACTCGTAATAAGCATAACCACAAGATTACCCAATTCACAAAGGCAACATCATCATCACATATCCATTAATATAATCATTTGAGTACAATATCGGAATAAACAGAAATATTGACAAGATCATGAATTATCAGAGTAAGCAGAAATACTGACAAGATCATGAACTATCAGAGTAAGTAGTAATACTGACAAGATCATAAATCATATGATAACAAAGTAAGCGGAAATACGGATAAGTCCATGAGTCAATCAATATTAGAATATGCAATATAGGACAGCTATGCAAATGAGGAGTCATAAAGAGCCAAATATCAAATGTCGAAGATGCGACGCAATATACAATTCCTGATGAGTTTACGAATAGCGTCAGCCATATCTAGACTATATAAATGCAGAAACACTGCAACCCAAAAATGCCATATGCCGCAGATGTAATGTGATATGTGGTGCGAATGGAATGACCATGCTGGAGTGTAAAGTCGGGATGATACTACTTAGTATCGCAGGCTATGGGATCCATCACAAGGGACTTCTATCTAAACCAATCCTATACCTAAATTTGGATAGTCAGACTCGATGTGGTAAACTCCTGATCTCAGGTTAGTCGCGCGCCCCAATAGAAATCCTGGTCATTACGAAGGTACACGTAACAAATAGTTGCATACCACCAACCTGAGTGGATAGTGAATAAACGAATGAATGAGTATGCAACTCCTGCTCAATAAGTCCACATCTCAGTACAATTTATCTTTGGGATCATCACTGGGGTCTATTACACTTTACGCCAGCTTGCCTCCCCTATCCGAGCATACAACTGGGTAGGTGAAAGAGACCTCACTATCCACCTGCCAATATCGGGCCCGACTCACCGTTAGCGGACCCATTCCTCAAGCTGGTCAGACTTAATCTAGATATTGCCCCTTCCTCAGGCGGGTAAGGTCACACCCCCTCCCAACCGACCACGACACAATAGGAGACACGACCTACTAGTATATGGCCCTCATGCGCTCATATACATCCACTCGGTCTCTACGTTGAGGCGTCTTGTGGCCACGGAGGTTTATGAATTTTCACCCAGGGACATCTATGGCGTCCGTATGCTAGAAGCAAACATTTCTGGTGTCCATCTAGCCATCCACGATATGCATGTGGAGGCTACGACCCTGATGTCGCTAGGGTGTACAGTAATCACAATACAAGATGCATGAGTCATACAATCCAGTCATGCATCAATCCTGCGCATAACGTGTGCTCATATGAAGTAACCTCCGCCTATTAGGGAGTCTTATAACAACCTGCCCAATGACATATGCAATGGTCAACCACATCTCATAACAAACATACATATGATGCGTATGGGCATATATCATGATGCAATGCTATCACATACTCTTAATTAGTATCAATAACTAACATCGACAATCGCCCTCGACAATGTAAACATTTAAACAACATTGCCCTCAAGGAATGGCCCACATAGAGCCTAACATATAGTGGACCCATGGCCTCACACAAGGACCTGGTATACAACACCATGGGCCTCACTTAAGAGTTTAATATACGTCACGATGGGCCCCTCACATGGGCCTAACATACATCACAACGGGCTCCATCGCCTGGCCCTCAAAAGCATCATGATGGGCCTCATCACATAGGCCTCATATACATCACATTGAGCCTTAAACACGGGTAGAATACACATCACATCAAGCATCAAATATGAGCCGCATATACATCACATTGGGCCTCGACAATTGGAATAGACAATCGGCCACGATAATTGGCCTCGATCGATAATCGGTCAATCGACCATGACAATCATAATCAGTAATCGGCCATGATAATCAACCTCGATCGATAATCGGTCAATCGGCCATAACAATCATAATCGACCTATACAATCAGCCTCGACAATTGGAATCGACTTCGATACTCGGCCTTGACAATCGGAATCGATCGATAATCGGAATCAATAAATCGGTCACGTCAATTGGAATCGGCAATCAGACACGACAATCGGGATCGATCGATAATCAGAATCAGCAAATCACTCACGTCAATCGGAGTCGATAATCGGTCACGACAATCGGAATCGATCGATAATCAGAAGCGGTAAACCGGTCACGTCAATCGGAGTCGGTAATCGGTCACGACAATCAGAATCGATTAATAATCAAAATTAACAAATCGGTCACCGATCGGAGTCAGTAATCGGTCACGACAATCGGAATCGATCAATAATTAGAATCAACAAATCAGTCACAAATCAGAGTCGGTAATCGGTCATGACAATCGGAATCAATCGATAATCAGAATCAGCAAATCTGTCACATCAATTGGAGTTGGTAATCGGTCACGACAATCAGAATTTATCTATAATCAAAATCTATAAATCGGTCACATCAGTCGGAGTCAGTAATCGATCACGACAATCGAAATCGATCGATAATCAGAATCGACAAATCGGAATCGGAATTGACCTCGACAATCGAAATCAGCCTTAACAAATTAGAATTAGCCGCGACAATTAGAATCGGCTTCGACAATTGGCCTCAATAATCGGCCTCGATAATCAGCCGAACAAGGCATATGGGAAGGTCACAATGTGAACATTAAGCCATCAATGCCCATCAATGTGGACGTTTAACCAACATTACTCCCAAGGAGTGGCCTAGATAAGGCCAAACATATAATGGGCCCATGGCCTCACATACAATCATGATAGGCCTCATCACACGAACAGGTAGGCTTTGCGCTTGGGCCTCAAATACATCTCAATGGGTCTCAACCCATGGGCCCCAAATACATCTCAATGGGCCTTGACCCATGGGCCCCAAATATATCATATTGGGCCTTATACAAGGGCCTCATATACATCAAATCAGGCCCTTCCAAATGGGCCCCAAATACATTCAATGGGCCATATCAAATGGGTCGCACCGATGAGACTCGTAAACATCAAGTGGGCCGCATCAACGGGTCACACCAATGAGCCTCATAAACAATGAGTGGACCACATCAACGGGTCACACCAATAGGCCTCATAAACGTCGAGCGGGCCGCATCAACAGGTCGCACCAATGGGCTTCATAAACAATGAGTGGACCACATCAATGGGTCACACTAATAGGCCTCATAAACATCGAGTGGGCCGCATCAACGGGTCACACCAATGGGCTTCACTGAAGGGCCACATATACATCACATCGGCTGCTCACATGGCCTATTATACATCACGATGGGCCACATCTCATGGGCCAAATACATGTCACAATTAGAGCTGTACACGAGTTGAGTCAAGTCGAGTATCACCCTACTCGTACTCGGCTCTTAACGCCCGAGTGCTGCTCGTTGGCCGACTCTACTCGGCCAACGAGCAGGGACCCCCTGCTCGTACTCTACTCGCCCGAGTACGAGCCGAGTACGAGTAGTAAACGAGTAGAGTCGAGTCCGAGTTTTCGAGTCGAGTCCGAGTACGAGCACACGAGTTGAGTACCAAGTACGAGTTTTCGAGGCGAGTTCGAGTCCGAGTCTGAATTTGAGGCCAATTCGAGTAGGGTTTTCGAGTAACGAAACAATAAAATATATAAATTGCACATAATTACATTACATTATTACATAATTACATTAACGTCTTGATATAATTACATTACATTGTTCAAAATGACAATTTATAACTAATAACCTCTATAAGATGAGTGCCTTCCTGTTCCTGTATTGTCATTTGATCCATCGGAACTGCCATCTATTTTGTTATATACAAATTGATTCACTTCCTCTGAGTCAGAAGGCGAAGAGATTTTTCCTTCGTACTCTTCATACTTTCAACTAGATTTTTCAAACTTGCTTTATGTGAAGAATTGTATGTAGTACCCAATGCCCTATAAAATTCACCGAGATGAGTCAGGAATTTAAATTTGTTACTCTTTTTCTTGTTCTTGTTTGTCGTACTCGACGAGTAACTCGATCCTGCTTCAACATCGTGTTGTCTTTGACTCGAATATCGTTGAAGTCTAGAAGCATCTTCCATACTGCGTTTTATGGCGATTTGGAATTGTTCTTCTTACAAAGCTTTTAATCTGGCTTCCTCCTCTGCATCTTTTATGGATGTCATTTGTGTACCAGATCCAGAAGCAGAAGGTTTGGATGGAGTGGAAGACTTTCTATTCGAATCTAACAAGGCTTGAAAAAGAATTTGGACATCCTTAGGTGCATTGGGGCATGGTTTTGCATCACCACCTCAACATGACAAGTGTAGGCGAAAGCGATTAGTCTTGTTTACAAACTTTGCGCCACACAAACTATACTTAATTTTTATTTTTCCAGACCATGGCGGTGATTCAACTAGGGAAGCATAGTCCCAAATGTTTGTCGATGGCTCAGATGACGACATTTCTACATTCAATTTTTAATTAAAAAAATCAGAATATTGATAAATAAATTGAACTTGATAAAGCAACAAAAGAAAGCAATATAAATGTATCAAAATTCAAAAATAAAAGCAAATGAACAGGCATGTATAAATAAATATCAATGATTCAAAGTCTTCCAAACCACATTTCAAAAGAACCAATGTTTTTGTGTTTACAGTTGCAGTGAAATAATATTACAGATCATTCAAAGTCTTCCAAACCACATTTCTACATTTCAAAAGAACCAATACTTTTGTATTTGCAGTGAAATAATATTACAGATCATTCAACATTCAGCCAAAAAATTTTGAAAAATCAAAAATAATTACTGATCTGTAGGTAGAGACTCGTCATGAATCTCAATCTCCTCTTCTTCATCATCATCATTCATATCTCCTCCCCATATCGGGCGCAACCAATCTTGCGTACAAATCAACGCTTCAACTGTGTTTGGCGAAAGTGAGCTTCGATACTTGCTCACAACCCTGCTCCCTGTGCTGAATGCGGATTCTGATGCCACTGTTGAAATTGGTATTGATAATATGTCCCGTGCCATCACAGATAATGTAGGGTATTTTGATTCACTAACCCTCATCTTCCACCATTCCAACACATCAAATTCAGCTCGCACTATGATTGGCTCCTTGAGGTACATTTCTAACTCTGATTCCTTAGTATCAACTCCTATTCGTGCTTGTGCCAAATATGATATGTATTCATTTAGCACATCCGGATTACAGTACAGAAATATCCGCATCTCTACTTTCTTCAACACCCGCATGGTAAAGTATTAACATACGATTTATACAGATCTTCAAGGGCTTCACGAACCTTAGACGTCTCTGTTGCCGCTCTTTCAGTAGAATAAAGCTTCATGAAAATAAAGTTAACCAATCCCATATTACAACGGGGATCAAGAACAACTGCCAAGGACATCAATAGATGACATTCATCCCAGTATTTATCGAACTTCGTCTTCATATCAACTGTCATCTGGCGTATGAAATCTGGACCCACACTGGCATTTTTCTGAAGAACATCCTTAATCTTCCAAAGAGATAGAAGAAATAGATTCGCGGTTGGATACTGATTCACAGAAAAAATCTTCGTGCACTCATAAAAAACTTGGAGAAATGTGTGAACTTGTTGTGCTTTGGCCCAATCATCTGTGCTCAGCAACCAAGAATACGTTCTGTCACGCGCCGCGTATTCAGGAAATGCAAGCTGTAATTCCATTGCCGCATCTAACATTTCATAGGTCAAGTTTCAACGTGTACAGACATCCAACTTCAACATTTTTTTAGATGGCACATTCAAATGTTGGATGATGTCATTCCATACACTCGGTCTCGATGGCGACCCCCTTATATATTTTACACTTTCTCTTATGTTCTTTATAGTGTCGTCAATTGCTTTCAGCCCTTCTTGTACAATCAAATTTACAATATGGGCACAATATCTAACCTGAAATATTTTTCCTTCAAAAAATAAATTTCCTGTAACCCTGAACTGGTTACGTAAGCATGAAATGACACTGTCATTTGCTGAAGCATTGTCTAAAGTTATTGCTAAAATTTTCTTCTCAATGCCCCAGCATTCTAGACAACTGTAGATGCAATCTGAAATAAGTAAACTAGTATGTGGAAGAGGAAGGTGTTTGAAGTTCAAAATTCTCTTGCATAGTTTCCAATCCTTGTCGACATAGTGAGCAGTTAATGAAATGTATCATTTTCTTTGATTGGACACCGTCTATAAATCAGATGTCAAAGCTATTCTGGTCACTGAAGCTAAAACTTCTTTCAGTTTCATCTTCTCCTTTGTTTACATCTTCATGCTTTCTCTCTGCACTGTGACGCGGGAGACATTCTCGGCCCGAGGGTTAAGGAATTAACAGAAAGCCCTAAACCCTTTACTTTCAATCATTCTGAAAGGTTTTTCTTCCAAAATCACTAATCTAGCAAACCACTCATTCAGCTCTCCTTGTCAAACTTATGAGTGGACATTACGCCTTGGGAGTCGTCCCCTTCGACTTCAGTAAATGAGTACGGTCATCATTGGCCGGGAGGAGGGAGTCTTGCTTTCTTAGGACACGTCTTCAAATGTCTAATTAAATGTGTTGTAGATCCTCCTAGAATCTCGCTGAATAACCCTTTGCAGTTATTACACTTTATCTTCTATACACCGTTAACTGTCACATCTTCGAAATCATCCCACACTGCTGATCTCTTCTTCTTCCCTTTGCATGCGATTGACGGGTTTGTGTCTCCCTCTACTATTAGAGGAGATGTGGCCGATGCACCCATTCTAGGGGTATTTGGGCTTTCGTCTTGACTAGCCATCTATAAAATAAAGTTCTCGATATGTTATACAGCTATACCGAGGGGATAGGGTCTTAGATGGCTAGACCACTAGACGGGCATAATTACTTAACTGTCTAAATCAGTCACCCATTCAAAGTTAGATGGATTGTAATGTTTCATTTTTCAATTTAAATACTACGCCGAAATTTCGGCAACATCTCCCCTTATCTCTCCAAAATATATTAATCTTATTTTTGATTCCCATGTCAATCATCAACACAAAGTGTGGACATTTGACGATGGAAATAAATACATGAAATATATCCAGAGAGAAAAAGGAGAGACGAAACCAGAACAGGCATATGCTTTTAAATTGGAATAAATGAAGACATTACAATCTATCTAACCCTAAACTGTCTAAAAAGGGACAATTTGAGCAATTTCTATGCATCCAAGAACACACTGAATCTATGTCTGGCAACATAGAAATCCTCAAATGGGCAACTGATTATCCTATACTACAACTAGAACAATACAAATAATAATAAAAGATGACAATCAAACAATAAATGAATTAAAAGTGCAATCTGAAAGATGAATGCTAAGTGTAATAACTTGAGTGCACTAAGCATTCCTCAACCCAAATGCCAAATCCAATTAAGCATGGATTGGGAGGACTCGACGCATTGAAGGGTTTTCAGAATCCAAAAGTCATTTAGAAGTATGGATGGTATGCAATTAGAATTAAAGGAATTGTAAATATTCTCTCATACTAATTTTGCGACCTCTCTTTTTAGTGAGATTATTAATAAATTTTCTTTTTTTTTGTTTATTTTTTAAAGAAAGATAATAGAATGTGTAACATATATAGTTGTCAGTTGTCACTAAACTATTAAAGTATTAATCCATTATCGACTACATAATTAAAATTACATCAATGGAATGATTTGAGCAGTCCGTATACTAGCACTATAAATCAATGATTAAAAAAAATTTAGTGGTTCAATTATGATCCTATGTTGTGGTCAATTCAAAAAATGAAATTTCAATCAGTATATCAAACATTACATTACATATGCCTACTAATTAAAATTATTAATATTAATTTAGTAATTATATTTAAACTCCCATAAGTATGTTACATTCATACCATACCCATTAACAAATCTCTACTAATCTACTATCAGTCTATCACTAGGTAGGATGAAATGAAAATACAAAAATCAACTAATAATTATTTTATATACTATTAAAATAATAATTAAAAAAAATAATTCTTACCTGATGGACGGACGGGCACCGGGAAGAGATGGGACGACCTGCGGATAGGGGCGTCGGACAGGCAAGGGACGAGCTGCAGACAAGGGCGACGGACAGGCCGCCGGACAGGGCAATGTGAGCACCCTGAGAGAGAGAGAGGGAAGAAGAAGGGTAGCTGAGTAAGAGCGACCGAGCAGGGCAGGGACCACCGGATGGCCCCATGTGGACCGCCGAAACGTCGAATGACTCAAAAGTTCAAAACAATCGAACGAGCGGGGGCACGGACGCAGGACGAGCATGTGCAGGAGAGAGAGAGAGAGAGAGAGAGAGAGAGAGAGAGAGAGAGAGCTGGCCTGCTGGGCACTAGACCGCTGGTCACTGGTCGCTGGGAGGGAGGTTTTTTTCGTTTTCTTTTTGGCGGGCGGGCGAAAGGGTGAAAGTGACAGGGAGGGGGGGGGGGGCGATTTTAGTTTTAGGGCTACCCTGGGTCGAGTACGAGTCTTGAGTACCAAGTCGAGTACCCATTCGAGTATACGAGTCGAGTACCGAGTCGAGTACTGAGTCGAGTACTACCCAACTCGTACTCTAGTCGAAATAATAACGAGTACCAAAATTGTACTCGTACTCGGCTCTAACAACCGACGAGTCGAGTCGAGTCGAGTAAAAGCGAGTCGAGTCGAGTGAGTACCTGAGTTTTCTCTGCTCGTGTACAGCTCTAGTCATAATGGGGTCGGGACAATGAGCCCTCATATACATCAAGATGGGCCCATCGAGATATCATCTAGACCGCGCCACAAATAGTAGTGGAGATAATGATTTCACCGTTTAAACAGTTCATCGGCCCACGATAATGTTTAATTTCCATCCAATTTGATCATATGATCACAAAGACCTGAATCAAGAGAAATAACAAATATCATATTGATGCAGAACTTCTGGAATCCACAAGGGGTTTCAGTGGTAGGCGTTCAACTCTCCACTATTTTATGCGGTGTGGTCCACCTGATAGATCTGCCCCATTTTTAGTCTTAAGGCCTTGAGACGAGCTTGTCATCCGGATGGACGGTTTGGATGAAACACATACATCAAGGCAAGCCCGGCTGATGGGTGGCGAGGATACACTACATACATCGAGGCCCCACTGTCCATTGCTACTGGACGGTGTGGCATAAACACATATATTAGGGTGGGATCCACGTCCAACTGGATGGTGGAGATCCCACACACTCATCAAGGTGGCCCATGTCCAAGCAATGGACGATGGGGATATAACATACACCTCAGATCGTCCCACCTTCCCTGCACTATACGGTGGGATGAAGCACGTACATGGTGGGATCATCAGAGCTTGGTGACGTCCTCCACAGCAGCTAGACAATTGGATGATCCCCACTGTCTGAAAGTGTTGGACAATGTGTATTAGCACCACACGTGTGGCATGTGGGTCCCACGTCCAGATGGACGATGAGGACATAACATAGATACATCAAGGTGGGTCGTACACATAGCATACACACACATATGTGTATATAAGACAAACATCTGGTGGGTCCCACGTGGGGCCACCTCACATGATACATATATATCATATTATATTATATATCTATATACACATATCTTATACCCGATATTGGTCCAGCGTGCTGGACGCAATCCACAGCGGGATTCCACCGTCCCTGATGGACGGTGAGGATATATACATACATTACATAAGGTGGGGCCCACAAAACAACGGCCACCAGCCAATCCGCTTCATCTAGTGGGTCCCATGTACATGGCCCACCAGATATATTTAGAATATATATATATATATTATCATTTATTTATTATACATATACATGGGTGGAAATACCAAATACACATCATTGTGGGGGACCTGATCTGGACGATTTGACGGCACGTCAGATGGGTCTCACGTGATGGACGGTCCTGATGAAGCATATAAATCATGCCGGTGGACCCACCTAACTTGCTGACGGTGCTGCTCGTCAGATGGTGTTGCAGATAAAACACTCACATGAAGGTGGTTTCCACCTGAGATTTAAATGTACTTTATTGGATGGACGGTGTGGATACACACGTCCATCAGGTGTGTCCACATCCGATGTACGGACAGCGTGGATGAAATACATGCCAAGGTGGGTCCACGTGTGGGCCACACACCTCATCCTTACCATAAAAGAAGGAAAGAGAGAAAAAGAGAAGGAGAAACGTGATGTAGATCGGAGTAGCGGAGGGACCCCACCACTATGGGTCCCTCTTTGATACAACACATACATCAAGATGGGTCCCACATATGTGGGCCCTCAAATCACAAATCAAATAATAAAATTACCCACATTTGATCGCTTATTCCTTCTTCCGCCTATGCACTATAGAGCTCTAAGGGAACAATTTCGATGGTTGAGATGATGATTCAAGGGGTAGATCGGGTGGTAGGAAGGTGGGCCATGCCAAGCTTCTCTCATGGAGCTTGGACGATGGATTCTCATGGGTCGTGTGGGAGAATGAGAGAGAGAGAGAGAGAGAGAGAGAGATGAGAGAGATGGGTGTGATGGGTGTGAATGAGTGATGTGTACTTGTGTAAGAGAGAGTACTTGTGTAAGAAAGAGTTGACTTTAAGGGAAATGTTGTTGTACTTAGGAATGGGTGAGTGATGTGTACTTGATTGATGGAATCATGTGACGTGTCGTAGAGATTCCCTCAGTATTTACAATGTGCGACATTTTCCTCGATCTAAACGCTGGCCCACATCTCTTGGCCCAGGTATCGCCTCGGCGCGTAATACGCGGCGTCGGAACCACGACGATGGCGTGGTCGCACTGGTACAAGTCTCGGGTCGAGCAAACTTTGATATATGGGACACATCTTAGGATTGCACGCAAACGCCGATAATAGATTGTGGGTCATCGAAATTTGACTGGGAGGGTCGCGGGAGCCTACGGAACGGTACGGTCTAAGATACGGGCCTGACAAGGCCCATGTGATGCGGCCCCATTGTGATTTGTATGAGGCCCATGCAATGCGGCCCACTGGATATATATGAGCCCATGTGATGCAGCCCACTTGATGTGATGAGGCCCATTGTGATTGTATGTGAGGCCATAGGCCCCACTATATGTTTGGCCCTATGAGGGCCACTCCTTGAGAGCAATGTTGGTTGAATGTTCACATTGATGGGAAATAATGGTTAAATGTATATAGTGTGACCTTCCCTTAAACCTTGTTAGGCCCATTCTTGTTATGAGTAGGCCATCTAGGGCCATCTTTGATATGAAGAGAGTACATCATCATCATATAATATGCTTAGTATAGCTCCACGATCCATGCCCATACGCGTCAATTATATGCTTGATATGAGGAGTGTTTAATCATAACACATGCCATTAGGCGGATTATTATGGGACTCCCTAAGAGACGAAGTTGCCCCACATGATCGCGTGGCACGCTCAGGTTTAATGTATGACTGGATGGTATGACTCATGCATCTCGCGTTTGTATGACATGATCACTTGGTGCCCTAACGATATCAGGGCTGTGGCCTCCACAGGTTCATCGTGGATGGCCAGATGGGATACCAAAAATAATTAGTTCTAGCACTGTGGGAACATAGGATGTCCTTGGGTGAGAGTCTCAAAATCCTCTTAGTACCGGAGGATACCCCAACGTCTAAACCGAGTGAATACATGAGCGACCGAGTGTCGAATACCAGTAGGCGGCGTCTCCCACTGTGTCGTGGTCGGTTGGGAAGGGGTGTGGTCTTATTCGCCCAAGTGAGGGGGCTATAAGCTAGGCTGAGTATGACTAGCTTGTAAATGGGTCCGTTATCGACGAGCCGAGTAGGTATTGATAGACTACTAGCTAGGCGAATAGTGAGGTCTTTTTCACTCACTGGTTGTATGGCTAGGGAGGCGCAGCCATTGTGGAGTGTTCTAGACCCCGGTGATATCCCAGAGATGAGCTATACTAATGTGGACTTACTGAGTAGGAGTTGTGTACTCAGCATTTGACTCATCCATTCATTCATTCACTATCCACTTGGGCTGGTGGTGCGCAATCAAGTCATCGTGTGTACCTTCACAATGGCTAGGATTTTGATTGGGGTGCGCAGCCAACCTGAGATCAGGAGTTTACCATATTAAGTCTGGCTATTCAAATTTAGGTATGGGACTAGTTTGGATAGAAGTCCCTTATGATGGACCCCATAGCCTGCGATACTACGTGCTATCATCCCGACTTCACACTCCAGCTTGGTCATTTCATTCGCACCGCATATTGCATTGCATCCTCAGCATATAGCATTGGTTTACTATGCTTCTGTATTGCATAGACTGAATAAGGTTGATAGTATTATGGACTTGCCACGATCTGCATTGCATACTTTGATATTATATGAGTTATGGATTTATTAGTATTTTTGCTTACTTTGATATTGCTTACTTAGTACTTACCTTGAGCACACGCTTTCACCACCCTCTAAGCTTTCTATAAGCTTATGCATGATAGATGCGTGCAGGTGGCGTTAGGTTGCAACAACGTTGAGCTTGGAGTGTGCAGCAGTTTACTGGAGCTTTGATTTTCGATATATGTATTTCTCTTTCAGCACTGTATTCAAATGTTTATATTAGTGGATATGTGATGATGATGTTGCCTTTGTGATTTGGGTAAACTTTTGGTTATGCTTCTTATGAGATAAACGTACATTGAAAAATCCTCCTTGTAGGATCCCAGGATCAGAATCTGGCGTACAGGTGCTAGAAGCCGAGAATGGGGTACTACGGAGGCTGTCGGCACCGGATTCAGCTATTGGAAATTTTGTGAGTCCGGTTTCCAAGTTTGAGGCATGACAACTACTCGTGGTCCTTCTTCTCCTCGTTCCACACCGATTTCGGTGCGCACTCTCCGACCACACAAAGAGGACTCAGAATATGTGCGGGATATTCGTCTCGGCAATGTCATTATTGAATGAACTGTTAATTCTAACCAGATGGTTCCTTTTAACTTCATTCCCCTCCTTGTGACTATAGGATGTGATAACATTTTGAATTGGGGCGGACCTGCATATCAGTCCATTGTACAAGCCATGTATGCATGTATTAGTGATGTTTCTATTGAAAATTTAACCTTCACTATTACGTTTAGAGAAGGTTCATTTCCAGTAGATCGTCACTTAATTTCTAACTTGATGGATATACCAGTTAATAATGAAGGGATTCTAATATCCACATTGGCTAAGAGATTGAATGAATCTAAAAAACATCTTTTAACTAGAAATTTGTGCAACATGAACTCGGAATGGAATTTCGGGTGCTTTGTGTCAGCCATATGTTACCCAGATATAGAGTACTTCATCGTATCTTCATTTCCAATGTTATCCTAGATCTGGTAACAAGTCTGAATTAACCTCTTTCATGGTGCATTTTCTTCATCCTGTCGTTTCTGGTATTCATGTGTGTCTTCTTTCGTTAATTTGTTATGTTTTAATCCAATTTCGTCTCCATCCGGGGGCATAGAGATATTCCTTTCACTTACTTGATGACTACCCTTGCTACTCATTGTCTTGTGGTCATGACAAATGGAGAGATTCCTATTTCTCAACTTCCCTTCAATAACTTAAATATTAATAAGATGAATTTAAAGTTGGCTCCTGGTCAAGTTGATAGGGATGCTGGAGGAGTTAGTGAAGAAGTTGAAGAGGAAGAAGCACTACCTACTGACGACGTGAATATGGATGATTTGTTTGATGAGTTAGAATCTGATTTTGAGGCTGATCCTAATTTTTAGCCTTCTGATTTTGATGAGAGACTTAGAACCTTAGAAGAGAAGGCGGATGGTCTCCATGTATCCCAGGAAACGCATTTTAAATATATGCGCAAATACCTTCGTTGTATTAATAAGGGATTACATCAAATTGACCCATCTATTCCTGCTCCGTCTTCTGGTTCTTATCAGTCTTTTTAATTATATTGGGCATGTACTAAATCTTAATCTTTACTTTTGCTTGGGTGATACTTGGACATGTTTTTAAGTTGGGCATCTATGGACATGTTTATGCTTGTTGATGATACATTTATCTATGCTTATTAATGCTTGAACATGATTGTATCATTTCTTATTAATTCTCTTTCTCATACTATTCTCTTACATTGTTATGTTACCATAATCATCTATTTATGTCATTTTTCCTTTATCATTTAGTGATAACAAGGGGGAGAAATGTGGTATGATTTGAATGGTATGATGATTGTTGGATTTGGATGTGATTGTAGAGATTATAGAGAAATATAGAAGTGCACATGTTTTTGTAGCTTTGTATTTGATTTTATACAGGTACTCTATAAATCACCTTGCCTAAGGGGAGTAGTAGATTGAGGGGTAGTAGTAACATTGTCTTGTGAATTGGTGTATGATTCTTTAGTCGAATTGGACAAAGGGGGAGATTGTAAGTGTTATGTTGTAATTCAAGCACCTGGTATTGTCAAATTTTGTTGTGCCAAACCACTTGGAGTCAATATGTTGTTATGATAAGATGGAAAATTCACCTTCAAGTCATTGTAAACACTTCTACATTTTTAAGTTGAAGAACATTGCCAAAGATCGAACATAAGCTTAAGTACAAGAACATAAAGTCTATCTCAAGCTCAAAGGTCAAGTTCAAGTTCATTACCTCTAGCTCAAGTTTTAAGTACTCAAGCTCATATTACAAGATCGCTACCTCAAGCTTAAGATCACAAGCTCTAGCTCAAACTCAAGTTCAAGACTGTGAGGTCAAGCTTCATGGGCTTCAATATAAACGATATACTGAAGCGATCAATGTTCCAATGTTTCATACTCACATTTAAGGTATGAATGACCCTAGATTGACCATAGGTTAGGTCAGATTAATTGCATATTGAATTTGGGTCAATGTATAAGTTTATAGGTTTTTCTTCGACTAGTTCTAGTCGTTGCTCAAATAGTCCAGGCACTAGCTCGACCAGTCCAAGAAGTTTCTCGACCAGTCCAAGATTTGTTAAGAATTTTTGGGAATTTTTTTGTTGTAGCTTGACCAGTCGTGCA
This sequence comes from Magnolia changhungtana, assembly GCA_030180095.1. Taxonomy (NCBI): domain Eukaryota; kingdom Viridiplantae; phylum Streptophyta; class Magnoliopsida; order Magnoliales; family Magnoliaceae; genus Magnolia; species Magnolia changhungtana. The sequence continues at coordinate 2,331,258 of JASAUF010000294.1, forward strand.
CACTGCTCAACCAGTCGAGTGTACAGTCTTGACTCGAACTCTAACGACTTAATTTTTATTCACTCGACCAGTCGAGCAGGCTATTCAACCAGTTGAGCAAGCCACTCGACCAGTTGAGTAACGGGTTTATCTTATCGCGCCAGAAATTTTGAAAATTGGTTGGTACTTTGACCAATCGAACCGACCCTTATACTAGTCGAGGGAACATAATTTTAACCTATAAATAGAGGATGAATCTTAGAGTTTTTCATTCATTCCAAGCCTAATCAAGCCATCACTCTGAGAGATAAGTCCCTGTAATTGTGAAGGTATTACATATTCATTTTGGATTCTTTTTATAGCTTTTTGTATTTGATTTTGAGATCTCTTTGTTCAACTCTATTGTATTAAAAAGGGAAATTGTGATTTGCCCTTTTAAGATCAAAATCAAATCAAGCTAGCCCCAAGTTAATTTAATTTAAAAATCATTTAGACTTAGAACCATTTCATTTGTGAGATTGGACATTAAGTATCTACGTCTACATCGAATTGGTTCTACGGGGCTACATCGAAATCTTCAAATAAGTATTTCAATTTTCTGCATTTTTGGTTTGTGAGATTCAGCCAGGAAAAACTCATTGTGGGATTTTTATAATTGTGTAAGCCCATTTGAAAGACACAATTGTGAAGGTTTTAAGGTGAACCTAAGAAAACTTTATTTCTTAGTGAAAGCCAATATCCCGTGGGTGTGGATATTGGGAGTGGAGTAGTTGTGTGGCTGTTTGTGAACAGTTGGTATACACACACGAACCACTATAATTCTTGGAGTTTGGATGATGATTGTGATGTATGTGTGGTGATGAATGTTGTAATTTTCTTTGTGCACTTGTGGTGGATGTTGTAATAACTTAGTTTATTTCCTTTGCCTCTTTATTGGTTTGAGTTTTTTATACTTACCAACGTTCCAGTAAGGTTATCCTGCCATAAGCCTTTGGTTTTTGGTATTAGGTTGTCCTTAGAACTTAGTTTGTATCAACCTCTCAAGACTAGTGCATTTAAGGTTGTTATTTATTTGTGCTATTTATCTTTGTATTCCGTATTTATTTTTTATTTGGCATATTCCTATTCACCCCCCCCCCCCCCCCCTCTAGGACTTGGAGCTCAACCTTTTCAAATTGCAGTAAAACCATTATTACTGAAGTTTGAAGTATGTTCAAATGTCCTAGAGGGGGTGAATAGGACTTTTTCAAAATTATTTTCTACTGAGAACAAACTATGCCTAACTTTAATCAAAAGAGTAAGGCAAGTAACTCTATGTCTTCCAAGCCAATAGAGGGTCCAAATCATATAGGCTTATATATACAAGATTTTCATATAAAGAACAAGCCTATAAGGGATAATGTATATGATAGTGTGTGGGATGTGATCTCTATCTGTACTTATACATTAACCAAATCAGGCAACATAAAAGACATTTGAAAATCATAAGCGTAATTTGAATAATGATCAATAACCAATCCTAAATACAATCATATATATTGTTTCGGCTACTTGCCTACTCCACTCCCGGTGGACACACTCTCTCCTAGAATGTATCGAATTTCATTATCCAATGGTTTTATATCAGGTTAACCATGAACCTTCACAACCTACACAAGGTTAATTGAGGGACCTACACAAGGTTCTCTTAAATGCCTACACAGGGCAACGAGTCCTACCCAAGGACACAACTGAAATCCTAGCCAAGGCAACCTTGACCTACACAAGGCAATGCCTACACAAGGAAACTCGTCTTACACAAGGACCACATATTCACCTGTCGGAGGCTTACAAAGAGGTCTTGGCGAGTTTGTCACTCAAACTCTGAATCTCAATCCTACATAAGAAAAGGGCTTCTATAAGACCCATATACTAGTACCGTACTATTCCATCAACACCTGCGATCCTCCCCATCGAATTTCGGCAATCCATAACCTGTAGATAGTAAGTCGTATCCCAAAGATCTGAGTCGACTCAACTAAAACCTATACCTTAGAGACTGCACCATCGCCGCAGTTCCAACGCCTCGTCTTATGCACTAATGTGATACCCAGACTAGGAGTAGTGAGCCCGCATATATTTCGAGGAAACACACCGCGTTACGAATCCTGAGAGAGGAATCTCTACCCAACCTATCACATCACTAGTCAACAACAACCCAGGACTAGCCCATACATCTCTCATCATCAAGTCAAGTTAACCCATACCTATCTCATCCCTTTTCTTACCAACAATGTAAGGCAACCCATACCCCATGCCACCTCATGCCCCCAAAAGTCAACTAAGTACATACCCTCCATGTCTCCTCTTCTCACAACACCCATTCCTCACTCATTCCATCTCATTTCTCCCTCCATTTCCTTAGCAACCAAGAGAGAGAGAGAGAGAGAGAGAGAGAGAGAGAAAAGACTGAGGAGAGAAAAGAGAAGCTAAGAGAAGACCCATCTCCCTACCACCCAATCTCACCATCCAAACATCCACACTTCATCAACCACCATTTATAAGAGAGCCTAGGAGCTAAGGAGCTCAAGGAACCAAGAAGAAGATCCATAGGTGGGTGATCTTAGGTTTAAATCTTAATTTTGATACATGGGGCAAGTGGGGCCTACCGGTTAATGGTAGAGATTCCATTTTGGACCCAAGGTGTGGCCAATGGCCCAGTAAGATACATATGTTTATTCCATGATGAGGCCATTCTCCATGAACCCCCCCCCCCCCCCCCCCATGATGCTTATTTTGATAGTCAACATGTAATGGTCATCTAGACCCTTGATCTTGTGGTGGGGATGGTATCCCCACCTTGATTGCATATTTGTAGGCCCACATGTGGTGGGACCCATTTGATGTATGTGTTATAATGCTTGGAAGGGAGTTCATAGTGGTGGAGCTCCTCCCTCACACACACACACACACACACACACACACACACTCTCTCTCTCTCTCTCTCTCTCTCTCTCTCTCTCTCTCCCTGTTGATGGCCTACCTCGATGTATGAATTTTATCCACACTGTCCATTTAGCGAACCAACCCGCTGTCCAAAACTGAGGCCCACCTTGCTGCCATGTCCAATCGGCCCACCCTGCTGCCCATTTTGGGCCGGCCTGGACGAAGGGAAAACACCAATATCAGCTTGATCAGCTGGTGGTGGGCCACATGCACGTGGACCCACCCTAATGTAAGTATTTTATCCTCATCATCCAGTAGCTAGGATGGTGGGACCCACCATGATGTATTGTATCCACACCGTCCAACAACTGGGATGTAGGACCCACCATGATGTATTGTATCCACACCGTCCAACAACTGGGATGTAGGACCCACCATGATGTATTTTATCCACACTGTCCAGCAGTTAGGACAGTGGGACACATCTGTATGTGTTGTATCCTCACTGTCCAGCAGATGGAACTGTGAGACCCACCCTAATGTGTATTTAATCCACACCGTCCATTGGCTGGATGCCCGGATAGGGCCAGCGGCCAGCAGGTAGGCCCACCTACTGACTGCAAAGGGCTAGCGCCCATCATTGAAACCTTCTAGGCCCCACCATGATGTTTGTGGGAGGCCCAAAAGTCTGCCCACTCCTGGGTGGCCCACATCCAATGGGACCCACCATATATATGTGTTTACCAAGGCCATCCATCTGGGGAACGCCTAGATAGGGCCAACAGCCCAGTGGTCAGAGATGTCCAGTAGTATGGGTTGTCGGACCGTCTAGCGACCCGCTTGCTGTATGCAAGGCCCACCTGATGTATGTCAGGCCCATTATGATGAGGCCCATTGAGATGTATCTAGCCCAACTGTGATGTATGAGAGGCCCATTATATGTGTGAGGCCCATTATGTGTATGAGGCCCATTATATGAGAGGCCCATTGTATGTGTGAGCCTCATTATATGTGTGAGAGCCACCATGATGTGTGTGTTGTTGTAACGCCCTGAAAATCGGGGGCCGAGCATAAACTCAACTCCCGAGTTCCAGAACATCACTTATGCAACAAAATGAATGATGATTGAATGTTGACTATATTTGTGCATTGAACATGAGTGAGATTAAGCCAAAACAGCATATCATACTCCAGAGATAGTTAAATTTGCAAGCGGAAGACTATGATAGATAGATAAAATATATAAACTATGATGAGTCTCCAGAGTGTGATAACATTACCAGGTTAAATAATTACAAGTACAGTTCTAAAATATACCTAATGTGAGGAAGTGTAATGTCTCCTATCCTAAATACTATAGCCCCGTCAATATAATACCAGGTCTTCATAAACCTATCAGAGAGATACAGATAGGAGAACTCCTCCTCATCATCATAGAACTAGTCCGGCTCTGCTTCATAAGCATTGCCATCACCTGAAACTCAACAAATCTGGTTGGTGTTACAAACACCGTCCCGTAATGTGGGAGTGAGTAGCTAACTCAGTGGAACCATAAAGCATAGGTTAACATGTTATCAATGTAGTCAAGCAGTAATGATAAAGCAGTAAATCAAACACTCCTAGTTACTCTTATTAATGCAAGTATGAATGCAGTATGATGGATGCCCTCACCGAATACTCCTCATGCGACACAATCTCACGCTCTCGCCGTACTTTCATCCCACAGTGCTCCACATCTTCCAGGCACATGCAATGCATGATGAGCATGATTACCGAGTTTTTAATTAGTCCATTTCATACAGCAGGATTGGGAAACTAAGGTACCTCTCTTGTATCATTCCCAAACATGATCCATTCTAGGGTCGTCAGTCCTAGTTAATATCAGACGATGGTGTATTTTCTAGGTCACTCCAGAGGCTGCCAGGGCTGTTACGCACAAAGGTTACACCACTCCCCTATCACCCCTTAAACGATTCATCACAATACAGAAACAGGCCTAGTTCATACTCTATATATCGCGGCGAACCCTAAGGCGCACTGCGATTTCAGAGTATGCTCGAGGTCACTACAAAGGGCTGTCAGGGCTGTTGCTCGCATACGTTGCACCACTCCCCCATCACCTAATCAATGTAGGCCGACAGCACGAATATAGTGTCCCATACCACCATAATCGGCTCACGAGTTTGGTTGCTCATTGGTCACTACAGGGAGGCACGTGGTAGCGTAGGCCGACAGCTCGACCACGGTGTCCCATACCACCATGCCTCGGCTCATGAGTCTTAGCGGATCGAGGTACCATGGTTAAAAGGGTTTTCACCGGTAAGTTTGGTATCCTAGGTTCAAGCAGTAGCGACCAAACATGGTGAACACACATTAGACAAATCGGGTTACATGACGAGCTCGGCTAGCTCGAGCGCACAACAGGTTGAACGACATGAAGTGCATAAGCACTTCGCGTGGCCAACCACTATCGCCAACCGAAGTACGACTCGAGTTCATCGAACACATCTCTCGTGGCAAATGAATCACAGCCACGAATTCAATTCTGGTACTGATTGTCTGGACTATAATCATAGCCCCAAACACAATCAATTGTCATCCATAGCATGTGGAGTAAAGCATAATAAACAAAGTAATTCAAACACACTAGCAATCATGTCATAAAGCATACTATAAAGCATGTTATGAAACAAGTTACAAAGCATATTAAAAGGCATGTTATGGAGCGCAATACAAAGGGGGATGTAAATACATATGTTTCATAAGTGAGTGGTTAGAGTAAACCACCACTAGGGGGTATCATACATGACTCTAAGGTAGTTAAGAACCCCATCTCAGCACCTACCTAAGGCACTAACACTTAAGCACTTACACTCACAAGCAATTTCACCAACACTTGGAATGCACTATTTCAACATACATGACGTATGTTAGAGGAAAGTGCACTAGGGTTGTTCCTTTACCAAACTAGTATTTTATATGTATATATCATATTCATATAGCAAATAATCATGATAATTACATCAGCAAAATTTATACGCATGGGGTATTTTCTAGGATACCCAATTTCGACATACATAGTATTTACAAGGGAACTTGTATTATGGCGATTCCTTTTTCCAAGCAAATATTTTATACGCACATAATATATTTATACAATAATTAATCATGACAAACACTTCGCTAAAATATACATGTGTACGGTAGTTCTTACAATACCGTATTTCTACATACATAGTGTTTATTAGTAAACATGTATTTAGGCGAATCCTTTCGCCAAATGAGTATTTTATCCATACGTCATATATCCATACGACAAATAAACATAACAAATACATTTCCATAAAAAATACGTATACGGTATTTTATACGAATACATAGAGTATGTGAAATTCCAAATTCTACAATTTTAATCGAAACAGAAAACGGAAAGCACTTTGTACATGTGCAATTGCATGCAGATCATGAATCTACCATTATCTGACATTGAAAGTGTTGAAAACCGCAACCTATACACCTAAAGTCCTCACCTTGTGTCGTAGAATCGTAACGGAGTTGATAGGTTTGCTAAGCTCTCGTATTCGGCAGTTTGGCAACTTATGGAATGAAATACGTTAGCTATTTTGTAACCTACAACCACCCAAGCCCCAAATCAGGTTAGGGTTAGGGTTTCTTACCTAGAAATGATGCCGAAATCGCCAAGAAAGCAGTGAGAATGGAGCGGTGAAGCTCGAATAGCGGCAGGGAAGAGTGGCAGGGAGTTCCTCCCACAACTCCCACACTTTCTCTCTCCTTTCTCTCTCTCAATCTCAAATTCGTATGGCTGCCATGAGAGAGGGTTTAAGGTCCTTATATATCCTAAAAATTTACCGAAATAGACTTATGTTCAAGGTATACTTACATTATAATCAAATCGGCATTGTTTCAGCTCAAAAGAGGGTTTCTGGCGGCCCTCCTTGAGCCAAAGGTCGGACTTAAGCTCACTAACGCTGGATCTACGTTCTATTAAGTTTTCGTTTCGGTCGGGATTACAGATCACGCGTGGCAGACCAGTTTCAGTTCAACGGTCAGCGGATCTCGATCGGAGATTCCGAGTACATGTAAATGTATATGAAAGTTTTCCTGATCTGAGGGTGTAATTTGGTCCGATTTCGACGGATGTCTGTTGTTTAATCGATCCGCAACCGAATGGTGCCAGATCACTATTCAAGATATTTATTTTGTAAAGGAAAGAGTGGTTTTCACACTCCCTCGCTCCGGACGCGATCGAATGGCCGTGGGACATTGTCTGGACTTGATTTCTGAGATGGTTGTTGAGCCCAGTGAGGCGGTCCTAGTTCCTTAACTTCGTGTTAATCAGACTTCCGACGTGCGGTCTAAATTCGATACGGAGTTTCGAGATGCTCCCGAGAGCAGCCGGGTAATGAGATTGATCCTAGATTTTAGGGTAACCTAGCGTCAATGATTCTACAAGTTTTGGGTCTTGCAGATCGTATTTAAAGCGATTCAAATGGATTTCGTAGCTAATCTAGTTTACCACTTAGTTACTTTCTCTCATTTCTAAAGGACTTAATCCTAAGTGATTTCTGTCTGAGGTGGTACTTAGTCCTTCGTAGTTTGTATATAGAGTGATCAAAGTTATAATACTTAACTAGTATAAGATAGTATCTAGGGTGAAAGTACTTAAAAAAATTGAAAGAACAAGATGGAGAAGGGTTGGATTTGTGAAGGAAATGGGTCAGAAGCTATTTTAGACTGTGGGATTCAGTCTTGATAGGTTAATAAGGTGTTAGGACCCATTGCCTAAGGACGTCTAATTCCAGGTTGGCAAAAATCCGGGGTGTTACAGTTGTATGTTCACTATCTATTCATTTAAATGGACCATGGACTGCCTTATGCAAGCCCACTGTGATGTATGTGGTACACACGCGGATCATCCATCCTTCTAAAGATTTTAAGGGCCGAGGGCACCCGTTGTGTTTCCGATTCCAATCTCAAATGGACTGCACCTTAGGAAAATGGTGGTTAAATGTCCACCATTGTAAACTTCCCTAGGGCCCATTTTAAGACCATTTCCACCCTTACCCATTGGGCTAACCCAAATCATTGGGCCCCCATTGATGATGGGCTCTCCACCATGCCTTGTAGGAATTATTGAAACCTTGGAGCCCACCTTGTGTACAGATCGGGCCCTATAGGAAGGCCCAGTTAATTTCATGATAAGAGAAGACGAGGAAGTCCACTTGTTATTCATAATTCACCCTCTCAACTCACCTAGTTGTGTAGCCATAAGAATCACCACTTACCGTAGATGGAAGAATATTTGGTATCAAGTTTGGTACATCCATCATTTAGTACATCATCACCCCTTGACATAGATAGAAGAATATGTTGCATCGAATTTGGTATATCCACCGATTAGAGCATATTTAAATGTTTGGGTTAGATCCGTTGTCCCTCCGTGGACCCCACCATTTATTTAGGCTGATTATTGCTTTTATCTGATAATTATGCTAGTGTACTTAGTCTAGTGGACACACTGAGCACATGGTTAGTATAACATCATGATACATGCCCATATGCATCATTTGTATGCATGTTATGAGGAGTGATTGATCATAGCATTGGGCTAAGATGTTTACGGGACTCCCTGTGAAACGGAGTTGCCCCACATGATCGCGTGGTACACACAGGTTTGATGCATGACTACATGGTATGACTCATGCATCTTGCATTTTGTGTGACATGATCACTTGGTGCCCTAACGATATTAGGATTGTGGCCTCCATAGACACATCATGGATGGTCAGATTGGATATTGAAAATATTTGGTTCTAGCACTGTGGGCGCTTATGATGTCCTTGGGTGAAAGTCTCAGAACCCTTATGGTATCAAGAGGTTGCTCAAACGTCAAGACCAAGTAGATACATGAGCGCCCGACTGTCGAATACAGTAGGTCACGTTTCTGACTAGGTTGCGATCTAGTAATAATCTCGGTGAGACCTTGGTCGAATCCATAGGGACTAATCTTGTGTGTCTTCCGAGAGCAACTAGAACTAAAACTAGAAGAAGATGTTTATCTAAATATGAATTGATTGAGAGTAATTGTGAGAGATTTAATGAAAAACTTAAAAAATTCAAAGGCGGGAAACTAGGGTTTACAAGGATCCACTTGTAGAGATCAGGGATATCTATGCTTGATTCAAGTCAAGTGATTGGAATCGGAGTCCCATCCTATCCAATTGGAAGATAACTCAGTAAAATCAAATCTGAACTTCCTTTGACCTAGTTCTCAATGGATGAGAGGTGTGAGAACTGGAAGTGATTCCATCAGAAAACCATGCCCGTGAGACAAGGCAAACAACAGGATCTACCAATCCTATAACCAATCATAAGAGAATTGGGAAGATTAAGTAGGATTCCATCACCCAACCATGACCATGGGATGATGGTGAACAATAGGATTTCCTAATTTCACAATCTCAATACATGAAAAGAACATACTCAAAGCTATCACAAATATATTGTAATTTAAGTCACAACAAACCATTAAAAACTGAAAGTATTGTAAGTGCAATAGTTATTTGACCCTTTGATTGTCAAATTCTGTGGTGCCAAAAATACAATCTATGTCTTATGTAGCATGTTGATTTGTATGTTTAAGTCACTGCATCAATACTACAAGTTAAGAACGGTGATCTACTTCAAGAAGTTCAAGTTCAAGTTATTTGTCTACTTCTGTAAGTTACACAAGAGCTACATCAAAAGGCATGTTCTTATTCAAGTCTCAAGTACAACTCAAGATTAAAAGTACAAGATGAAGTCCAAGCTTTAGAAGATTTCAAGTTCAAGCTACATCAGAGATCTCAAGCTTCATAATCTTCAAAGGTCAACCATCTTCTTAAGAAATGAAGACTCGATGTCCATACTTCACATTTAAGGTTTGCATGACCTTAGTTTAACCTTAGGGTCGGTCATTTTGAATACATAATTTGAACTGAATTATTTTATAAGTGTTTGGTCTGTTCTAAGACTAGTCCTGGACTCTGTTCGACTAGTTCTAGAACTGGCTCGATCAGTCCAAGAAATTTCAAGACTAGTCCTAAGTTGTTGCAAATTTTCAAAATTTTTTTGTTGAGCTTCGACCAGTCCTAGAGTCTGCTCGACCGGTCATAGGAACAGTGCCGACTCATTCATGACCAGTCCGGCAGCTATGACTCAAACTCCAGCAACCATTCCTAGTTCCTCATGACCAGTTATAGAGGCCTCACGACCAGTCGTGGACACCCTAAAACCAATCGTGGAACGGTTTTATCCAATAACACTTAAAATTTCAAAATACAGTTCGACCTAGGACCACTCGTGGTGGCCACATGACCAGTCATAGATGCGATTTCTGCATCTATAAATAGAACATGAATTTCAGAGTTTTATATCTAATTGATGTATAATCAAGGCATCACTCTGAGAGATAAGTTAGTGTTCATTTTAAGCTACATTGTGCATATTTAATATTCTCTTTCGTTAGCTTTAATTATTTGATTTTGTTTCTGCATTCCAATCTGAATTGATAAGAGGAATCGTTGTATTCCTTCTTCTTGGAATCAAAATTAAATCACTACCAGAAAAATGGGCAAAGGCTACAGACTAAATCCGTAGCCATAGACCTATGGCTACGGATTTAGTCCGTAGCACGACCGTAGTCGTAGGTGCCATAACAATAGGTCTGGAACCTATAGCTATGGATTTAATCTGTAGCTATAGGTCAAAATGGCCACGGATTTAATCCGTAGCAATTATGTCCGTAGCTATAGGTCACAACAGCTACGGATTTATTCACCACCGCTACGTATTTAATCCGTAGTTATATTTGGCAACCGCTACGGATCTAAGCCGTAGCAATTATATCCATAGCTGTAGGTTACCACAGCTAAGGATTTAATCATAACAGCTAGGGATTTAATCCGTAGCTATAGTTTACAACAGCTACGGATATAATCCGTAGCAAATTCTATATTAAAATATATATATATATATATATATATATATACAATTATTTGTTCATTCAATTACCACCTGCATAATCATTCATTCATTCATTCCATTACAATCAATTATAATCATTCATTCATTCAATGACAATCCTTCATTCAATCAATTACAATTACAATCAATTACAATCCTTCATTCAATCAATTACAATTACAATTACAATTACAATAATGCTGAAAATACAAATTTTTGGCTTCATTAGAGAAATTTGCTCGACTTCACCCTGAAATTTCAAAGATACAGAATTGAAAGAGAAGATATATTTTAACGGTATGATATTTTTTTCACAAGTAAATAGGCCTTTTTCAGCCATCACCCACCTGAAGAATAAAAAATCGATTGTCGTCAAGTCCACTCCTTTTCCTTTCAATTTCTTAGTGACCTCTGTAAAATTACTTCCACAGTCATTTATGTAGTACTTTAAAGAGTCGTCTCGAAATGAACCTCTAGTAATGACAAAGTCACTTCCCGCAACAACTTCGTATATTCCATCATCCTACAAATAGTCATGGCATTCATAAAGCAGAATGACCATTGGAGGAAAGAAAAATAAAGTGAAAGAAGTGCATCATGTATAACCATTTTCTTCTTCTTCTTTTCTTAATGAATTAATAAAAGCTCAAATAGGAATGAAATTAACACAAAAGAAATGGTCTCACCATATGGTTTGTAGGGCCAAAATAAACGTCAGGAAATCAGGTTCGAGTTCGGGATCGGGTTTAGGTTTGGGTTTTCAAGTTTAGGTTTAGGTTTAGGTTAAGGAGTTGAGATTAGGATTAGGTGTAGGTTTAGGTTTAGGGATACGAGAATAGGTTAAGGTTTAGGTTTAGGAAATCGGGTTCGAGTTCAGGTTCAGGATTGGGTTTAGGTTCAGGTTTTCAAGTTTAGGTTTAGGTTTAGGTTAGGGAGTTGAGATTAGGATTAGATGTAGGTTTAGGTTTAGGGATTTGAGAATAGGTTAAGGTTTAGGTTTAGGAAATCGGGTTCGGGTTGGGGATCGGGTTTAAGTTTGGGTTTTCAAGTTTAGGTTTAGGTTTAGGTTAGGGAGTTAGGTTTAGGTTAGGTTGTAGATTAAGGTTTAGGGAATTGAGAATAGGTTAAGGTTTAGGTTGAGAAGCCGGGTTCGGGTTCGGGATCGGGTTTAAGTTTGGGTTTTCAAGTTTAGGTTTAGGTTTAGGTTAGGAGTTAGGTTTAGGTTAGGTTGTAGGTTAAGCTTTAGGAATTGAGAATAGGTTAAGGTTTAGGTTTAGAAACCGGTTTCGAGTTCAGATCGGGTTTAAGTTTGGGTTTTCAAGTTTAGGTTTAGGTTCAGGTTAGGTTGTAGGTTAAGGTTTAGGGAATTGAGAATAGGATAAGGTTTAGGTTGAGGAAAACGGGTTCGGGTTCGGGATCGGGTTTAAGTTTGGGTTTTCAAGTTTAGGTTTAGGTTTAGGTTAGGTAGTTAGGTTTAGGTTAGGTTGTAGGTTAAGGTTTAGGAAATTGAGAATAGGTTAAGGTTTCGGTTTAGGAAATTGGGTTCGGGTTCTGGATCGGGTTTAAGTTTGGGTTTTCAAGTTTAGGTTTCGGTTAGGGAGTTAGGTTTAGGTTAGGTTGTAGGTTAAGGTTTGGGAATCGATAATAGGTTAAGGTTTTGGTTGAGGAAATCGGGTTCAGGTTATGTTTGGGTTTTCAATTTTAGGTTTAGGTTTATGTTAGGGAGTTAGGTTTAGGTTAGGTTATAGGTTAAGGTTTAGGGAATCGAGAATAGGTTAAGGTTTAGGTTGAGGAAACCGAGTTCGGGTTTGAGATCGGGTTTAAGTTTGGGTTTTCAAGTTTAGGTTTAGGTTTAGGTTAGGGAGTTAGGTTTAGGTTAGGTTGTAGGTTAAGCTTTAGGGAATTGAGAATAGGTTAAGGTTTAGGTTGAGGAAATTGGGTTCGGGTTCGGGATCGGGTTTAAGTTTAGGTTTTCAAGTTTAGGTTAGGGAGTTAGGTTTAGGTTAGGTTGTAAGTTAAGGTTTAGGGAATCAATAATAGGTTAAGGTTTAGGTTGAGGAAACCAGGTTCGGGTTCAAGATTGGGTTTAAGTTTGGGTTTTCAAGTTTAGGTTTAGGTTTAGGTTAAGGAGTTAGGTTTAGGTTAGGTTGTAGGTTAAGGTTTAGGGAATCGAGAATAGGTTAAGGTTTAGATTGAGGAAACCAGTTCGGGTTTGGGATCGGGTTTAAGTTTGGGTTTTCAAGTTTAGGTTTAGGTTTAGGTTGGGAGTTAGGTTTAGGTTAGGTTGTAGGTTGCTTTGGGGAATTGAGAATAGGTTAAGGTTTAGGTGGAGGAAATTGGGTTCGGGTTCGGGATCGGGTTTAAGTTTGGGTTTTCAAGTTTTGGTTTAGGTTTAGGTTAGGTAGTTAGGTTTAGGTTTGGTTGTAGGTTAAGGTTTAGAAATTGAGAATAGGTTAAGGTTTCGGTTTAGGAAATTGGGTTCGGGTTCGGGATCGGGTTTAAGTTTGGGTTTTCAAGTTTAGGTTTCGGTTAGGGAGTTAGGTTTAGGTTAGGTTGTAGGTTAAGGTTTAGGGAATCGATAATAGGTTAAGGTTTAGGTTGAGGAAACCGGGTTCGGGTTTAAGTTTGGGTTTTCAAGTTTAGGTTTAGGTTTAGGTTAGGGAGTTAGGTTTAGGTTAGGTTATAGGTTAAGGTTTAGGGAATCGAGAATAGGTTAAGGTTTAGGTTGAGGAAACAGGGTTCGGGTTCGAGATCGGAGTTTAAGTTTGGGTTTTCAAGTTTAGGTTTAGGTTTAGGTTAGGAGTTAGGTTTAGGTTAGGTTGTAGGTTAAGCTTTAGGGAATTGAGAATAGGTTAAGGTTTAGGTTGAGGAAATTGGGTTGGGTTCGGGATCGGGTTTAATTTTGGGTTTTCAAGTTTAGGTTAGGGAGTTAGGTTTAGGTTAGGTTGTAAGTTAAGGTTTAGGGAATTGATAATAGGTTAAGGTTTAGGTTGAGGAAGCAGGGTTAGGGTTCGGGTTCGAGATCGGGTTTAAGTTTGGGTTTTCAAGTTTAGGTTTAGGTTTAGGTTAGGGAGTTAGGTTTAGGTTAGGTTGTAGGTTAAGGTTTAGGGAATCGAGAATAGGTTAAGGTTTAGATTGAGGAAACCAGTTCGGGTTCGGGATCAGGTTTAAGTTTGGGTTTTCAAGTTTAGGTTTAGGTTTAGGTTAGGGAGTTAGGTTTAGGTTAGGTTGTAGGTTAAGCTTTAGGGAATTGAGAATAGGTTAAGGTTTAGGTTGAGGAAATTGGGTTCGGGTTCGGGATCGGGTTTAAGTTTGGGTTTTCAAGTTTAGGTTTAGGTTTAGGTTAGGGAGTTAGGTTTAGGTTAGGTTGTAGGTTAAGGTTTAGGGAATTGAGAATAGGTTAAGGTTTAGGTTGAGGAAACCGTGTTCGGGTACGGGATCGGGTTTAAGTTTAAGTTTTCAAGTTTAGGTTTAGGTTTAGGTTAAGGAGTTAGGTTTAGGTTAGGTTGTAGGTTAAGGTTTAGGGAATTGAGAATAGGTTAAGGTTTAGGTTTAGGAAACCGGTTTTGAGTTCGGGATCGGGTTTAAGTTTGGGTTTTCAAGTTTAGGTTTAGGTTTAGGTTAGGGAGTTAGGTTTAGGTTAGGTTGTAGGTTAAGGTTTAGGGAATTGAGAATAGGTTTAGGAAACCGGTTTCGGGTTCGGGATCGGGTTTAAGTTTGGGTTTTCAAGTTTAGGTTATGTTTAGGTTAGGGAGTTAGCTTTAGGTTATAGATTTTTAGATTTGAGAATGGGTTCGGGTTTAGGTTTAGGAAATCGGGTTCATGTTCGGGATTGGGTTTAAGATTGGTTTTCAAGTTTAGGTTTAGGTTTAGGTTAGGGAGTTGAGATTAGGATTAGGTGTAGGTTTAGCTTTAAGGATTTGAGTTTAGGTTATAGGTTTAGGGAAAGGTTAGGTTGACGTTATAGGTTTTGGGATTTGGGAATAGTTTTAGGTTATAAGTATAGGTTTAGGTTAGGTTATAGGTTAAGGTTTAGGGATTTGAGTTTAGGTTATAGGTTTAGGTTTAGGTCTAGGTTTTGGTTTAGGTTATAGGTTTTGGGATCCGAGATTGGGTTCGGGTTTAAGCTATAGGTTTTGGTTTTGGTTTAGGTTATAGGTTTTGGTTTAGGTTATAGGTTATAGGTTTAGGTTTAGGTTATAGGTTTTGGATTTGAGAATGGGTTCTGGATTTAGGTTATAGGTTTTGGTTTTGGTTTAGGTTATAGGTTTTGGGATTTGAGAATGGGTTCAGGTTTAGGTTATAGGTTATGGTTTTGGTTTTGGTTTAGGTTATAGGTTTTTGGATTTGAGAATGAGTTATGGTTTAGGTTTAGGAAATCGGGTTCATGTTCGGGATTGGGTTTAAGGTTTGGTTTTCAAGTTTAGGTCTAGGTTTAGGTTAGGGGTTGAGATTAGGATTAGGTGTAGGTTTAGCTTTAGGGAATTGAGTTTAGGTTATAGGTTTAGGGAAATGTTAGGTTTAGGTTATAGGTTTTGGGATTTGGGAATAGTTTTAGGTTATAAGTATAGGTTTAGGTTAGGTTATAGGTTAAGGTTTAGGGATTTGATTTTAGGTTTAGGTCTAAGTTTTGGTTTAGGTAATAGGTTTTGGTTTAGGTTATAGGTTTTAGGTTTAGGTTAAGGTTAAGGTTTAGGTTTAGGTTATAGATTTTTGGATTTGAGAATGGGTTCGGGTTTAGGTTTAGAAATCGGGTTCATATTCGGGATTGGGTTTAAGTTTGGGTTTTCAAGTTTAGGTTTAGGTTTAGGTTAGGGAGTTGAGATTAGGATTAGGTGTAGGTTTATCTTTAGAGAATTGAGTTTAGGTTATAGGTTTTAGTTTTGGATTAGGTTATAGGTTTTGGTTTTGGTTATAGGTTATAGGTTATAGGTTTTGGGATTGGAGAATGGGTTTGAGTTTAGGTTAAGGGTGTGGTCCCTGCAAATACAAATATAAACACAGCCTGTCCAAATGGCCAGACCCTTCCAATGCCGTCCATAGGAAATGGACAGCTTCATCATGGTCATAATAGCGGTTCCCATCTTCCAAGGACCCCCACTCATCTGGATAGCTCCGACGCACATCCGGGTATGCTCCATTAATTTCGAGTAAATACATAAACACGGCCTGTCCAAATGGCCAGGCCCCTCCAATGCCGTCCATAGGAAATAGACAGCTTCATCATGGTCATAACAGCGGTTCCCATCTTCCAGGGACCTCCGCTCATCCGGATAGCTCCGACGCACATCCGGGTCTGCTACATCAATTTCGAGTAAATACATAAATACGGCCTGTCCAAATGGCCAGGCCACTCCAATCATGTGCATTCATGACAAGAGACGTACCAGATGCTTGAATCTAAAATATGCAGCTCCAATCCTCCCACATGCAACATCCACCTGAAAGAATGCGCATAACCGTTAGCTGAATTTGCTAATAATAGTGAAGAAAAGAAATGAAAAGAGAAGGATGGTAACTGAGTTTGCTAATAAGAACCGTTAACTATGCCAAAATTTCCAAACCAACTAGGTACTCTTAAGCTTACAGTTATTATCTAATGTAACATGAGTACATGATACAATTCAAGTGAACTAGCGATCCGGAGTTCTTAGAAGTTGAAAATCTTGAGAAAACAGCAAGTGGATTGGCCAGAACGGTTATATAATATGAATACAAATAAATTTCTATAGAGTTGTTAGTTCTTGGATGGGTTGTTCACCCTCTAACTCAGAAATTACAATTAGCGAGTCTATCATTTCAAGGGAGAGCGGCTTCGATTTGGGATTTGTGTTTAAAAATCCTACTCTCACTACAAGAAAACATCTTGTATGATTATCTGTGCCAAAAAGAAAGAAAAAATAATTAAATCAGGTAAATCAGGTTAGATCTGTGGCAGTAGAGATTGTTTCCAATTTCTACTCATACAGGAAATGGCATTTATCAAACAAAAGGCAGGGTTTCTTGAGGTCATCAGCTCTGCAAGGAAGAGCTAATCCAAGCCAATGCATTCACCATTTAACAATAGATGCCAAAGCACTTATGTATGCCACACCACATGCACTCAATATGCTAAGTTTTCAAGGCTGAGAGGTAGATCCAAATTCCAGGTGGACCACACAACAGAAAACAATGGTAATTGAATGCCAATTAAAAACTTTCTATAGCCCATTGTAATGTTTATTCGTGAATGGTTGGGGCGCAATTCCGTATGCTTAATTCTTCATTGTATCACTCTTCTTCTTGACATTAGAAATTTGACAAAAGTAACATGCTAGTGAGAAATCAATTACAAAGACGAAGGAACAAATCTGTCCGTGCAGCTAGGATAAGTCTGGCAAAAAAAAAAAAAAAAAAAGATTCTCAAGTGAGATGTACCCACAACCCCTGAGAAAGGAAAATCCTTATAATGTTGCACAATTTTTCTGTGAAAGGATGCATGAGTTGTCCAAACAAATAAGGTATAAATGCATGTCAGAAAGAGAAAGGTAGGGTAAAGGAGTTGATTTGGCATTTAGGATGATCGCTTGCCAAAATCAGGTGCTAATCCTCTTCAGCAATATATATGGTGTCAATTTTGTGAAGCATCATGATTATGTCTTTAGTTTACATAAACGGTACCATCAATTTCTAGAAATAATTCAAGCATTATATGCTTATACACAAACTGAACAGTATATGCAAGCCAATAAGACACCCTTACCAAAATTCAGATAGGTAAAACAATCCTGACTTCTGATTCATAGAGAGGTAACCAACAATTTTATAGAGAGGTCTCCCAGATAAATCTTGAAATAATCAATTTGACAGAAATGAAATAAATGACTCAACATAAAAGCATGGGCGTGTGACTAATGAATAAGTGACAAAATGATAAAGAGGCCCAAAAAAAAGGTGTTAATAGAATGATTGTAATATGAGGAGATAGCGAGCCCAAAATATCATTTAGTTACTCACATTATCAACGAGAATGATTCAGTGCCATCAAGTAATAGGTTCATGTCAAATGGTACAGTTTTCAGCATTCAAGGTTGCGAACAAGGGAATTATTCAGCCCAAAATATTTTAAGAAAATTATTTTTAAAAAATCTTAAGATTTACGATACAATTTGCGATTCGATATGATTTAACCCTTATTATGATTTACGATATGATAATGATTTGACAACATTGATACATGGTGAATAGGTCCCCTCAAAAACTAATGACCACATTCGGCCAACACACCTATAAGAGGCCATTTTCCTTTTCTTTTCTTTTTTTTTTTTAATCAAAATTTTAACACAATTGGGGCAAGCACTCCTGTGTCAATATCAATTAGAATAATGCATAATTAAATGAATAAATTGCAATTTTAACACAATTGGGGGCAAGCACTCCTGTGTCATTGTGTTGGATTAGGTTGGAATGGCATGCATGAAATTACTTAATGATATTCTATTGTAATCACTTGTATTTAAATTATGGATAATCTATGGTAAATGATGGGCCATGGGATGTTCGATAAAGTATGTAACAAAAGCCATTACAGCAAAAATTAAACTCTATTTTCAGCAGGTCAGGCTGGCAACAAGATCCTTACTAAAGAATGGTCTAATGCACCATTGAATACATGTCAAAAACATGAAAACATGATGGATTCTTATGTTTCCTTTTCTCATTTTTTATGATATTTTTTTCTGAAATATTTTGGGCATACAGGTTGATAGGATCTGATATGAAGCATAATGTATCAGTTTTGGGCCACGCCAACATGCCCTGATTTGCAGAATATTTCTATAGGTCCTACAAAGCTTTTTCCAACTTGTTGTGTGAATTCACAAACATAACTCAATGCTGCTTAAAAATTACTCAAATCACCATTGAGAAGTGTACTTTTTAATTCATCCATGATTTAACATGGATACCAAGACTTACTAGCTGCAAACCTACAAGAGAAAGGAGCAGCTGCATAGAGTCCATCTTAGCCTTGAGACTAAACATCTCCTCTTTTTTACAAATACAGCCCTTTTATTTTAAGATAAATGGCATGAAATCAAACAGCAGTTTGCAGAGAAATGAGTGTAGGTATGAAAAAATGAGTGGGAGCAAAAATCTCTTTTATGTTTTTTCAATCCATCTTCCCTTTTCTTCTTAACAAGAAAATCCATATTTACTAATATTCCCATTTTTCTATTTTTCAAAAGAATGAGTTCGGACTCCGAAAGCATCAGCTCCAGCACTCGTACTTTCAGCCCAAACCCTAACATAAACCTAAACTCGATCCCGAACCCGAACCCAAACCACAGATGGTAGCGGTAAACAATACCATAACTCTCATGTTTTTACTGATTGGTGAAACAAGATTGGGTGTCAATATCAGTTCCCTTGATAGGAGGAAAAATCTCACATGATCCCTACCCTGCAATAAGGCTATTTGGTATACCCTAGTACAACATGACATGTGCACAGTTAAATCATTCATATGGATGGCCATTAGGATAGCCCCACTACTCATGGTCTATCATAACAACCCTAAGGTGACCACAAGATTCTAACCTTCAAAATCTAAGTCTCTCTTTTTGTAGCTGTTGGTTTGCCAGTTGTAGTATTCTAGGTGAACTCTAGACCTTTGAACTGTACAATTCATCTTTTATAGCATTGATTGGATGGAATCCATGATGGGAACCATCAAATAGAAAGGGAAGTACTATGCACGCATAAGAACTTCGAAATTAGAATAGACAAGGCAACAAGCAAATAGAGCTTACTTCAATAACATGAATAGCATCCCCTGCACCTTCTTGCAAATAACTTCTTCGGCCATGCCCTGACTCTGAGCCATCTTTTTTTTTTTCTCTCTCTCATTTTTTTTGAATCTTAAAGGGAAATTGATCGAATGTTACATGCGGCACATGGTTACATTTGAACCTGTTAGCATTCGCATCAACATGGTTACATTTGAACCTATTAGCATTCGCATCAACAGTCAATCCATTTTTGCAGCTAATTGTCAAAAAATGAGGTAGATTCAAATCTCAAGTAGACTACACCAAAGGAAAGATGGTAATTGAACACCCACCGTTAAAAACTTATTAGGGCAATAAAGTTTTGGATTAAGATAATATTTATGTTTTCCCTTCATCTAGATCTGTCTAACATAAAGCAACATGTTGGATAGCAAATAAACATTGCACTAGGTGCAAAATATCATGATATTTGGTGATATAATTAAAATTCCTGCTAGAGATATCATGATATTTTCTTTTTCTTTTTTTCAACACCTAGTTTGTCAACTTTTGGGAAATGATACAAAGAAAGATGTCTTTGTGCATGGCAGAATTTTTAACATCACATTCACAACCGTAACCAAATTCAGGTTGGGCAAAGGATGTAATACAACTAAACAAAAGCTGAAAAATGAATGATATAGTTCTAGAAAAAGGCTAAATTACCTGAAAAGTGTTGAGAAAAGAGACGAGCCCTTGAGATGAGATTGACCACGATCTCACTGTTGATTTAGCTCTTTCATTTCTTTCTATACATCTGCACAACAAAAGGTTAGGTCATCTATGTAAACACTTCAGAAAAAGGAATTCATTGGAGAGCCAAATTCAAATAAACAAAAGGGAATTCATCTATGTGCAATAACAATATTTAAAACCTTGTTAACACTTTGAGAAAAAGGAATTCATCAGATCACATTATATTCTTTCTGAGCACTCTACTTAAAAGACCTTATGGTTTTGAGGAAATGGACATTATCCTTGAGTTCTCAGTCTCAAATTACAGAATTTACAATCAACTCACGTTTTCAGCATGTACAAGTGGGTCACATGGATTATTGATCCAGACCATCTGTGTTGGGCCCCACTGGAAAGAAAACGTCCCAAAATTCCTCGACAAAACAATCCTAAACTCAAAACAGAGTTGGGGCCATGTGATGTATGAAGGCCATCCAACCTGTCCATCATTTGCGTCACCTCATATTATCTCCAGATTTCGTAAATTAAGCAACTTAAAAGGAAAAAAGGAAATAGTGTGGAAATTAGAATTTGTGAGCCATGTCAGCTGTACATGATTGAATCAAATCATATCCCCAAGTACTAGGACAGATATCAAAGGGGATAAATATGACAAAACGAGCACTTACCCAAAGCAATCCACAAATTCTCAACGCAAGTTCTTAATCCACATTGTAATTTTATGATTTTCAAAACAAATATTGAGAAACCGGAACAGAGTTCAAGAGCATCTCAATGCAAGTTCAAAAATAAGGGAATATGAATGATATCACACAATCAATGCAAAAATGGAGAAGGAAAACTAACAGCTATTAGGCCTTTGTGATATTTGTAGAGCCACCCCAATCCACAAATAACAGTGGTGAAATACTACGATGAACACCAACACTTTGCAAGTGCGATCTTTGAAGGCCGAGAATTCATTCTAAGCAAAGGCGGTATTCTTAAAACAGGTTGGTAAATAGCGATTGACAACTGCTTCAAGTGCACAACGGTTCGATTAACAAATCCAGTGATTTACACACAAATTGCATTGATGAGTAGGACTCAAATTTTGACTCTCTCAAGAGGCCTTCACCTCTCCTCAAAAATTAAATGAAAATTTTATGTGGACACATCATAGAAATCAGCCATACATACTCAACAACACAATCAGCATTTTAAAATAAATCTCAAACATGGGAAAGAGTTATTACTTCCAAAGTCACTAGGATGAATTCTATTTACCTACTTGATTTGTAATCTTTTTAGGCCCAAGTGCTTGATGTTGAGATATTCCACCGTGAAAAGTATAGATTGTGTGAACGGAAAAAGGCTCTGGATTACAAGGCTGATCTGATTTCCAAAAATAGAAATGGCCTCACTGCTAAAACATGTCAAGTTTAGTGATAGCTTCCCCACTCGCAAGAGCTTCCACTCTAGCATGCACCTGAACACAACTTCCAATATAACAACTAGATTTTGGGAAAAAAAATCAAAACAGAGACATCTACACCGACCCATGCTGATTTGCTTATACCCAATTCCTTTTTGGGTTTCAAAGAGCATGATTTTTTACTATAACCCAAGTGACATGGTAGGCTCAGCACATCAATCATTGTGCGGGTAAATATGGACTCACAAAACATAGAGAAATGAGGTGCGCTCCTCAAGTGGTATGCTGGTACCACTGTAAGGTAGGACTCAAAGAGGGGAAACTAGCAAAGGCATATTCAAAATAAAAAATAGAAGAGAATCCAAATTTCTGCATGGAACAAATAGATACTCACAGAACTTGCAGTGCGGTGACAGATCACATCATTTTCAGATTCATATCCTTTGAGATAAAAAGGAATCCAAAAATTTTCAGACAAAAAGGTTATGAAAAGGTTCTACATTCTTGAACTTGTTTTGTTCACTTAACATGAAATGTGAAATAGGTTATCATATGAGGCTCAGACAAAAACCAGATTTTCTAACACATGAGCGATAAAAACTTATTTTGTGATGGAAATTACTAGACAGAAACCAAATTCATATGAGCACATGCAAAAAAAATTGGATTCCTTTTTGTAATTACTAGATCATATGAGCACATCCAAAATTTTTTGCAAGTGCTGGAATCCTATTTCACATTTCATGTACTAGAAAATCTAGTTTTTGCATGCACATCTCAGACAAAAACCAGATTCATATGAGTGAGTTGCATGAGATAAAAAGGTTATACATTCTTGAACTTGTTTTGTGCACTCAACATGAAATATAAAATAAGTTATCATATGAGGCTCAGATAGAAACCAGATTTTCTTTATTGGGGAAACCATAATTGGCATCAGAGGATTCAGCGAAAATGCCCATCAAAACGAGAAAAATTGCTCACTGATCAATTAAGAATTATTAGGAGAATGCCGTAGAAATACCATGACATTGTGTAACTAGAATCCAATGCATCCAACATTTCACCGTATTTTGCATAAAAATACAACAGTTGATTTTTATTTTCATTTTTGTTCAAAAGTAATGGATGTTTCCCAATTAGTTGGTATAAGGCTTTGAGGATGATGAAGATTAATGGATGTTTCACAACCTGGAAATCCTACAGGAATTCAAACACATAGAGATTGAAGAGATGAATAAGAGGACATATGCCAGCACACCAGTCATGTGGGATCTGCACCTATCGCCGAGTAGATCCAACCATGAATATGCCCTGCTACAAAGCAGGTCAATCCACTCATCAGGTGGGCCACACTCATATTCGAAAAATTGAACAACTACTTTGATTGCACATCTCTCACACATGTGTCACGATCCAATTCTTTAATTCCTTAATGGAAATCATTCAAAAAATAAGAAAAGGCTACAAAGACAACCACTTTCGATTTTCTTAAGAACGTTAAAGAGAACATGAGGCTTGTAAGTCGGTCAAGCAACCATTAAACTTTACCCCCAACGCATTTAGAGACCATCGGCTAGCCTTTATGGGTCCGGCAGTTACCTATTTCTGAAACAGGTAATTGGGGTGCATTAGCCTAGATTTTGAGCCATGCATTAGCCTAGATTTTGAGATGTATGCCTAACATGGGGTGCAGATCTAATGGACAACTTGGATGACCCTCACACAACACGGTGGGCAATCCTTTCAATATTCAAAACCCACTCCAGATTTTAAACGAGAGAGAGAGAGAGAGAGAGACTAACCGATGTCTGGATTTCCTCTCCTTCTTCTCCTTTTTCTTCTTCTCCTTCTCCTTCTTTTCGAGTGCTCTCCAAGTCTCTCTCACGGATCAATGGTGGGTTTAGGCGAAAGGGGGTTTTGAAAACCCATGAGAGAGAGAGAGAGAGAGAGAGAGAGAGAGGTTGGGAAACAGAGAGAGGGTGAGGTAGCGCAGGAGATTGAGAGAGGGCGAGGGAAAGGGAGAGGTTGAGTGCGAGAGAGAGAGAGAGGGTTTGGCTTTTGGGAGATGGGCGCGGGCGCGAGAGAGAAAAGGGGATTTTTATTTGGAGGTGCGCACGTGGGAGCATTAGAAGGGATTTGGTTTTGGGGGCAGGTGACGGACGAAAAGTGCTTAGATTTGTGGGGCCCACCGTGATGTATGTTACTGATCCACTCCGTCCATTCATTTTAACGGATCATTTTAAGGGTTGATAAAAAAAAGGAGTCATATTGAAGCAGTAAGCAGATCCCATAAAATATTAACGATAAAAATTTTTTTTATTATTATTTCTTACGGTGTGGTCCACTTAGACCTTCAATGTACCTAATTTTTGGGCTCATCAACTGAAACTATATATCAAAATATATGGGAAGCTTAGATAAAGCATATATATTCCAATGAGCCCCTTAAGCACCATCAATCTCTAATAAAATTCTGGTGGGGATGTAAGTTTTAGCTATAGATAAAATAGGAATTAGCTACGGATTTAATCCGTAGCATATTAGCTACGGATTTAATTCGTAGCTAAAAACATCTAAAGTCCGTAGCCTTTGGTCGATTTTTTGGTAGTGAATATAGCTAGCCCAACTGGTTTAATTTAAAATCAATTAGAACTTAGAACCATATCAAAGTGAGTATTGGACAATTGAACTTCTATATTTGAACTTTCCTTATCCAATATAG
Organism: Magnolia changhungtana; assembly: GCA_030180095.1. NCBI lineage: Eukaryota > Viridiplantae > Streptophyta > Magnoliopsida > Magnoliales > Magnoliaceae > Magnolia > Magnolia changhungtana. The sequence continues at coordinate 2,355,829 of JASAUF010000294.1, forward strand.
AAGTTCAATTGTCCAATACTCACTTTGATATGGTTCTAAGTTCTAATTGATTTTAAATTAAACCAGTTGGGCTAGCTATATTTGATTTCGATTCCAAGAAGAAGGAATACAGCAATTCCTCTTACCAATTCAGATTGGAATGCAGAAACAAAATCAAATAATTAAAGCTAATAAAAGAGTATTAAATATGCACAATGTAACTTAAAACCAACACTAACTTATCTCTTAGAGTGATGCCTTGATTATACGTCAATTAGATATGAAACTCTGAAATTCGTGTTCTATTTATAGATGCAGAAATCACGTCTATGACTAGTCGTGTGGCCAACACGAGTGGTCCTATGTTGAACTGCATTTTGAAATTTTAAGCGCGATCGGTGTAACGACTCAAAAATTTCCGTACAACGGCCGAGTACCACCTCGACCAGAAAAAACTTAGGATTAAATCCTTTAGAAATTTGACAAAGTTAACTAAGTGCTAAACTAGATTAGCCATGAAATCTGTTTGAATCAGTTTAAATACGATCTGTAAGACCGAAAACTTGTAGAATCATTGACGTTAAGTTACCCTAAAGTCTAAGATCAAACTCATTACCTGACTGCTCTCGGGAGCACATTGAAACTCCGTATCAGGTCTAGACCGCACATCGGGAGTCCGAATAATACGAGGTTAAGGACTTGGGACTGCTTCGCTGGGCTTGACAACCATCTCGGAAATCAAATCCAGTCAGTGTTCTACGGCTGTTCGCTTGAGTCCGAAGCGAGAGAGTGTGAAAACACTTGTTTTCTTTCTAAAATAAATATCTTGAATAGTAATCTGAGACTTGTTACTTGCGGACATTTTGTAAGTAACCAGACTGTCAGAATCTAAACCAAATACACCCTCGGATCAGGAAAAATTTCATAAATATATACATGTACTTGGAATTTCAGATCGAGTTTCACTGACCATTGAACTGAAACTGGTCCGCCACGCGTGATTTGAGAATCCGACTGAAATGAAAACTTAACTCCACCTGGATCCGATGTTTGTGAGCTTAAGTCCAACGTTTGGCTCAAGGAGGCCCACCAGAAGTCCTCCGTTGAGCTGAAACAGGGACGCTTTGGTTATAACTTAAGTATACCTTGGCCTTAGGTCTACTTTGGTGAGTTTTTAGGCTATATAAGGATCTTAGAACCCTCTCTCCCACAGTCATACGAATTTGAGAGAAACCCTAGAGAGAGAAGTGAGAAAAGAGAGAGAAAGAGTGAGAGAAGTGGGAGAATCTCCCTACTACCATTCCCTGCTGCTACACAAGCTGCACCACCCGATTCTCATCGCTTTTCCGATGATACCGACTTCATTTCTAGATAAGAAACCCTAACCCTAATCAGTTTTAGAGTTGTAAGGGTTGTAGGTTATGAAATAGCTAACCTATTTCATTCTTTAGGCTACCAAACTGCAGAATACGGAAGCTTAACAAACCTAGCTGATTCGTTACGATTCTAAGACGAAAGGTGAGGACTTTAGGTGTATAGGTTACAGTTTTTAATGCTTTCAATGTTAGATAATGATAGATTCATGATCTGCATGCAATTGCACATGTACAAAGTGCTTTCTGTTTTCTGTTTCGATTAAAGATGTAGAATATGGAATTTTACATATTCTAGGTATTCGTAGAAAATACCGTATACGTATATATTTTGGAAATGTGTTTGACATGATTATTTGTTGTATGAATATATGACATATGGATAAAATACTTATTTGGTGAAAGGATTCGCCCTAATACATGTTTTGCTAATATACACTATGTTTGTAGAAATAGTGTATTATAGAAAGTACCGTATACGTATACATTTTGGAAAAGTGTTTGCCATGATTATTTGCGGTATGAATATATCATATGTGCGTAAAATACTTGTTTGGTGAAAGGACTTGCCCTAATACATGTTTGCTAACATACACTATGTATGTTGAAATAGTGTATGCTAAGTGTTTATGAAAATGCTTGTGAGAGTAATTGTTTGGATGATGATGCCTTAGGTAGGTGTTGAGATGGGATTCTCAACTACCTTAGAGACATGTAGGATTTCCTCCATGAGGTTGTTTACTTAAACCGATTACTTGTGAAATATATGTGTTTGTATTCTTGTTTATATGGTGCTTTATGATATGCTTTATAACATGCTTTATACATGCTTATGACATGTTTGTTAGCATGCTTGAATTACTTTGTTTATTATGCTTTACTCCACATGCTTTGAATATGGATTAATTGCGATTGGGACTATGTTTATAGTCCAGACAATTGGTACCAGACTTGAGATCGTGGTTCAGATTTATTTCGCCACATAGGATGTGTTTGACGAACCCGAGTCGTACTTCAGTTGGCCACAGTGATTAGGCCACACGAACTACTTATGCACTTCATGTCGTTCAGTTGATCGTGCGCTCGAGCTAGTCAGGCTCGTTAAGTAACCCGATATGTCTAGTGTATGTTCACCATGTTTGGTCATTATTGCATGAACCTAGGGTACCAAACTTACCAGTGGAATCCCATTAACCATGGCACCTCGATCCGCTAAGACTCATGAGCCGGGCATGGTAGTATGGGACACCGTGGTCGAGCTGTCGGCCTACGCTGGGGCCACATGCCTCCCCGTAGTGACCAGTGAGTAACCAGACTCGTGAGCCGATTATGGTGGTATGGGACACTATATTCGAGTTGTCAGCCTACACTACTTTATGGGTGATGGGAGAGTAATGCAACGATTCCGTATAACAGCCCTGACTGTACCCGGTGTAGTGACCTCAAGCATACTCTAAATCTGCGGTGAGGCGACGAGCCTTCCCGTAGTAACAGAGTATAAGCTAGGCCTGTATTGATAAGGTGATGGGGGAGTGGTGCAACGATTCCGTGTAATAGCCCTGGCAGCCCTTACAGTGACCTAGAAACACACCATCATATGAGATTATCTAGGATTAACGACCCTAGAATGGATCATGTTTGGGAATGATACAAGGGAGGTACCTTAGTTTCCCAATCCTGCTATTTGAAATAGACTAATAACAACTCGGTAATCATGCTCATCATGCATTACATGTGCCTGGAAGATGTGGAGTACTAAGGAATGTAAGCATGCCGCGAACGTAAGATGGTGTCGCATGAGGGAGTATGTCGGTGAGGGCATCCATAATGACTGCATTCATACTTGTATTAACAAGAGTAGTTAGGAGTGTTTGATTGTACTGCTTTATCATTACTGCTTAACTACATTGATAACATGTTAACCTATGCTTTATTGTTCTACTGAGTTTGCTACTCACTCCCACGTTTTGGGATGGTGTTGTACACACCAACCAGACTCTGTCTCAGGTATAGATGAGATGACGACTCAGGAGACTAAGCTGGACTATGATGAGGACCAGGACAAGTTCTCATTTATGTAGTATTCTGGCGGCTTCGACTAGACTGCCGGATCGACGGGATTTGCTGGGATTACTCCTCTAGTTGTATTTTTGACTTTTTGAACATAAAATGGATATATGTATATGGCGACTCAGATGGGTTCATACTCTAGAGAATGAAATGTTTTTGTTTCTTTTACATACATATATATATACAGTTTAGTCTTTCGCTTGCCTTTATACAATTGATCTGGAGTATGAATTACTATTTTGGTATAATCTCACTCATGTTTATTGCTCTAACATAGACAACATTTAATCATCATTATTTATGTTGCATAAGTGATGCGTTGGAACTCGAGAGTTGAGTTATGCTCGACCCCCAATTTTCAGGGCATTACAAGTTGGTATCAGAGCATGATTTTGATTAAACCGGACCTGAGTTATATTCCCACGATGTACGTTGACGCATTACAACTTAGAAGGGCGCGAGAATAATATAGAAACAGTCTTAGGTATCCCAAATTCATCCAACAGCAAAGTTTACTAAAAATGGACACCGAAATCGAGTCTGTACTCAACCCTGGCCGCACGGGTCGACCTTAAAACACTTCTAGGCCGTCTATTGACGAGTCTAAATCCCATTCCACCCAATCTCGGCTGTTAAAAATTGGTAAAAAGTCAGTCTGGATCAGTGAGTTCTCGAAACTATCTAATCTGGAATGGAACGGAGTCGGGGGGCCACGTGAGTTAATACGGGGGAAACAAGGTGGACCCAGGGTGCATTTGGCACCTTGGGATGATGGAGAACACCACCCCACTGTGGCGGTGTGGCACTGGGTAACGTGGACCGCGGCGGAATCGCGGTCACCATGGCAGACCGCGGTCGGGTTGGCCCACTCAGGTTAGGCCATGCATGTTCATTGTCGGCCCGTACCCCTACACACGTGTGGTACGTGCGGAATTGTCAGGGGGCCCCTATTTCTCTCCGGTTGGAGCCCCACTTCTCATTTCACTCTTTCAAACCCTCCAACTTGTTATCCCCTCTCTCAAAACTCCCTTTCAATCGCCTCATCCTTCATTTTCGACCATAACCCACCCACTTCCATCGATCACAGCAACCCTACCTTCCTACCCTTCCCCTTTCTTTCACATTTGAGCTCCCACACCCCCATTTGAAGCTTAAAATCGTCTAACCTCCTAACCCATCCCATTTCTCCCTTGTTCCTTCTTTATTCCCTGTCTTTTGGGCCTCTTCAACACCTGTTGGGATGGTAGTTCGTTGGGAACCAAAGAAATCAACCCATTTTTTCTCTCCTTCCTCCATTTTCATGGCCCTTTTCGAGTTGATTATGGTCATTTCCTCCATCCTCTCTCTCATGGGAAAGAGAAAAACTACTGCAGATGATGCGGGGCCGAGCCACCCAGCCCATTCCAGAAGAAGGGCTGACGATGAAGTCGGCACTAGCACCGTTCGAGAGCATAGGTTGAAGCGAGACCTGGATCCCCAACTGCCGATCAGGGATGCATTACCGATTGGTCTCGAGTACGGTCATTTTGCTGGCCGTAAGATAGCGTTTGAAGCTCACGTGGATGAAAGGATGTTTGGGCTACACCCGATGATGGACCGCTTGGTGGACATCGAATGGGGTCCTGTATTTGAAGGCGAGTCTCTTACATGTGAGAATACAGTTCGTGCCTTCTATACCCATATCATAGACCCATCGTTGGAGCCTCTTCAGTTTACAGTCTCGGTGAGGGGCATAAGGTGCACAATCACTGTGGTTGAGCTGGCTCGGATCATGAAGATCCCACATGGTGAAGTGCTCCCTAATAACAACTTTTCCAGGAGTGCACGAGAAAGGGATCGCCGTATGCGATACCTTTATGGTCGACGGGTCTCTTGGATGCGAGGAAACTGTCTTTCGTCGATGAAGTTGACAGATGACTTCCGTTTGCTCCACCACATTTTCACATATAATGTGTATCCACGGTCGGGTAACCGCACAAAGTGTACTCGGTTGATGGTGGACTTCCTATACAGGATGGGACATGGGGACAACTTATACCTGCCCACGTTCTTCCTATATCAGATAGTCCAGGTTGTTCGATCTATTAGGAATGACCTCTTACTCCCATTTGGCCGCTTGATATGCAAGATGGTTCGTGATGTCGGTTATAGGCTTAATATGGAAGACCTTGCACCAGTCCGAGTCATAAGTGAGGCTACACTTAACAACATGAAGATCGGCCCTCGACAACGGCAAGCCCGACTCAACGAGTCTGGTGATGAGTCAAATAGTGCCGATGAGGAGAGTGTTGACCTCGAGGCAGGAAGCGAAGAAGGCGGCTGTGATGAGATCCAGGAAGAGGAACCTGAGGCCCAGGATACAAAGGAGAGTTCACCTCCTGCGGCTCAAGAGCAGGGCACTAATCGAGCTACTATAGATGTGCGTTTAGCCCATCTTGAGGAGGGCCAAGCCGCCCTACAATAGGAAGTCGGGCGGGTCCAAACCAAGCTCAACAAGATGTCTCGCACCTTGAAGGCCATCCTATGCTATCTACAGGACAAGAATGCCCCTCCTCCATTGCTTGACTAGGATGTCTAGCCATCCTTACTAGTGTTTTGTAGTTGTTTTGGTTTGCTCTGTAGTAGGTTTATGTTTCATATTGATGAAGTAGTAGTTAGTAGTATGTTTTAAGTGTTCGATGTTGTGGATGTAATTGGCTCACATGTAATTTCTGTCATGATTCATGTAACCCTGTATTCCATGTGTTATGCCAATTTTGGATAAATGAAAAGCATGTAGCCTCTTTTACTATGAGATGTGTGGAATGCTTAAAGTGCTTGTATAATGTGTTGCTATGCTTTATCTCACATACATTGCACCCTATGTTGTATAGGGCATGCCGCAACAGTATACACGAAGCACGGCACACCTCCTTCTCACTGACTCGATGGACTAGACTCCTTCTCATAGAGGTGGTCCTACGGACCGAGGATTAGACTCTGATCAGCCTCCTGCTGGTCATACTGGTGGACTGCCACCTTATACACCCCTGGTTCACGAGCAGCACCGGACATCCTCATCTACACAGTATGAACCGCAGGCTGCTCCACCTCCTGATAGGTTTGAGCAGTTGATGTTGATGATGCATCAGCAGTAGATGCAGCAGCAGCACCAGCACCAACAACTTATGGCCACTATTTTCGAGGCCTTATCTCAGGGTGGGAGTGTGACTCCACCTCTGACATCTACACGTCCTGCTCAGCATAAAGAGCCTCCTGCTCAGTTCGAGGATGTGCCTCTGCCCACACCTGTTGTACCCCCTACTGGAGATATTGGTACTCGTGGCCTACTCGAGCGATTCTAGCGCTTGAGGCCTCCCACATTCACGGGTTCTCACAGACCCGAGGAGGCCGAGTTTTGGCTAGACCGCATCTCCAAGATGCTATGGATACTGCATTGTACTGAGGCAGAGCAGGTCGAGTTAGCCACTTTCATGTTCGAGAGGGAGGCCAGCCTGTGGTGGGACAGTGTGCTGCGGTCTGTCGCAGTGGGCTATGTGTGGACTTGGGCAGCATTTGAGTTCTGGTTCCATGAGAAGTATTACCCGCAGACTTACAGACACGAGTGAGAGGATGAGTTTTCGCACCTCAGGCAGGGAAGCATGACAGTCACGGAGTACAAGCATCACTTCACCGAGTTGGGCCGCTTTGTCCCGACTATACTTTCTGATAAGCCGATGCGAATACGCCATTTTTCTGGGGGTTTGCGACCTGATATACGGTCGAAGATGTGTTGTATCAGTATACCTTCATATGTGGAGCTGGTTCACATGTCCATGATGGCCGAGTAGGATGTAGATCGGCTAACCCGTTCTTGTGGTACTATGGTTACGAGACCACGACCAGAGATGTAGAGCGGGTCTTTCCTAGGCAGAGGCCTCGTGCTGACTCGCCTCCCAGGATCACAGCGCCAGTGGCTTCGGTGGGGTGCCCTATTGTGACCTGTACGTATTGCAGGAGACAGGGTCATACTATTAGGAACTGTTTCGTGCAGATGAAGGATAGCGGGTTCTCTCCACCGCAGATGATTGGTCGTTCTCGCCAACAGGCTATATCGACTCTGCCGCTTCGGATGGCACCTGCACATCCATCCTTCAGACCACCTGCACCTCATTGCAGGTCACCTCAACGGCCCATGGTTCCACAGCCAAATAGGCAGCAGCAGGCTCGGGTACACTCACTTGCAGATGGGGCATCCGAGGGATTGGACGTAGCACCTAGGGCCTTCGAGGTTACTGCTCATGTGTAAGGTACTCCAGTATTTCCTTTGGTGGACACCGGGTCTACTATCTCTATTGTATCATGTACTACAGTCAAGAGGCTAGGGTTGGAGACTAGTCCTATGACTGGGTTGAGACTCCTTACTGCCACGGGGACTTTCTTAAACTCCACTACGATGTATAGAGGTTGTTTGATAGACCTAGGGAGCAGGACAGTGACTGTCGACCTGTTGGTCGCACCACTCCATCATTACGATGTGATTCTCGGCATGGACTGGCTTGTGGAGATGAAGGTCGAGATCGATTGCGATATTCAGATCATGACAGCATGTGGACCTGACGGCACGGTCTTTACTTTTCCAGTGCAGGTCAGTTGGTATTACCACATCAGTAGCTACGCTACCCTATTAGAGCAGGTTGATGGTTCGACGTTGGGAAATACACCTGTGGTTCAGGATTTTGCAGGTGTGTTTGTGATGATTCCTAGTTTGCCACCTCGGAGTGAGATCGACTTCACCAGTGATCTTACGCCTGGTGCGATACCTATCTCATTGTCGACTTATCGTATGCCTCCATGTGAGATGGAGGAGCTGAGGGAACGGATTGACGGGTTGCTAGGGAAGGGTTTTATACGACCTAGTGTGTCCCCCTGGGGAGCACCTGTACTATTTATGAAGAAGAAGGATGGTTCACTACGATTGTGTATTGATTACCGTAGGTTGAACCAGGTCACCATGAAGAACAAGTATCCTTTGCCCAGGATAGATGATCTGTTTGATCAGTTGAAGGGGGTGAAGTACTTTTCGAAGATTGATCTGCAGTCAGGGTATCATCAGCTGCGCGTCAGATATGAGGACGTGCAGAAGACAACTTTCAGGACATGCTTTGGGCACTACGAGTTTCTAGTGATGTCGTTTGGTCTTACGAATGCACCGGCCATGTTCATGGACCTGATAAAACGGGCATTTTGGCCATTCCTATACCGATTCGTCATCATCTTTATTGATGACATTCTGATATACTCTATGAGTCGGGAGGAGCACGAGGAGCACCTGAGAGCGGTGTTGGAAATGCTGAAGAAGAACTAGTTGTTTGCGCAGTATAAGAAGTGCGACTTCTGGCAGGAGGAAGTCAAGTTCCTCGGACATGTGGTGTCCAAGGATGGGATAGCAGTGGACCTTCCTAAGGTAGCCGCGGTTCAGGATTGGCAGCAGCCTGGCTCAGTTACCGAGGTGAGGAGTTTCCTTGGTCTGGCAGGGTATTATAGGCGCTTCATTCGGGACTTCTCGAAGATTGCTAGGCCGTTGTCACAATTGACGCATAGGGATTTGAAGTTCGCCTGGAATGAGAGGGGAGAAGCAGCTTTCAAGGAGCTGAAGGACAGGTCGACGTCCGCCCCTGTGCTAGTATTGCTAGAGTAAGGGGTTAAGTACACGATATACACTGACGCGTCTCGCGTTGGTTTGGGTTGTGTCCTTATGCAGAAGGACAGAGTGATTTCGTATGCCTCGAGACAATTAAGGAAGCACGAGGAGAATTACCCTACACACGACCTGGAGTTAACAGCTATCATCTTTGCATTGAAGCTCTGGAGACATTACCTCTACGGAGAGGAGTTCGAGCTTTTCTATGACCACAAGAGCCTTAAGTATATATTCATGCAGTAAGACTTGAATATGAGATAACGCCGATGGATGAAGACCTTGAAGGACTTCAAGTTCGAGGTTTCCTACCATCCTGGCAAGGTGAACATTGTAGCAGACGCGTTGAGCCGCAAGAAGGCTATAGCATTTGCGGCTCCGTTGATGATAGCAGAGTGGGACATGGTTGAGTTTGTGCGGGACTTCGAGCAGAGACTCACCGTGGAGGAGCCATTTGAGTGTGTTGCGCATGTTCGGGTGCGACCACTTATTGATGACAGGATCATTGAGGCCCAGGAGGGCGATGAACGGTTGTCTAAGCTTCGAGAGCAAGCTAGCAACGCTAAGGACTCCGAGTGGAGAGTTGGTTCAGATGGGGGTCTACGATTCCATGGCCGCCTATGCGTTCCTGATATACCTGACTTGAGACATGAGCTTCTTGAGTCTGCCCATAACTTGAAGCTTGCGATGCATCTTGGTAGAACGAAGATGTACCAGGGCATGAGACGGTTGTATTGGTGGGATAACATGAAGGCCCACATCGCTGAGTTCGTTTCTCATTGTCTGACGTGCCAACAGGTTAAGGCAGAACATCGCCAACCTCCTGGACTGCTTCAGCCCATGCTCATAGTGGAATAGAAGTGAGACTTCATTTACATGGATTTCATATCTGGGTTGCCGAAGACGAGGAAGGGACACGATTCCATTTTGGTGATTGTGGACCGGTTGACCAAGTCGGCCCATTTCCTCCCTATCAGAGTCACGAACTCTGCAGACGAGCTGGCTAGGCTGTACATCAGAGAGATTGTGCGTCTGCATGGAGTTCCACTTGAGATCGTATCGGACAGAGACACTCGGTTCACATCTATCTTCTGGACTCGTATCCAGGAAGCGATAGGTGTGAAGTTGAAGTTTAGTACGGCGTTTCATCCTCAGACTGACGGGCAGACAGAGCGGGTGAATCAGATTCTGGAGGATATGTTGCGAGCATGTGTGTTGGACTTCAAGGATAGTTGAGATGACTGTCTTCCTTACATAGAGTTCACCTACAACAACAGCTTCCAGGCGAGTATTGGTATGACTCCATATGAGGTCTTATATGGTCGTCCTTGCAGAGCACCGCATTGTTGGGCTGAGGTTGGCGAGCGTAGCTTGATTGGCCCAGAGTTGGTACAGGCAACCTCAGAGAAGATCGACATTATCAGGCGTCGACTTCTTACAGCGCAGAGCAGGCTGAAGAGTTATGCTGATACGAGGCGGCGACCGCTTGAGTTTGAGGTTGGGGATCATGTATTCCTCCGAGTTTCCCTTATGAAGGGAGTCCTTCAGTTCGGGAAGAAGGGGAAGCTAACACCGAGGTTTATTGGTCCGTTTCAGATACTGGATTGAGTGGGTGTTGTGGCATATTGTCTCGCTTTGCCCACACCACTTGCAGCTATACACAACGTATTTCATGTATCTATGCTGAAGAAGTACGTTCCTGATCCTTCATATATCATCAGATGGGAGCAGGTACAGCTGAGCGAGGATGCTACATATGATCTGCGTCCGACGCGTATACTTGATAGGAAGGAGCAGGTATTGCGTAAGAAGGTCATTCCACTTGTAAAGGTACTATGGAGCATCATTCAGAAGAGGAGGCTACGTGGGAGACAGAGGCCGAGGTCAAAAAGAACTACCCTCAGATTCTCGAGGAGTACGAAAATGTACAAATTTTGAGGATGAAATTTTTGTTTAAGGGGGGTAGATTGTAACGAATCAAAAATTTCCGTACAATGGTCGAGTACCACCTCGACCAGAAAACACTTAAGATTAAATCCTTTAGAAATTTGACAAAGTTAACTAAGTGCTAAACTAGATTAGCTATGAAATCCATTTGAATCACTTCAAATATGATCTGTAAGACCCAAAACTTGTAGAATCATTGGCACTAGGTTACCCTAAAGTCTAAGATCAAACTCATTACCCAATTGCTCTCGGGAGCACATTGAAACCTCGTATCAGGTCTGGACCACACATCGAGAGTCCGAATAGTATGAGGTTAAGGACTTGGGACTGCTTCGCTGGGCTTGACAACCATCTCGGAAATCAAATCCAGCCAGTGTCCCACGGCTTCGCTTGAGTCCGGAGCGAGAGAGTGTGAAAATACTTGTTTTCTTTCCAAAATAAATATCTTGAATAGTAATCTGAGACTTGTTACTTGCGGATATTTTGTAAGCAACCAAACCGTCAGAATTTGACCCAAATACACCCTTGGATTAGAAAAAATTTCATAAACATATACATGTACTTAGAATTTCAGATCGAGTTTCACTGACCGTTGAACTGAAACTGGTCCGCCACGCGTGATTTGGGAATCCGACTGAAATGAAAACTTAACTCCACCTGGATCCGGTGTTGGTGAGCTTAAGTCCGACGTTTGGCACAAGAAGGCCCGCTAGAAGTCCTCTATTGAGCTGAAATAGGGACGCTTTGGTTATAACCTAAGTATACCTTGACCTTAGGTCTACTTTGGTGAGTTTTTAGGCTATATAAGGACCTTAGAACCCTCTCTCCCACAACCATACGAATTTGAGAGAAACCCTGGAGAGAGAAGTGAGAAAAGAGAGAGAAAGAGTAAGAGAAGTGGGAGAATCTCCCTACTACCATTCCCTGTTGCTACACAAGCTGCACCACTCGATTCTCATCGCTTTTTCGGCGATACTAACTTCGTTTCTAGGTAAGAAACCCTAACCCTAATCAGTTTTGGAGTTGTAAGGGTTGTAGGTTATGAAATAGCTAACCTATTTCATTCTTTAGGCTACCAAACTGCCGAATACGGAAGCTTAACAAACCTAGCTGATTCGTTATGATTCTAAGATGAAAGGTGAGGACTTTAGGTGCATAGGTTATGGTTTTCAACGCTTTCAATGTCAGATAATGATAGATTCATGATTTGCATGCAATTGCACATGTACAAAGTGCTTTCTATTTTCTGTTTCGACTAAAGACGTAGAATATGGAATTTTACATATTCTAGGTATTCGTAGAAAATACCGTATACGTATATATTTTGGAAATGTGTTTGACATGATTATTTGTTATATGAATATATGACATATGGATAAAATACTTATTTGGTGAAAGGATTCGCCCTAATACATGTTTTGCTAATATACACTACATATGTAGAAATAGTGTATTGTAGAAAGTATCGTATACGTATACATTTTGGAAAAGTGTTTACCATGATTATTTGCGGTATTAATATATCATATGTGCATAAAATACTTGTTTAGCGAAAGGACTCGCCCTAATAAATGTTTGCTAACATACACTATGTATGTTGAAATAGTGTATGCTAAGTGTTTGTGAAAATGCTTGTGAGAGTAACGGTTTGGATGATTATGCCTTAGGTAGGTGTTGAGATAGGATTCTCAACTACCTTAGAGACATGTAGGATTTCCTCCACGAGGTTGTTTACTTAAACCGCTTATTTGTGAAATATATGTGTTTGTATTCTTGTTTATATGGTACTTTATGATATGCTTTATAACATGCTTATGACATGTTTGTTAGCATACTTGAATTACTTTGTTTATTATGCTTTACTCCACATGCTCTGAATATGGATTAATTGCGATTGGGACTATGTTTATAGTCCAGACAATCGGTACCAGATTTGAGATCGTGGTTGAGATTCATTTCGCCACGTAGGATGTGTTTGACGAACCCGAATCGTACTTCAGTTGGCGACAGTGGTTAGGCCACACGAAGTGCTTATGCACTTCATGTCGTTCAGTTGATCGTGCGCTCGAGCTAGTCAGGCTTGTTAAGTAACCCGATATGTCTAGTGTATGTTCACCATATTTGGTCGCTATTGCTTGAACCTAGGGTACCAAACTTACCAGTGGAATCCCATTAACCATGGTACCTCGATCCGCTAAGACTCATGAGCCGGGCATGGTGGTATGGGACACCGTGGTCGAGTTGTCGGCCTACGCTGGGGCCACATGCCTCCCCGTAGTGACCAGTGAGTAACCAGACTCGTGAGCCGATTATGGTGGTATGGGACACTATATTCGAGCTGTCGGCCTACACTACTTAATGGGTGATGGGGGAGTGGTGCAACGATTCCGTATAACAGCCCTGACATCCCTGACCGTACCCGGTGTAGTGACCTCAAGCATGCTCTAAATCATGCCGCGAACGTAAGATGGTGTCACATAAGGGAGTATGTCGGTGAGGGCATCCATCATGACTGCATTCATACTTACATTAACAAGAGTAGTTAGGAGTGTTTGATTGTACTGCTTTATCATTACTGCTTGACTACATTGATAACATGTTAACCTATGCTTTATTGTTCTACTGAGTTAGCTAGTCACTCCCATTGATAAGGTGATGTCTCAGTATAGATGAGATGACGACTCGGCGAAGCCGACTATGATGCGGACAGACGAGTTCTCATTTATGCATGATTCCTAGCGGCCGACTGACTAGCCAAAACGGACTTTGGGATTACTCCTCTAATTGTATTTTTGACTTTTTGAACATAAAATGGATATATGTATATGGTGACTCAGATGGGTTCATACTCTAGAGAATGAAATGTTTTTGTTTCTTTTACATACATATATATAGGAATGCCTTTATACAATTGATCTGGAGTATGAATTACTGTTTTGGTATAATCTCACTCATGTTTATTGCTCTAACATAGATAATCATCATTATTTATGTTGCATAAGTGATGCGTTGGAACTCGGGAGTTGAGTTATGCTCGACCCCCGATTTTCAGGGCATTACAAGTTGGTATCAGAGCATGTCGGTGAGGGAGTATGTCGATGAGGGCATCCATCATGACTGCATTCATTATTTATGTTGCAAGCATGCCGCGAGCGTAAGATGGTGTCGCATGAGGGAGTATGTCGGTGAGGGCATCCATCATGACTGCATTCATTATTTATGTTGCAAGCATGCCGCGAGCATAAGATAGTGTCACATGAGGGAGTATGTCGGTGAGGGCATCCATCATGACTGCATTCATACTTGCATTAACAAGAGTAGTTAGGAGTGTTTGATTGTGCTGCTTTATCATTACTGCTTGACTACATTGATAACATTTTAACCAATGCTTTATTGTTCCACTGAGTTAGCTACTCACTACCACGTTACGGGACAGTGTTGTACACACCAATCAGACTCTGTCTCAGGTATAGATGAGATGACAACTCAGGAGGCTGAGCTAGACTATGATGAGGACCAGGACGAGTTCTCATTTATGCAGTATTCTGGCGGCTTCGACTAGACTGTCGGATCGATGGGATTTGCTGAGATTACTTCCCTAGTTGTATTTTTTACTTTTTGAACATAAAATGGATATATGTATATGATGACTCAGATGGGTTCATACTCTGGAGAATGAAATGATTTTGTTTCTTTTACATACATATATATACAGTTCAGTCTTCTGCTTGCCTTTATACAATTGATCTGGAGTATGAATTGTTATTTTCGTATAATCTCACTCATGTTTATTGCTCTAACATAGACAACATTTAATCATCATTATTTATGTTGCATAAGTGATGTGTTGGAACTCGGGAGTTGAGTTATGCTCGACCCCCGATTTTCAGGGCGTTACAATCGGATAAAATCGTTCTACGACTGGTCTTAGGGTGTCCACGACTGGTCGTGAGGCCTCCACGATTGGTCGTGAGGAACTAGGAATGGTTGTTGAAGTTTGAGTCATAGTTGCAGGACTGGTCGTGAATGAGTCCGCACTGTTCCTACGACCAGTCGAGTAGACTCCAGGACTGGTCGAAGCACAACAAAAAAATTCTAAAAATTTGCAACAACTTAGGACTAGTCTTGGAATTTCTTGGACTGGTCAAGCCTGTTCTAGGACTAGTCAAACAGAGTCCAGGACTAGTCTTAGAACAAACCAAACACTTATAAAATAATTAAGTTTGAATTATGTATTCAAAATGACCTACCCTAAGGTCAAACTAAGGTCATGCAAAGCTTAAATGTGAAGTATGAACATCGAGTCTTCATTTCTTAAGAAGATGGTTGACCTTTGAAGATTATGAAGCTTAAGTTCTCTGATGTAGCTTGAACTTGAGATCTTCTAAAGCTTGGACTTCATCTTGTACTTTTAATCTTGAGTTGTACTTGAGACTTGAACAAGAACATGCCTTTTGATGTAGCTCTTGTGTAACTTGCAGAAGTAGATAGATAACTTGAACTTTTTGAAGTAGATCACCATTCTTAGCTTGTAGCATTGATGCAGTGACTTGAACATACAAATCAACATGCTACATAAGACATAGATTTTGTTTTTGGCACCATAAAATTTAACAACCAAAGGGGCAAATAACTATTGTAATTACAATCTCTCCCTTTATCAAATTTGTGACAAAACACACTTAAAAGATATGATCAATATGAACACAACAGAAATCATTATAAAAGTATATGATCAATATGAATACAACAGGAATCATTATAAAAGTAAGCTAGTTACAGATTAACGAATCATGCACCAGTTATCATTACTTACTCCCCCTGAGTAGCACAACTAAATCCAGCATAAAAATGCTGCTACTCTACTCCCCCACAATCCATATTTATCTTCCCCATATCCATATTTATCAAACTTAAATTATTCTCCCCCTTTTTGTCACAATATGACAAAGGAAGAAAAGGAATAAATGGAAGTGGAAGACCAATAAGAGAGTAATTAAAGGAATAACTAGTTAAGATATGCAAGTAAAAATAAGCAAATTCAAAGTTCACATAGCATTAACCAGCGGAATCAAATGTTGGTCATACAAACTGAAGTAAAATCAAAGTCCACACACAAACAAAAGTAGTATAGAAGTTATTACAGACCAAAGATTAAAATATTTAATCAGATTCTGAGGAAGGAGTAGGTATGGTAGGATCAATTTGATGAAGGCCCTTGTTTAAATGCCTAAGATACTTGCGCGTATATTTAAATTACAAATCATGGGCAACAATCATGTTCTGTACCTTCTCCTCAAGAGCACGAAGACGAGCATCAAAATCTAATGGCTCATAGTCAGGATTATTTCCAGAGTTTGATTCAATTTCATCAAAAAATCATCCATATTTATATCATCAGGAGGAAGATCGCCACCTTCTTTGTCATTCCCTGCTTCAGCACCACCATCACCCACGTCTCTTTACCCAGGTGCTAGCTCCAATTTCATCTTATTTAAATTAGAATTATTAAACAAAAGATGATAAATAGGAGCCTCTCCAACAGGCATAACAACTAGCATGTGAGTAGCTAACACAGTCATAAGATAAACAAATGGAATATCATTATGTCCTGGATGGAGACGAAATTGAATGATGAAATGACATATGAAAGAAGGCAGACAGACTTTAGTACCAGTGACGATAAAATGCAAAACTCGAACCATACAGGAAGTTAGTTCTGTTTTGTTACCAGAACGAGTATATAGATTTGAAATAAAAATTCTATTGAGAACTCTGTATTTGGCTAACAAATACTTTGCGATGAGCGCATTCCCTTTATGAGTCTATTGAACATCCACATTACATATAACATCCATTTTTTCTAATTTTGAAGGTTTTTCCATTAAAATATGAATAGGGATGCCCTCATCATTAACAGGTATTTCCATTAGATGCACAATCAGATGACGGTCTACAGTAAATGGACCTTCTCTAGTATCAATATTAAAAGTTAAATTATCATATGAAAATTTAAAGATACATGCACACATAGCCTGTGCAATGGATTGGTATGCAAGCCCACCCCAATGTAGGATATTATCTCAACCTAAAGATTAGAGAAGAGGAAGGATACCAAAAGGAGCAATCTGATCAATAGACACAGCTTTTTCAACAATAACATTGAGCATACGCAAATCCCTAACATGAGCGGGATCATCTTCGGATGACTGAAGATGGTGCCGAGTAATATGAGCTGATCTGGAGGATGATGGACTACAGACAATTTTCTTTTTCCCTTTAGCATCCATTTACTTAAAGAAAACCAAAGCAATAAGAAATCACAAAGGAAGTAGAAATGGGTTTTCTAAGATCAGCAAATGGAGTAAAAAACCCCAAAATCTCAAAAAAGCTTGAGATTAAGTACTCAAAAGACAAAAAATGAGAAGAATAGAGCATGAATCTACAAGATTGACCAAAAAAATGCACTAACCTTAATGAATCAAATGGTTAGGTATGACTGGTTATGCTTATGCCCATTGGAGAAGAAATAGAAATAAGGAAGATGAGTTTTTCCCCCAAATTAAAAAGGTCTAGCGCGCTACACGATTGCTCGAGTACCATTCTCGACCGGTCATACCACGACTAGTCGAGCACATCCTCAACTGGTCGTGAACCAATAAAAACATTATTTTTCATAAAAATTTAAAATTTAAACTAGTAAATTATCAAATATATATACACTATGGTATACATATGCATGAATAGTCAATTTAAATTGCACATTTCAAGATCAAATTTTAATTTATTAAACCTACTTTTGTCGAGCGGTTTAGTGAGAATGTCAGCAAGTTGAGTCTTGGTCGGAATATAATCTAAAGAGATTATTTTTTTCTTCCACTAATTCATGAATGTAATAATACCTAATGTCAATGTGCTTGGTACGTGAATGCTGGACTGGATTTTTTGAAATATTTATAGCACTGGAATTATCACAATATAATATCATTGATTCCTATGAAATTTCATAATCGCTTAACATACGTTTCATCCAAACAAGCTGTGTACATGCATTTTCAGCTGCAATGTATTCAGCCTCAGCTGTAGAGAGCGATACAGAAATTTGCTTCTTGCTAAACTAAGAAATTAAACAATTTTTTATATAGAAACAACCACCACTGATTGATTTCTTATCATCGATATTACCAGCCCAATCAACATCTAAATACCCAGCCAATTGAACACTAGTATCATATGGATACCAGAGACCCAAATTAGCAGAACTTGCGATATATCGCATAATTCGCTTAACAGCAGTTAGATGAGATTCTTTAGGGTTAGACTGATATCTAGCGCAAATACCAACACTTAAAGCAATATCAGGTCTACTTGCAGTTAAATAAAGTAAACTGCCAATCATGCTACGATATAGTTTAGGATATACATTTTTACTTGTAGAGTCTTTTGAGAGTCTTTAGATTATACTCATAGGAGTATCAAAATACTTACCATTCTTAAATTCGAACTTTCTAATTAAGTTCAAAGCATATTTGGTTTGAGAAATAAAAATACCATCAGGTTGTTATTTTACTTACAACCCTAGGAAATAATTCAATTCCCCAACCATGCTCATTTCGAACTTAGATTTCATTAAATCTGTAAACTCAACAATCATGTTAGTACAGGTAGATCCATAAATAATATCATTAACATAGGTTTGTACCATTAAGAAATGATCGTTATGTTTCTTAACAAACAAGTTTTATCAACACTTCCCATTAGAAAATTATGACTTAGTAAAAACTTAGTCAATTTTTCGTACCATGCCTTGGGAGCTTGTTTCAAACCATAGAGAGCCTTTTTAAGGCGATAAACATGATTAGTGTTCTTAGGGTCTTCAAAACCCATTGATTGTTCAACATAAACTTCTTCATGTAGATCACCATTTAAGAAGGCACTCTTTACGTCCATTTGATAAATTTTAAATTTTCTAAAGCAAGCAATGGATATGAATAGTCTGATTGATTCAAGACGAGCTACTGGGGCAAAGGTTTCATCATAGTCGATGCCTTCAATTTGAGTGTACCCTTGTACTACCAGTCTAGCCTTGTTTCGAATTATATTATCAAGTTCATTAGACTTATTTTTGAAAATCCACTTTGTTTTGTTTATATGTTTATCTTTAGGTCTAGGAACAAGATACCAAACATCATTTCTCACAAATTGGTTAAGTTCTTCCTACATAGCAACTATCCAGTTTTCGTTAGAAAGCGCTTCTTTTACGTTAGCTGGTTCAATCTAGGATGTAAAGTACACGTAATTACATATGTCTTCTATTTGTCTACGAGTGCGCACACCAGTGAGAGAGTTTCCAAGAATTTGAGTGGTTGGATGATCTTTAACGATCCTCAGTTCAGAATTAGTTTGATTCGATGAAGTATCTAGTTTGTCAATTAAAAGAACTTCATCATTATCTGAACTTGGGGCAGGTGTATTCGAGTGATCGTCAATGACCACATTAATGGACTCTTGAATAACACTGGTCCTTTTGTTCAATACTCGATATGCACAACTGTTTAAAGAATACCCTAAAAAGATACCTTCATCAATTTTAGTATCAAACTTTCCCAAATTTTCACGATCACATAAAATATAGCACTTGCTACCAAAAACTCGAAAGTATTTGATAGTAGGCTTTTTATCGAACAAAATTTCATAAGCCATTTTATTATTAAATTTACAAATATAAACTCGATTAATAACATAGCATGTAGTATTTACTACTTCAGCCCAAAGATTTCTAGGGAGCTTCATACTATTCAACATTACATTTCTCATTTCTTGAAGAACTCTATGTTTCCTTTCTATAATTCCATTTTGTTGTGGTGGTTTGGGACAGAGAATTCATGCAACCTCGACTCTCCGTAAAATCATCCACGATTACCAGTAGGTATTTTTTGCCACCTTGACTCTTTGTTCTGGTAGTCCTATAAGGTCCATGTGGAGAAGTTCGAGCGATTTTAATGTGGCATTAGAGTTCACCTTTTTGTGAGCACTTCTAGTTTGTTTGCCAATCTGGCATTCGCCACATATTTTGTCTACTTTTTGAAGTTTAGGTAGACCTCTAATTAGTTCTCATTTGCTCAATCTATATAAATTATGATAGTGTACATGTCCAAGGCGTTTATGCCATAATTCTGTCTCATTGGTATAGACCATGTAGCACGTTTGATTAGATGAACTACCATCGCTTACAATATAACAGTTTTCATAAGTCCTGCGACCAGTTAATATTACAGAACCCTTTTTGTTTAAAATTTCACAACCTCGATTAGAAAAGTTCACGCTGTGATTGTTATCGCATATTTGAGATATACTTAACAGGTTGTGTTTTAGCCCCTCAACATATAAAACATTCTTAAATAAGGGAAGATTATAGAGTTGAACTGTACCTTGGACAATAATCTTGCAGTTGCTACCATCACCAAATGTGACTGACCCATCAGTCATATCTTTAAGGTCGGTGAATAAAGCTTTGTCACCTGTCATATACCTGGAGCACCCACTATCTAGGTACCACTTTGTATGGCCTGTAGTTTTGAATGCAGTGTGGGGAACCAAGCAGGTAACCTTAGGAACCCATTTCATAACTATTTTGGGTTTATGAGTATAGTTGGTCTTCTTATGTTTGTAGATATTATAGACTGACCCACTGAGTTAGATTTTAAGAGCTCCTTAAGTAGATCGACTATTTTCTCAGCTAAAGGATTTCAGTTTTGATTTTTGTAATTGATATGGTTACCTTTAGTTTTGAAAGATTGAAAAGTTTTAACATTTTTAGAAAACTTTTGACTTGAACTTTTCTCTTTTAAGTTAGAGGATTCTCCTTTCACAAACTTCGGAGGAATATTCTTCTGCTTAGGAGGAATATTTTTATCGTAGCCCAAACCGGATCGGTCGCCACATTTTCTTGATCCAATTAAAAGTTTTTCTAATTTTGGATCACCTTGGGCAAACCTCCATGTATCCTTTAAACTCAAAAGGGAAGAGACTTCAAGTTTAAGTTTATCATTTTCATATTTCAGATTTTCAATAAGGGTGGTTTTGAAATCTAGATCCCATTTGCATTTTTCAAAACAATCTGAAAGATGAGATTTTTCTAAAATAAGAGACTCAAATCTTTCTCAAAGCCTTGAAAACCTTTCTTTTTGAAGCTTTAGTTTTACCGCAATCTTACGACTTTTCTTTTATAAGGCATTATAAGCATCTTGAAGATCTTCTTCATTATCATTATCACTATTTAAATTTTCTTCAGTGGTTGAATTATCATGATCTGAAAAAGTGAACTTGGCTAGAGCCATAAGGGCTTTGACTTCATTGCCTGACTCTGTTTCAGAATCTTCTGATTCAGAAGAGGCTTCAGTGCCAGAAAATTCATCCCAAGTAGCCAACATTCCTTTCTTTTTAGGTTTGTCCTTTTTAGGACACTTGTTTGCTAGATGCTCATATTCTTGGCAGTTGTAATATTAACTATCTTTCAAAGATTTTCAAGATTTGGATCTAGATTTAGTCTCTTCTTATCATTCGATTTTTGAAAGTTAACCCTCTTTTTACTTTTGAAAATCTTATAAAACGTTTTAGCTAAGAGAACCATATCATCTTCAGAATTTTTAAAATCAAAATTTTCTTGAGAAATATATTTGGAAGATATAAGGGCTATAGATTTACCTTTAGGAGCTTTAAAGTTTAACTCATAGGTATGTAAAGACCCAACTAATTCTTCTACCCTCATATTGTCCGTATCATAAAGTTCCTGGATCGCAGTCACCTTTGAGTTGAATCGTTCAGGTAATGAGCGTAGTATCTTTGTACACACTTTACTTTCTGGAATTTTATCGCCAAGACCCCACATAGAGTTTATAATATCTTCAATCCAGTATAGAAGTCTATGAACATTTCATTTTCTTCCATATGTATTTCCTCAAATTTAGTTGTGAGGATTTGGACTTTAGACTTCTTGACAATTGATGTACCCTCATGTGTCATTTCTAAAATATCCCAAGCTTGCTTTATAGTATCACATGATATAATTCTTTTAAACTCATCCGGTGATAGTGCACAAGTGATTCCATTTAGTGCTTTTGCAATGGCACTACTCTCACTTTTCTGAAGTATGGTCCAAGAAAAATAAAGTGATATTCTCATTGATTTTGATCCATCAATACCAGTCACTTCAGTGGTAGGAGGGATCCATTCAGTCACTGTGGTTTACCACACACTCTCATCCATTGATTTGAGGAAAATCCTCATACTGGCTTTCCAATAGGCATAGTTCGAGACATCAAATGGTGGAGGCCTAGTGACTGAAAGGCTATCAAAATTTGACATCTTATCAATAGCTTAGATTGATTAGCTGAAGAAATAAATCCAAATAATAACAATTAAAACGAGTTATTAGGCTCTGATACCACTTGAAAAGGCCTACCTATATGTCTTAAAGGGGGGGGGTGTGAATAGGACTATGCCAAATTAAAACTTTAACAACGGAATTTAAATGAATAAGATAGCCTTATAAACAATTGAATGAAAGATAGAACTTTAAAAAAATCATAGTACTGAAATGTAAAGCAATAAAATAGAGAGGTTGATACTAATGTTGTTCTAAGGACAACCTTGCACCATAAAAACCAAGGGTTTATAGCAGGACAACCTTACTAGAACAATTTGAATATTAAAAACTCAAACTGAAAGGAAATAAAGGAAATAGCAAAAAATTAAACATTCAATATAGAAATGTAAAAGATTACAACATTCACATCCACATATACATTCCACAACTCTGAATGATAAAAAATATAGAAATTTAAATAAACATTCAAACCATAAAACACAAAGAATTATAGTGGTTCGCCTGTGTGTACACCAACTGTTAAACAACAGCCACACAGAATGCTACTCCACTCCTAATATCCTCACACATGGGATATTAGCGTTCACTATGAAAATAGGTTTTATAGGTTCACATAAAACCTTCACAATTGTGTCTTTCAAATGGGCTTACACAATTCAAAAACCCCGCTTCTGAGTTTTCTGGCTCTCCTCAGATAACCACTAGATTGAGATTTTTCTTGCTTAATCTCAAACAAAAACCAAAAGCATAGAGGATTTACATAAATGTAAAATACCTGGATTTCTCCTTTTGTAGCAGCCCGGAAGAACCAATCGGAGTAGAAGTTCGAATATAGAAGTTCAATTGTCCAATACTAACTTTGATATGGTTCTAAGTTCTAATTGATTTTAAATTAAACCAAATGGGCTAACTTTATTTGATTTTGATTCTAAGAAGAAGGAATATAGTAATTCCTCTTTTCAATTTAGATTGGAATACAAAAACAAAATCAAATAAATAAAGCTAATTAAAGAGAATATGAAATATGCACAATGTAGCTTAAAGAACACAAACTTATCTCAGAGTGATGCCTTGATTTTACTTGAATTGAATTCTTGAAAAACTCTAAAATTTGTGTTCAATTTATAGATGCAGAAATTGCATCTATGACTGATCGTGTGGCCACCACGATCGGTCCTAGATCGAACTGCATTTTGAAATTTTAAGCGCGATCAAATAAACCGTTCTACGACTGGTCTTATGATGTCCACGACTGGTCGTGAGGACTCCACGACTGGTCATAACCATCCCACGACAGGTCGTGAGAAACCAGGAATGGTTGTTGGAGTTTGAGTCGTAACTGTAGGAATGGTCGTGAAGGAGTCGGCACTGTTCCTACGACCAGTCGAGCAGACTCCAGGACTGGTCAAAGCTCAACTAAAAAATTTGAAAATTTGCAACAACTTAAGATTGGTCTTGGAATTTCTTAGATTGGTCAAGCCAGTTCTAAGACTAGTCAAATAAGGTTCAAGACTAGTCTTAGAACAGACCAAATACTTATAAAATAATTCAGTTCGAATTATATATTCAAAATGACCTACCCTAAGGTCAAATTAAGGTCATGCAAACCTTAAATGTGAAGTATGGGCATTGAGTCTTCACTTCTTATAATGATGGTTGACCTTTGAAGATTGTGAAGCTTGAGATCTCTGATGTAGCTTGAACTTGAGATCTTCTAAAGTTTTGAACTTCAGCTTGTACTTTAGTCTTGAGTTGTACTTGAGACTTGAACAAGAACATGCCTTTTGATGTAGCTCTTGAAATATTTTGATCATTGAAGCTTGCAGAAGTAGACAAATAACTTGAACTTGAACTTCTTGAAGTATATCACCATTCTTAGATTGTAGCATTGATGCAATGACTTGAACATACAAATCAACATGCTACACAAGACATAGATTGTGTTTTTAGCACCACAAAATTTGACAACTAAAGGGGCAATAAACTATTGCCCTTATACATCGTTCCTGTGATTGATTGGCAGCCTTGGAGGTTCGTGAGGATGCTTCTTACATCGAGCAGCCAATTCGCATCCTTGATCGGAAGGATCAGGTCCTCCAGACCAGGGTCTTCCCATTGGTGAAGGTTCAGTAGGGTCATCATAGTGTAGATGAGGCGTTTTGGGAGCGAGAGGTTGAGATTCGCGAACGTTAACCCCATCTCTTCGATAATTAGTTGTATTTTGTATTGTCTCTGATTATAAATGATGTTATGACTTCTCTTCCATTATGAACTCTGTTTAGTTACATTATACTATAAATTTCGAGGATAAAATTTTTATTAGGAGGGGAGAGCTATAAGGCTAGTATCCTAGTACCATATCATTCCATCAACTCCCGTGATCCTCCCTGTCAAATTCTGGCAACCCGTGCCCTGTAGACAGTAAATGCATGTGACCCTAAGTCACATCCTAAAGATCTGAGTTGACTTAACTCAAAACTTATACCCTAGCGACTACGCCGTCGTCGCAGTTCCAACGCCGTGTCTTACGGACCAATGCGATACCCAGACTAAGAGTAGTAGGTCCGCATATATTTTGAGGAAACACAGCGCGTTGCGTATCCTAAGACAGAAATCTCTACCCAACCTATCACATTACTAGTCAACAACAACAAATGACTAGCTCATACCTCTCTCATCATCAAGTCAAATTAACCCATACCCATCCCTTTTCTTACTAACAATATAAGGCAACCCATGCCCCATGTCACCTCATGCCCCCAAAAGTCAACCAAGCCAATACCCTCTATGTCACCTCTTCTTACAACACCCACTCCTCACTCATTCCATTTCATTTCTCCCTCCATTTCCCTAACAACCAAGAGAGAAAAAAAAAAGACTAAGGAGAGAAAAGAGAAGCCAAGAGAAGATCCATCTCCCTACCACCCAATCTCACCATCCAACCATCCACACTTCATCAACAACCATTGATAAGAGAGCCTAGGAGCTAAGGAGTTCAAGGAACCGAGAAGAATATCCATAGGTGGGTGATCTTAGGTTTAGATATTAATTTCAATGCATGGGGTAAGCGGGGCCTACCAGTTAATGGTAGAGATCCATTTTGGATCTAAGGTATGGCCAATGGCCCAGCAAGATGCATATGTTTATTCCATAATGGGGCCATTCTCCATGGACCACCCCCCCCCCCCCTCCCCAAATGATGCTTATTTTGATAGCCAATACGTAATGGTCATCTAGACCCTTGATCTTATGGTGGGGATGGTATCCCCACCTTGATTGCATATTTGTAGGCCCACATGTGGTGGGACCCATTTGATGTATGTGTTGTAATGCTTGGAAGAGAGCTCATAGTGGAGGAGTTCCTCCCTCACACACACGTTCTCTCTCTCTCTCTCTCTCTCTCTCTCTCTCTCTCTCTCTTTCCCTATTGATGGCCCACCTCGATGTATGAATTTTATCCACGCTATCCATTTAGCAAAAATCACAAATGTATGCATGATCTGGAGTGGGGTGGCCCACTCACTTGGACCCCACCTTGATGTACGCATTGTACTCACACCATCCAGTGGGCAGGGCCCACCTGACTATCATTTTTTGACAAGCCTGGACGTGCACGTGGACCCACCCTAATGTAAGTATTTTATCCTCACCGTCCAGCAGCTGGGATGGTCGGACCCACCATGTTATATTGTATCCACATCATCCAGTAGCTGGGACGGTGGGACCCACCATGATGTATTTTATCCACACCGTCCAGCACCATCTAGCAGTTGGGATGGTGGGACCCCTCTATATTTGTTGTATCCTCACCATCTAACAAATGGGATGGTGGGACCCACCCTGATGTGTATTTAATGCACACCATCCATTGCCTGGACGCACGGATAGGGGCAGCGGCTAGTATGGGCTGACCGCCCAATAGGCAGGGCCATTTGCTGACTACAGAGAGTCGGCACCCATCGTTGAAACCTTCTAAGCCCCACCGTAATGTTTGTGGGAGGCCCAAAAGCCGGCCCACTACCTAGGTGGCCCGCATCTAGTGGGACCCACCATATATATATGTTTATCTAGGCCGTCCGTTTGGGGAACGCCCAGATAGGGCCAGCGACCCAGTGGTCAGGGACGTCCAGTAGCCGGGGCTGTCGGACCTTCAAGCGACCCACCTGCTGTATGCGAGGCCCACCTACAGTATGTAAGGCACATTGTGATGAGGCCCATTGAGATGTATGTGGCCCAACTGTGATACATGAGATGCCCATTGTATGTGTGAGGCCCATTATATGAGAGGCCCATTGTATGTGTGAGGCCCATTATGTGTGTGAGGCCCACCATGATGTGTGTGTTGTATGCGCATTATTCATTCATTTAAACGGACCATGGACCACCTTATGCAGGCCCACCATGATGTATGTCATACACACGCAGATCATCCATCCTTCTAAAGATTTTAAGGGCCGAGGGCCCCCATTCTGATTCCGATTCCAATCCCAAATGGGCCGCACCTTAGGACAATGGTGGTTAAATGTCCACCGTTGTAAACTTCCCTAGGAGCCATTATTAAGACCATTTCCACCCTTACCCATTGGGCTCACCCAAACCGTTGGGCCCCTATTGATGATGGTGCTCTCCACCATGCCTTATAGGAATTATCCAAACCTTGGAGCCCACCTAGTGTACGAATCGGGCCCCATTGGAAGGCCTAGTTTATTTCATGATAAGAGAGGGCCAGGAAGTCCACTTGTTGTTCATAATTCACCCTCTCGACTCACCTTGTTGTGTAGCCATAAAATCACCTCTTGTCGTAGATAGAAGAATATTTGGTATCGAGTTTGGTACATCCATTGTTTAGTACATCATCACCCCTTGACGTACATGGAAGAATATGTGGCATCAGATTTGGTATATCCACTAATTAGAGCTAATCTGAATGTTTGGGCAAGATCCACGGTCTGTCGGTGGACCCCACCATGTATTTAGGCCAATTATTATTTTTATCTGATAATTATGCTAGTGTACTTAATCTAGTGGGACACACTGAGAACATGCTTAGTATGATATCATGATACATGCCCATACGCATCATTTGTATGCATGTTATGAGGAGTGATTGATCATAACATTAGGCTGAGATGTTTATGGGACTCCATGTGAGACAGAGTTACCCCGCATGATCGCGCAGTATGCAGAGGTTTGATGCATGACTGGATGGTACGACTCATGCATCTCGTATTTTGTGTGGCATGATCACTTGGCGCCCTAGCGATATCATGGTTGTGGCCACCATAGACACATCATGGATGGTTAGATTAGATACCGAAAATATTTGGTTCTAGCACTGTGGGCGCTTAGGATGTCCTTGAGTGAAAGTCCTAGAACCCCTTATGGTACCAAGAGGTTGCTCCAATGTCGAGACCGAGTGGATACATGAGCGCCTAAGTGCTGAATACCAGTAGGTCGCGTCTCCCACTGTATCGTGGTCGGTTGGAAGGGGGTGTGGCCTTATCCGCCCGAGGGTAGGGGTAAAGCTAGGCTGAGTTGACTAGCTCGTAAATGGGTCTGCTATCGATGAGCCGGGTAAATATTGGCAGACTAGTGGCCAAGCGAGTAGTGAGGTCTTTTCCACTTGCATGGTTATGCATGCCAGTTGGGGCGGCAATCTAGTGTGGAGTGTACTAGACCTCGGTGATATTCCAAAGATGAATTGTATTGACATGTGAACTTGATGAGGACTGGCATGCATGCTTTGCATCTTGCATATGACATTTGCCTACGTAGGCCTTGCATTGCATAACCTTGGTATGGCTGACAGCATTCATGGACTTGCCGATATTTCCGCTTACTCTAATATTGCATACTTGGCACATGCATTGTGCTCACACGTACACACCCTCTAAGCTTCGTTGTAAGCTTATGCACAACCGTTGCGTGCAGGTGAAATTAGGTCACAGCAGCATTGAGGCAGGAGCGCGTAACAGATCTTCTTAAAGCTTTTGGTTATACTTGTATTTCCCTTTCCGCAATGTACTCAAATGATTTATTATAGTAGATATGTGGTGATGTTGTTTTGTGACTTGGTTATGCTTGTGGTTATGCTCCCTTACAAAAATTTCACACTAAAAATCCTCCTTGTAGGATTCTAGGATCGGAATCTGGCATATGGGTGCTGGGAGCAGAAAATGGGGTACTACAGAGACTGTCGGCACCAGATTTGGCGATCGGGAATTCTGTGAGCCCGATTTCCGAGTTTGGGGCGTGACAGCTTCAGACTCGACGGACTATGTATACTTACAAATAAGCGAGTGAGCCCCTTTCTCGCATGATGTGAAGATCTTCAATGATGATGAAGAGACTTCATCTCCCTTAAACTGCAACCGCTTCTGATGCTTCAATGAATGCTCTGAGGTTGTGAGGTTTAGGGTTTTATTCTTCTCTATTTATATGATATGATCTTAAACATACATAAAGAACGTTCCCATGAGCTATGCATTCAAGAGTTCCAATACTAAGATTTACCTACAAAGAGGTCAGTTGAAAACCCAATGAATTTTAGAGTTCATAAATCAATCTAAGCACATAAGATGATAAGTTAATGCTTATGCCAATATTGAATGATGAACTCTAATGGGAAAGAGGGAATGAGGAAGAGGGTATAATCTTTATGAAACAACTCTCTCAAACACTCTTGATTTTTAGCTCTCTTTGCTAAGAGACAACCTATGGTATTTATATAGAAGGAATCCCAACGGTAAAATAAAAAAATAAAAAAAGGGCAGAAATCTATCATTGTCGATGCTATCGAGCAGACTTTGATTCCATTGACATTTGAATTTTGATGTTATCAAGCCTACATCGATTACATCAATTTCCTACACACATATATTCAATTTTGTGTAGAACAAATTCTGCTCAATTTTATCGAGTACCCTTCAATTCTATCGACATGCACTTTGATATCATCGAGAGGTAGTTCGATCCAATCGGGTTTCCTTCAAAAAATTACCTTTGGTTGCTGGAAGATTTTATCTTGATATTCGATGCTATCGAATTTTGAATTTCGAAAACATCGAATCGTATTCGATGTGATCGAAGAAATGTATTTTCTTGGGTGGTTTGCTGGAGAAAATGTCACTTATTTTCGATGTAATCGAACAGGCTTCATTACTATCGAGAACTTACTCTCGATGTAATCTAAGGTGACTAAATTATATTGATGAACACTTTTAGAATGTTTTCTATGTAGAGGGAGTGCCCAAAGTCGATGTTATCGAATATGGTTCAATTCTATCGAAATTTGAATTTCGATAAGATCGAACTCCATTCGATATAATCAAGATTTCTCAGCAAATGGTTCTTTTGTTGTTGGACAAAATGGGCTTATTTCTCGATGTTTGATAGAATAAAATATGACTTTGATTGCAAATTGATGCAATCTATTTTACCTGTGTAGTTCATGTTTTACTCCTCTAATATTCTAAGTGTTCAACACTTAAGCTTACTAAAGATGTTTTTCAATGAATTGAAGGTAAGACTAAGTTAAATGGGGTTCATTTACCTTAGGGGTTTGGTTAGGGAAGCGAGGCTTCATTTGCCTATTTGGAGCACTCGAGTTTCTTCTTGGCCGAGGTCTTGATCTTGTAATCTTCATCTTGAGGCTCACTTGAAGACTGACTCAACACTCACATAATTTGATAGGCCAGGGCACTTTCACTGGGTGATTTCCCTCAAAACCCTAACCCCAGGCGTGCTAAGTCAGGCAAATCGTCGCAATGGTGCGGACCATTATTCCTAGGTTGCCATTTATCGACTCTTGAGGGTCCTAGTTAATGATGCTTGATAGTGAATGATGTATTGGATGATAACATGTCTATGCTTGATTTCTTTATTACATGTCGTGCTAATTCTTGTTATAGATCCTGACATGTTTGATGAAATTCTTGAATGAATAATTTGCTAGAATAAGGGTTTATACTAAATTTCATTATAATTGTTGGATGAATAAATAGTCTATAATCAATATTTAGAATTGCTTAAGATGTTGGTTTAGTTGCCAAATTGTCAGACAAAGGGGTGGCCGGAATTAGGTCCACCACCTTAGACTCTTTCGATCGACCCAGGTCAAACACGGACGACTGAGAGTAATTGGACTACAAGGGATGATTGCACCCAATGCCGGTTGCATCGAGGTTCTCCCAAGTAAATCAAATGTGTCTAACGACCGACTAATCATATATGATTACCATGTATGACCACAATTGATTGAAGCTGGGATACCCCATGCCCATTGAATGAGTCCACTGATAATCATTAGTGATATAATCCACAAGACACATGAGCCTAACATAGTGGTATGGGACACCATGTTCGTGTTGTTGGCCCACACTAGGGTGACGAGCCTCCCAGTAGTGACCGTGAGCAATGCTATTGACAACTTATCTATCGTATGTGTTCAATTGGGAGTGACGAACCCAAACAAATGAAGGGATGCAGGAAATGAGCTTTTATGGCCGTTCTAAGCTTAGTGATCTGGTTGAGACTAATGATAAAAATGGAAGTACTCTAGCTTCCCCAATATGTTGGATGAATGGGACTTAATAACTACTATATTAAACATACATATCCACTTCATTGCATTAGATTAGGTTGTGGTGATTTGGCGTTGTAGTCCCGTGATGAGGGAGTGTTGGCATTCATGAAATAGGCGTCGAAGTTGCTTATGAGGGAGTGTTGGATTGTAAGAGCATGCATCATTTCATAACTCCATTTATGCATATTAACAAGAGTACATAGGAAATGGGTGTTTATATACTTTTTTATTACCTTTGCCAATAGAGTTGATAACATGTGTAACTTATAACTAATGGAACCACTAAGTTGATCACTCACTCCCACTCTTGGACGGTGTTTTATAGCACCAAACGGATGATGCTTTTGTTGCAGGTGTTACCAAGGTCAATGCGATGGAGGAGGTGTACATGGACCCAAAGGAGTTCTCGTACTTTTAGCTTTCTAACGAACTGATGTAGCCGGTGCACTGTTCGGCTATGAGTGATGGATGTTTTAGGTGTTGGACGAACTTTACATTGACACATTTTATTTAATTTTGGAACTGTATATTGGGGCCCAGCTATGGACTCATACTCTGGATGGATGTGCATCATGTTTTTAGTTGATTTATTTACTACATATGCCTTTATTATAGAGTATGTTACACTTCTTAGTTTAGTTCTAAAATTGCTTAGATATCAGATTAAACATATCAAAAGGTCATGCCTCTGCAATGTATAAGTAACACCCGAAATATCGAGGATCGAGTACATACTCGGCCCCTAAAATTCGAAGCTTACAGTCGATGGTGTGGAAGATGATGAATCAACTCTCGAACTTAACAGTCTCCTCAGAAAGTTTAAAATAAAAAGCCATTGTCATCCTAAAAATTTTGAAATCGTAAGCCTAAGATCTCCCAAAACTTGTAAGTGTTATGGTTTCTAGCTCCTATATTGTCAAATTTTGTAGTGCCAAAACCTCTCTTGGAATCTATGTCTTATCCAGCTCATCTACATAATGAAGTCTTTGCATCTCTCAAGGACAAGGGTTTTTAGTTCAAAAACTTCAAAGGCAAGATTACTTGTTCATGTTTTTGTACAACATCGATTGAGAATTCAATCTTTCAAGTCTCAAGAGTTCAAGATTTTCAAAGCTTCGTACAAGTCAAGACAACATCTTTAGACTTTGATACTTAAGTTCAAGCTTCAAGAGTCTCAAGTTTAAGCTTCATACTATGACAAGGTCTCAAGCTTCGCGAACTTCAAAGAACGACTATCAACTGAAGAAAAAGAAGGCTCAATGTTCATACATCACTAATAAGGTATAAATGACCCTAGATTGACCTTAGTGTAGGTCATTTTGAATACATAATTCAATTGACTCATTTTATAAGTGAATAAACTATTTCTTAACTTGTCTTGGACTCTGTTCGACTAGTCCTAGCACTGGCTCGACCAGTCCAAGAAATTCCACGACCAGTCCTAAGTTGTTGCAAAATTTCAGAATTTTTTGTTAAGCCTCGACCAGTTCTAGAGATTGCTCGATCGGTCATGTGAACAGTGCTCGACTCGTTCTCGACCAGTCCTGCAGCCTCGACTCAAAGTCCAGCAACTAAATCAATCTCCACACGACCAGTCGTGGACAGGTCACGACCGGTCATGGAGGTCCTTCGACCGATCGTGAAGGGTTTACACTAGTCGTGGAACGGATTTATCCGATCACGCTCAAATTTTTAAAAATTTGTTGGTCCTACGACCAGTCGTAGTGTCCACAGGACCAGTCGTGAACATGATTTTTTCACCTATAAATATATGACGAATTTCAGAGTATTTCATTCAATTAAAAGCTAAATCAATACGCCACTCTGAGAGATAAGTTAGTGATCTTTTAAAGCTATATTGTGCTAATTTAATATTTTCTTTTATTAGCTTTGTTTGTATTTGATTTTGTATTCTGCATTCCAATTATATTTGAAAGAGGGATTGAAGTATTCTCATTTCTTGGAATCAAAATCAAATCAAGCTAGCCCAAGGTGCTTTAAATCTAAAATCAATTTAGAACCTAGAACCATTTCATAAGTGAGTTTGGACATTGAACTTCTACGTTGAAGTTCTACTCCTACTTGGTTCTTCCGGGCTGCATCTAAAGGAGAATATCCAAGTATTTTACATTATTCTAAATTTTTGTTTTTGATTTCATTAAGATTGTGTCGGAAAAATCTCTTTGTTTTGGTTAGTCTGAGGTGATCCTAAAAACTCAGAGTGTGGGGTTTTTGAATTGTGTAAACCCACTTGAAAGACACAATTATGAGGGTTTTAAGTGAACCTGGAAAAACTTATTTTCATAGTGAACGCTAATATCCACTGTGTGAGGATATTAGGAGTGGAGTAGTTATGTGGCTGTTTTTCAAAACATTTGGTGTACACACTAGTGAACCACTATAATTTCTTGTCTTGTGGTTTGAATGTTTATTTCTTTTTGTGGATGGTTGTAATTTCCCTTTTTACATTTGTGGAGAATGTTGTAATCCTTATGTGGATGTGTGGGAATGTTGTAATAGCTTAAATTTCCTTTCTTGCTATTTATTTCTTTATTCCTCTGTATCAGTTTGAGTTTTTGATACACAAACCGTTCTAGTAAGGTTGTCCTGCCATAAACCCTTGGTTTTTATGGTGTAAGGTTGTCCTTAGAACAACATCTATATCAACCTCTTAATACTCGTTCATTTGAGGTTGTATTTAAATTCAACATTGTGAGATTGTCTATTACTATCTGTATTTAATTTATTTAAATTTTTGTTATTTTTTAAATTTGGCATAGTCCTATTCCCCCCCCCCTCTAAGACATATAGCTCGGCCTTTTCAAAACTCTTAAGGAACTGCGCATTACAAATCCTTATCTCTAGAAAATGAGTACGAATGATTGAATTTTTAAAGCCATGACTCTCCAATCTTACATCTTATGAAGACTTCTTCAGATTCGATCGAAGACTTATCAACAAAGCCTGAAATGAAGCCAATGAAGACCATTGGATCCATGTGTGTTCTTCGAAACTCTATAACCTGGCATGGTCCTAGACATCCTTTACATAGGATATCGACGTCAAGGAAAAGTTAGTCAGAAAATTGTTCAGCATTGTTTTGTCACATAGTGTATGCGGGCATGCCAGAATTGGTTTTGCAGCTCCAATTCGAACCATACAACAATGACCCTAAGCTCTAAGATAGGCAGACACAAAATATACGTAAGATCTGAGGAGATCGGCTGCCTATTCAACCACTCGCTCAATGTGTAAATGGATCAGGAGATAGTCAAAGGGTGTGGTTCATCCTCTGAAGATGGGTTACTCCTTTACCTCCAATATGAAAGGACTTTTCAATACAGATTAGATGAAACAATAAATAAATTCTTACAGTTGGCCACTGCAAACTGTTGAAGAACACCTCTCTGATGTAGAACTGAATATAGAGTATGAGCATAGGCCCAAAATTACAACTAAAAGTTATCAACTACTTGATTAACGTTACCTACGGAATGTCAATGTGCATACTAAAAAGTAAATGGTTACTTTAAGGAATGCATTTTACTTGATAGAAAAAGTAAAGGTTTACACTACGGAATGTAAAGAAACTAATAATTAAAAGATAATTGATTTGGTTTGATTGGTTTTGTATGAGATGAATTATTTTGTTATAATCTTCTTATATTTATAGGTCTAATCCAGCCATTCTAGATTCTTTCCACGTTTCAACGGTTATGGTAACCAATCACCATTACTCTGCTTCCAAATGCTTCCCATGTCTTGCTCCCTTTCACCACCTGTCGAGCGACCGTGCGAACTCGATCACTTGGCATATATCATTTAACTGTTAAAGCTCGTCCACTTGTCCTCTCAACCTCTTGCTAGCATTCGGCCATAATTGATACGTTGCAGCTCCGCTTTCCCACACATAACCATATATGTCTGCAGGAAATCCTCTAACCAACCCATGTGTATCCGCACAAATCACACGTGAATGCCCCTGATTGATCGAAATAGGGCTCAATTGGAATGGGTACGAACATTGCCCCTACTCGCTGTCCTTTTGAAGAAAGAGATAGTGACGTTTGATGCTTTATTAATGCTATTATAATAGCTATATGTTGGGATAATAGTTATTACAAAGATATCCTCAATAAATTCACGCACATGTGTAGAAATGGGCATGTTTTTTTTTTACATAAGAATTGGGATAATTCTCTAGAGTGCCCTTGAAATCTAGATATTTCACATGGTCATAACATGCAGCTCTAAGTACCTTGTGAACACTTAAACTACTGTATGTGTCTCGTGTTCGGAAGGAATCGGGCTGGTAAAATTAAGTGAGTCCCTTTTTTAGTCAAGATAGGCTTAGTTTTACAAGATTTTTTGAATTTTTATTTATTTATTTATTTAAATTCAGTCTTATGTTGGTTGGGTGTGGCCCACTTGCTTAAGACTGTATCCACACTGTGACGTGTTTCTGAATCTAGGCGCACCTCAACCACATCGAATCATGGTCATATTAGGATTATGTCTCTCGTTAAAATCAAGGCATGATCCCTTAGGGCCTGTTTGGATTCTCGGTTAGGGGTGTATTGCATTGTACTAATGGGTCTAATGTGACATAAGCAATGTTTGGTTAAAAGTAGTCGACCTTCGTATACGAAGCGCACGAATACATCGACAAACCAGTTTCTTTGACCGGTGGTATGGTACTGTCAGTGCATGCAGCTGCCATCGGTATAATGCCTTCATTGCATTGTAAACGCGGATGACTTTCAAACAGACG
The DNA here is from genome assembly GCA_030180095.1 of Magnolia changhungtana. Classification (NCBI taxonomy): domain Eukaryota; kingdom Viridiplantae; phylum Streptophyta; class Magnoliopsida; order Magnoliales; family Magnoliaceae; genus Magnolia; species Magnolia changhungtana. The sequence continues at coordinate 2,391,622 of JASAUF010000294.1, forward strand.
TTTTTATTTTTGTATCCTACAGAGAACGGATGATCTTCTCCACTGCCTTCTCCATAGCTCGTCTGAGAGCCTGCATGTCAGCATTCTGTATCGAACTGGCCCTTCCGAAGATCCGTCTGCACATTCCGTCACCGTCATAGCTCTCTTCAAGCTTTCTCGTTGCACATCGAGCCATCGTGCAAAGCAGTTCCTTCTACCCGAAGGTAAATCCATCAGGTACGGTCATCTCCCTCCTGTAAATCGGGTTAGCTATATTCAACCACCTGTAACATTGACTGGAAGGGGAAAAATCTTGCATGAGCCTCTTCAATGCAGGATGGCCCCCTTATTAGCGTGTATATGGTCTATATTACACACCCAGGACTGTCTACACCCTATTCCAGCCGATGGGCAAAAAATCTACAAATATTCCAAATCCTCTTTGGGATTTCACAATGCCTTGTTGGTGAGCGTCGATGGATTAAATTGATGGATGCATGCTCTGCTGTATAAGAATAGATGAGATGACTTTATATTTTACCAATTTGTAATTTCATTACTTGTTTCTTCTATAAAACCCTCTTCTTCGTAACATACCATTCCTTGAACCACCTCTTCAAAATCATCTGTCAGATAGGGAAGTTAATCACCTTCTGTACGCTCTGCATCATCCGATCGGATTCCATAATAAGGTATTACTTGTGCATATCTATTGAATTGTAGACGCATTATTTTTTTCATTTCAAGTCGATTTCATTGGGGCTTTGAAGGATGAATATCTCTTCATATTATCCTCTCCAATTTCAGCATCAATTTCCTTGTTATATGAACGGGTTGTTCACTGTATGATGTCTCCTCATTACATTGAATCTGGGTTTGCATTTCTTATAAGATGGCCGCAAGGTGTTGGATGATGTTGTGTTATTTTATTCAATGCCACCTTCAAGCCATTGTCTTTTTAACATGTATTCGTCAATGCTGGTAGATTCTGTGTTGGTAGATTTAGTCCTCGCTGTGGTCATCCATTTACATGCTTCTGTCTTAACAGAGACAAATCGGCAATGGCACCATCGAACTTTATTGCTTTTAAATTACCTTACTTTTTGTAGTGTCTGATGTTTGTACTCAGAAGTTATAAATAACTAACCGACAATTGCATGTTAATAGATTTCTTGTATGATTCCGTTTATTTGTAAGTTAATAAATTATCTGCTAAAATTATCTAATGTCCATACTCAACTTTTATTTATTCATATCAACTTTCTGTAAATCGTCAATTTCGCAAAGATTATCAATCCGAAAACAATATCCCCTACAATGGAAGTGTTTGTTGTATATTCATTTCATGTTAGAGGAGGTATAACAACTCTCGATTTATTGTAATTCTCATTCAAATCTCATTTGAGTTCTATTGAGCTACAGTGGCTTCCGAAAGTGTAGATGATACCGATGAAAGGTCCTCTTGTAGTGAATGGAATGAGAGTGAACTTGCAGCTGCAATTACAGCCATTGCAACTTTAGTATGTATAATCGGAGCAATTGAATACTATCGCCGGTTTTGTGTGAAGGCAAACCCCGCTGGTGGTCACATTGAAAGGGATAGATTCATCAGCCGAATCATACGTAAGAGTGATAGTGACTGTCTTGCGCAACTGAGAATGGGCAGGGGACAATTTTTTAAACTATGTTCGTTGTTGAAAGATCAGAATCTATTATTCGATAGCAAGAGATGCATGTTGGAGGAGCAGGTTGTAATGTTTCTCCACGCTATTGGACATAATGTACGTAACCGATTCATTGGCCATCGTTTCACAAGATCTGGTGAGACTGTAAGTTGACATTTTATTAGAGTATTGGATGCTATAATTGGTCTATATCTAGAGTATGTGAAGTTACCTGGATTACACACACCCAAGGAGATATCTGACAAGCCTTTGTGAAGCCTATATTTTTAGGTAAAGTGAGTACATGTGTTAGAGCAGTTACTAGATAGTACCATGAACAGAATGTACTGATTATGTGGCAAACTTTTGATTGTAGGATTGCATCAGGACCCTAGGTGGTACTCATATCTCGGCACATTTGTCAAAAGAATCAAGCTCAACATTTAGAAATAACAAAGGATTTCTGTCACAGAATGTTTTAGCCACATGTACGTTTGATATGAAATTTGTATACGTACTTGCTGGTTGGGATGGATTCGCATCCGATGCTCATGTGTTACAAAATGCACTAACCTGTCGGCCTGATTGTTTCCTAATTCTACATGGTAATTGGCTAAAGGGGGTGATTGTTTGCATTATATCTGTTTATGTATGTAATTCAACTGAAACATATCTTACAATGTATAGGAAAATATTATATTGTTGATGCCGGATATGCACATACACCTGGATTTATGACACCATATCGAGGTGTATGATATCACCTGAATGACTTTCGTACTGGAAGGAAGCCTGCCAATAAAAAGGAACTATTCAATTATCGTCATGCACAACTGCGTAATGTCATAGAGCGTGCGTTCAGGCTTCTAAAAGGCCGCTTTCCTATTCTACGTACTCCTCCTCAATTTAAGTTTAAAACGTAAGTAAAAATTGTTATAGCTTGTTGTGTCCTTCATAATTTCCTCCGTATTACTGGTGATGATGGACTAGTAGAGAAGTTGAGGAAGTGGAGACAGTGCAATGGATGTTTCGCCTTTTGCTGTAGATGTAAGTACGGTAAAAGAAGGACAAGCATTAGCTCGGGTGACGGATCATGCACATGATGATTGGACACGTAAGAGAGATGAGATAGCTGAGAGAATGTAGAATGATAGTCTTCCATGCACAGGACAACGTACTTAGACTTGCTTGGTTTATGTAATTATCTGCTTTGTTGAAAGCATGAATATTTATTCATATATTTTCACCATCTGCCTGATACTTATCATATTTATTTGTGATCAATGTCATTCGTGTCTATATACGACTGATATAGTCGGGCATTAATTGGCTTTAGTGTACTTGTTTCTATTAACATATTCTGCTTGTAGGTTCAATGAATTTTTTATGGAGCACATCGAAGAAGAAAGAAGTTTGTACATCACCTAGTAAGAAGATTTTTGTGTCCAACCAATGCCCAAGCTCACCTGCAGAAAAAAGTGGCACCCCCCCACAAAAAAAAAACTCCTGCAAAGACCCGACCATCACCAAGAAATGTCTCTCAACCAAAGCGTGGTACAGGAAGAGTAAGTAGAATATAATGGACAGATAGTATGGACAATGTACTAGTTGATGCGTTGGTGGAACAGGTGAATCTGGGTCTGAAAAGTGACATTGGGTTTAAACTCGAAGCTTATAAAGCCACCATTAAAGAGATTTACGATGCTTGTGGGATATTGTTAGAGAACCGACATATTTTGAACCGGCTTAAGATCTTGAAGAGGCTATATTGGGCAATAAAGGACATGCTCAATGCCTCAGGATTCGGATGGGACGACTCTCAGAAGATGGTGATAGCTACCAAGGATGTATGGGAAGGATACATTGCGGTACGATAATTAAAATTATAATTGCTTAATATATTTAAAATGTCTGATTTGTAATAAATGTTTTTAACATTTTGTCATTGTGTGAATAGACCCACCTCTATGTCGAATGGTTTCGAGGCAAACATGTGGACAGATGGGACGATCTTGCCTTCATGTTTGGCAATGATTTTGCCTACGGTGAGTTTGCCAGTACGGCATATTCTTCTCCCATATCTATGAAATGGCGCGGCCGTGACGACATGAACTCCAATATTGAATCGGAGGAGGAGCCCTGCCAGACTGTGCGTCTCTCATCCTCAGATGAGGATGATTGAAGGGCAACTCCCCGATTACACGGTGGTGAGGGTTCAGTAATTCGGGTAAAGCAAACAAACAAAAGCCCAATGGAAGCCACCTCATGTTCTCATCATAGTCGCACTGATGGGAGTGATTTTAGCCGTAGGAAGACTAGATTGAGTGAATAGATTGGAGACAGGATGGGGGAGGTCGTCGAAGCCATCAACAACCTGACCATTACAATGGCGTAGGGGAAAAGTATGACGTGTGTGCAACGTCTATTGGGTATCCTTGAGGAGGTGGATGGTCTTTCTAGTGAAGATCAAATTCGAGCTACTAGGGTGTTGCAGGGTGATTTAATCAGTGCAGGTTTCTTTTTTAAGTTGGGACATGAATGATGAATGGAATGGATAGAGAAAGTTATCCTTCCTCGCCGTGGTCCAGACTGAAAATTGGCCCTTTTGTTTTTTCTGCTGACTGTTATGTGATACTTGCTGGTTGTTTTGTTTTTTTCCTCTTGCTTTTGGGTGGATACTGTTTCTTGTGTCACTGTGAATGAGCGCTGAAGTTGTTTACTTCCTGTCAACACTGTGGATTATATGATTGCTGCTGGAGCAGTAATCAGATGTTTACATATCTTGGACTGCTATATATTAAATCTGTAATGCTACTTTTTTGTGGCAGGTTGTCACTTTAACTACTATGCGAAATTCTGTTTGAGATTATATAGGGTGGCAGTTTCCATTATTCAGTAGTAGGTTCTTCTGACTGATTATGTTGGAGGAATTCTTTTAGTAGTCATATCTAGTGGGTAAAGATGTTCTTTCAATTACTGACTATAACTGGTTGAGAATGGTACTTGTGTCCCAGGTGTCCTTACTCAGTAGTAACTTCAGCTGGAATAAAATGTTGAAGGATTTCTGAGTGTAACTGATTGAGAATGTTTTGTCTCATAGGTGTCCTTACTCAGTAGTAATTTCTGCTAGAGTAAAGTGTTGGATGATTTCTGAATGAAATTGGTTGAGACTTGTTTTTCGGATACAGTTCTGCAGATATTCTGTGTGTATCTAGATGTTTGTGAATTCAGAGTGTGATTTATATTCTGGTAATGGTCTACTTTTGTTTTTCAATTGTCAACGATGTATCATATTTTGCATACATCCACATTTGTTAGTACTATTGGTTGCACATGTGGCCTCTAAACTCAGTTAGCTGATGCTACTCCGACTAGTTGTGAAGATTTTCAAAGTACCACTGCTGCTAGAGCGCTCAATCTGAAGTTGTTGATGTTGAATGGCAATATGAGTATTGCATTATGGACTAATACACTCTTCACTTGTGTTACAGTTGAGAAATTATTTTGTAATTCAGGGCACTGTAAATCAGGCCTGGAGTGATGACGCGTCACTTACGTTCTGAATGATTTGTTAACGGCGCCAATTAGGGCCTGTTTTCTCCTACTTTTTTTTCTAGTTACCCTATTGATTAAGGCATTGATTAATGCTTGCAGCAGAATGAAGCATAAGTATTATGTGGTGTTTATGGGAAGGAATCCCGGGATCTATGCAACATGGGATGACTGTAATGCCCAAGTTCACGGTTTCAGTGGATGCAAACACAAGTCTTTCCCGACTTTCGAAGATGCTACGAATGCCTGGAATCAGTATCAGATTAATAGGATATTATTTATTTCATATGTAGATTTATTTTGTTAGTTGAAGCAGTGAAGAATACATTATATCCATTAGGAAGATTTTGTCTGAAAATTATTTATGTTTACTATATCAATTAGGCTTCTTTCACTGATCGGACGGCGCGACAGCCCACTGGAAGTGTCGCTGTTCGTGCATCTCATCATCCCTCAACCATGGACAGTGGCAACTGTGTTGTTTCTCTCACAGATCGGCCCCAAATCGCCACTAGGAATGTGCGGGAGCTGCTAACGCCGAGAGGGTGACCGTTGCTGAAGTTGGAGATGATCAATGCATAACTCTGTTGTTTCGTTTATTGCTTGGATTGTTGATTTTTTATGCCAGCATAAGGTTGTTCTTTCGGGTTTAGTTATAGTGAATGGCTTAGGTGAATTCTGCAGCTATAGTTTTTTGTTATTTTTTTTGTAGACATCATGACTGGATCCTCTGACTGTATCATGGACTGTATCACAGGAAGTTCAAATCGGGTTGGATAAATCAATCAGAAATTAACAGATGCACTTTTCCAAATATTTTGGTAATTTTTTATTTCTTATTTGAACTAGGTCCTCTGGATCAGAGTTGTATTATGTTTTGTTTTAAAGTCGCACGAAACTTTATCATAAGATTTTGTCTCATCGTCTCCCTCTGGGATATAATACGAGGCAAATGTCAGTTCATGGTCGGTCAGCTATTTCAAAACCAATGGACGGTCTGGATGAGCTCCGACCTCATCGTGGGGTCTACGGTTGGGCGATCAGATGAATCACATCAACTCACGGTGGCCACCACCGTAATATGAAGTGGACGAGAATTGGAAAGGAAAGAAAGAACAGTTCAAACCGTTGGACAGATCAGGTCATGACGGACGGATCAGATCACATTGGATGGATCAGATCATGACGGACGGATCAGATCACATTGGATGGATCAGATCACGACGGACGGATCAGATCACGTTGGACGGATCAGATCACGTCGGATGTATCAGATCATGTTGGATGGATCAGATCATGACGGACGGATCAGATTATATTGGACAGATCAAATGAAGCATATCAACTGACGGCGGACACCACCACCTATGAAAGAAACGAGAATTACGAAGAATATATGAACGGTTCACATAAACCACGTACTGTTGTAGTTGACCGTTTGAATAATACGGACGCCTACTACTTCGTATCCAAACATTGATCTTTACAAGATCTAGTATACTTGCCCGCACTATACCTCCTATCCAAACATTAAATAATGGCATGGTGAGAAGGATGTATTCTGAGGCCTGTCCAATGTATACATGAACAATACCCAAGTACAATACAATACAATACTATACACGAATCCAAACAGGCCCTTACATTTTAGGAGACAAAAAATAAACCTCTCCGTAATCCTTTTTACTCTTATTCTTTCTGGATGGATGTGTGAAGAAAGTGTGGTAGTAATTTGGTGCTGGATTTCACATAACGTGTGCATGAAGTGGAGAACATGTGTTGAGTGACTATATCACGGCGATAGCAGGTCGAAAGTGTACAGAGATATTTTAACGAGGGGACGTAAAATATTTAAAAGAGAGTAGAGGGCGACTTAGTCCGCGTCTTTTCTAATAAGAAAACAGGTTTTTCATATATTGGGATTATTTTTACACACGCAACCGGCAAACATTCACGCACGCCATAGTAGGATTTCACCACTTATGGTATCAAACCCATGCCAAGACCTCGTATTGAAACTCCTCAGAGTCTACCACTAAGGTAAGGACTCGATGTGCTTGGTAACCGTGCCTGAGACGCAAGTGGTTGCAGCCATCCTAAGAGCTACCACTTGGCCCTAGTTTCCAGTGAAGAAACTTTGATGGTCAATAATGCGTCCTTATAGCTGGTGAACTTTATCACCGTCCAAAAGCAGGGCCCCACTTGATTCCACAGTGATAGAGTACACAAGAAACGAGCGCACAATATTCCAATCACGATGGGGCACAAATCTCTTTTCATGGCCTCACATGTCAACTCGACGTGGCGAAACAAGAGCCATTGGCCAGGTGGGGCGCACCGTGCTTTCCTCTTCTAAAAGTTTGACCAGTCCAATCATTTGATGGGGACCTACGTGTGTGTTGAAGGTGGAAACGGATTGGCTACTCCCCCTGCCACTAGCCCTGTGGCTGATAGTCGGTGCCCTGTCGGTCCCACCATGATGTATGTGTTTCATCCATTCCATTCATCAATTTTTACACATCAATTTATAGATCGATCCCAAAAATGAGAGGGATATAAATCTCAGTGGACCACACCACAGGAAAACAATAGTGATTGGATATCCACTATTAAAATCCTCGTAAGGATCACTGTACTGGTTTTTTGACATCCAATATATTGATTAGGTCAAATACGCCCAGATGAAGGGAAAAAACAAAGATCAGCTTGATCCAAAACTTTTATGGCCCCCAAAAGGTTTTTAATGACCGACGCTTATTCAACACTTTTTCCTGTAAACGTGGTCCACTTGAGATTGGGATATACCTCATTTTTTGTCTCATGCCCTAAAATGATCTGGAAAAATAAATGGACTGCCTGGATGAAACACATACCAGGGCCCACAGAGCACCGACCACCAGCCATTGGCTGATGGCAGGGGGAGTAGCCAATCCGTTTCCGTTGAAGGTGGAGCGCTGGTTACCGTTCATTTTTCTCGTATAAGTGTAGCCTACAGAATGGTTGGGCCACCCGAGTCTTGCGATCGGCCGTCTTACTAATGTCCAGAATTTCATACATGTGGGCTACGTTGGTACGTGCACCCACGAGAAAGTGTGCGAGTAGCGATGACGCTCTCGGCTTTCAGGGAAGGGAGGGGCTCTATTGTCATTTGAAGACGGGCAGGGCGAGAAGAGGAAGTAATTTTGGACAATATAGGGATCGTTACGTAATTTTCCAACATCTAAATTTTTCTAGTTGCACCGGTCTGTAAGGAAGGACGTAAAACGTCACGCTTTGGCAGATAGAAAAAGTATGGGTGACGTCATTGGGCATGTATTCGTGGGCCCCTGTGTCTGGCATTATTCCCAGGTTCCTCTTGACGTGGAGACATCCTGCCCGTCCACATCGCCATCCGTAGGATTCGATGATCGCCAGCATGGACTCACAGCTCTTATCCTTTCATGTGTGGCTCCGCTAGAGTCCAAAACTGACCATCACAAGATATTCATATGCCTAAAATACCCCTGTGTGGTGATGAATATACTTAAATTGCCAGCTAAGCAGGTCAAAAAATAATGTTTATTATTCTTATTATAAAATAAATAAATTAATCTACACAAATTACTTTTGACAGATTATAACCCTAAAAATCCAGAATTGATTTGACCACGTCAAAATCCAGTAATTCTTTGACCTGGGAAACCAGGACCGACTCGTGTCTATTCCTGGGACTACGGAATGTTCACCAGGCCAAGTTCCGATGATTCTGAGTCGAGTCAGCTGGTTTGCAAACTATGGAATATGGCCAGGCATGGTCGAACTCCTTTCATACTTCTGAGAAGTAGGTGTGTACGACAAACCGAGCTAGCTTGGTTAGCTCGCTAGATTCGACTCGAAAAAGTTGAGCCGACACTAAGTTCGAGCTGATTTTTTTAGCTCGAAAATGAATTCGAGTTGAGTTCAAGCAGGCCCATCTTGACTCGACTCGGATCGGACTAGTTCAGTGACTCAGTTACTTTGCCATTGATGTTGCTCACCAACTGTTTGATAAAATGACTCAACAAAATGTGGCAGGTGGTAAGGAAGGTATGTAAATGAAACAAATACCATTTTTCTCTTTGTTTTTCTTGGTTTTTATGTTGCTTAGAAGGTGTTTGATAAAATACCTATAAAACAATTGCCTCTGTTTGTAAAACAGTGAGAATTTGAAGTTGCAGTTCAGGTGTTTGTGGAAATGCCTCAATGGCGAACTCAGCTCGAACTTGGCCCGAGCTGCTGACCGAATTGAGCCGAGCTGGCCAGTTAGGCTCGAGGACCGAGCCAAGCCGAGTTCGAGCTGAGGTTAGCCAATGGTTGAGCCGAGTCGAGTTGAGGCCAGCTCGACTCGGTTCGACTCGATGTACACCCCTACTGAGAAGTATCCAGGCTCTCAAGTGTACCTGTCTTACTCGCTAAATTGTAGCTTCTGTATGACATCCTCGTCATTAAAAATGTGTGAGGTACTATGAAGATCATCCAAGACATTAAGTAGAATGGTCCACTTAATGTCAAAATCAATGGATATTCAATGGTTTAAATGTAAGGTTTCTATTAGATGGGCCTCACATGATTAATTAGTTTAGATCTGACCATTGAGTTATTTAGACGAAGCATAACAGTGAGCCTCATATTAATTGTGATTGGTTTGGATTCATAAGGGATTGTACGCATGGATGGTACTACGTATTTACGGTGTTTTAGAGAGGTACAGACGAGTAATAATTGCAATGGGTTGAATAACTCAGCTTTCATTTTTATAAATAAAATCTTGACCCCTCACATATATACAAACAATCTTTTATACCATTTCAGGTTTCTAGAGCGACATAGAGTGCAAAAGATCAAGTTTCATCATGGTTGTTAATATCGGATATGGTTTCCTGTTCAGATATATATATATATATATATATATATATATATATGTGTGTGTGTGTGTGTGTGTGTGTGTGTGTGTGTGTGTGTGTGTGTGTGTGTGCGATTTATATTAAATATGAAATTTGAAATTATCACAATGGGAATCCTTGACTTAATGTATTGAACTAAATTTTCAACTTCAAAAATCTAATAGTAACTTGCTGCATAGGTAATTAATCAAGAAATTAATTTAATTATGCAACACAGATTGCACAATTTAAATGTGTTGGGGATTTGTGTTGCGGAATCACACAAATCTAGATCCAGGATAACAATTCAATAGCACCAAGCAATCACAAGAGAACATAGATTTAACGTGGAAAACCCTTGCGGAAAAAAACCATGGCACAAAGCGACAAATCTCCACTATGAAAATAGAAATTACAAAGAGAGACGACTTACCCGATTCAAACAACCTCGAATCTCACCCTTGCTACACCCTTTAGAAACCCTAAAATCCTTTTAAGAACCCTTGGAACTCTTTTAGAAAGCCTTAGAATACCTCACAATCCCCCATACACCCCTTTATATAAGTTTAGAAAGAAGTAGAATCGGAACAGGAAACAAAAAATATAAAATCTGTGTTTGCGCAGAAAATCTGCGTAACATCTTTGATGTCATCGAAGGTCCATCGATGTCATCGAAGACAGACCAAAACTGTCTAGCGACCAGGGGTGAAAAATTCTGTGGATTATCGATGGCATCGAGCAACCTTCGATGTCATCAACGACTGTCTTCGATGTCATCGAAACCTTGTGATATCATTGATAGACTGGCTTCGATGTCATTGAAACCCTATCGATGTCATCGACAGACCACCAAACAGATTTAAGACATCTGTCCATAACAAAATATTCTACATACATTCCACATGAGCGGGAAAGATGAGGTTGTGTGTGATTTTTCTTTTCGTTTCACTAGATTATTAAGCTTTGGTTAATGGGGCAGTTATTCTAGCAACATAGAGTGTGGCACTTGATATGTAAGCATTCGAAAATTGCACACCTAGTATACATTAGTTTAAACTAAATTTTCTAAAATATGGAACCCGTTGGTGCTAAGTTGTACTCCCAAAATTAGATTGGTCGAATAGTCCTATCCTATTCTTCATGGACAATTGAATTTGGACAACTGGATATTATTTATTTTTAAGTATCAAATAAATGTCCACGAATCCAATAATTAGATAATTAAGCTTAATTTTTTATTCATGATACACCTAAATTGGCACATAACTAGAATCGGCTAGTTTGAATCACTTATATACCATGTACGTAATTTCTAAGTAATTTATAAAGGCTTGACATGGCATGTTAACTAGGTGTAAACACCCAATCCCAGGCTGATAAGCTAATTAACTTTGAACTAATGGATGGACAACCAACCCCAATCCTAAACCATAATCCTAAAAGCTTAAATCCTAAGAACCCCGGTCCTAAACCCTAAACTCACCCCAGTCAACCTAACCCTGAACCCTAGGAACCTAAAACCCAGTTGGTATCAGAGCATGAGAATGAGATTAACTGGGCCTCAGGGCATGGACCATCATAAGCCTTACACGACTAGAATACAATCAATATTCGATACTTATACTTAAAGTTATTTCTCCAAATAGTTATGAAATCAAGGAATTAAAAACCCATACTTAGGTTTCCCATTAAACTTGTTAAATTGGAATTTAGAGACTATGAATCTAGGTACCTTGAATGTAAATTCTCTAAACCCCAAAAAGAAAAAACTTACCCTGGATTAAAAACTTGCTTTGAAGGAATTTATAAACCAGAAAATTAACTTCCCCAACTTGGAATTGGAGATTTTCTAATTTTTTCAAAATTTTTAACTATTTTAACGAAATTCTGGCATGTTATGAAATCTCCACTAGTTGCAGAAAAAAGACACCAGAAAATTTTAAAAATTTTTCAATAGATCACTTATGTCTCCATCAACCTTTCTTTAAAATTCATCTCAATTGGGTCTGTACAAAATTCCATAAAAATATGATAGTTTCAAAGATCAGTAGAAATTGCTACAGGACAACAAGCTTTTATACACCTCATAGGGGTGAAGCAACCTCAAACCATGAAATATTATCTCATAAATTTTTTTGTAACTTAAAGAATAAGTCAGGGGCTTAAGAGCCAAATTTCAAAGAAATTGGACATATGGATCAAAAATTAAAATTCTGAGAGTGACAGGCTGACAATATAAAACAATTTTGGGAATTAAAAACCTTTCATATAAAGGATGACACCAAAACTTAAGTTCAATGGGGAATGGATAATTTGGCCTATTCTTTATGAAACATAGGATACTTTTATGACGAAAATAAAATAAAAAATAAAAATTTATCGTATTCCCCAAGAATTTAAAATGATTGGGACCATGGATTTACAAACTATATTCAAGCAGGTCATAGGCGATTGAATCCAAATACCAAATCTCGAGTCGAGATTTTTATTTAAGGGAGGTATATTGTAGCATCCCGATTCCATATAGTCAATTATACTTACACCTAGACATATATATCTACTTCACAAGGAATATAGTGAAATATTAAACATAATGAATCAGTGTAAATGGAACAAGTAAATAAATTTTGGGGATGAAATTTTATTTAAGGGGGGTAGATTATAACACTCCGAACATTTCAATACCCGAGTATTGAAAGTTCTTGAGTGTTTCCATAAAAATTTAACTTACTATGTACATGTGTATGATACCAATATAGTTATCCTAACCTTCCATCTATTCTCCAACACGAATCTGACCGTTGGGAATAATATTCATTCATAGATCAAGCAATCTAATCGTTGATTTTAAGATAGTATCATCATATACCCAAATATTCTTACTTGTAAATCATAACCAACCGCTCAATCAAATATGCACTGCTAGATAGAGACATCTAACCGTCCACTTTAATTTTGGACCACCCGATCATAGTACACTATCTACTTGATCTCTACATCTGCTCGTACACACATCAAATTAAAATTCTTATCCATTCATCTTGTTCATCACCTGTGAATATGCTTAACCCAACATCAAAACTATGATCTAAGATACATACACATGTGAATAAGACACTCGAATATAACGATACAAATGTTTTATCTCCAAATCACTCCAGAAACCCACCTTGTGCTCATCCATTTACAAAACTAACAGTACGATCACCTAGATACGTGACTAAAATACCAACCATCAAGTCTTTCTATTTTCGACATGTCACCTGACCATCCATTATGTTGGTTGATATATATACATTACCTTAATTAATTTGGTGAATAATTCTTTATTAATAATGATTTAAATATAAGTTCTTTTGTAAGAATTACTTAGAAATGTGCCTATAACCATGTAAAACCATTAGATTTTTGAAAACTCTCATATCAGCAATAATTATAAAAATGTCATTAACTTAGACCCCCTAAAATTATAGTCACATGGTTCCCACGATCCGTTTGATGTAAAATTTGATACCATGCTTATGTATCATAAATTAACCATACATGTCAATTTTCAGCCTCTAGATCGTTGTAAAAGTGACCCAATTGACAAATCAACCCCTTAATTATTGATTTTGGTGTCCATCGAGTGAAGAAACCTTGTGGGTAATCGTATTAGGATATTTCCCTTCATATGAACGACTTGGATTACCTATAATATAGACCTAATGTAAAATATGAAGACCCCACTTTGGTAGGCTTTTCCTAATGCGCGAAGTTATCTTGTCAAGGCCTACCAACTCCTTGTAAATCTGGATCTTCCAATTTAAGCACTTCCTTCCATCCATCGCAACTCAAATTTAGACACACTTTGGTCTCATATGACTAGGAGTTTATACAAAATTTATACCCTGATCTATGATCCTGTACCGTTAAACGCTGAAGCTAGTTCCTTCCTTTTGATGTAAAAGGTGATATTTAAATCTAGGCCTTTTCCACCATTAATCAACCACCAAATTTTGTCCAACCATTTGCCTATCCCGACTATACATTTTCGTCAAAATTGGGCCATGATCATTAAGTGTGGACCGTTAATTGAGATCAAGTTCATTTGGGCACCCGTTAGGAGAATTTTCAAGATGGGCCAATCTAAATTTCGGATCATTAAGAAAATCATATAAACTGACCCTATTCGATGACCTTGACACAATGGACGAATTAAATTTAAAGAAAGATTGTCAGAAAAGGGAAAATTGGATAAACCCAATCTAAGTAAGACGCGAAACATGCCCCTCTCACACGCCCACTCCCTTTTAAAAAGGGGGCATGCGTTCTCCTATCCACTCACACACCCACCTCTCAAATATCCAAGGAGAGATAGAGAGAGAAAGAGAAAGAGAAAGAGAAAGAGAGAGAGAGAGAGAGAGAGAGAGAGAGAAGCCTAGACGTCCATCATCCACTTCCTTCTCCAAACATCAGTTATCTCCCTCTTGCTCTAGCGATGTCGTGCTTCATATAGAAGCTTTTCTATATTAATATCTACATAGTGTTTACATCTAAAGCTATGGTGGGGGATTCCTTTGAGCTTACATCAATTTGAGTTGGTTCATTCATTTTGTTCCTTTACATGCTTTTAGGTTACTATAAATCCTCCCTGTAAATATTTAATTCACTACCATCAATTATTTATCATTTGGGAATGATGGTTGAGGTATTGATGTTAATTATGCATGATTTTTATAAATTTATGTGAGGGATTCCTTTAAGCTTACCTTGATTTAAGTTGATATGATTTATTTTGCCTCTTACATGCCTTACTTTCATGCTACTATAATTTTCTCCCTGTAATTATTTAATTTACCATCAACAATTATTTGCCCTTTGGGAATTATGGTATGATGTTAATTACGAGTGATCTTTATTATTTTTGGGGCGATGGATAAAACCCTTTCTCTTGTCTTTACTAATTTTGTTGAGTTAACCCTTGCTACTCTTCTCTTTGTTGAGTTGGCTATTGCTACTCTCCTCCTTGTTGAGTTAGCCATTGCCACTCCCCTCTTTGTTGAGTTATTCATTGCTACTCTGTTCATTTTGCTAGCCTTGTCCTATCTAAATACCTTTATGTCTTAGGCATGTGTCTTGAAATTCCAAAGCTCCAATGATTCAATTTACTTCCTCTTTGGTATAGGGGTTCGGCTACTTGCCTACTCCACTCCCGGTGAACACACTCAACCCATGAGTGTACCTGATTTCACTATTTGAGGTTTTAAATCAAGTTAACCTTTAACCTTTATAGCCCTACACAAGGACTTTAAGATTTTGGCCCTATATAAGAGCTAAGGTCCTACACAAGAACCTGGTAGGTACACTCCCATTGGAGGCTCATGCAAGAGACTTTAGTTGGTTTTCCTTAGGCTAACCAAAAATTTTAGTCATACATAAGGCCCTACGTTTACTCCCACCGGAGGCTCTGATAGAGATTGACATGCAAACACTCGTGCCGGGTGACCTACACAAGGATTTTATTTAGGCCCCACACAAAAGCTAATGTCTTACATAAGAAATTAGGTCGATTTTGGATCACAAAATATTACCCTCAATCCTACACAAGGAAAGAGAGTAGATAGATTCCTAAAATTGACAACTTACTTATCGGATTAAGCCCCTTTTGTAGCATCTTTTTGGGTTGCTTGATCATCACTATCCCGTGCTTCAATCAGCTCCCCGATGCACCCCTGATCATGATGTCATTACTTTGTCAATGTTTAAGCTCCAAGATCAAACACTTTACATATGATGCTCCTTTGAGGTGACCAAGGTGATTGGAGGTTGGTTGAATCTCCTATAACTAATGAAAATTTGTATTTCCTAGGGAATTCACCTAGATGGTTCTTTTAGAACATTAAAGACAATGTATGCCAAGATAGCATAAGTATAATCTCTAGAAAATGGAAGAGTTCAAGCACATCTTTAAGGTGGAGTTTGGAATCCTCATAAGAGTGTTAATCTTAAGGAAGATTACTTAGAATTCAATTTTATAGAGGCTTGGGATGAGGGATATGAACATGGATTCACCTAAGCTTCTATTATACCAAAAACTCATTCAAAAGCCCAAGAACCAAATGCACTTTATAAAAAGTTAGAGTTCCAACAATTAAAAAAAAAGGTAGAAAATGGCTCTGTCGATTCCATTGAAGAAGGCTTCGATGTCATCAAAGCCCCTTTGATGCCACAAAGGCTACTTCGATGCCATCTAGAAATCAAATAATGTTACTGGACATATTTGACTTACTTGTTCGATGCCATTGACAGTCCTTTGATGACATCTAACTTAACCTTCTATGCAATTGAAGGTGGCCTCGATGCCATCAAGAAAATCAAATTTTAAACATGATTTCTTGCTGGACAATTTTAACTTCTCAATCGATGCCTTCAAGGGGGCCTTTGTTGTCATTGAACTTACCTTCGATGCCATCGAAGGTGGCCTCGATGCCATTGAGAGAATTAGAACAAATATGATTTAGTTGCTGGACAGTTCTGACTCTCGATTGATGCCTTCGATGGTAGCTCAGTGCCATCGAACAACCATCGAAAACTATTATTTTGGGCTATGGTTTTCACAGTAACTTCGCACTTCTTCTAGCCTTATTTATCATGTTCCACTTGTGTTCTTAAGGCTAAGGGATGATCAATTAGATATTCCTATTAAGTCTAGATCATCTAGAGGTCTAATGTTGTTTTGGGTCAAGGGTTAGGGTCACCAAGGCACATCTTTTACTTGTTCTTAGCTCCTTGATGCTTTATCTTCACTTGTGTCTTTGGTCTTCACTTTCTAAGGGCTTAACCGACCTCATGACACAAGGACTCACATGATTGACAAATAGGGTACTAAAATCAGTGCACTAACAATCTCTCCCTTTGTCAATTATGTGACAAAAACCTAACCTAAGACCATGTCATGGCCCATACCAATGATATCCCAAAACAACTGAAAATATTACATGTCAAATATAAATAATTTATAACTCAATACACTAAGACATGTAACAAGCAATCACTACCAAAAAAAGGGGATACAAACTACGTTACTTTTTTGCTACGGAAATAATCCGTAGCTAAAATTACTACGGTTTTAATCCGTAGCTGAAAAAGTGTCACACCATTAATAATTAATGGTGGTATAAGCGCCCTATAGGGCCTAAAAAGTTATGTGTGTTCTATCTAAGCCATCTATATATTTTGAAATATTATTATAGGGCATGAAACCAAAACTCATGTCGATCGAAGGCTAAAGTGGACCACAAGGTAGGAAACATGGAGATTAAATCACATGTGCTTCCTATGGTGTGGTCTACCTAGGCCTTTAATATACTTTATGTTTGGGATTATTAACCAAAATAATTTATTAAAACTAATGGACAGAATGGATAAAGCAAATACATCATGGTGGGCCCTACGGAGCCCCTGAGAGGACCGTCCATGGTCCCTCCGCCCAAAATTGGGCGTGTGGTCAAAACAGAGCCGCACCCAAATCTCCCCCCATTTCTCTCTCTCTCTCTCTCTCTCTCTCTCTCTCTCTCTCTCTCTCTCTCTCTCTCACCCCTTCTACCGAATCCTTACTCTCCCAAACCCTTCTCCAACACTCGATGCTCTCAAACCCTCATCTCCCAAAACCCTTCTCTCCTCCCTACAAAAACCGACCGACCCTCTCTCTCTCTCTCTTTGTTTATTGAGGTTTGTTAGTGTTTTTGTAGAGTGTATAGCAATGCAGAGGGAAAATAACAAGAGAGGAAGTGCAAGAGGTGAGGATTTTTCTTCTCTTCTTCCATATGTAGCCATGGCGAGTGCTTTTACGAACAAGCTATTGAAGTCGAAAGAACAAGCAGAAGAATACCCCTTTTTGATCATGGAAGAACTCAACCCTAAAAATATTGTAACGCCCCGGATTTTTGCCAACCTGGGATTAGATATCCTTAGGCAATGGGTCGATCCTAATACCTCATTAACTTGTCAGAACTGAATCCCAAAGTCTAAAGCCGCCTTTGAACTCATTTCCTTCACAAACCTCACCCTTCATCACCTTGATCTTCCAATTTTTCTAATAACTTTCACCCTAGACACTATCTTAAACTAGCTAAGTAGTATAACTTGGATCACTTTATATACAAACTCCAAAGGCTTTGAGTACCACCTCGACAGGAAATTCACTTAGGACTAAATCCTTTAGAAATGAGACAAAGTAACTAGGTGTGAAACCGGATTAACTTCTACGAAATCTGTTAGGATCGCTTTCAATACGATCTGCAAGACCCAAAAGTTGCGAATCATTGAGCTAGGTTACCCTAAAGTTTAGAACCAAACTCATTTCTCGTCTTGCTCTCGGGAATGAAACGAAACTTCGTATTAGGGTCTACATCGCACATCGGGAGTCCGATTAACCCGAAGCTAAGGAACTAGGACCGCTCCTTTGGGCTTAACAAGCATCTCAAAAATCGCTCCATCCGATGTTCCACGGCCATTCGCTTCGATCCGAGAGCAAGGGTGTGTGAAAACACTATTCCCATGCCAAAATAAATATATGGAATAGTGATCAGCATCATTCGTTGACGCGTCAGTATTAAGCAACCTGATGAGAATCGGACTCAAATTACACCCTCGGATTAAGAAAAATTTCAGGAACATTTACATGTACTTAGAATTTCTGATCGTGGCCCACTGACCGTCGAACTGAAAGTGGTCCGCCACGTGCGATCAGGGTATCCGATCGAGTCAAAAATGAAATCCCACGTAGATCCATCGATGGTGAGCTTAAGTCTGACGTTTGGTTCAAGGAGGGCTACCAGAACCTCCCTTTTGAGCTGGAAAAGCGACGAATATCCTATATAAGCAGTACCCCTTGAACCTAAGTCTAATTTCAGAATGTTTTTGGCTATAAAAGGAGCTTAGAACAGCCCCTCTCATAGCCATACGAATTTTGGAGAAAAACCCTAGAGGGAGAGAGAGAAAAGAGAGAGAAGAGCTTGGGTTTTGCTGCCGATCTTCCTCCTCTTGCTTTGGTACATTACCTACGGCCGCTTCATTCGGGTGTTTTCTGGCGTATTCGTCTCATTTAAAGGTAAGAAACCTAACCCTAGGTCGATTTTAGGTGGGATCGATGTAGGATGTGTGACTAACCGATTCCGCTCTTTAAACTAGAAATCTCCCGAGTATACGGAAGTTCTACTACCCTTTTGATTCGTTTCGTTTCCAAAGGCAAAGGTGAGGACTTTAAGTGTATAAGTTACGGTTTTCAATGCTTTCAATGTCGATAATGGTAGATTCATGATCGCTTGCAATTGCACATGTACAAAGTGCTTTAGTTTCTGTTTTGATTAACGTTGTGAAATATGGAATTTCACATATTCTAGGTATACGTAGAAATACCGTATACGTATTTTTTTGGATAAATGTTTGACATGTTTAGTTAATGTATGATTATATAATATATGAATAAAATACTAGTTTAGCGAAAAGGAACCGCCAAAATATATGTTCACTTGTAAATGCGACGTATGTTGAAATTACGTATTTTAGAAATACCGTATACGTATTTCTTTTGAAATAATGTTTGACATATTTATTTAATATATGATTATACAATACATGATTAAAATACTAGTTTGGCGAAAGGAATCGCCGCAATCTATGTTCCTTTGTAAACACTTATGTATGTCGAAATTGGGTATACGAGGAAGTACTATACGTATAAAATTTGCTGATGTGATTGCCATGTTTAATTGTTGTATGAATATGATGTATATGTATAAAATACTAGTTTGGTAAAGGGACAATCCTAGTACACATTTCTCTAGCATACGTCATGTATGTTGAAATGGTGCATTCCAAGTGTTGGTGAATTCACTTGTGAGTGTAAGTGCTTAAGTGTTAGAATCTTAGGTAGGTGCTGAGATGGGATTCTCAGCTACCTTAGAGTCACATATGACACTCTCCATGTGATTGTTCACTCTAACCACTCACCTATGAAATATAAGTATTTGTATCTCTATTTGCATAAATGCTTTATAACATGCTTTTGAACATGCTTTGTAAATTGTTTATTACCATGTTTCATGATATGCTTTGTAACATGATTACTAGTGTCCTTGAATTACCATGTTATCATGCCGTATTTCATATGCTATGGTTAGGACTTGGTGAGCTTGGGACTATGTTCATAGTCCAGCATCGATATCGAACTTGAAGATGTGGTTGGGATTCGTTCCGCCACGCATGATGTGTTGGCGAACCCGTGTCGTACTTCGGTTGGCGATAGTGGTTGGCCACACGAGGTGCTTCTGCACTTCATATCGCCCAACTTGTTGTGCGCTCGAGCCCGAACACGTTAAATAAACCGTGTGTCTTATGTATGTTCACCATGTTTGGTCGCTAATGCTTGAACCTAGGGTACCAAACTTACCAGTGAAAATTCCGTTAACCATGGTACCTCGATCCGCTAAGACTCATGAGCCGGGCATGGTGGTATGGGACACCGTGGTCGAGTTGTCGGCCCTCTGGCTGGGCTACGTGCCTCCCGTAGTGACCCGGTGAGCAACTTAACTCGTGAGCCGATTATGGTGGTATGTGACACTATATTCGGCTGTCGCCTACATTGATAAGGTGATGGGGGAGTGGTGCAACCTTTGTGCGTAATGCGACCACAGCGACCCTTTGTAGTAACCGCGAGCATATTACAAGTTGCGGCGTGCCTTAGGGTTCGCCGCGATATATAGAGTATGAACTAGGCACATTTACGTATAGTGATGAATCGTTTAAGGGGTGATGGGGAGTGGTGCAACCTTTGTGTGCGCATGACCACTGCAGCCTTTGCGGTGGCCTAGAAAATACACCATCGTCGATATTAACTAGGTGACGACCCTAGAATGGATCATGTTTGGGAATGATACAAGGGAGGTACCTTAGTTTCCCAATCTGTGTTTGAAATGGACTAATTAAAAATTCGGTAATCATGCTCATCATGCATCGCATGTGCACGGAAGATGTGGAGCATGATGTGGGATGTAAGCATGCCGCGAATGTGAGATGGTGTCGCATGAGGGAGTATGTCGGTGAGGGCATCCATCATACTGCATTCATAAGTAACTAGGAGTGCTTGATTTATTGCTTTATCATTCTTGCTTGGCGCATCGATAACATGTTAACTTATGCTTTATTGTTCCAATGAGTTAGCTACTCACTCCCACGTTACGGGACGGTGTTGTACACACCAAACAGAATTGTTGAATTTCAGATGATGGCGATGCTTATGAAGCAGAGCCGGACTATTTCTATGGTGATGAGGAGAGTTCTCCTATCTGTATCTCTTTGTGGTCTATGAAGATCGGTATTGTCTTGGGGCTATGGTATTTGGGATAGGAGACATTACACGCCATCACATTAGGTATATTTTAGAACTGTCCTTGTAATTATTTAACCTGGTAATGTTATCACACTCTGGAGACTCATCATAGTTTATATATTTTATCTATCTATCATAGTCTTCCGCTTGCAAATTTAACTGTCTCAGGAGTATGATATGTTGTTTGGGCTTAATCTCACTCATGTTCAATGCACGAATACAGTCAACATTCAATCATCATTCATTTTGTTGCATAAGTGATGTTCTGGAACTCGAGAGTTGAGTTTATGCTCGACCCCCAATTTTCAGGGCGTTACATTTTGGCTACATCACGGTATACCATGCTTCCAATCATATAGCCCAAATCATCAAGGTACATTTGATTCAGGATTTTTTTATACAGACAATTGATGAAGTGCTTCTGACTTGATGCATCTAATTTGGGTCTTTTGAATTGAGGGTTTTGATTAAGTCTTTTGATTATGTTCCTTACCAATCTCCAGTTTGTTAGTAAATTACCAGTTATTATTAATTTTTTTCTTTTCGTTTTTTACAAGTTAGGCCCCTTTTTTCAGTTTTTGGCTGCATGGATCATATATAATATCAGAATTTAGGTCACTGAACAATGGCCTTACTTGTAAAAACTAAAAAATCTATTGTATAATCTCCTGTATGTGATGCATGCTAACTATTTGATGAAATGTCTCAACAAGGAATGTTTTGAGTGGGTCGCATATGAGTCCCATATTTTTTTTCCCTACCCATGAGTCGGCCCACATGGTTGTATGGTTGGATGACCTACATTAAAACTTGATGCTGCAGGACATGCCTCAACAATTGAAAGTGATGCTTCTAGAGGAAGTGAGAGAGCATGATAAAGAACGGATATTGTCTATAAGCACGATATTTTCATGCCTTGGATTGTGTCATGAGTTTCTTAGGTTTGAAACTGTTGATATGTGGTTTTTTATTTGATTTTTCATAATCAGTATTTGGTGTGATCTTTGAGCCATGCAAATGGTGGGCTCCATAATTAGCTAGATTCACTCATCAGATGGGCCACACAATTAATATAAATGGACAGCCTAGGGCCTAGATCAATATACAGGGGTGGCCCATCTGTGAGTGGATCAAGCTGATTCTCGACGAAGGTGATGTTCATGGAGTGGTCCAACTTTTGCATGGGTGGCCATTTCCACTAAATGTTTGCAACTCAAATCCACTTGTACTCCAAATGCAGCCTTAGACTTTAAAACTAATATGACATTTGTTGCCAACTGTTCTCTCAGTTGCAATGGCTATTGGATCACACCGCTTATCTCAAAATGTTTGTTAGTGGATATTAATAGCACTACTTCAACTACAGAAATACAAAATTCCAAGGTATGAAAATGACTTGTATCCTCTCATTATGCAGGGTGCAACAACATAAAGGATGACAACTATTGAGGAAATGGTGGGCATGTATATGTTGTGTGATAAGAAGACAAGAACATTAAGCATGTTCAGCTAAAAGGAACATTAAGCAGTTTCTGAAGAACTGCAATATGCTTTACAAGATTAAGCGGGCCCCGAAGTCCTTTTTATTCAATTATATAGAATTCAAAATGGATTTTATAGTTTGCTTGTAGTTGATGGTGTGTTGTTCACTGGCATGCAATAGTTTTTTTTAACTCTTCGTCTTATTTCTGTAAAATAGGAGAGAGAGTTGTCTCATTTTTGTAAGATAATATTTCTCTGAGCTGATCAACTGTTGCTAAAATTACCTTTAGTTTCCTATATTTGCAAAAGGGTACGAAAAAGATCCGGTAATTGTAGCAAATGAAGCTATCCAGAAGGCTACTCGCAATAAATTGGATGTTGTTTTTGTAGATATAGCTAGGTGGATGTAGGTAACTGTTATGTAGGATATCTTTGGGGTTAATTTGTTTTCCTTCTCTTTTGCTCTTTTGGTAGTTGGAGTACCTTCCACGAGTCTTGTATTTCTTCACTGGTGTGCATTTGTGTACTCATTTGCATAATTAAATGTTACATTTTAGGACAATGAACAACACTGATGAAAGCACTTTCCAAGCTCATTTATCTTAACAACCTGGATCTGGTTCTTTTAGCTGGAGAGGCACTGATCAGGTTTTGTATTTGTTGCAACTTTATTGTACTCGCTACACCAAAATCATGCTTTTCAATTCCCTTCTATTGGAGAAGAAAGAAAACAACAGTCATGCAAGAAAACAAAATATATGGTTAACCAATGAGAAATTGATATAATTTCAGAAAAAAATATATGTTTTTATACTTGTTTATCTTTTAAAGAATTCGGAAAGATGGGTATCGATTTTTTATTTTATTTTTAGAATTTTTGAATTTCGAACAGGTTGGGCTGTTGATTGTAGATGGGTATTACAACAGCTTGCTTGCTCTGTTTGACCACTAATGTAAGAAATTTAGATGGGTACTACATCCAAATCTAGCCTAAGTTATTTCTTCTGGTTCATTGAATTTTGAGACCAGTAGCTCTCAAACTATAATTAACCTGTCTTTTATTCTCTAGTTTGTGATTGTTGTATATGATGAAAATGGTGATGAAGAAGGAGATCTTATCATGGAAGTATATCTTATAAGTTTAATGTCATTTGTTTCATTTCGGTTATCAATCTCTTCTATATTTTATCAAATCACTAAAAGCTTTCACAATCTCAAACAATAAAACCAACAATCATCAACATCCATGAAGATGAAAGCTTTACAAGACGTTAAAAATCTTACACATTGAGGAGAATAGAAAAGAAGAAGAAGAAGAAGATCAGGAAAATACATCAGGTTTATTTTCTTCTTCTCAGACCTTAATATGATTTGGCTTGGCTCTTGGAGAGGGCTGAATTATTTTTTTAGTTCTTCCTTCCAGCTCTTCAAAATATGATGCGACTGGAATTCCTAATACAAACCTGCATTTCTTCTTTTATACACTTCAGCTTTCAACCCACACACCATGTCATGTGCCAAGCACATGCCATGTCACCAACCTGACACTATTTAATTTCCCTTCATTTAAATTTGAATTTCAAATTGAAGACTCAATTGCATTATGAAGGAGTTCTCTGATGGATAGCACTTGTACATTTCCCCCACGTGCTAGAGACTGGTTAAATTGTGGTAGGTTACAGTGGCATGTATGGCTACACACTAAACTAGCAACAACTTGCAGAATATAATAATAATAGTAAAAAAAAACAATTCTACACGTGATCTTCCTAACCTATCCATGCTAGATTGTCATGTGTACAGTGTGCATATAAATGAACATATGGATAAAATACATGCAAGCTTGTTGGTGCCTCCTGTTGAAAGGGTTGAAGCCCTAATTTCTCCTACAGGGAACCGACATTTCTACAAGGTGTGATTTTTTTTTTTCTGTTCTCTTTTTCTTTTTCTGCACAATCACTTTCAGGTTTTATGCATGTTTGTTTGGTTGTCTAAAAAAAAGAGAGAGTATAGTATGTGTTTGCAAGGTGTATTGCCTGATATTCATGCCATTCAGTTTGTTTAATGCTTTGCATCTTCATAGTTCCATGCTTAACCAAAATAATTTCCGCATGTGAGCATTTACTAGCATTCATAATGAGGCAGGAGCCCTCAAATTGTTGTTACCTTTCTTTCAAGTCCAACTTCAAAGCAATCGTGAACCTAGTACAACAGGATTTATTCAAACCACATCCCAGCTTGATATATTTATAGGACCATATCATATCAACGGAAGTACTTCTAAGAAAAAGAGAACCAAAACCAAAATTAGGGTTACATTTAGAAGTGACTTGGGATTCGAGGCTTCACTCATTTAGAACCAAAATCAGGGTGACATATCAAATTGCTGAGGTTGTTGCATAGGTTGATGTGGACGAAAGGGCCCTACTGATGCAGCTGATAGTGAATTGAATGGCGGGGCTCCAAACAATCAGCTATCAATGGTTCATCTGATTCGAGTAGTTTCGGTAAGTGTGTTGTTCATCTGATTTTTTTCTGGAACAGTTCGATATTGTTCATCTGATTTTTCGGTATCCAAGACAACTGTCTTAAGTGAGTGCTCTCCACTTCATTACTGCAAACTGTACTTCATCAGATTCAACCCAATGTTACATGGCCTTGATTCCAGGAGAGAGCATATGTTGACATTTCAGGACCTACTCACGACAGGGTGTGAATCTCATGTGTGTCTGCCATGTTGGCACAAGTGCCATAGGATTGCCTCTTGAATATATGTTACTCTAGCACAATAGCACATTCTTCAGCAAAAAGGATATCCATGAGGTGTTATCCAAATGCAAAACAACAACATCCCTAGACACCCCTGTTCACACACCCAGACACCTCATGGATGTTAACGTCCAGGTAGATATGGACTTCCTTATCTCAAGAGTTGTCCATGCATGTAGCTAATGAAAATTTCCCCATGCAATAGAAGGATATTGTTGTATCTATAAAGATGTTTTTTAATACCATTTTTCTATTCACAGTAGTTTCTATTATTTATCATGGATATCTTCCCAAAGATATTTTGGCAATTAATCTGTAATTATAAATTATCTATTTGATGTCCATATCATCTTTCGACACTGAGAACTTCATTATGTACATTATTTATTTAGAAGGTATTTTACTGTCTATGGTGATTGGTGAATCAAATGTTAATCGAAAAATACTAAAATGTTCTTTTAAATCATAATTAGTGCACAACCTTTATGCCTTGATGAATCGAGAATTTTGTTTTGAAGAATGTTGACAGTTTACCCTCATTATTTATCTATAACTAATTTGTTGATGTGACATGATATATATATATATATATATGTATATTTATTTATTTATTTATTTGTGTCTATTGGTATCGGGCCATATTCGTGCTAAAGGCTTGATATTCAGTCAAGTCAGCATTAAACATCACTTGATGCTCCTTTCTTTCTTTGTTTCTCCATGGTGAATGACACATGCATTTCCAATTTTTTATAGTTGTGAAGGGAGGTGTTTGAGGTCCTTCCATGCAACTAAAGATGTTGTGTCCTGACTCACCTCTAAATCTCTTGGCATGTCTAAGGCTCAAGTGAAAGTATGCACGCTTATGAAACCATCTTTCGTTTTTACTATATGTCATGTTTTTGTTCATCTTGCTTCCAAAAGTTTGGGGCATTCACCTTCACATTGTTGGTTTAGCACAGGCAATTCAAAACTTATTGTGCGCAAATTGCCAATACAAACGGCATTAGTGTTTTTTTTTTTTTTTTGGCAAGTTGGGCTCTTCCGATAAATCCAGCAACGATGAGGTTTGTTATATTCTAGCAGAATTTTCAAGTCTTAAAAAATATTAATTTGATCTTTTCTTGTCTGAATGATTACAATTTTTAGTGAGGGATTAGATTATTAATTTCACTGGTAAAACAAAGGGATAACAACATTTTGTCTCATCATTTACAGTAGATGCCATTAACTGAATTGAAATCAGCCTATGATGTAAAAATTGAATCATGGTCAAGTGATTGCCGATGATATAAGGATCAATTCTAGCAATCCCATTCTTTTTAAGGCTTTCTTGCAAGTTGTTTGTATAACAAGGAATATGAAAAAAGAGATACATTAACCACTCTAGGTAGTTCTCAAGATTATTCATGAAGATAAATCACACATAATTGATAAGAGTCAAGAAACCAATCATAAGAACACAGTCGTATTACAATTAAAACTCTAGCAAGTAATGCTGTCTCAAAATATTTTTGGTACTCAAGATATGCCAATGGAACACTGTTTGTGTGAGAACAGGGCCATTCATCTGGTGCACCTACCTTGTACATGCCATGGCCTCAAGGAGGTCAGTCTACTCAGCAAATGGGTCACATGTATTTGAAAAAAATGGACAGTTAAGCACTGATGGATAATTCACACTATGTGCGCATTTGGCCCACCCAATGAACAGGCTGGCATGATTTTTTGTTGGTGGTGCATGCATAACAGAGCCTACCCCTATCTATCACATGTGTCACAATAACATATTGTGAATATGATCTGGAATCCTGCTCCAATGCATGCCTTAGTAGCTGCTTCTTTTGGTAAGGCTGGCATTAGGTACATTCTCTTTAGTGATGGTATGTGTAGCTGTGTACATTCAAATTTATTTCATTCTAGCTTTATAATGGGTGTAGTTTAGATATTTTTAGGTCAGTAGCTCAAACTTCTATGTCCTTAATGCTTAAAACTTCCTGACTAAGATGCTCATTCATTGTGGCCTTTTGGCTTTTAGGTTTTCCTGTGTTTCTGCAACCTGTGGCTATTTCTATCATCCAGAATGTGTTACAAAATTACTTCATCCAGGAAATGATACTGAAGCGGAAGAGCATAAAAAAAGAGATAGTTGTTGGAGAACCATTTACTTGCCCTATTCCTAAATGCCTTATATGTAAACAAGGAGAAAACAAGGAGGTTGAGGGTTGCAATTTGCTCTGTGTAGATGCTATAATGATTTGATTGCTATTTGTAATATGAATGTAGGATGCATTGTATGATTTGATTACTATTTATAATATGAATGTAGGATGCATTGTATGATTTGATTGTTCTTTCCTAATTACATTTTATGTACTATTCCTAGCAGCATTAATTGTATTAGCTTAGATGAGTTGATCAATTACAACAAGTTCTTGCAATGGTAACGGACACCATTTGTATAATTTTTTTTTTTAATATTAGCTACGGATAATAACCGTAGCTCTTGTTCTAAAAACCGTAGCTATTGGCTAACTTCAACATATTGCTACGGATTTCATTTTACTTTTAGCTACAGATATTATCCGTAGCTTTATGTGCATTTTGCTACAGAAATTATAGCTACGGATTATATCTGTAGCTACTGATATCTATTGCTACGGATATAATTCGTAGCCATAGGTTTTTTGACCTTTAGCTACCCCACTAATAGCGACGGACGTGCTACGGACTATATCCGTAGCAAAATGTCTTTAGCTACAGCTTTTGGTTGTAGCCTTTGCCCATTTTTCTTGTAGTGAATGCTCCCCCATAATTGCTTCCCCAATCAAACCTACAATAACACAAACAAACCCTGCAAAACAAAATTTATTGTTTTCGAGGGACTTGATCTTTCTTCCCCTTTTTTTGTCAGTATTTGACAAAGAGTTAGTTCCAATAAATATACTAATAGAAGCAAGGCATGAAAATACTCTTTAATTCATAAATTTATCAATTACAAGGCACATACTAACAAGGGTTAAGGGATGCATATAATCATTATAAACATGGAGTATGTTAAATATGGTCATTCAAAAGATATATCATTAACAATGAGAATGACCAATGATAATCTAGGCTAACAAACATGTGATATAAAAAATTCAATAACTTTAAATCTTAAACTATCAATACAAGTGAGGCTAAAATCCTAAAGTTTAACAATTAAGCACAATATGAGGTTGAAATCCTTTAATTTTACAATTATTCTCATAAGTGAGGCTTGATCCTTTGATTTAACGTTCAGCCCAAAGGGATATTCTAAGGTCACCTTCTTAAGGTGTTATGGTCTCCCAAATTTTTAGGGAGGGATACTGTGGTGTAGGTAGTTAAGATATGCAGGTGACTAAGGTCTTCAATACTAGAGAAGTCATCTGAAGTGGATTCGGACTCCTCCGTATCACCTCATGTTGTCACCATTGTCTTGCCTTTATATCTCGTTTTGCTAGAAAAATTAGGGGCAAGATGTTCATAACCCTCACAGTTGTAACACTGGACCGGTTGATGTGGTTTAATAGATTTACCTTTATGTTTCTCAACCACGTTATCCTTCTTGTCACAACTCTTCCCTCTAGTAAACTTGAGGAATTTCTTAAGATTCTTAGATCATTCCTCCTCCTCATCCTCCTCATCCTCCTTATCACTATCACTTTTAGATTTAATTTTTTTTTTTTAATGTTTATGTGAATGCCTATGGGATGTTTTGAGGCTGCTAATTTCTTTGCTTTAGAGTGGGTCTTAAAGTGTAGTTCAAATGTTTATAGAGAATTTAAGAGTTCTTCTATTTTCATTTCATTTATATTCATACACTCTTCTATAGAGGTTACCTTGGGAGAGAACCTATCCGGTAGAGATCTAAGAATTTTCCAACATATACGTCCTTATGGTATTCTTTCTCCTAAGCTTCACATGGAGTTACAAATATCATTTAACTTAAAGTAAAACTCCATGAAGGTATCAGACTCTTCTATTTTAATATTTTTGAAATGGGTCATTAAGAACTGAAGCTTCGACCTCTTTACTGTGCTAGTTCCCTTGTGAGAGATTTCCAATAAGTCCCACGCTTCCTTCTCAGTTTCATTATAAATGCTTTTAAATTCATCGGGGGAAAATGCATAGTAAATAGCATTGAAAGCTTTGGCATCATAGGTATACCGCTATATCTCATTGATTCTCCATTTGGATTAATCTCTAGGAGCGTTAATGGTTTTATCATCAATCTTGACTTGTTCAATTGGTATTGTCCATCCTTATTCGACGATAGCCCAAATCATAGGGTCAAAGGTTCTTAGAAAAACCCTAATCATAGTCTTCCAATAGGCATATTTAGACCCATCAAAATATGGCAGTCGAGTGACGGCACATCTATAAGTGACTATATGTTTAACACACATAAGGTTGTCAAATTTCGTGAGACAAAGTGATACTGATCAAATCACAAGTACACTTAGATCGCAACTACTCTACATGTCTGAAGATTTGCTAAAGATCGGCTTATCATCTCCAGAAGATGTCGCTCAATTTTAAGACTAGATGATCTCTGTATTTCTAACCAACGGGTGATATAACCCTAGAAAGACCTTAAGTTAGGTGCTTTAAAAAATCATGTATTTTGGGTTATTTTTGTTGTATGTGTTCTGGAGTTCGGCCGACCTAACTTCTGGTTCAGTTAGCCTAACTTCCTTGGCAAACGTAACTTTAAGTTTGGGCTAAAAGTCAAAATTGACTGAAAATTTGGCTAGCCTAACTTGAAATTTGGCCAGCTCGAGTGAAATTTGGGTTAAATTTCAGCAATGCAAATTTTTGAATTTTGTGAGAATTTAGCCAGCTGAATGGGTAATACGGCCAGCCGAATTTCACTTTGGGCTAGCCAAATTTTAGATAAATCTTATCCCGCCTAATCCGATAGCCATTGGAACGAACTCTGTGGAATCCGGCCTAGCTGAACCTATTCTTAGGCTAACCGAATTTCTAAACCCTTTGCTATAAATAGAGACATTCTCTCATTCAAAATCACAACGAAAAATTACTCTAAACCTTTTGCAAGTGAGAGAGAAGCTCAAGTGCTCGTCAAGCTAATTGTGCGGTATTTATATATTTATTTTATGCTTATTCAATTCCCTTTCTCAAGTTAATCTCAATCATATTCTTGAGAGTAGTCTATACTCCACTTGAGAATTAAGATAATTGAATATGTAGCAGTAGGGTTTTTCATTTTCTGAAATACTTTAGAACCATATACTCTTCCTTGTTGAGTGAATACTGCCTCCTCTACATTCAAGAAAGAAGATCTTCTGATACAAGCTTCGACTTCTTCTTTGAATCTATATTCGAAGATAAGTACTTTATTATTTTATTTTATTTAGGTTTTTCTGAGATATCCTATAAAAATTTCAGTGGGTAGATTTGTGATAGTACGTGAAAATCACAAAGTGGGTTTTTATTTGTATAAGCCCGTGAAAATCACAAAAGGGGTTTTATTGTGGTGAGCCCATGAAAATCACAAGGAATTGTGTAAGGTTGTTAAGGTGAACTTGTGAAAACCTTGAATTAGTAAAAGCCAAAATTATAAGGGTAGTAATTTTGGGAGTGGAGTAGGTGTAGTTTTTAAAGCATCGAACTACTATAATCCCTTGTGCCTTGTGGCGAATACTTATTTCTTTTTTATGATGAATTTTATTTATTTCATTTCTTGTGGTGAATGTTGTATTTATTTATTTTTCTTGCTAATTTGAAAGATTAATTTTAAAGACATTCGTAAAATAAGGTTATTATGTCTAATATTTTAGGTGAAGGTTGTCCTACGAATTATTTGGAATCAAGTTTTCAATACTTGGGCGATTGAGATTTGATATTATTTATATTCCACTTTTATTTCGATAATTTGGCATTGTCCTATTCACCCCCGCTCTAGGACAACGATAACTCGTCTTTTCAACATCCCTCTTGGTTAGACAACACTCTTAAGCTCCTTAGTTCAATTTAAGGCGGTTAAGCCCTTCAAGAGCTAACCTGGCTTTGATACCAATTTGAAATTATTTTTGTGGTGTAATGGGATTACCACGTCTGTGCATGAGAAAGCTTGGTGGAGCTAAGGAATGAAGGTTATATCCTAGAGAAGGGGGGGGGGGTTATGATCAATTAAATAGTATTCTCCTTTTAAAATAAATTGTCTGACTTAAACTAATTAACACTTAAACTAAGCAAGACAATGTAACTCTAAGGCATCCAAGCTAATAGAGGGTCTAATCACATAGACTACACATGATATGCCATTAAGAAAATAGTCTATAAAAATAGTGTACATGTGTGTGTGGGACGTGGTAACAAACAATAGCTAGCATTCATCTAATCATGCATACATACAATTAAGCAATCAACATATAGGCAAAATGAAACAAATGCGCTAATAACATTCCCAAACACAATTATGTATAGTGGTTCGACTTCTTTCCTACTCCACTCTCAGCAAACACACTAAATCCATGAGTGTACCAAATCAAGGGTGAATAGGACACTCCCTTCAGAGGCTCCCGCAAGAGACTTTAGTTGGTTTTCCTTAGATTAAGCAACAACCTCAATCCTACACAAGACCCTACATTTACTCTCACCAAAGGCTCCCATGAAAATTGACACGTAAATACTCGTGTCGGGTGACCTACATAAAGATTTTCTTTAGGCCCTATACAAGAGCCAAGGACCTACACAAGAACATAGGTCAAGTTTGGATAAAAAAAAGCTCTCACAATCAATCCTACATAAGTAAAGAGAGTATATGGACTCCTAAAATTGACAACTTACTTGTCGGATTGAGCTTCTTTTGTAGTGCCTTCTTAGGTTGCCTGATCATCACTACCCTGTGCTTTAATCATCTTCCCGATGCACTCCTGATCATGATGTTGTTACTTTTCTAAGGCCTCAGCTTCAAGATTAAATACCTTGCATATGATGCTCATTTGAGGTGACCAATATGATGGGAGGTTGGTTGAATCTCTTACAATTAGAGGAAAGGTGTGTTACCTGGGGGATTCACCTAGATTGGTCTTCTAGAATATTTAGACAATGGTATGCCAAGATAGCTTAAGTTCACTCTCTAGAAAATGAAAGAGTTCAACCACATCTTCAAGGTGGAGGTTGGAATTCTCTTAAGAGTGTTAATCTCAAGGAAGATTACTTAAAACTCAATGGTATAGAGGCTCGGGATGAGGGATATGAACATGGATTCACATAAGCTTCTATTATACTAAAAACCTATCTAAAATCCCATGAACCGGATGCCCTTTATAAAAATTTAGAGTTCCAACAGTAAAAAAAAAGGGGGCAAAAAATGGCTCTGTTAATGCCATTGAAGGAGGCTTCGATGTCATCAAAGCCCCTTCGATACCATTGAAGGTCACTTCGATGCCTTTGAGAAAATCAAATAATGTTGTTGGACATATCTGACTTACTTGTTCGATCCCATCGATGGTCCTTCGATTCCATCGAACTTGACCTTCGATGCTATTGAAGATGGCCTCGATGTCATCGAAAAAATCAAAATTTAAACATGATTTCTTGCTGGACAATTCTGACTTCTCAATTAACGTCATCGAGGGGTCCTTCGATGACATCAAACTTAACTTCGATACCATCGAGGGGGTCTTTGATGCTATTGATAAACTCAGAACAAGTATGATTTAGTTACTAGACAGTTCCTGTCATGCCCCAAACTTAGAAACCGGGCTCACAAATTTTTTGATCGCCGAATCCGACGTCGACAGCCTCCATAGAACCCCATTCTTGACTCCCGGCACCCATTTACCAGGTTCCGATTATGGGATCCTACAAGGAGGATTTTCAACATCAGTTCGATTCATAATAAACATAACCAAAGGCATAACCCACAAATAACAAGCAAAAACTCCATCACATTTATACTATGATAAAAAACTTATAAGTATAGTGCATATAAAGGGAAATATAATGATGAAAACAAAAGCTCCAAGATGATTTGCTACGCGCTCCTACCTCAGCGCTGCTGCGATCCAACGTCACCTGCACGCAACGGTCGTGCATAAGCTTAGGGGGTGGTGAAAGTGTATACGCAATGTAGTAATACAATTATACAATATCAGAGTAATACGGAATATACTGATGAATCCATGAATGATGTCGGCCATACCAAGACCATGCGAAGCGAGGTGCAACTCAAGTATACCAATCCTCATCTGAGTCCACATACCAATACAACTCAACTCTAGAATATCACAGGGGTTTAGTGCACTCCAAACCAAATTGCCGCCCCATCATGCGTAACAAGGTGAGTGGAAGAGACCTCACTATCCGCTTGCCAATATCGGCCTCGGCTCGTCGATAGCGGACCCATTCCTCGAGCTGTTCAGACTCAGCCTAGCTTAGCCCCCTCCTCTTGGCGGGTAAAGCCGCACCCCCTTCCAACCTACCACGACACAGTGAAAAGCGCGACCTCCTAGTATTCGACACTCAGCGCTCATGCATCCACTCGGTCTAGACGTTGGAGCAATCTCCTGGTACTATAATGGTTTAGGAAATTTCACCCAGGGATATCTAAAGCACCCAATGTAGAATAAGATTTTCGGTGTCCAATCCTGTCAACCGTGATATGCTTGTGGAGGCTAAGGCCCTCATGTCGCTAAGGCATACAGTATACATGTCACACAATGTGAGATGCATGAATCACGCAATCCAGTCATACAACAATCATGCGCGTACCGCGCTCTCATGTAGGCATTTCCCTTTACTAGGGAGTCTTATAACAATCTGCCCAATGATATGTGTTATGATCAATCACTTATCTCATTACAAACATGCAGATGATGTGTATGGGCATGTATCATGATGCTGTGTTGTCATATACTCATAATCGGCATCGGCCTCGATAATCGATACCATTAATCAACATCGATAATCGGCACCGATAATCAGCATCGATAATCGGCGTCGGCCTCGATAATCGGCATCGATAATCAGCATCGATAATTGGCCTATATACACGGCGGGATCCATATATGAACGGCTGATCAAACCATAATATAAAGATTGGCCCTCGATTGTGGTTATATCAAATGCGATAGCACGGAACCATCCGTCTATGGCGAATGGGGCCCACTTATTTGGGTTAACCCACTAAGAGAATGATGAGAATGAGCCTAACAAGGCCTAAGGGAAGGTCACAATGAGGACATCTAACCATCATTGCCCATCAATGTGGACATCTAACCAACATTACTCCTAAGGAGCCATACGTATAGTGGGCCCATGGCCTCACACAAGGGCCTAACATACATTGTCATGGGCCTCACTCATGGGTCACATCTGCATCACATTGGGCCATGCCCATGAGCCTCGAATACATCGCAATGGGCCTCACCCATGAGCCTTGAATACATCGTAATGGGCCTCGCTCATGGGCCTTGACTCTGGGCCTCATATATAACGAGTGGGCCACATCATATGGGCCGCACCAGTGGGCCTCATATACATCAAGTCGGGCCCACCCTTATGTATTTTGAGATCTGACCTATTCATAAGTTAACATAGAGATAGATGAAGTGAAAACCAAATATCAGCTTGGGTGGGAACCACTGTGGCTCCTAAGAAGTCTGAACGATGGATGTCACTGTGCCCCACTATTATTGCAAATGGCGGTGTCCACTTGAACTTTGGATCTGACTCACTCATTTACCCCATGTCATAAAATGATCTCACAAATGGTTAGAGGGTTTGGATACAACACATGCATCATGGTGGGTCCCACATATAGACGGCGTGGATGAAACAAGTGGGACCCACGAAACTTGTTGCCGTCTGCGCAGTAGCTAGTGGTGGGGTCCACATAGCTGGACGGTGTGGATTACATCTACACGTGCAGCAGGTCCCGCAGACCTTACTATCATCAATATAGTGCAACATTGCTGCTTTAAAAAAAGGGGGCAGAGGTGGGTCCCATGTAGGGCCCACCATCAAATACATTATAAATATAATATATATATATATATATATATATTAATATAACAATAATGTCTAGGCCCTGGACAGCCTGGACAAGTGCATACATCAACGTGTAGCCCCCACACGTGGGGTGGGTCCCACTGTCCAAGGACAGTGGATAAAATACGTGAGGTGGGTCCTATGTGATGGGCCACCCTCTCATGATATAACAATATTATATTATATATTATAATATTATTATATATTTCTCTTTTTTTTCTTAGCTGGATAGTACTCCCCACTATCAGTTCACACTACACCGCAACACATCCAGCGTCCAAGGACACTGGACGGACGGTGTGGATATACATTTCATCAAGGTGGGTCCCACGTGTTGGGCCCATGGCTAGTGGGTTCCACGTGTGAATACACCACATCATCATGATGGGTCCACATCACTGTAGCCCACCCATTTAGGGATCAAGCTTATATTTATGTTTTCCCATCACATAGTAAGGTAGGGCCCACATGACTTGGACGGTGTAGATCCAACACGTCCATCAAGTGGGTCCCGCGAAGGTGGATAACATGGATAAGTTACATACATCATGGGGCCATCACAAGGAAAAAAGAGAGATGGAAAGAAAGGCGAGTGATGGAGGGACCCCGCTACTATGGGCCCTCCCTTCCATGCTTTATAACATACATCAAATGGGTCCCATTACATGTGGGCCCACCGATTTAAATCAATGGTGGAGGTCCCTTCTCCACCAACAGGGCAAGGTCTAGATGACCCTTAATCATACAAGAGAATTAAACATCATGATGGAGTCCATGGAGAATGGCCCCTTCATGGAATGATCGTGAATCATGGTGGGCCATCGGCCATACCTAGGGTCCAAAGTGGGATCCATACCATCAATCGGTAGGCCCCACTTGGCCCTTCATAAAAAATATAAAAATTTAAGCCTACGAAACACCCACCGTTGATCTTCTTGGTCCGATTGAAAGTCTCCTTAGCTTCGATCTCAACGAAAGATGATGAAGAATGAATGGTTAAGATGGGAGATGAGAGGGTTAGGAAGTGGGCCACACACAAAACTCTCTCATGGAGGTTGGGAGGGCTTGGACGTGGGATTCTTTGGTTGCTTGGAAATGGGTTTGAAAAATGATAGAGAGTGGGTGGTAAGGAGAGAGAGGGATGGGTGTGTAAGAGATTTGTTGACTTTTAGAATAGTTTGTATAAGAATGGTATGGGTCGTGTAAAGGATTGTTGACTTATGGGGTTGCTTGGGGATGGGGTATTAGGTGATGTGTACTTGACATGTATTTGACCCTTGATGGGATTGATGTGATATTTAGGTAGAGATTCTCTCGGAATTGCAAATGCGTAGCGTTTTCCCTAGAACTGAATGCGGGATGTAAGGCCCGTATCCTCCCCATACAGATCCGTAGGATTTCGCGGTCCTCCCGGTCGAATTTCGGCAACCCGCGATCTGTTACCGGCATTTGCGCGCAATCCTAAGTCATATTCCACATTCTAGAGTCGGCTTGACCCGAGACTTGTACCCTAGTGACTGTGCTGTCACCGCGGTTCTGACGCTGCATATCGCGCACCGAGGTGATACCCAGGCCAGAGATGTGGACCCGCATTCAGTTCAAGGAAAACGCTACACGTTGTAAATACTGAGGAAATCTCTATGACATGTCGCATCAATCCATCAATCAAGTACAAGCAACCCAACCCATACCTCTCTTAATAAAACCTTACCTAAAGTCAACTCTCTCTTACAACCAAGTACATATCCATCACCTATCACCTATCTCTCACCATCCCTCTCCCCATCACTCCATCACTCACATCACCTCTCTCTCTCTCTCTGTCTCTCTCCTCTCTCTCATTTCTCTCCCAAGCTCCATAAGAGCAACTCCAACTTCCCAACCTCCATGAGAGAAGCATTATGTGGCCCACTCCCTAGCACTCAATCTAACCATTCAAAGCCGATCTCAACCGTTGAATCACACCCCTTGGAGCTCTAGAACCTATAGGCGGAAGGAGAAATGAAGGAATTCGAGGTGGGTGATTTGTATGATAGCTTGTGTTTCTGTTTATGATGGGCAAGTGGGACCCACCAATCAATGGTGAGGATCCCATCTTGGTTCCACCATGATCATATGTATGTATTGTAATACATGAGGGGCCCATAGTGGCGGACCCCTCCCACAACCGTTTTCCCTCTTTCCTTCTCTCTATTTTATTAATGATGTGTGGCCCACATGATGTGCACAGCACATCCAGACCGTCTAGGGCCAGTAGGCCCACCATGATTTATTTTATCCAAGCTATCTGTATATCTAGTGAAGCCCACCTTGTTGTCCATTTTGGGACAGGCATGGATAGAGGGAAAACATTAATATTAAGCTTGATCCAAAACAGGTGGGCCACATTGACATGGACCCCACCTGATATATGTGTTTCATCCATTCTATACACCGTCCAGTAAGGGACGGTGGAGCCCATAACATATGCGTTGTATATTCACCGCCAGCAACAGGCGCTGCTGGAGGGAATATCAGAATGCACAAATTTTGGTGGCCCCCTCATGTGGATCTCACCTTGATGTATGGACCTAATCCCCACCGTCCATTCAATTTCCTAGCTCATTTTAGCCATGGAGCCAAAAAATGAAGCCAATCCGAATCTCTGGCGGGCCATATCATAGAAAACAACGATATTTAATGTTAAAATCTGTTAGGGCCCACTGTAATGTTTTTTTACGTTAAAACATATTGAATATTGGGCTTATTAGATTTGTCCTGGGCCATAGAACCTAGTAGCCGGAGTAGATCGTTATGATGTGGGCCCCACCTATGAAAACCACACTAAAAAAATAAAAATAAAAAATATATAGGCAAGGGGCTGATGCCCCTTGCTGCTGATGACATCCAGCGTCTAGAGGATCTGTAGCTCCTGCTGCTTGCATTTGACAAGGACGGTGGGCCCCACCACAGGCCCCACCATGATGCATATCAAACATCTACACTGTGCATTTGATGGGTCCCCTTTAGAAAGTGGAATACTCCAAAAATCAGCCGTACACGGAACTCAGGTGGCCCACACCATCTAAAATCATGCGAAAAATAATAATAAAAATAATAAAAATATATATCAGCAAGTCTGTGGGTATGATCATGAGGTGTGTGTTATATCCAAACCGTCCATCCACTTGATGAGCTCGTCCTAAGGCTTGAGAAGAAAAATAAGACATCTAAATATCAGGTGATCCACGGTGCAAAAAGCAGCAGGGGATTGAATGTCCACCATTGCAACCCTTTTTAGGGGTCACAAAAGTTTGGATCAATATGAAATTTGATTTTCCTCTTAATTCGGGTACTTGTGACCGAATGAATGGATTGGATGGGAAATAAACATTATGGAGGGCCCCACGTGGGACCCGCCTATGTGGATGGATTGGCCAGTGTACCCCTCATAAATATATAGCTGCTGTATTGTCGACAGCAAGTTCTGCGAGTCCCACACCAGCCTTTCAGCTGATTTGTTGACGTTAGCAAGTTTGGTGGGACCCACCTTGATGTAAGTGTTTTATATCCACTCCATCAGTCTAGTAAGGGGACGTGGACCCCACCTTGATGCATGTGCTTCATTCCATGTCGTTCATCTCGAGAGTCCTTATGATGCATCAATTTCTCCAAGCCGTCCATCTGTTTAGATCAATGAGACCCACTTTGATGTACCTGTTGTATAAGTGGACCCTGTCATGATGTATATGTTTTATATCCACACCGTCCAACTATCTGGACAGTGGAAACCCACCGTGATTTATGTATTTTATTACCGCCGTCCATCTGAACGGTGGGGACCATAGTGATGTATCTGTTATATACACACAATCCATCCATGAGACCACCGTAATGTATGCATTGTATACCCAGCTAGTGGGGCCCATTCTGTGATTCATAAGGCCCACTTGTCATGTACGCAAGGCCCACCTATTGTGTTGGGCCCACCTGCTAGCTATACATGGCCCATTTGATATACATAAGGCCCTTGAGTGAGGCCCAATTGTGATGTATGATTCCACCATGATGTATGTGTATTGCACACACTGTCCATTTATTCTTGGGTTGTAGGTCTCATTAACTTGAGAGGCCGACTTCATGTATATGAGGCCCATTAGGGCGGCCCATTGATGCGGCCTACTTGATGTGTATGAGGACCATGGGTCGTGGCCCATGGTGATGAGTATTGGGCCCATGTGAGCAGCCCGTAGTGTTTTGTATTAGGCCCATGTGAGCGGCCCATAGAGATGTGAGCAGCCCATAGTGTTGTGTGTTGGGCCCATGTGAGCGGCCCATAGTGTTGTGTATTGGGCCCATGTGAGTGGCCCATAGTGATGTGTATTGGGCCCAGTGAGCGACCCATAGTGTTGTGTGTTGGGCCCATGTGAGCGGCCCATATAGATGTGTATTGGGCCCATGTGAGCGGCCCATAGTGATGTGTATTGGGCCCCTGTGAGTGGCACGTAGTGTTATGTATTGGGCCCCTGTGAGAGGCCCATAGTGATGTGTGTTGGGCCCACTGTGGTGTATTTGAGGCCCATGGGTAGAGGCCCATTCTGATATATTTGAGGCCCATGGGTTATGGCTCATTGTGATATATTTGGAGCCCATGGGATGTGGCCCATTGTGATGTATATGCGGCCTATGAGTGAGGCCCCCATGGGCCCATGATACATTTGGCTCTATGTGCCACTCCCTAAGAGCAATGATGGTTAAATGTCCACATTGATGGGTAATGATGGTTAAATGTCCATATTGTGACCTTCCCTTAGGCCCTTTATTAGGCCAATTCCGATTTCAATTGTCGAGGCTGATTCCAATTTTGATTGTTGAGGCCGATTCCAATTATCGAGGCCAATTTCGACTCCGATTGTCGAGGCCGATTCCGATTTTGATTATCGAGGCTGATTATCTGTAACGCCCCGGATTTTTGCCAACCTGGGATTAGATTTCCTTAGGCAATGGGTCGATCATAATACCTCATTAACTTGTCAGAACTGAATCCCAAAGTCTAAAGCCGCCTTTAAACTCATTTCCTTCACAAATCTCACCCTTCATCACCTTGATCTTCCAATTTTTCTAAGAACTTTCACCCTAGACACTATCTTAAACTAGCTAAGTAGTATAACTTGGATCACTCTATATACAAACTCCAAAGACCTGAGTACCACCTCGACCAGAATTCACTTAGGACTAAATCCTTTAGAAATGAGACAAAGTAACTAAGTGCGAAACTAGATTAGCTACGAAATCCGTTTGAATCGCTTTAAATACGATCTGCAAGACCCAAAAGTAGCAGAATCATTGACGCTAGGTTACCCTAAAGTTTAGAACCAAACTCATTTCCTGTCTGCTCTCGGGAATGAAACGAAACTTCATATTAGGTCTAGATCGCACATCGGGAGTCCGATTAACCCGAAGCTAAGGAACTAGGACTGCCCCACTGGGCTTAACAATCATCTCAAAAATCAGCTCCATCCGATGTTCCACGGCCATTCGTTTCGATTCGGAGCGAGGGAGTGTGAAAAACACTATTCCCATGCCAAAATAAATATACGGAATAGTGATCTCGCATCATTCGTTGTGACGTCGTCAAGATAACAACCCGACCGTCGAATCGGACCAAATTACACCCTCGGATTAAGAAAAATTTCAGAACATTTACATGTACTTAGAATTTCTGATCGTGGCCCACTGACCGTCGAACTGAAATTGGTCCGCCACGTGCGATCTGGGTATCCGATCGAGTCAAAAACGTAATCCCACGTAGATCCATAGATGGTGAGCTTAAGTCTGACGTTTGGTTCAAGGAGGGCCACCAGAACTTCCCTTTTGAGCTGGAAAAGCGGCGAATATCCTATATAAGCAGTACCCCATGAACCTGAGTCTATTTTCGGAATGTTTTTGGCTATAAAAGGAGCTTAAAACAGCCCCTCTCACAGCCATACAAATTTTGGAGAAAACCCTAGAGGGAGAGAGAGAAAAGAGAGAGAAAGACTTGGAGATTGTTGCCGATTTCCCTCCTCCTGCTTTGGCTTGTTACACGGCCTACACCGCCCTATTCTAGGTGTTTTCCGTCCCATTTGAAGGTAAGAAACCCTAACCCTAGGTCTGATTTGAGGTGGGATCGATGTGGGTTGCGTAACAACTAACCGATTCTGCTCTTTGGGTTAGAAATCTCCCGTATACGGAAGTTCTTCTACCCTTGCTGATTCGTTTCGTTTCCAAAGGCAAAGGTGAGGACTTTAAGTGTATAAGTTGCGGTTTTCAACGCTTTCAATGTCAGATAATGGTAGATTCATGATCTGCATGCAATTGCACATGTACAAAGTGCTTTCCGTTTCCTATTTCGATTAACGTTGTGAAATATGGAATTTCACATATTCTAGGTATACGTAGAAATACCGTATACGTATTTTTTTTGGATAAATGTTTGACATGTTTATTTAATGTATGATTATATAATATATGAATAAAATACTAGTTTGGCGAAAGGAATCGCCAAAATACATGTTCACTTGTAAATGCGACGTATGTTGAAATTTTGTATGTTAGAAATACCGTATACGTGTTTCTTTTGGAATAATGTTTGACATACTTATTTAATATATGATTATACAATATATGAATAAATTACTTATTTGGCGAAAAGAATCGTAGTAATACATGTTTGTTTGTATACACTATGTATGTTGAAAATGCGTATTCTAGAAAATCGTATACGTATAAATTTTGGAGATATAGTTATCATGATTATTTGTAGTAATATATTATACATGGATAAAATACTCACTTGGCTAAAGGATAGCCCTAATACATGTTTTGCTAACATACACCATGTATGTTGTAATAGTGTATTCTAAGTGTTGTGAAAATATTTGAATGAGTATAGAATTCTCATTCGTGCTCGCCATGACTAATTGTCATGGATAATTGATTGTTGTATTGGCAATACCCCTTTGACGAAAGGATTTGCCCTAAATCACGCCACGGCCAATACACACTATATATGCTAAAATGTGTGGCCCAAGTGTTCGTGGAAATGACTGAATGAATATGGAACTTGGTTTCCTGCTTGCCATGACTATCCGTCATGGGTGTATGCGTGTTATGATTGGGGTAACTCCCTAGTGAAAGGATTTGGCCTTATACCTCTGTGATCAACATATGTCATGTATGTTGATTCCTGTATTTTAAAGTGTTTGTTGAAATGTCTGAATGAGTAGTAGTTAGTAAATTGTAATGTTTAAGGGTGTTGAGGTATGATTCTCAACTCCTTTAACTATGTGTATGATTTCCTTGAATAGCTATGTGATTAGGAATTGAATATATACAAACTCATGCTTGTGTTGTTCTTTACAACATGCTTTATATCATGCTCTATAATATGCTTATAACATGCCTACTAGCATGTTTGAATTACTTTGTCTATCATGCTTTACTCCATATGCTAAGGATGATAAGTGATTGTGCTTGGGGCTATGATTATAGTCCAGACAATCGGTACTAGAATTGAATTCGTGGCTGTGATTCATTTGCCACGTGAGATGTGTTCGACGAACTCGAGTCGTACTTCGGTTGGCGATAGTGGTTGGCCACGCGAAGTGCTTATGCACTTCATGTCGTTTAACTTGTTGTGCGCTCGGGCTAGCTGAGCTCGTCAGGCAACCCGATCTGTCTTTTGTATGTTCACCATGTTTAGTCACTAATGCTTGAACCTAGGGTACCAAACTTACAAGTGAAAACCCTTTTAACCATGGTACCTCGATCCGCTAAGACTCATGAGCCGGGCATGGTGGTATGGGACACCGTGGTCGAGCTGTCGGCCTACGCTGGGGCTACGTGCCTCCCCGTAGTGACCAGTGAGCAACCAAACTCGTGAGCCGATTATGGTGGTATGGGACACTATATTCGTGCTGTCGGCCTACATTGATAAGGTGATGGGGGAGTGGTGCAACCTTTTGTGCGTAACAGCCCTGGCAGCCCTTTGTAGTGACCGCGAGCATATTCTGAAGTTGCAGCGTGCCTTAGGGTTCGCCGCGATATAGAGAGTATGAACTAGGCCTGTTTCTATATAGTGATGAATCGTTTAAGGGGTGATGGGGGAGTGGTGCAACCTTTGTGCGTAACAGCCCTGGCAGCCTCTGCAGTGACCTAAAAAACACACCATCGTCGATATTAACTAGATCGACGACCCTAGAATGGATCATGTTTGGGAATGATACAAGGAGGTACCTTAGTTTCCCAATCCCACATGTTCGAAATGGACTAATTAAAAACTCGGTAATCATGCTCATCATGCATCGCATGTGCCTGGAAGATGTGGAGCACTGTGAGATGTAAGCATGCGCGAACGTGAGATGGTGTCGCCTGAGGGAGTATGTCGGTGAGGGCATCCATCATACCTGCATTCATACTTGCATTAATCGAGTAACTAGGAGTGTTTGATTCTTGCTTTATCAT
This sequence comes from Magnolia changhungtana, assembly GCA_030180095.1. NCBI lineage: Eukaryota > Viridiplantae > Streptophyta > Magnoliopsida > Magnoliales > Magnoliaceae > Magnolia > Magnolia changhungtana. Next base: position 2,435,871 of record JASAUF010000294.1, read on the forward strand.
TCTTGATCGTATTGATAACATGATAACTTATGCTTTATTGTTCCACTGAGTTAGCTACTCACTCCCACGTTACGGGACGATGTTGTACACACCAAACAGATTTGTTGAGTTTCAGGTGATGGCGATGCTTGTGAAGTAGAGTCGGACTACTTCTATGGTGATGAGGAGGAGTTCTCCTATCTGTATCTCTCTGGCAGGTCTATGAAGACCTGGTATTGTACTGACGGGGCTAAGGTATTTGGGATAGGAGACTTTACACGTCATCACATTAGGTATATTTTAGAATTGTCCTTGTAATTATTTAATCTGGAAATGTCATCACACTCTGGAGACTCATCATAGTTTATATATTTTGTCTACCTATTACAGTCTTCCGCTTGCAACTTTAACTGTCTCTGGAGTATGATATGTTGTTTTGGCTTAATCTCACTCATGTTCACTACTCTAATACAGTCAACATTCAATCATCATTCATTTTATTGCATAAGTGATGTTCTGGAACTCGAGAGTTGAGTTACTACTCGACCCCCGATTTTCAGGGCGTTACATTATCGAGGCCAATTTCGATTGTCGATACCGATTCCGATTATCGAGGCCAATTCCAATTGTCGATACTGATTCCAATTATCAAGGCCGATTCCGATTGTCGAGGCCAGATATCGAGGCTGATTATCGAGGCCTAATGTGATGTATATGCAGCCCATATTTGAGGCCCATTATGATGTGCATTCAGCCCGTGTTTGAGGCTCAATGTGATGTATATGTGGCCCGTATTTGAGGCCCATTGTGATGTGTATTCAGCCCGTGTTTAAGGCCTAATATGATGAATATAAGATCTATGTGATGAGGCCCATTGTGATGCATTTGAAGGCCAGGCTATGGAGCCCATTGTGTTGTGTATTAGGCCCATGTGAGAGGCTCATCGTGATGTGTATTAAGCTCTTGAGTGAGGCCCATGGTGTTGTATATTTGGCCCTTGTGTGAGGCTATGGGTCCACTATATGTTAGGCTCTGTGTGAGCCATTCTTTGGGGACAATGTTAGTTAAATGTCCTCATTGACGAGGTCGATTGTCGATGCCAGTTATTGATACCGATTATGAGTATGTGACTACATAACATCATGATACATGCCCATATGCATCATCTGCATATTTGTTATGAGATGTGGTTGACCATTGCATATGTCATTGGGCAGGTTATTATGAGACTCCCTGATAGGCGGAGGTTATCTCACATGAGTGCATGGTATGTGTAGGATTGATTCATGACTGGGTTGTATGACTCATGCATCTTGCATTATGTGTTGTGATTACCATACGCCCTAGCGAAAACAGGGCCGTAGCCTCCACATGCACATCGAGAATGGCCAGATGGGACACCGAAAATCTGTTATTAGCATCGGGCTGCCATAAATGGCCCTGAGTGAAAATCTCTAAACCTCCAAGGCTAGGAGACACCCCAACGTCGAGGCAGATTAGATACATGAACGCTCGAGTGCCGAATACCAGGAGGTCGCGTCTCCCACTGTGTCGTGGTTGGTTGGGAGGGGGTGTGGCCTTACCTTCCTGAGAGAAGGGGTAATAGCTAGGCTGAGTTTGACCAGCTCGTGAATGGGTCTGCTATCGACGTGCTGAGTAGATATTGACTGACTACTGGCTAGGAAGATAGTGAGGTCTCTTCCACTTGCATGGTTGCCCGTCAGTGGGCGTCGATTTGCATGTAGAGTATATTAGACCCCCGGTGATGATCCCAGAGATGAACTGTACTGATATGTGGACTTATTGAGTAGGAGTTGCATACTCATTCATTCATTCATTCACTATCCACTCAGGCTGATGATACGTAACTATTTGTTATGTGTACATTCGTAATGGCTAGGATTTCGCTTGGGGCGTGCGACTAACTTGAGATCATGAGTTTATCACATTGAGTCTAACTATCTAAATTTAGATATAAGACTGGTTTGGATAAAAGTCCTTTGTGGTGGACGCTGTAGCCTGCGATACTACGTACTATCATCCTGACTTCACACTCCAACTTGGTCATTTCATTTGCATCGTATATTACATTGCATCCTTAGCACATAACATTTGGTTTACTATGCTTCCGTATTGCTTAACCTGATTAAGGTTGACAGTATTCATGGACTCGGTATCTGATATTTAGCTTACTATGTCTCCGCATTGTATAGTTGACCTACATTATTTCCTCAGTATATGATATTGGCTTATTATGTTTTTGCATTGCATAGCCTTGATAAGGTTTATGGTATTTATGAACTTGCCAGCATATTTTAGTATTACTCTGATATTGTACGATTCATGGATTGCCAGTGTTTCTACTTACTCTAATGTTTATATGCTTGGTACGTGCATCGCACACACTTACACCACCCTCTAAGCTTTCTATAAGCTTATACATAATAGATAGTGCAAGTGGTGTTAGGTTGTAGTAGCGTTAAGCTTGAAGCATACAACGGACTTCTGGAGCTTTGATTTTCGATATATGTATTTCTCTTTCAGCATTGTATTTAAATGATTATATTAGTGGATATGTGATGATGATGTTGTCTTTGTGAATTGGGTAAACTTGTGGTTATGCTTCTTATGAGACAAATTCATGTTGAAAATCCTCCTTGTAGGATCCCAGGATTGGAATCTGACGTATGGGCATTGGGAGCCGAGAATGGGGTACTACGAAGGCTGTTAGCACCGGATTTCGGCAATCGAGAATTTTGTGAGCCCAAATTCTGGGTTTGGGGTGTGACACGGGCCCACATATCCTGGCCCGAGTATCGCCTTAGTGCGGAGACGTGTCGACGGCGCGGTATCTAGGGTACAAGTCTCTAGTTGAGTCGATGTGGGTTGACAACGTGTGACTTAGGGTCGCGGGCAAATACCGGTTACAGGTTGCGGGTTTCTGAAATTCGACAGGGAGGATCGCGGGAATCTACAGAATGGTACGGACTAAGATACGGGCCTTACAGTTCTGACTATCGATGGATGTCATCGATGGGGCATTCGATGGCAACTTGATGCCATCGACCAACCATCGAAAATTACTATTTTGGGCTATTATTTTAACATCTTCACACCTCTTCTAGCCTTATTTATCATGTTTCACTTAGGTTCCTAAGGCTAAGGGATGATCAATTAGGTATTTATATTAAGCCTAGATAATCTAGATATCTAAGGTTGTTTTGGATCAAGGGTTAGGGTCACCAAGGCACCTCTTTTACCTATTCATAGCTCCCTGATGCTTTATCTTTGCTTGTGTTTTCAGTCTTCACTGTCCAAGGGTTCAACCGACTACATGATACAAGGACTCACGTGATTGACAAATAGGGTGCTAAAATTTGTGCACTAACACTTTTGTACCATGACCTTTCCTGCTAAAGGGTGACATGTGCACATATGCAGGACATCTCAGTCGAAATGCGGACCAGGTCCTACCTTCGCCCGTCTTCAGCTGGGAAGGGATAGGAGCTCTCACTACAAAAAAGAGGGTTTTTAGCGACGAAACTTTTAGCGACGAAACCTATTTTCGTCGCCAAAATCCACTTTTAGCGACGAAATATATTTTCGTCGCTAAATGTGTGGTTTTAGCGACGAAACGTTTAGCGACGGAAATTTTCGTCGCTAAAACTAGTGCACCATACTTTTAGCGACGAAAATTTTCGCCGTCAAATGTGTAATCAATGCGGAATAAATTTCTTTACAGTATGAGACTTTTCGCGACGAAAAATACTTTTAATGATGACATATTTATTTAAAAGCGTTTAGCGGCGAAAATTATCGCTGCTAAAACTCTTATAATTTACAAGACAAGTAAACATCTTTTAGCGATGAAAATTATTGTCGCCAAAACTTTGCTTTCAAAAAAATTTATTCTACTTCAAAATACATACAATATTCCGGATATACTCTTACTAACAATATATTTCATTATATTCATCACATTCACATTCATATTAATTTAAATCCAAACAACATAAACTTTTTAGCGGCGAAAATGTTCGTCACTAGAAAATACTATACAAGACTTTTAGCAGCGAAACATTTCGCTGCTAAAAATATTTTCCAAAAGATTTTAGCAGCGAAAATATTTGCGGCAAAATAAATTTTTCAAGACTATTAGCTGCGAAATTCTTCGCCGCTAAAAAATACTACACAATACTTTTAGCAGCGAAATTTTTCGCTGCTAAAACTATTTCCCAAAAGATTTTAGCAGCGAAAATATTTGCGGCAAAATAAAATTTTCAAGATTATTAGTGCAGAAACTCTTCGCCGCGAAAAAATATTATACATGACTTTTAGCAGCGAAATTTTTCGCTGCTAAAACTATTTTTAAAAGATTTTGACAGCAAAAATATTTGCGGCAAAATAAATTTTCCAAGACTATTAGCTACGAAACTGTTCGTCGCCAAAAAATTTCAATGACTTTGTGATGCTCGTAAAAACATTTCTAAGATTTTAGCAGCGAAAGTTATCGCTGCCAAAAAATATCTAGGACTTTTAGCAGCGAAAATATTCGCCGCCAAAAAACTTCCAAGATATTTTAGCAGGGAAAATTTTCGCTGCTAAAAATCCTAGATTAAAAAAAATGACTTAAAAAAAAAGACTTTTAGCAGCGAAAATATTCGCCGCCAAAAAAATTCTAAGATGTTTTAGCAGCGAAAATTTTCGCTGCTAAAAATCCTAGATATTTTTTTCTGCCGAATTTTGAACTGTATATGAAAAAAAAAAACTTAAAAAAAATATATTTATGATGTGTAGTATATTTAAAAAAAAAAAGACTTTTAGCAGCGAAAATATTCGCCGCCAAAAAAATTCCAAGATGTTTTCCACTTTTAGCGACGAAAATTTTCGTTGCTAAAAGTCTTTTTTTTTTAATATACAGTGCAAAATTCCGTACAAAATTCCTGATATACACCTGATATACACCTGTTAACAATATATTTCATCATATTCATCCTAATATACACTGTTATATATATATTTCATCATATTAACATTCACATCCAGCTAAACCCAAAACTAAACCCAAACATAAACTACATTCATCCAAACACAAACAATCTTATCTGCATCACATTCATTCACACATAAATACATATAAATTTAACATTAACAAATAAACAAAAAATCACAAAGGTTAGGGAGTTTAGGTTTAGGTTTAGGTTATAGGTTATAAGTTTAGGTTATAGGTTTAGGTTATAGGTTATAAGTTTAGGTAATAGGTTTAGGTTTTGGTTTTAGGTTTAGGTTTAGGTTAAGGTTATAGGTTTAGGTTTGATTTAGGTTTAAGTTATGGGTTATAGCTTTGTGAATTGAGAATAGGTTAAGGTTTAGGTTTAGAAGCTGGGTTCGGGTTTAGGATCGGAGTTTGGGTTTGAAGTTTAGGTTTAGGTTTAGGTTTAGGTTAGGGAGTTGGGATTAGGATTTGATGTAGGTTTAGGTTGAGGATTTGAGAATACATTTAGGTTATAGGTTTTAAGTTTAGGTTTTAGGTTATAGGTTTTGGTTTTGGTTTTAGGTTTAGGTTATAGGTTAAGGTTAGGTATAGGTTTAGGTTATAGGTTATAGCTTTGGGAATTGAGAATAGGTTATGGTTTAGGTTTAGGAAACCGGGTTCGGGTTTGGGATCGGGTTTAGGTTTGGGTTTTCAAGTTTAGGTTTAGGTTTAGGTTAGGGAGTTGAGATTAGGATTTGGTGTAGGTTTAGGTTTAAGGATTTGAAAATAGGTAAAGGTTTAAGTTTAAGAAATCGGGTTCGTGTTCTGGATCGGGGTTAGGCTTGGGTTTTCATGATTAAGTTTAGGTTTAGGTTAGGGAGTTGAGATTGGGATTTGGTGTTGGTTTAGGTTTACGGATTTGAGAATAGGTTAAGGTTAAGGTTTAGCTTTAGGAAATCGGGTTCGGGTTCGGGATCGGGTTTAGGCTTGGGTTTTCAAGTTTAGGTTTAGGTTTAGGTTAGGGAGTTGAGATTGGGATTAGGTGTAGGTATAGGTTTAGGGATTTGAGAATAGGTTAAGGTTTAGGTATAGGTTAAGGTTTAGGTATAGGTTTAGGTTTAGGTTTTAGCATATAGGTTTAGGTTTTGGTTTTAGGTTTAGGTTATAGGTTATAGGTTAAGGTTTATGTTATAGGTTTTTGTTTAGGTTGAGGTTATAGGTTTTGGTTTAGGTTTAGGTTTTAGTTTATAGGTTTTTCTTTAGGTTGAGGTTATAGGTTTTGGTTTAGGTTATAGGTTTAGGTTTAGGTTTTAGTTTATAGGTTTAGGTTCGGTTTTAGGTTTAGGTTAAGGTTTAGGTTACTGAGGTTTTGGTTTAAGTTAAGGTTATAGGCTTTGGTTTAGGTTAAGGTTTAGGTTTTGGGTTTAGGTTAAGGTTATAGGTTTAGGTTAAGGTTATAGGTTTAGGTTAGGTTTAGGTTTAGGTTATAGGTTATAGCTTTGGGAATTGAGAATAGGTTAAGGTTGAGGTTTAGAAGCTGGGTTCGGGTTCTGGATCGGGTTTAGGTTTGGGTTTTCAGATTAGGTTTAGGTTTAGGTTTAGGTTTAGGTTAGAGAGTTGTGATTAGGATTTGGTGTAGGTTTAGGTTTAGGGATTTGAGAATACATTTAGGTTTTAGGTTTTAGGTTTAGGTTTTAGCTTATAGGTTTAGGTTATAGGTTTTGGTTTTGGTTTTAGGTTTAGGTTATAGGTTATAGCTTTGGGAATTGAGAATAGGTTAAGGTTTAGGTTTAGGAAACTGGGTTCGGGTTCGGGATCGGGTTTAGGTTTGGGTTTTCAAGTTCAGGTTTAAGTTTAGGTTAGGGAGTTGAGATTAGGATTTGGTGTAAGTTTAGGTTGAGGGATTTGAAAATAGGTAAAGGTTTAGGTTTAGGAAATCGGGTTCGGGTTTTGGATCGGGTTTAAGCTTGGGTTTTCATGTTTAGGTTTAGGTTTACGTTAGGGAGTTGAGATTGGGATTTAGTGTAGGTTTAGGTTTAGGGATTTGAGAATAGGTTAAGGTTTAGGGAATTGAGAATTGGTTTGGGTTTAGGTTTAAGGAATCGGGTTCGGGTTCGGGATCGGGTTTAGGTTTGGGTTTTCAAGTTAAAGCTTAGGTTTAGGTTAGGGAGTTGAGATTAGGATTAGGTGTAGGTTTAGGTTCATGGATTTGAGAATACATTTAGGTTTTAGGTTTAGGTCTTAGGTTATAGGTTAAGGTTTAGGATTTAAGTTTAGGTGAATGGTAGGTAATAGGTTATAAGTTTAGGTTATAGGTAATAGGTTAAGGTTTTAGGTCATAGGTTTTGGTTTAGGTTAAGGTTAAGGTTAAGGTTTAGGTTCAGGTTTAGGTTTAGGTTATAAGGTATAGGTTTAGGGAATTGAGAATTGGTTTGGGTTTAGGTTTAGGGAATCGGTTTTGGGTTTGGGATCGGGTTTAGGTTTGGGTTTTCAAGGTTAAGCTTAGGTTTAGGTTAGGGAGTTGAGATTAGGATTAGGTGTAGGTTTAGGTTTAGGGATTTGAGAATACATTTAGGTTTTAGGTTTAGGTCTTAGGTTATAGGTTAAGGTTTAGGATTTAGGTTTAGGTGAATGGTAGGTAATAGGTTATAAGTTTAGGTTACGGGTAAATAGGATGAGGTTTTAGGTCATAGGTTTTGGTTTAGGTTAAGGTTATAGGTTTAGGTTCGGATTTAAGGTTCGGAGTTTAGGTTTAAGTTATAAGGTATAGGTTTAGGTAATTGAGAATTGGTTTAGGTTTAGGTTTAGAGAATTGGGTTTAGTTTTAGGTTCAAGTTTAGGTTTAGGTTATAAGGTCTAGGTTTAGGGAATTGAGAATTGGTTTAGGTTTAGGTTTAGGGAATCGGGTTCAGAGTTCGGGATCGGGTTTAGGTTTAGGTTAGGGAGTTGAGATTGGGATTAGGTGTAGGTTTAGGTTTAGGGATTTGAGAATAGGTTAATGTTTAGGTATAGGTTTAGGTTTAGGTTATAGGTTTTTGTTTAGGTTATAGGTTTAAGTTTAGGTTTTAGTTTATAGGTTTTTGTTTAGGTTGAGGTTATAGGTTTTGGTTTAGGTTTAGGTTTTAGTTTATAGGTTTAGGTTATAAGTTATGGGTTTAGGTTACGGTTTTAGGTTTAAGTTAAGGTTCGAGTTACTGAGTTTTGGTTTAGGTTAAGGTTATAGGCTTTGGTTTAGGTTAAGGTTTAGGTTTTGGGTTTAGGTTAAGGTTTAAGGTTATAGGTTTAGGTTAGGTTTAGGTTATAGGTTATAGGTTTTGGTTTAGGTTTAGGTTTAGGTTATAGGTTTAGGTTAAGGTTATAAGTTAAGGTTTTTGTTTAGGTTAAGGTTATAGGTTTTGGTTAAGGTTTAGTTTTTGGGTTTATGTTAAGGTTATAGGTTTAGGTTATAAGTTATAGGTTATAGGTTATAGGTTAAGGTTTAGGTATAGGTTTTAGGTTATAGGTTTAGGTTTTAGCTTATAGGTTTAGGTTTTGGTTTTAGGTTTAGGTTAAGGTTATAAGTTTAGGTGTCAAGTTATAGGTTTTTATTTAGGTTAAGGTTATAGCTTTTGGTTTAGGTTATAGGTTTAGGATTAGGTTTAGGTCTAAGGTTTAGTTTATAGGTTTAGGTTATAGGTTTAAGTTTTGGTTTTAGGTTTAGGTTAAGGTTATAAGTTCAGGTTTAGGTTTAGGTTACAGGTTTTGGTTTAGGTTATAGGTTTTAGTTTAGGTTAAGGTTTAGGTTTTTGGTTTATGTTAAGGTTATAGGTTTTTAGGTTATAGGTTATAGGTTCGGGAATTGAGAACAGGTTAAGGTTTAGCTTTAGGAAATCGAGTTCGGGTTCGGGATCGGGTTTAGGCTTGGGTTTTCAAGTTTAGGTTTAGGTTTAGGTTAGGGAGTTGAGATTGGGATTAGGTGTAGGTTTAGGTTTAGGGATTTGAGAATACATTTAGGTTTTAGGTTTAGGTTTCTGTTATGGATTATAAGTTAAGTTTAAGTTAAGGTTTTAGGTTTAGGTTTAGGTTATAAGTGTTGGTTATAGGTTTAGGTTTAAGTTAGGTTATAGGTTATAGCTTTAGTGAATTGAGAATAGGTTAAGGTCTAGGTTTAGGAAATCGGGTTCGGGTTTGGGATCGGGTTTAGGTGTGGGTTTTCAAGTTTAGGATTAGGTTTAGGTTAGGGAGTTGAGATTAGGATTAGGTGTAGGTTTAGGTTTGGGGATTTGAGAATACATTTAGTTTTTAGGTTTAGGAAATCAGGATCGGGTTTAGGCTTGGGTTTTCATGTTTAGGTTTAGGTTTAGGTTAGGGAGTTGAGATTGGGGTTTGGTGTAGGTTTAGGTTTAGGGATTTGAGAATACATTTAGGGCCCATTTGGCCTGGTGATTGGAAGGGATTAGATGGTATTGGAAGGGATTGGAAGTTAAATCCCGGGATTGGCCGGGCGTGCCAAACAGACTGGGTGATCTTATCTCGGGATATAGTTATCTCATGGATCTTAAGACAATCCACTGACAACACCATCACTACCTTTAAATCCCATCCAGCTCCACCCTAATCCGTTCAAATTTTCCTGAGACATGTTTGGGTCGATGGATTGGAAGGGATGAGAAGGTTTAATCCCGAGATTGGCTGGGCGTGCCAAACAGACTCCATATAGCAATCATGGGATATAGCAATCCCATGGATCTTAAGACAATGCACTGACAACACCATCGTTGCCTTGAAATCCATGCCATCCACCTTAATACCATTCAATCCCTTCCAATCCACCCGTCCAAACAGGCCCTTAGGTTTTAGGTTTAGGTTATAGTTTATAAGTTTAGGTTATAGGTTTTGGTTTTGGTTTTGGTTTTAGGTTTAGGTTAAGGTTATAAGTTTAGGTTATAGGTTTAGGTTTGAATTAAAGTTATAGGTTTAGGTTTGAGTTAAAGTTTAGGGATTCGGGTTCGGGTTCGGGTTTGGGTTCGGGTTTAGGTTATAGGTTTTGGTTTTGGTTATGGTTATAAGTTTAGAATAACGTTTAGGTTTAGGTTATGGGTTTTAGTATTAGATAATAGGTTTAGGTTATAAGTATAGGTTTAGGTTGGGTTATAGGTTAAGGTTTAGGTTTAGGTTATAAGTATAGGTTTTGGGATTTGAGAAAAGGTTTAGGTTATAAGTATAGGTTTAGGTTAAAGTTGTAAGTTTAGGTTTAGGATATAAGTATAGGTTATAGGTTAAAGTTTTTGGACAGGTTTAGGTTATAAGTATAAGTTTAGGGATTTGAGAAGAGGTTTAGGTTAAAGTTGTAAGTTTAGGTTTAGGATATAAGTATAGGTTATAGGTTAAAGTTTTTGTTTAGGTTTAGGTTATAAGTATAAGTTTAGGGATTTGAGAAGAGGTTTAGGTTAAGGTTATAAGTTTGGGTTAAGGTTATAAGTATAGGTTTAGGTTATAGGTATAGGTTTAGGTTTAGATTTATGTTTAGGTTAAGGTTTAGGTTAAGGTTTAGGTTAAAGGTTTTGGTTTAGGGTTAGGGGTGTGGTTACATATAAACACGGCTGTCCAAATGGAGCCTCCAATGTTGTCCATAGGAAATGGGCTTCATCATGGTCATATAGGGACCCCGCTCATCCGTTCCGACGCACATCCAAGTCCGCTCCATTAATCTCGAGCAAATACATAAATACGGCTGTCCAAATGGCAGCCTTTCAATTTGTCCATAGGAAATGGACTGACTTTATCATGGTCATAACGGTTCCCACCTTCCGGGGACCCCGCTCATCCAGGATAGCTCGACGCACATCCAGTGCGCTCCATTAATCTCGAGCAAATACAAACATAATCACGGCTTTGTCAAATGGCAGGCCCTTCCAATGTAACGACACGAAAATTTCAGTACATTGGGTCGAGTACCACCTCGACCCGGAAATCCCGTAGATTAAATCCTTTAGAAATTTAACAAAGTTAACTAAGTACTAAACTCAATTAGCTATGAAATGTTAGGATCGCTTTAAATACGATCTGCAAGACCCAAAGGTTGCAGAATCATGACGCTAGGTTACCCTAAAGTTTAGAACCAAACTCATTTCCCGTCTGCTCTCGGGAATGAAACGAAATCGTATTAAGTCTGGATCGCACATCGGGATTCCGATTAACCCGAAGCTAAGGAACTAGGACCGCCCCACTTGGACTTAACAATCATCTCAAAAATCAGCTTATCCGATGTTCCACGGCCATTCGTTTCGAATCGGAGCGAGGTAGTGTGAAAAACACTATTCATAAGCCAAAATAAATATCGGAATAGTGATCGGCATCGTTCGTTTGGCGTCGGCAAGAAGCAATCGACCGTGAGAATCGGACCAAATTACACCCTCGGATTAAGAAAAATTTCACGGAACATTTACATGTACTTGGAATTTACGATCGTGGCCCAATGTGCCCCGAAAGTGGTCCGCCACATGCGATCGCGTATCTCGAATGAGTCAAAACGTAATCCCACGTAGATCCATTGATGGTGAGCTTAAGTCGACGTTTGGTTCAAAGAGGGCCACCGAACTTCCCAGGAAATTTGGAAAAGCGGGAATATCCTATATAAGCAAGCACCCATGAACCTAAGTACATTTTCGTAATGTTTGTGGCTATAAAAGGGGCTTAGAACAGCCCCTCTCACACCATACGAATTTTGGAGGAAACCCTAGAGAGAGAGAGAAAGAGAGAGAAGGACTTGGAGATGGTGCCGATCTTCCTCCACCGCATTGGCTCACCACACGGCCTTCACCGCTCCGTTCTAAGTGATTTCCTAGCGGTATCCAGCCCATTTGGAGGTAAGAAACCCTAACCCTAGGTCGATTCACAAAGGTAGAATCGTCGGTTGTGTAAAAGCTAACCGATTCCGCTCTTTTTAGAAATCTCCGCATATCTGAAGCTCTATTGGTCGATTTGTTGGAATTCCAAAGGCAAAGGTGAGGACTTTAAGTGTATAAGTTAAGGTTTTCAACGCTTTCAATGTCGGATAATGGTAGATTCATGATGGCTTGCAATTGCACATGTACAAAGTGCTTTAGTTTCTGTTTTGATTAGGTGTGAAATATGGAATTTCACATATTCTAGGTATACGTAGAAATACCGTATACGTATTTTTTTTTGGATAAATGCTTGACATGTTTATTTAATGTATAATTATATAATATATAAATAAAATACTAGTTTAGCGAAAGGAATCGCCAAAATATATGTTTACTTGTAAATGCGCCGTATGTTGAAATTACGTGTTGTAGAAATACCGTATACGTAGTTCTTTTGGAATAATGTTTGACATATTTATTTAATGTATAATTATACAATACGTGATTAAAATACTAGCTTGGCGAAAGGAATACGAAATCTATCTTCCTTTGTAAACACTATGTATGTCGAAATTGGGTATACGTGGAAGTACCTATACGTATAAAAGTTGATGTGATTGCCATGTTTAATTGCTGTATGAATATGATGTATTTGTATAAAATACTAGTTTGGTAAAGGGACAATCCTAGTATACATTTCTCTAGCATACGTCATGTATGTTAAAATATTGCATTCCAAGTGTTGGTGATATCACTTGTGTGTGTAAGTGCTTAAGTGTTAGAACTTTAGTTAGGTGCTGAGATGGGATTCTCCGCTACCTTAGAGTCACATATGACACTCTCCAGGTGGTTGTTCACTCTAACCACTCACCTATGAACTCTAAGTATTGGTATCCCTATGTGTATAGTGCTTTATAACATGCTTTACAACATGCTTTACAACATGCCTTATAACATGCTATACTTCATGCTTTATAATACATGCTTTACCTCATGCTTTACTTTATGTTCTACAACTGATTGAGTTTGGGACTATGCCTATAGTCCACACATTAGTACCAGACTTACGGTTGTGGCGAGATTCATATCGCCACGATGGACGTGTCCAGCGAACCCGAAGTCGTATCGGTTGGCGATAGTGGTTGGCCACAGGTTGCGCTCCATATCGCTCAACTTGTGGTGCGCTCGAGCTAGTCAGGCTCGTCAAGCAAACCGATATGTGTATATGTATGTTCACCATGTTTGGTCGCTACTGCTTGAACCTAGGGTACCAAACTTTAGGTGGCAATCCCGTTAACCATGGTACCTCGATCCACTAAGACGTATGAGGGGCATGGTGGTATGGGACACCGTGGTTAGTTCCCTACGAGGGTCATGTGCCTCCCCATAGTGACCATTGCGCAAACTCGTGAGCCGATTATGGTGGTATGGGACACTATATTCGAGTATGTCGATATTTGGCGAGAGCCGAAGGTGAGTGTGCTCGTCCGACGAGCGACGAGTCCTCCGTAGTATCTTCGAGTGTACTCCAAGTGTACGTGTTTGGCGGACAGTCTTTCACAAGAATCTAGAGTATGAGTTGAGCCGAGTACAGTGGTGAGACCTACTTTGACGGCTAGTGATTGAGCCAGTGCACGGTGAGATATGTACTTGGTGACGGATGACAGACTGAGCCACATACGGTGAGATCGTATCCGCGCCGACGGGTGATAGAGCCCTTTGCGATGCCTTCACTACGCTTCTCAAACCATAATATCGTATGAGATTAGCTAGGATTGACGACCCTAGAATGGATCATGTTTGGGAATGATACAAGGGAGGTACCTTAGTTTCCCAATATGCTGGTTGAAATGGATTAATAAAAACTTGGTAATCATGAGCATCATCGCACCGCATGTGCTTTGTAGATGTGGTGCCGAGGGAGTTAGCATTCGCGAACGTAAGATGATGTCGCTTGAGGGTGGTTTGGCAAGGGCATACAAATCATCATGTCATATCATTTTTGCACTTAACAAAGTAATTAGAAATGTTTGATTTGTATTGCGTTATCATTCTTGCTTGATTGATTTGATAACCTGTTAACCTATGCTTTAAAGTTCCACTTGAGTTAGCTACTCACTCCCACGTTACGGGACGGTGTTTGCAACACCCACCAGACTCTGTCGCAGTGTAGATGGCGCCTCTGTTCGGAGCCGGAGCTCGACTTCGAGGAGGATTAGGAGGAGTTCTCCTTTATGCAGTACTCTGACTGCTATGCTTAGGCCGGTTGCATCGCGGGATTTACAGGGCCTCTTTTGAGGATTGTATTTTGATTTTTGACTTAGAAATAATACGTGTATATTGGTACTCAGTTAGTACTCATACTCTGAAGTTCACAAAATTTTGATACTTTACATATTTTGAATATAAATTTCAGTCTTCCGCTTGCCTTTATACAATTGGCGGAGTATGAATTCTTGTTTTGGTATAATCTCATTCATGTTTATTGCGCTAACTCGGACAACATTTAACCATCATTGTGTATGTTGCATAAGTGATGCGTTGGAACTCGGGAGTTGAGTTCATACTCGACCCCCGAATTTCAGGGCGTTACAAATGCTGTCCATAGGAAATGGACAGCTTTATCATGGTCATAACAGCGGTTCCCACCTTCCAGGACCCCGCTCATCCGAATAGCTCTGACGCACATCCGGGTCTGTTTCATCAATATCGAGCAAATACATTTAAAAATAAGGTAGGCATCTATTTTTTTTATGAATGAAAACCAATCTTGAAGACTATTCATCAGACAGTCCCTACAATGGATAGTAGTTAGACATTGAATAATTAAAAGCATTAACCACTTCTATTGCATTTTTGCATATACACAAGATTCATAGGCTGAAAATTTGCCATTGAGATAGTGTTTTATGTTCGGTTGGTAGAGACGGACAAGCTCTTTATACCATATGACCTACAGCTGATGAAAATTTCAAGTAAATTGTACGAGGTTTATAGTAATCTTAGAAATTAGAAAATTTTCAATTATGTGCATTTCAGTCTGAGTTATTTCTCTAATCACGATAGCCTTGGGAGGGTTAATACGAGGGATGCGTTGATTGCAAGAGGCCGATTAAAACTATAGTGGGTTATCTTGCCGGACATAATCATTTCAAGACCAGCAAGATAACTCAATATAGTTTTAATCGGCCTCTTGCAATCAACCTATCCCTCGTGTCAACCCTCTCAAGGCTATCGTCATTAGAGAAATAACTCAGACTGAAATGCACATACTTGGAAATTTTCTAATCTCCAAGATTACTGTAAACCTCGTACAATTTACTTGAAAATTTTATAATGTGAAATAGTACATGAGTGAGAGAAGACAACGTAACCTTTTATATAGAAGCCAGAAATTGATAGGTGGGGATTGTCCTATCGAGGAGATTGTTGAGCGTAGTCCATCTGCTGTTGGGACAAACATGCATGGGTTTGGATTATTGGACCATGGACCCCATCTGTCATTGAAAACCGAGGATTAAAATGGTGTGACAATCTATATGTAGTAAGATATATATATATATATATATAAATCCCTTGTGTAGTATTTGTGGATTATGTATTTGTGGATAATGTGTAGTTGTGTACATATACTTCATGGAAATTCAGTTCCTTTTGTGTTTTGCCTGGTTGGGTAGTAAATCTTTTGATCCAATTTAGGATGGTAGCTTAATGGCACTCTTTTCAGATTGCTCCTCAGCAATGGAATGAAATAAAGTACCCATAAGTTTTACGCAAAGACATTACACAAATTGTGGTCATATGCACTATTAACTTGATATAGTTACCCTAACAACAAAGAACTTTTCAAATTGAAACCTACGCATTTCTAACTCCGAGTTTGTGTAAACGTGACACACACACACACACACTCACACACATCCGGTTTCTTGGTTTGGTTGCGCTCATTAAGCTTCTAACGAGAACACTTCCTATATATCTATTTATTCCCTCGCACATCTTTAACAGGGCTAGACTCATATTTTAGTTTTGTTCCATTTGAAAATTGTTGGTGACCCATTCTCCTCACATGTGGCACTGTTGTTCAGCTATCCGGGCCTCCCAAATCATGGTTCCCAGTGTTCATGGTGCTCAACTCTTGAAATCATATTGGTAAAGCAATCCTAGCCATCTATCAGTGGCTATCAAATGGATGGTTAAAAAGTAAAATAATGAGTGGGTCCAAATTTGAAGGAAAAAAATCAGATGGTTACTATTTATCTTCCCAGTGTAGTTTTTATGGTGTGTGTATATGCTCCATCTCCATTTGGGTAAACAATTTGGATGATCTGGATTGCCTTGGAACTACACCATATGTGCGTTTGAAGAGAGTCGCCACCATTTTTTAAATTGTGCAAAACTAAATTAGGAGTGTAGCTCCTATAATTCTTACTTGAACATCCGGCTTAAAAAGAGTCAGATTTTAGATTATTACTTCCACTTGTAAAAGGGACTTGAGAGAAGACTTCTTATTGAACTTCTTTTCCCTCAACCACGGTTGGTAATGGTTGGTATTCCATTAGGGGTATTAAAATTTCAACAGCACCAAATAATGGTAGGTTTTCGTAAAACCGATCTTCTAGGCATTCAAGGCTAGTTTTCTATTTTCCTGCTATCGACTCCAATTCTCAAGTGAAATAAGAATGCCCCCTCAACTAATTGTACAGTGTGCCTTCCATCAGCTTATATAATCAACCCACATTTTGTCATTTTATGCCTTCAGACTTGGGGGAAAATGCTTGTAAAAATGGGTTGCAAGTGAAGACAGCTGACAATCAGTTGTTTCCTTTTAATGTAATACACTTGGTAACAGATCCTTACTGTCCAATTCATGGACCACCTCTTGGATGAGCCATCCCCAAAAATGGTGCTGATCAGAAGTTAATTATCTGATCTGTGACCTATTTTTGGATGGCCTAAGAAAAGTTTAGGACAGTAGTTCAAATGAAAATAGAATCTCCAGATGGAAGTTATAAACAGGTAACGGATGCATTTTTTTACCATTAGGCCATCCATGAGGTGGTTGATTAGTTATTTGATTTTGATTAATCAATGTGTTAACCAAATTATTGATATACTCTCAATAAATTTACCTGAGATGTAGAGAAGATGTTCAACATTTGTAGGAAAATGTGAGAGCCACAACTCCCTACATAACTTCTAATAATACCAAGATAGTCTTTGTATAATTTCTGTGGGGGTCAGTCAGCCTGCATAAACCGGAGTGGGCCACCATGATCAGGCCTCAAGAGAATCAACCCACCTATACAATTAAGGGAAAAAAAAACAGCATTAGTCTACATTCAATGAAAACTAAGCCAATAGTGAAGTCGTACCCATCAAACCCATGATCTACATCACTAAACTATAGGTCACATATGTGTGAGATCGCAAAATCATACACTTGTGATCGCAGTATCCTTTCATGCCATGCCAAAAAGAATGAACCAATCAAAAGAGGCATAACTTAGATGAGAGAGGGAAGTGTTAGAGAACTTCACCCATACAATGCGTGCAAAGTTGAAATATATGAATAATGAATATGCATGCTGAGGCTGATTAAATGAGTACAAAAGACAAACAAAAAAGAAAGGTCAAATTCAAAGGTTTCCTTGAATTGGGAGTTCAAAAAAATGTTGTTAAAATTCCAATAAATGTGAAGATGTGAAATATTATTCGTTTTTTTTTTTTTTTGGGGGGGGGGGGGGGGGGACATGTACGTGTATTTGTTGGTGCGGGGGCTATTCTTTGGTAAGAATGTTGTCTAGAAGGCATTGTCAACATGACTGCTCAAATAGGCCCTAATCAACACAAATCAAGCATGATTTTGTGAATTAGGGCCCATTAATGCAAAAAAAGCTGAAAAAATGGAAAAAAAAAAAAAGAAAAGAAAAAAAGAAGTGATGGTTTACCCTTCCCCAATATATTCCAAAATGGTCCACTCGCTTTGATTCATCGAATCCTACATAAATTTTTGTTTTGATCATCAAAATAGGTCTAGATCTAATTTAAAATTTGTTTCTAACCTTCCTTCATGGTGAAATGAAGAAAGATGTGGAACAAATGAGAGAATTTTGAAAAAGAAAATTCAATATGGGCTCTCTATGGCCCTATTGGCCCCATAATGGTGCTTGATATGGGGGTATATTAACCCATTTTTTTTCATAACGGACCGATTCACTCCATATCCAGTAACATGTGTGATCGTGCGTAGCTGCCATATCAGCCGATAACATAACTGTTTTTTAATACCATGTAAACAAGACTTTCCCAAGCATGCATTTATAGTTATAAGACCGAGCACTAGATGAGCCGGTTCTTATTATTCTTATTCTTCTTATCTTCTATGCCTTTATCAATAAAATACTGTGCAAACCACGACAGCAATCATTTTGGAAAGCTTCAATTGCTTTGCGGGAGCCAAGTCCCGCATAGCAACTGATAGTCAGAAGGCCAGTACTATATGCCTAGTCCAACCCATGGTTCATGTACCTCCACCCTAACCCAACCCAACCCAATTTTAAGTTGGGAATTCACAACCCAAGCGTAACCCGAGCAGGCTTGGTTGGGTTGGTCAGATGGATACATGCTAATATTTTTGTTATAATGTTAGTTTATTATATTTTAATACACATCTTATTTTCTGTACTTATAATTTTATTAATTATATGTAGTTATTTATAGTAAATAACTTTGTTTTGTTTTTAAACAAATAAACTAAAATATAGGACAATTAATCCTTTAAAAATGTAGCTGATTTTATTATTTTTTTCATACAGCCACACGGTATATAGACATTACAGTTGGTAGATGAGCCCAAAAGACTCATACATTTATACAGACGTGCAAATGGTTTTGGATTGGAGATGTATTTTTATTAGGACATGTATATTTCCAGTTCAATCACAATAGCATTTATTAGGATGTATTTTTAGATGATGTATTTCGTCATAAATCCTTATGATTTTTGGATGCTTCTTATTTACGAATAGAAATTAATAGTTTGAGTGTATGATGAAGCAATCAAAGATGAAACCAAACCTGCTTAAAGGTATGTGTGTTTTATAACTTCTGATTGGGATGAGTAGTTTGATGGTTAACCCACCATCTGATTGGATTAGTTGGTCCCAAGGTCCAATCAGATGATGGATCTTGGCATCTGGCATGATCTTTCATCAGCCAAGTGGGGTACACTGGTGGACCCTGATTGTCGATCAAAAGTCCAGCATTAGTTAATTAGTAACTAAGATAAGAATTCAAAATTAGGGCTTCTTTTGGTTTTGGTTGTGACATGATGTGAGGAAAAGAAAATGAAAGACATTTTTGACATATTCCTTTTTTCCCTATGGAGGTTATAGTTTGAGAAGACCCTTTTTTGGGTTTAATCCTTGTAGGCCTTCTGGAAGTAGTTCTTAGATTCTCAGTTATTAATAATTATAGCAACTTGTACAAGAACATGAAACTCATTAAGTAAAGGTGGAGCAAGAGGACACACTTCAAAATCCAGTTTGATGGGACAGAACAACACTGACTAGGAACTAGTTTGGTACTGGATATTTAGCTATAGGCCATTGTAATTTGGATGACATATTGACCACTTGGTGGTTGAGAATTGTTGAGGAAGACAAACCACGTCAAAGAGATTTGTAGTGTTCTGTGGAAGCCTGTTTGTTTACACATTACTAAATCAAATCCAGGTTCTTTAAATCCAAACAGAATACCAGTTTGGTGGTCTGGACTACCAATTCAGATGGTCCTCAACTACAATTGTCAGAAACAAACAAACAAGAAAAAAAAAAAAGAGGGACCAACTCATCTTGCATGCAAGTCTCATCACTTTCTTGCATGAAAGCGGGCGGACCACCCGAATAGTTGCCCATTAGCTAAAATACTTGTCCTCTTTTGCACAAAACACTGAATTAGTGTTGCAATCCCACAGCGGAGATCACAACTCTTTAAAACCTCGCATTTATAGATAGATAGATAAAGAAACAGAGAGAACCATCGTCAATGACAAATATGAAACAAAATCCTTCAAGCCTGAAAATCAAGCTGATTTTATTATTTTTTTCCCTCTACCAATGTCTGTACAATTCAATGAACAGGTCGATGAGAAATAAGCATTAGTGTGGGTCTTAGGAACGCATTAACTTTCAACAATTAGGTTATTACAACTATATCATGTATTGTGGTCCATTCAAGTTCTGCGTTTGCCTTTTTTTTAGATGCACGCCTTAAAATGAGCTTGTGGAACAAATGGATGGCACGGATGTAACATATTCATCACAGTGGGGCCTATGTTATGTTTTTGTGTGTGTACAAATACATGAAGTTCAATTAAATTTATCCCAATTTTTGAGGGTTTATATATATATATATATATATATATATATAAATAGACTATTATAAAGACTATGTAAACTGTAATAATAACTTTCGAAAATCAAACCCGAAATCAAGATTTATCTTTTCATTGCAAAGCTAGCACCATTCTCATTATCATCCCCTTCAAAATACAAATCGAGAGACCCACATCCACATTCATCATTTCTTACCCTAGGATTAAAAAATAACACAAACAAAACATCTTTTAATTTACTCCAAACAAAGCAAAAGTGAAAGAAAAAACACATCCAGATTCGTCACTTCCAACAATGAAAATAGCTTTCACATTTAGCGTTCTTCTAAACATCTAACCAAAAAGATCCACTTCCAAATTCATCATCCTTCATGCATCCAAAAGAAAACACTCTATCCAAGCTCATAATTTCTTATCAAAGTAAGCAAAATTTTCAGTCTTGGAGCCTTCAAACATCAACATGCATGTGGGTCCACACACACAAACAAAACATCCAAATTCATCATATTTTTTATCAAAAAGTAAAAAAGAGAGCATTCTCATTTTCCCTTCTTTATGAAAATTCCACATTCAAATTCACCATTGCTTAAGCACCTTTTTCATTTTGATCTCCTCCAAACATCAAAACCCACAACCAAATCCATCATTTCTTACCAAGAAAAAGCACCTTTTCACTTGCATTCAAACATCAAAACCCTAAATCAGAAAAAGCACCTTACCATTTTCTCACATTCTAAAATCCCTAAATCCCCAATTTGTAAATTTAGAAAAACCCATTTTGGGGTCCACATTCAAATCGACAATCTACAAGCTACTAACTCCCAAATTCATAAATCGGCATTAATATTGAGAGAGATTGAGAGAGAGAGAGAGAGAGATACCTCGCTGTCGTGAATGAACTTCAAACGAGCTAACGGAGAGAGAGAGAGAGAGAGAGAGAGAGAAGGCGTGCGTGGGTAGGGCGTTCGGCAACGGCCCGCAAGAGAGATCGGACGAGAGAGGAAGAGAGAGAGGAGGCGAGAGAGACAGATAGAGGAGAGGGTGGAGAGATCGAGAGAGAGAGAGAGAGGAAGAGAGAGAGAGAGAGAGAGGGAGGGAGAGGGAGCGAGAGAGAGAGAGGGAGAGAGAGAGAGAGAAATGGGAGCCACATGGGATGGGCATTAGGTTGAGTAGCGCGTTGGCTGCGAAGTGACGTCACCATGTTCGTGGGCCCCACTATGATGTATGTCTTTGTATCCACACCGTCCATCTATTTTGAGATATTATTTTAAGACATGAGCCAAAGAATGAGACGGATAAAAAGATGTAGTGGACCTCACCACATAATACAATGGGGAGAGTGATTCCCCAACATTGAAACTATCCTAAGGCCCACCATAATTTTTATTTGAAATCCAAGCTGGTTCAAGAGCTAAAAAAGACATAAAATAAGGTAAAACACGAATATTATTATAAGCCTATGGCTTATCCTTTCAACTATTATAAGCCTAATAGCTGATTGAGATAGACGGACTACCAAAATCGGCTAAAAACAAATTATTCTGAAAAATAAATATTATAATAAGCCTATGGCTTAATTATCCTCTCACAACCATACATTTGTTCAATGATCATGAGGCGAACCCAGATGATTTTCGGGACAGAGACTCTTTGTATTTTCCCTTCATATAAGTCTGGTTGACCTTATCAGGGCCTGTGGGCCCTAGGAAGTTCTTGGCTAGTGAGCATTCGATCACCACAATTTCTCCAATATGTGGAACCACGTATCAAAATGCTCCCCTTTCCATCTCAACCAAAACAGTAAATATAAGGGTTGACCTTTACCATATCGGTGGCTTAGTAATAACTGTCTTTGTGTTGCTTTTTTGATACTAGATATTTTATGACCAATTCCTAGAGATCTATCTAATTGGGGCATCTATACAAGAAAAGAAAAATAAAAGGGATCAAATTAAAGGCCTCCCACCTTGATGTATGTACATGTTGTCTATACATTTTGCCAGCTCGAGGTATTTTTAAGTGTATGAGCTTAAAAATAAAGCATATTCAAATCTTAAGTAGACCATACCATATGAAACTCTCACTATTAAAAACTTTCTACGGTTCACTGAAATGTTTATTTGCCACTTAACATATTGACAAGGTTATATGAGCTTAGATAAAGAAAAAAAAAAACAGCTTAATGCAAAACTTTCGTGGTACACAAGAAATAATTTTTAGCAGTCAATCATCATTGTTCATGTAATGCATGTCACTTCAGATTTTTGGATCTATTGAATTCATTTATGGACCGATAACTTAATATAAGCTGGCAAAATAGATCAACGAGCTTTGGAGACTTGACCTTTTCTCTAGCTTCAGGGTCCTACGGGGAGAGAGGAACAGTTGGTATTTTCATAATAAAAATGAGCTAACTACATAAGTTTTCCAATGGGTTAAATTTGTTGAGGGACACAATTTAAGGTACCACCATATATAGACATGTATGATTCATCTCAGGTGCTGGCCCATGGCCCAATTCTCTTCAACATGAACGGATAATTGTCTTAGATGTAGCACATATACGGTGATTAGAATTTTTTTACTTAAGGAAGTTGATGGTGATTTTCTCAAGGACTGACTTGACCTTTAATCTTTACAAATTCTCATTTTATGTGAACAGGGTTGTCAGTTTGTAAATATGCACTTTGAAGCCTAATTTCAAGGTATTAGTCACTTTTAAGTGGTTGGAAGCCTTAGCTAATAGATGGTTAAGAATGTGTAAAATAAGTGAAGCACTTAAAGATGGTTAATGGTGAAGACTTCAAGTCAACTAGGTTCAACGTGTGGACATGGATAACTAGGGAATATCCACACTGTCCATCCGTTTTCCATCTCATGTTAGGGTGTGAGCACAAAAGGAAACCGATCCAAATATTAAGTGGACCACACCGTAAGAAATAGTGGTGATTGAACACCCACCATTGAAAACTTCTTGGAGGTTGCACAAACGTAATTGAAGGAAAAACAAATATCATCTAGATATTAAATTTTTATAGTGCAGGGAAGTTTTTAATAGCCAATCGATTGTTTCTTGTGGTATGGTGTGCTTGAGATTTGGATCTGCTCCAATTTTGGGCTCATGCCCTAAAATTAGATGGAAACACATATGGACATACATGGATATACGAGTACATACATCAAGGTCATGATCAGGGCAGCACGTTGTTAGATGGTAAATAAACATAAAGGTGGACCCCAGAAAGTTTTTAAGGGTGAGTTTTCAATGACCACTGTTTCTAGTGGTGTGGTTCACCTGAGATTTGAGATTTGGATCTACTTCATTTTGTCGTCCATTCCCTAAAATAAGCTTACAAAATGGATGGGTGGCGTTGATATACAACACATGCATCAAGGTAGGCCCACAGTCAGGGTCCCACCCATATGGCTGGTCCCCGTCGTATCTTAAAAAAAAAAAAAAAAAAAAAAAAAATTATAACACACACACACACACCCCACACACTCACGCTAGTGGAATTTCACCACCTATGGGTAGAACCCTTGAGCGGGAGTTGAAACTCTGAGAGTCTACCACCGGGCAAGAGTAAGGACCTGCGAACCCGACCATGTGGGCACGGCAACGACAATGGGGCCGTGTTCAATATTTATGCATTTTATGACATGGGCAAAAAATGATGTAGATCCAAATCTAAGCTGGACCACACCGCGAGAAAAATATATATAATAATAATAATAATTTGTTTGGTGGTCTACATCACAATCTCACACTTCATTACTATACAAAAATCTACTCCTTGAGTAGGCTTGTACTAAACCTAGGCATTTGGTAACAATTTTACGAAGAATCAATCTTTTGACCTTATAAGGAGATAACTTGTACCAACTTGTTAAGTGTTTTGTTTTGTTATAAATCACAAAAATTAATTTCTTAATTTGATTAATTGGGGTCCTATGTAGCTAAAAGATTTAGGGTCGTTACATTGGTAATCGATGCACATTTGTCATAATCCGTCCGACTTAGCACCAATAAAAGTAGGGAAATGAAAGAGATCTTGCGAAGGAATCCAATGGTCATGAGAACATTCCGATGGTAAGGAAGAAGGTGCGGCGAACACGTTGGCATAAGTCTAACAATTTTTGCAATGCATGAGGCTTACCACGGAGGCTGATTTGCTAATCGACCCCAATGCACGAAGCCATTGAGCTCCCACCATAACATGAGTGATTAATCTGAACCTTCCATAAGATTAGATACGCTGTCCCTATATTTTATTGTAATAATTATGACATTTTGCTTCTCAGGTGAACTATAAAATTACAAAATAAATTACATAACAAGTTGGATGAGAAATAAACATTACAGTAGGCCATGGGAAGTTTCAACGGTGGAATTTCTTTGGTAAATATGGGAAATAAACATTACGTTTAAATCTAACTCATTTTTCTTAGCTTATGCCCTAACTTTATATAGAAAAATGGATGGACGATGTAGATAAAACACATACATCATCGTAGCCTATAGAGCTTCGACTTGTGGACTGTTGGTATTGGGGTCACTTGCCAAACTACGTGCAAATCCTACACCTCCACTCTGTCCATCTATTATTATTTTTTTAATACACACGCACACGCCCCCACACTCGTGAGAGTAATTCAATACACTATAGCATATTAAGTAAACTTTGTGAGCCTTATCGCAAATTATGTGCCTTGTTGATGTTGTCAATCCATTTTAGTACTTTTTTTAGGGTACGAGCTAAAAATTTAAATATATCCAAAGATTAAGTATACCACAACATAAGAGTGTGAATTAAACACTTATTGTTGAAATTTCTCGAGGGATACAAATGTTTTAGATCAAGTTTGATATATATGTTTTCTCTTTATCTATGTCCCTATAACCTTATGAATAGGTTACCCTCCATTAAAATATTCATAATCCTACCCTTGAAACCACCGAGATGTGGTTCATAAATCCAGTCCCTCCATTATTTGTTGAGATGTGGTTCATACATCATCGTAGCCACATTTCATTGAGTCATTTCATCAAACACCCTGATCCATAGCTCAAGTAGTAGGCCGAGTGAAAGATACCTCGTTTCAACATCGAGGTCTTGGTATCAATTCCCTAGTTAGGGTGGCTAACAGTGAAGTGTGAACTTGACTCGGCTCGGACTTAGTTTCGAACTGAGTCAAATCGAGCTTTTTTCGAGTCGAGTGGAGCAAGCTAACCAAGCTAACTCTGCTCATGTACATCCCTAACCAAGCTAACCAAAATCTCAAGTTGACCCACCACAAAAATAAAAAATAAAAAACAAATGCAAAAATGTGGGGATTGAACGCTTACTAATAAAAAATTTCAGAGGGCTACAGAAGTCTTAAATTAAGCTGATATTTGATTTTTCTCAAATCATCCATGTCTTTTTTAAAAAAAAAAAAAAAACTTATTAACGGGTTATATCTCAAATAAACATCATAGTGGCCCTAGGAAAGTCTCAACTGTGGGTGTCACTATCCTTTTCGTGGTCGGTGCTTGATGGGGCCCACAATGATGTATGTGTTTCATCCATTCCGTTTACCCATTTTTACAGATCATTTTAGTAATTTACAAAAAAAATATAGGGATATAAATCTGTGGTGGACCACACCACCGGGAAAAAATAATGATGGGATATAACTCATTTTTAATGGTCAATGTTCATTAAACACTGTTTCCTGTAATGTGGTCCACTTGAGATTGAGATATAACTCATTTTTCTTTTCATACTATAAAATGATCTATAAAAATAGATGGATGGAAAGGATGAAACACGTACATCATAGTGGGCCCACAGAGCACCGAGCCACTATGAAATGGCTGGTGGCAAGGGGGGTAGCCAATCCGTTTCCCAAAACCTAAAACCTCCCTCCCAAAACCCACATCTCCCGCCCGCCCGCCTCTCCCAAAACCCAATCCCTCAAACCTCTCTCGCGTGCCCGCCCCTCTCCCAAACCCTCTCTCTCTCTCTCTCTCTCTCTCTCTCTCTCCTTCTCTCTCTCTCTCTCTCGCACGCGCACCAGGCCCTCTGTTTCCCAATACCTCTCTCTCTCTCGTTAGGGTTTTGAAATCCCCCTTTCGTTGCAAACCCACCTTAGATCTGTGACAGAGACTTGGAGAGCACTCGAAAGAAGAAGAAGGAGAAGAAGAAGGAGAGGAAATCATAGTGGAAAGACGTCTCTAGCTCATTCATCAGGTTAGTCTCTCTCTCTCTCTCAAGTACGATTTATGAATTTGAGGATTTAGATATTTGTATATGTTTCCTAGCTGTATGTGACAAATCCATCCCGAGGTTGGTGATCATGAATACTTTTATCCCCTTCTCACGCACAAACCATTACAAGGGAATTTGGGGAAATATATAATCCTGATTCATGCATCCATCTGGTGTGCTTCTTGATGTTAGGGCTTCAGGAAATATATAATCCTGAATCATAACTCATGTGGGCCACAACCTTGAGAACCATGGTGTGTTTATCTTTCAACGGGATGAAGGGATGCTCCAAAAATCAACCACACCATGCGTAACTTAGTCAGCTTTTTGAGTTACACTGTTACCAGTAGCATGGCCCACCTGAGTTTTTGGATATGCCTAATTTTTGAGAAATACAATGACATGGTGTGGAATACTGCTTTAGTTATCGGATCTAATTCATGGTTTAAGTACATGTTATCATTATCAATTAGCTGGAATAAAATCCCATTTCAATATTAGCATAACAGTAACAGAGAAATGCATAGGATATGCTGGTAACCATCCCTAAAATGTCTAATTATGAGGCTAGAAAGTAGCTTCTTAATTGAGGTTTTATATCCATAGATAAAAATGGTCAACAATATCAGTTAGAATCATGTGAAGACATGGCTAAAACATATAAAAGCACTTTGGGGGTGACCTGAGTTTTGGATGCGAATGAAAATTGGTCTAGCCCACCATCCAACCGACATTTTTACATCCAATTAATGTTTTGTATGTGTTGTACATCGAGTTGAATTGAGTCGGTGGCCTCCGGATCGACTCGCCTCAACTGATGGTGACCTCGGCTTGAACTTGGCTCGGCTCGGTCATGATATAGAGCTTAATTGGGTGGCTCGGCTCAGTACGGTTAGAGGCTATTTCGGGCCAAGTGCGAGCCAAGATTGAGCCGAGATCGCCATTGAGACATTTCCACAAACACTTAAGCGCAACTTCAAAATCCTTTGTTTTACAAACGTTGGAAATGGTTTTACATGTATTTTCTTAAACACCTTCCAAGTAACATTTAAAAAAAAAAAAAAAAAACAAAGTGAAAAAGGTATATTTGTTTCATGTACAAACATTCTTTGCCACCTTGCCACCAAACCTTTCTTCTTGCCATTGGCCACATTTCGTTGAGTCATTTTATCAAAACAGTTAGCAAGAATCCGTTTCCCACATTAGGTGGGGAAGCATATGGACATGGACATGGCCCACCAAACAAAATAGCAAAAAATAATTATGAATGCTTTAATGGAGGGTAACCCCTCTCAACTCATTGTATGTGGTGTGGCCCACACACAAGTCAGTCCTGATTGACTTGATTTTTAATCTTTATATGTGATGGTGAGGAATTGGATCATCAGGCGATATTTGTTTTTTCCTTTTTGTACATATGCATGCGACTTAATCAACAAGTTAGATGTCTAATAAACATTAAAGTATGCCTTAGGAGGTTTTTAATGGTGGATATTCAATCACTAATGTTTTCCTGATGGCATGGTCCACCTGAGATGTAGATCGGCCTCATTTTTTGTATAAGGCTATAAAATGATATGGAAAAATGGGTGGATGATGTGGATAAAACACATGTCCAATTGATCGTAGACACTTTATTTCAACAACGAATATAGACACTTTAAGATAACCCTAAATACAAACCTAAAACCTAAACTTAAACATGAAAACCAATAAAGAGGCCCAAGCCTCCTAATTAAAGCGACTAACTATGCAAAATCAATCAGCCGACCATGTAATAAAATTTCATTAAATATCTCTTATCTGATGCAAGACATGAACTTAAATATGATATGCAAGAGTTTCAATTGTTTGAATAATGCTTATAGTACTTAAATCAGTCCACTGGGACATGTGTTTACAATGCTTGAATCAGTCCACTTGGACATGCGTTTACGATGATTAAATCACTCACTGGAACATGTGTTTATGATTCTTAAATCAATCAACTCGGATGTGTAGTAATGATGCCAAGATATTTGGCAACAACATGTGTTTATGATACTTAAGTTGAACGACTGGATGTGTGCTAATGATGCTAAGATCAGCCCCCTAGAACATTTGCTTATAATGCTTAAATCAATTCACTTGAACATGTATGAATGATGCTTTACTTAGTTCACTTGAACATGTGTGAATGATGCTCAACTTGGTTGTATACAAAAATGTGCGAATGATGCTTAACATGGTTCACTTGAACATGTGTGAATAATGCTTGACTTGGTTCACTTGAGCATGGGTGAATGGTGCGTCGGATGTAATTATAAGATTTGTAAGTTAGATAATTAGTTACTCGTTTGAGGATTTCTATGGGGCCATACATAGATATGGTGTGTTTTTGGTGGCATAGAAATCGCTCAAATTGTCCCATTTTGGACAGTTCAAGGTTAGATGGAAAGTATGCTTTCATACACTCTATTTATATGTTCATGCTTGATCTGTGGTCCATCTCTTCGTTTCTCTCTGGATATGTTTCTTTCGTTCCGTATCCAATGTCAAATATCTTTACATTGATTTAGATATTTGGCATCGGAATGTAATGTAAGATTAACTTATCTGGAGAGGCATGGGGAGATGCTGCCGGATTTTCGGCGTGAACGTTTAAATGAGAATATGAAAGTATTACAATCTATCCAACCTTGGATGAGTAACTAATTTAGGATTTAATTATATTGCCTTAGAATTAATGGAGCAGACCCGGATGTGCGTCGGAGCTATCCGGATGAGCGGGGGTCCCTGGAAGGTGGGAACCGCTGTTATGACTATGATGAAAAGCTGTCCATTTCTTATGGACAACATTGGAAGAACTGGCCATTTGGACGAGCCATATTTATGTATTTACTCGAGATTAATGGAGCCGGACCGGATGTGCGTCGGAGCTATTCGAATGAGCGGGGTCCCTGGAAGGTGGGAACCCATTTGTTATGACCATGATGAATTTGCTGTCCATTTCTATGGAGCTGACATTGGAAAGGCACTGGCCATTTGGACGGGCCGTATTTATGTATTTGCTCGAGATTAATGGAGTAGACCGGATGTGCGTCGGAGCTATCCGGATGAGCGAGGTCCCTGGAAGGTGGGAACATTGTTATGACCATGATGAATTTGTCCATTTCCTATGGACTGACATTGGAAGGCCTGGCCATTTGGACGAGCCGTATTTATGTATTTGCTCAAGATTAATGGAACCTATAACCCGGATGTGCGTCGAGCTATCCAGGATGAGCTAAGTCCTTGGAAGGTGGGAAGGCTACCACCTTGTTATGACCATGATGAACCTAAACCTATGTCCATTTCCTATGAAAAGCATTGGAAGGGCAAGCCATTTAGACGGCAGCCATGTTTATGACTATATTAACCTATTCCACACCCTTAACCTAAACCTATAACCCTAAACCTAAACCTATACCTTATAATTTAATCCTATTATCTCAAATCCCTCAAAACCTAACCTACACCTTAAACCTAAACCTATACATAAACCTAAACCTATTCTCAACTCCCTACCCTAAACCTAAGCCTAAACATGAAAATCCAAGCCTAAACCCGATCCCGACCCGATTTCCAATGCCTAAACCTTAACCTATTCTCAATTCCCAAAGCTATAACCTATAACCTTATCCTAAACCTAAACCTAACCTAAACCTATAACCTTAACCTATGACCTAAACTTATAACCTTAACCTTATCCTTATCCTAAAACCAAAAACGTACACCTATTACCTAAACCTTAACCTATTCTCAAATCCCTAAACCTAAACCTACACCTAATCCCAATCTCAACTCTCCTACCCTAAACCAAAGCCTAAACATGAAAACCCAAGCCTAAACCCGATCCCGAACCCCAACCCGATTTCAAAGTGCCTAAACCTACACCTATTCTCAATTCCCAAAGCTATAACCTATAACCTTATCCTAAACCTAACCTAAACCTATAACCTTATCCTATGACCTAAACTTATAACCTTAACCTTATCCTTATCCTAAAACCAAAACCTACACCTATTACCTAAACCTTAACCTATTCTCAAATCCCTAAACCTAAACCTACATCTAATCCCAATCTCAACTCCCTACCCTAAGCCTAAGCCTAATCATGAAAATCCATGCCTAAACCCGATCCCGAACCCCAACCCGATTTCCAATGCCTAAACCTTAATCTATTCTCAATTCCAAACCAATAACCTAACCTTAAAAGCTATAACCTATAACCTTATCCTAAACCTAAACTAACCTAAACCTATAACCTAAACCTATGACCTAAACTAACCTATAACCTTATAAACCTTATCCTTATCTACCCTAAAACCAAAACCTACACCTATTACCTAAACCTTAACCTATTCTCTAATCCCTAAACCTAAACCTTACACCTAACCTAAACCCCAATCTCACCCTCCCTAAAAACCCCTAACCCTAAGCTTTAACCTATTCTCAAAGCCTAAACATAAAACACCTAATCCCAAACCCTAAGCCTAAACTAAACCCGATCCCGAACCCCAACCCGATTTCTAATGCCTAAACCTTAACCTATTCTCAATTCCAAAAGCTATAACCTATAACCTTATCATAAACCTAACCTAAACCTATAACCTTATCCTATGACCTAAACTTATAACCTTAACCTTATCCTTATCCTAAAACCAAAACCTACACCTATTACCTAAACCTTAACCTATTCTCAAATCCCTAAACCTAAACCTACACCTAATCCCAATCTCATCTCCCTACCCTAAACCTAAGCCTAAACATGAAAACCCAAGCCTAAACCCGATCCCGAACCCCAACCCGATTTCCAATGCCTAAACCTACACCTATTCTCAATTCCCAAAGCTATAACCTATAACCTTATCCTAAACCTAACCTAAACCTATAACCTTAACCTATGAGCTAAACTTATAACCTTAACCTTATCCTAAAACCAAAACCTACACCTATTACCTAAACCTTAACCTATTCTCAAATCCCTAAACCTAAACCTACACCTAATCCCAATCTCATCTCCCTACCCTAAGCCTAAGCCTAAACATGAAAACCCAAGCCTAAACCCGATCCCGAACCCCAACCCGATTTCCAATGCCTAAACCTTAACCTATTCTCAATTCCAAAAGCTATAACCTATAACCTTATCCTAAACCTAACCTAAACCTATAACCTTAACCTATGACCTAAACTTATAACCTTAACCTTATCCTTATCCTAAAACCAAAACCTACACCTATTACCTAAACCTTAACCTATTCTCAAATCCCTAAACCTAAACCTACACCTAATCCCAATCTCAACTCCCTACCCTAAACCAAAGCCTAAACATGAAAACCCAAGCCTAAACCCGATCCCAGAACCCCAACCCGATTTCCAATGCCTAAACCTTAACCTATTCTCAATTCCCAAAGCTATAACCTATAACCTTATCCTAAACCTAACCTAAACCTATAACCTTAACCTTTTCCTAAAACCAAAAGCAAAACCTATAACCTAACCTACACCTATTACCTAAACAAGTAACCTATTCTCAAATCCCTAAACCTAAACCTACACCTAATCCCAATCTTAACTCCCAACCCAAAACTAAGCTTAAACTTGAAAACCAAAATCTAAACCCAGGACCCGATTCCCTAAACCTAAACATAAACCAATTTTTAATTGCATAAACCTATGCCTTATAACCTAAACCTAAACACTGAACCCTAAACTAAACCTAAACCCGATCCCAAACTCGAACCCGAACCTAAATCTCTAAACCTAAACCTATAACCTAAACCTACTTCAAAATCCCTGAAACCTAAACCTATATATTTTAAACCCTAACCTAACCCTATAACCCATAACCTATAACCTAAACACAAATCCCTAAACCTTAACCTATAATCCAACCTAAACCTATACTTAAAACCTAAAACTATTCTCAAATCCCAAAACCTATAACCTGAACCTAACCTTTCCCTAAACCTATAACGGAAGAGAACCTAACCTTTCCCTAAACCTATAACCTACACTTATAACCTAAACCTATACCTTAACCTTAACCTATAACCCATACTTGCAACCTTAACCTAAACTTGTAACCTTAACCTAAACTTAATTCTCTAAAACTAAACCTATAACCTAAAGTTATAACCTAAACTATACCTATTATCATATCCTAAACATATAATATAACCTAAACCTATAACTTAGCATAATCTTAAAGCTATTTCCATAAACTGACTGTAGTCTTTTCATTGTAGACATGGATAAGAGTTGGATGCGAGCTAAGAACGAGTTTGGTGAGTATAAACAAGGGGTTGAAGAGTTCATGGAATTTGCACAAAATCGGGCTGAGATTCAAGGAATAGGATTAGGTGTCCATGTCGAAAATGCAAGAACATAATATTTAAGACTTTAGACAAAGTAGAGGACGATTTGTTCATAGTTGGGATTGACAGGGTTACACTTGGTGGATCTATCATGGTGAAGATATGACCCATAGAGTTGAGCCCTTGAAGTCATTCTTGATCCAATTGTCTTGGGATGATGAGGATGAAGCGTTAAACGAAATGCAAGATATCATAGGGGATGTGTTTAGGGGGAACATTGCGGATCTTGATTTTGTAGCGACAAGCGTAGCAAGATATTCCTCCAATGGGTGATGTCGAATCAGAAAAGTTTAGTAAGTTGTTGAGGGATGCGCAACATCCACTTTATCCGGGGTGTAAGAACTTCTCCAAGTTGAATTTTCTTACAAAGTTACTTCATTTGAAGACAATAAATCGTTGGAGTAACAAATCGTTCAACATGTTGCTAGAGTTGTTGAAAGAAGCATTCTTAGGACGGTGAGACATTGCCTAAGTCCCATTACGAGGCAAAATCCTTGATGCGAGACTTGGGCCTTGGATATAAACTCATACATGCATGTATAAATGATTGTTTATTATATCGGAAAGAGCATAAGGATGCTGAAGAGTGTCAAGAATGTGGAGAGTCTAGGTGGAAGTATGGCAAATCCAAGGATAAGAACATCCCGCAAAAGGTGTTAAGGTACTTCCCATTGAAACCAAGATTGCAAAGATTGTTTATGTCTCGTAAGGCAAGTGAAGATATGAGGTGGCATAAGGAGAAACGCGTTCATGATGATAGTACACTTGAGGCACCCTGCGGACTCTACGGAAGCTGGCAAAATTTTAACAAGCAACATGATTTGGTTTTGCAGAGGATTCTCGCAATGTTCGACTAGGTCTTGCAAGTGATGGTTTTAATCCATTTGGTAATATGAGTAGCTCGTACAAGTATGTGGCCGGTGGTACTTATGCCCTACAATTTACCTCCTTGGTTGTGTATGAAGGAGTCATTTTCATGATGTCATTGCTTATTCTGGACCCAGGTCACTGGGAATGACATTGATGTGTACTTGTGACCGTTAGTAGATGAGTTAAACCGGTTGTGGAGTCAAGGTGTACACACGTATGATACATTTGCGGGACGAGACATTTCGATTGCATGCGGCGGTCTTGTGGACAATAAATGACTTTCCCGCATATGGAAATTTATCTGGGTGGAGCACAAAGGGCAAGTTGGCTTGTCCTACATGTGGTATTGAGACTTGTTCATTGTCATTGAAGCATGGTAGAAAAACGTGTTATATGGGCCATCGTCGCTTCCTCCGAAGCGATCATAGTTGGCGTAGGAAGACGATGATCTTTGATGGCAAACAAGATCATAGGATACCCCCAAAGAGCTATCTGGAGAAGATGTGATGCAACAACTGAGTAACATTGGAGAAGTTAGATTTGGTAAGGCATCGCACTTGAAGAAGAGGAAACGTACAGTATTGGACTATAACTGGAGGAAGAAGAGCATCTTTTTTAAGTTGCCTTATTGGAGTGATCTGAAATTACGACACAACTTGGATGTCATGCATATTGAGAAAAATATATGTGACAATGTCTTCGGAACAGTGATGAACATAGAGAAGAAAAAAAAATACAGTTTCAAGGCTCGATTGGATCTACAAGAAATGGGTTTAAGGAAAGAGTTACACTTGCAACTACATGGAAATTCGTATACTATACTAGTAGCCTGCTACACGTAGACCAAACTAGAGAGAAAGCGTTTATGTGAATGGTTGAGATCGGTGAAGTTTCCCGATGGGTATGCGTCAAACATATCGTGGCGTAAAGCGTTACGGATTGTAAGATAACGAGGAATGAAAAGTCATAATTGTCACGTCATACTGCAGCGCCTACTTTGCCGGTTTGCGATTCGTGGATTCTGAGTAAGGATATCGTCGACGGCCGATTGATTGGTGGGGATATTCTTTAAGGATTTGTGTTCAAAATCGTTGAATGTGGATGTTATTAAAAGACTGGAGAGGGACATTGCCATAATCCTTTGCAAACTTGAAAGAATATTTCCACCTGCATTTTTCGATGTCATGGTACACCTAGCAATTCATTTACCGCACGAGGCGAAGCTTGCAGGACCAGTACAATATCGTTGGATGTATCCGATCGAAAGGTGATAGAACCTGTTGAATTTTTTTTTTCCATTCCATAAACTGCATATATTCATGTTTTCATACGTATAACACAGTGGTTTTGTGTACAGATACCTTCACACACTCAAACAATTTGTGAGGAATAAGGCACGACCGGAGGAGTCGATAGCTGAAGCGTACATTGATAATGAGTGCCTTACATTTTGCTCCATGTATCTTCGTGGCATAGAGACTAGATTCAACCGAGAAGATCGGAATGCCGATGAAGGGCATGAGGATGAACAAGGACTCATATCTATATTTGCACAAAACGTTCGTCCTTTAGGATCCCCGACGTTTCAGGATATGGATCTTGGGGATCTAGCAAAGGCGTGATGGTATGTGTTGCACAATTGTGAAGAAATAGAGTCATACTTGGAGTAAGTCTTCCCTCGATTATTATAATTCCTACATATGATGATCTTAATGTTTCTTGCTGACGACGTGCCATTTATGTGTAGTGAACACATAGACGAAATGAAGTCCAAATTCCCCACAAATTATGATCGGATGCATCAGGATCAGTTTCCAGAATGGTTCGCCGAACGTGTAAGATTTCACATTGTATCTCACCACACTTAGAATTTTCGTTTTATTGCACATTATTTCAACATAAGAAAATCACTAAACAATTATATTTTGTACATGATAATAGATAAAGACGTTGCGCACAAGCAACTCTGCAGATGTGTCTGATGCACTATACTCATTGGCGTGTGGCCATGATAGACGTGTATCTAGATATACAAGTTGTATTGTAAATGGGATTCGGTTCCACACCGAAGAACGTGAGAAGAACAGGACCACGCAAAATAGTGGGGTAGTTGTAAAAGGAACAAATGAGGGGATGAAATTGACTTTTATGGCATTTTGGTGATATTATTGGTGAGTTATTGCGAGAAAGCGGGTGTACTTATTTAGATGTGATTGGTGGGACATTGGAAATAAGAAGTTGGGAATCTGGATCGACAACTACTTTACGGCGTAAATTTATCTCGAAAGTGATTTAAGGACGACCCATTTGTCCTCGCCAATCAAGCTGAACAAGTATTTTACCTCGCTGACACTAAGTTAGGCAGCTCTTGGCACGTGGTGCAGAAAATAAAGCCCAGAACGTATTTGACGTTCCGTACCAAAGTTGAAGATAGCGAGGGGGGGAAATGACACGTCTAGGGTTGAACAAGCATATCAAGAAGACATGCCATCTAGGGATACAGGGACTGATTCAAGTATTGATATTGATGTAGTGCAATTAGACAGAGATGATGTGCCACCTGATCATGTTGATGCCTTATTAATACAAGACATTGTTAGAGATGATACATGTTTCATTGATGACAACGTTGAAGACTATGAGGAGGAAATACTAATCAGCAATAGTGATGGTGAAGAAGAAATAGCCCTAAGCGATAGTGATATAGACGACGATTATTAAATGTACACATGATTTACATGTCATTTTTCAATTCAAATAATTTATGTATTCCATGTATACGTGAAAATTACAAGTCATGATTAATTCCTTTTATTGACTTGTTTATAATTCACATTTACATTGAGAGACGATTTTTGATCATGTCATCCTCAAAGGAGCATAGCGAAGCACATAACGTACTTCATCATTTGTACATTGAGATGGACGTTTCGATCTGTCTTCTTTGGTAGGGCCATAGAGATACCGATGCCTGGTCGATGAGTGTAGAGTGAAATATATCGACGACGACTCGACGAAAGATTATACAATCTCGAAAAATTCGGGGCCGATGGACCGTGGGAAACGAGATATGGAAGATGCGACTCTCTCACTTGCACATCGAGCAGAGTCCCGATGGATCGATTTCTCCTATTGTGATTTGTCATGTTGGCTATAAAAATGTCCAATGCTTCACATAGGATGACATACACTACGAAGCATACGATGACTTACTGAGGGAGTACTTCGGATAGTTTACCTCATAGTTGTTTCGTATTACAACAAATATGTGTATTTAATATACAATGACAATGTGTAATTGAATTTTCAATGGTTATAGATTAAAGTATACAGTTTTATTATATCTTGCATTATAGTGTAATGGTCTAATCATATTTTATTCATCTCTCTGAGCATAAGCATAAATGCATTATACCATTAACATTACTTGTATAATGTTTTAGTATATTCCACTTGTATTGACATTGTTTAAATTTCGTAGTTCGTACATATTCAGTGATGGCACCAGGTGGGAGAGTACGTCGTTCGCGCACTGGATCTACCCCTTCTACCCGTGATGCGACGGAGCCAGCATCGCCGTCGCATATTGCATCGCAGGCGTCTGATCCCTCAGTCGCGCATACACCAGGCACTGCATGTAAGTTTAGACATATTTCTTTTAATGATTTCTGTTTATGTTTAGACTTACATATTTCTGTTGCAACAGCGTCGACGACCAGCCGGCGAGGACGTGGACCCACGCGTGGGTTACTTTTAGAGCGACTTACGCGTGAGGGTAGGGTGACAGTAGAGTTCCCACAGGACTGCATTAGACCTGTTGGGAACAATGCCATGTTGTTTACGTCAGAGGTCGGTGTCTTATGCCGATCTCTGATTCCCCCCACCACCCCCCGTTGGAGAGACGTGACAGATGATGTTTGACAGCTCATCCGTCAGCGCCTTCAGGTAAATTTTAGTCAAATAAAATTTATTTTATAAATGTTCATTTACGGTTAAGTTATTTTCTTAATAAATTTATTGTCTTAATCTATTATTTACAAAACTGCAGGATAAATTTGACTTTGATTTGAGTGTTCCGCACATCTCCCATGCCGTCGACGACATGATGGAGCGGTTCAAGGATTACCGCACTAGGTTACACCGGTAGTACAAGCGGTGCGTGAGCCACGAGGAGGCCGTACAGTCCGCACCACTGCACGTGACCGATGGGGACTGGCGGATACTCTGTGATAGGTTTTCGTCTGATTCTTTTCAGGTAATATTTACATATTTACGATATCTTAGCGTAATAATTAATTTCGCAATTAATAACAATGTATTATGAATTATGTGTTCAGAAAAAGAGCAAAATAAATTCTGACAACAGAGGAAAGTTAGAAGTGAACCATGTAGCTGGTTCAAAGTCATTCGTACGACTTCGTCACGACATGGTAAGAAAGTACTGGTAATTATTACGTTTATATATTCTTTCCATGCATTTATATTAACTCTATCGTCCTTTCGATTGCACAGCGAGATTCCGTCACTGGCCAGGAGCCCGAACCAGTAGACTTCTATAAAGGGACTTCACTTGTCGGCGATGACGGGATCTTGGGTACATCCTAGAGCCAGCGAGATTTGGGTAAAAATCCTTACATTGTATAATTTAATTGTATTAAATTATAATCATGTCATTTATTATGAAAATTCATATGTTTTTATTACGGGAGGAGATGAATACTTTACGCTGTGATCGGCCCACTCAGATGGTACTCGGAGGAGTGAGCCGAGAGATCTGAGTCGGGTGCTTGGCACCCGTTACGGATATGTGCGTGGGTTTGGCCATGGTGCTAAGCTCATGGCACCCGCTAGATTGCCTCCGGTCGATCCATCGTCGTTGGCGAGAGCGCCGTCGCCGAGGCCGATCTGCAGAGAGAGGTTCGGCGGCTACAGGGTCGTCGTCAATGACATCAAAGATCGGTGGACAAGCGAGAGGGAGGAGCGAGGGAGAGGAAGATGATGGAGGAGGTGGCGAGGCGAGAGGGAGGAGCAGGAGAGGAGGATGGAGGATCAGCTGGCGAGGCAGAGGGAGGAGCAGGAGAGGAGGATAGAGGAGATCCGGGTGGATCATGAGCGACGGATGATGCAGATGTTAGAGGCTTTTATTGCACGCTTACCCACCGATGCTCCACCACCTCCACCTTCATCTTTGTGATTTTTTGTATATTTTTTTATTATGTTAAGTTTATATGTATTAATGCGTGAATGAACGTGTTTGAATGAATGCAGTTTATGTTTGGGTTTGGGTTTAGTTGGATGTGAATGTGAATATGATGAAAATATATTATATAACAGGTGTATATTATGATGAATATGATGATATTGGTAACAGGTGTCTATCAGGAATTTTGTGCGGAATTCTAGGCTGTACATTAAAAAAAAAAAAGACTTTTAGCGACGAAAATTTTCGTCGCTAAAAGTGGAATGATTTTTTCGCAGCGAAAATTTTCGCTGCTAAAAATTCTTGGAAATTTTTTGGCGGCGAAAAATTTCGCTGCTAAAACTTTGGAATTATATTTGGCGGCGAAAATTTTCGCTGCTAAAAAATTTTGGAATTTGTTTAGCGGCGAAAATTTTCGCTGGCAAAAACTTAATTTTTGCTGGAAAATAGTTTTTGCATCGAAACATTTCGCTGCTAAAAAGTCCTCTAAAAAGTCGTTGATATTTTTTTGCGGCGAAATTTTTCGGTGCTAAAGGTGTCGGCTATTTTTTTGGCGGCGAATATTTTCGCTGCTAAAAGTCATAGAAAATTTTTTTGCGGCGAAATATTTGGCTGCTAAAGGTCTTACATTTTACGGTAAAATGAAACTATTATTGCTAAAAGTCGTAGAAATTTGTTTTGCGGCGAAATCTTTCGCTGCTAAAAGTCGTGGAAATTTTTTTTGCGGCGAATGGTTTCGCTGCTAAAAGCCATGGCAGTTTTTTTGGCGGCGAAATCTTTCGCTGCTAAAAGTCGTGGAATTTTTTTTTGCGGCGAATGGTTTATTGCTAAAAGCTATAGCGATTTTTAGCGTGAAACTTTTACATTGCTAAAAGTTAATGGAAATTTTTTAGCGTAGAAATATTTATTTGCTAAAAGTATTAGCGATTTTTGTGGCGAAACTTTTATTTGCTTAAAAGTCGTGAAATTTTTTGGGCGAAAGATTTGTTTGCTAAAAGTGTTAGCGATTTTAATGGCGAAAATTTTCAATGCTAAAAGTCCTAGATATTTTAAAGCGGCAAAAGTTTTATTGCTTAAAAGTATTAGCGTTTTTTTAGCGTGAAATGTTTTCTTTGCTAAAAAGTGTTGAAGTTTTTTTGCAGCGAATATTTTCGCTGCTAAAGGTTTTATTTAGCGACGAAAATATTCGTCGCTAAAAATCTTTCATTTAGCGTCGATTTAAATTTTTCGCTGATAAAAGCCTTGTACATCGGTCTTTTAGCGACGAATTTAGCGACGAAAATTTTCGTCGCTAAATATTTTTAGCTGCGAAATGTTGAATTTTAGCGACGAAAATGGCCGTCGCTAAAAGTGGTGTTTCTTGTAGTGTCTAAGTGGCCAGCATGATGTATGGGATTGTTGTTAATATTGGTTTTAATGTCATATTAGTTGTTCTAAGTAAGTAATTTTATTCTGGTACTTTTTATTTTATACGCAATTGGTTGCTTCTTTTTCTTTAAGTTGTTTATTCCATTTTGTTTACTGTTGAACATTGATAGGATGCTTTCTTAGCAATTATTTTTTAATAGTTTTACAAGATGAAGTGATGCGGAAGCCGAGTGCGATTCTCTCCATAAGTTCATTTTCATCTATTATTCTTTATTTGTATTAGTTTAAATTGGTAGATGGGTTTGTAAGCCACAAAGTCTTTTATCATGGTATGTACCAACAATGGTTAGAGACGCCATTATTATTATTATTATTTTAAAGACAATCGCTACAGATATTGTCCGTAGCTATTGGTCCAATAGTGTAGTTATGACACTAATGGCTATGAATGCGTTATGGAAAAGAACCGTATCTATCTTTATTGCTATGGATCTAGTTCTACTTTTTGCTATGAATATTGTCCATAACGGTACGTACATTAGGCTACATAAATTATGGTTACGGATTAAATCCATAGCTATTGGTTCGTTGGCTATGGATTAAATGCGTAGCATTTGCTTCTAAAGCTAATGGTACGGTGTCAATGGCTACGGTCCTGCTATAAATTAGAGCTGTAACTGTAGGTTATTAGCTACGGTTTATAATCGTACCCTTTTTTTATATAGTGAATTAGCGATGGATATACATTTACTAATTCAGCAGCATCATTACTACGGGATATCAATACCGTTATTTTTCCTTCCTTACCTAATTGTCTTTTTCTTCTATCCGGAAATATTCCATGCTCTTGTGGTTGATGTGATAATCACGCTACAAAGCTACAAAGCTACAAAGCGACAAACAGGTGTTCTTATATTGCCAAAGCAATATTTACGGAGCAACCTGACTCTCCATCTTCTCAAGGTACAATCATATTTCGCTGAGCATGGCACGGGTAAAATGTCCAAGCC
Source organism: Magnolia changhungtana (assembly GCA_030180095.1). Classification (NCBI taxonomy): domain Eukaryota; kingdom Viridiplantae; phylum Streptophyta; class Magnoliopsida; order Magnoliales; family Magnoliaceae; genus Magnolia; species Magnolia changhungtana. The sequence goes on from JASAUF010000294.1 coordinate 2,477,189, forward strand.
GTCAATCACGTGGACCACGCCATATGTTGCTAAGTAGATGTGCGGTGATATTAGAAATAAGCATACAGTTTAAAAATTTTGGGGTAATTTTTTCACTACTGTACATTTTTCAGTTAATTGTGGCCCACTTGAATAAGTAAATTGACCTGAATGGATAGGGAATCTGCATAGGTTGCACCCTCCTGATTAGGGGTGTACATCGAGCTGAACCGAGTCGAGCTGGCCTCAGCTGGACTCGGATAGGCCACTAGCTGACCTCAGCTGGAACTCGGCTTGGATCGGTTCTCGAGCCTGACTGGCCGGCTTGGTTTGGTTTGGTCAGCAGCTCGGGCCAATTCGAGTCGAGTTCACCATTGCAGCATTTTTACAAATACCTGGACTGCACTTTCAAAATCTCACTGTATTAGAGATAGTAACAATGGTTTTATAGGTATTTTATTAAACACCTTCTAAGCAACATAAAAATCAAGAAAAAAGGGGTGTTGGTTTCGTATACATACCTTCCTTGCCACCAACCACAATTATTTGAGTCATTTCATTAAATACTTGGTGAGCGACATCAATATCAAAGTAACTGAGTTGCCAAACTAGTTCGATCTGAGTTCGATTCAAGCTGGTACGATTCGAGTCGAGTCGAGCTAGGGCCAACTTGAACTCGGCTCGAACTCATTTTCGAGCTAAAAAAATCAGCTTGACTCAGCTCAAAATCAGCTTCGAATCGAGCTGAATAGAGCTTTTTCGAGTCATTTTTACAAATACCTGGATTGCACTTTCAAAATCTCACTGTATTAGAGATAGTAACAATGGTTTTATAGGTATTTTATTAAACACCTTCTAAGCAACATAAAAATCAAGAAAAAAGGGGTGTTGGTTTCGTATACATACCTTCCTTGCCACCAACCACAATTATTTGAGTCATTTCATTAAATACTTGGTGAGCAACATCAATATCAAAGTAACTGAGTTGCCGAACTAGTTCGATCTGAGTTCGATTCAAGCTGGGTACGATTCGAGTCGAGTCGAGTCGAGTTGAGCTAGGACCAACTTGAACTCGGCTCAAACTCATTTTCGAACTCAAAAAATCAGCTCGACTCAACTCAAAATCAGCTTCGAACTGAGCTGAATAGAGCTTTTTCGAGTCAAGTCAAGCGAGCTAACCGAGCTAGCTCGGTTCGTGTACACCTCAACTTCTGATGGATTTTTCATATATCTGCCATGCTAGCATATGAGGTGGTATTTGCATTAGCTGACTTGTCCACGCATGTGAGCTTAGCAAAGCTCCAATCATATCATGCCTTATGTGCAAACGACAAGGGTCCGTCACGGAATCACGGTTGCAACCGAAAATGTATTCGCAACAAATACAATACTGAGAAGAGTACTGTTGACCTCGCATGAAAAAGAAAAAGAAAAAAAAAAAAAAAGGACAGGTGTGTTCCCGCGAGCCAGATACAAAGGAGTTTCAACACATATCCCGGGATCTAGTGCGCATGTGGCGTGTGTGGTGTGGGTGTGTAAAAAAATAAGATTAAAAAAAAGATGTGAAGGAGTTACTCGTGTCCTTGTCATCGTACTGAAATAAATACCCCCGTTTCAATAAAGTAATGTTTGCAGCCGGCTTGTTTGAGATATAGGTCTTTTATGATCTGGGACCACGGTGAACATGCCGTGGCCCAAAGATCAGGCCACTCAATCATTAGATGGACCACGGATGTATGAAAATGACAGCCGGTTTTAAAAAGATGACCAACGGCCCATATTCATACCTGTAATCCACTCTCCTGAACTGGACCTGGCTGATTCTTGGGGTAGGTACATTCACGGTGGGCCCCACCTTATGATAAAATTCAAAATAACATACAAAATTTTTATAAGGCGATCACACAACATCTACAATAATTGTCTTTTTTTAGACATGCGTACTTCAATGCATTAAAAAAAAAAGGAATGGTCTCACACCCAACTACTTGTAAACATAACTAGTTAGGGAGTGGGCCCTCCTCGGTGTATGTATGGTATCCAACCGGTCTTAACAAGGTTGTCCCACGATGAAAATAAGATGACCATCAAGTGGCCGGCACATGAAGTTCACGATTTTTGGGTGGTCATTCAATGTTTTCCATCACATTGCCCACATGATAATTGGATTGGCTTGATTTTTGCGCCACACCGTGTTGATGATGAGGCATCCCATTGTATGGACTGGATGATATATGCCGCTGTATGCTCCACTTGCACGTTTTTTTTATAATCTACAGCTGGTCTTGGGAATAACCTATGTAATAAAAAAATGATACTTACGATAATACAAATAACCCATTTTCATCGTAGTTGAGAAGGAATCTAATCATCTAAAACCACTTCAACAAAGAATACATGAGACCGAGTTCCCTGTGGAAGAGAGAACTTACCTATTTTTGCACCGAATTTGTACATGTGGGTCTCATAATTAGAAATTCAGCCATTGATCTAATGGCCGATCATAGGTGGATGTACCAAAAATATCCTCAATTGGTAGACTCTAACCTTGTCAATGTCACAAAGACATGCACCAAGATGGATGAAATACCAGAGATACGATGGTTAGGATCTTCCAATTTGGAGAACTTGTTGCGCAGGTCCATCCGTGATGGTAGCCATCAGATCAATGGCTTGGATAAACCAACCATGGCCCCCGTGTCCAAACTCGGCGCACTACAGTGGCAGTTCTCAATTGGTAACAAACTGGAAACTAGGCCTCGCAATCGATAATATAAAATAAAATAACGTTTTAATCATATAATTCTTTAAGGGCGTTTGGTTCTACCAAATATCATGAAATTTGTAATCTTTTGCGAACGCACCCTTACATATACAATGAAATAATGTCCCAGAATGATATGGGAGATACCGTTTGGACGTACCTTTTTGTGAGATACACCTTTTTTTATGATAGCTATATTACCAGTAGTGGAAAAAAGGTGAATCTATAATGGGTTTTGATAGAAAGTGGGTCCACATCATAGCTATGGTGGGTCGCATGTTTTGCTACTTTAAAATGGTATTTGTGCGATCGATCTCGACCTTTCATTAGATAGTTTGTTGTCCCGCATAAGTGCTTCTCCAAATGTATAGACAGTACACCAATGGCAAACACCACACTCTAAAAGCTTGAAAACTCAACTCGGCTTAATGTTGGTATAGGTCCAATTGACCTCGAAATTTAAGGATTATAATTTAAAATTTGTAATGATAAAGAAAATTTAATCAAATATAAATATTATACCGTACTCCCTGACCTAGTGGTTAAGGGCCTCAAAAAGTGACTTGGCTTCGCCCAAAATTAATCAAAATTTTATTTTCCACTTGAATGTTTCTAATATATCCCTTACTTAGAACTATCAATGGCCCAGGGGTTGGCTTTGGCCAGATTTTGAACTGTTGGGCTAATCTTATTCAAAACTTTGATTTTGTCCAGCCCAAGCTTACCCCATCAGCTCTACCATTAATAAAATGGCGCCACATGAACGAATAAGGGATGCAGATTGATGGACGGTCCTGTCAAGGGCATGTGGGGCCCACCGTGATGTACATGTTTTATCTACACTGTCCATCTATTTTAAAATATCATTTTAAGGCATGAGCCTAAAAAGGAGATAGATCGAAGGTTTGAGTGGACCACACCACTGCAAGCAATGGAGATTGAAAGCTACGGTTGGAAACTTCTTGTAGGCAACATAAGTTTTGTATTAAGACGATGTAACACCCCGGATTTTTGCCAACCTAGGATTAGACGTTCTTAGGCAATGGATCAATCATTATAGTGGTTTAACTTCTAATGCATATGTTCAATTAGCCTCAAATCTCTTTTAAAAACCATTTTAGGCATAATCTAAAAAGGAGACTTATCGAAGGCTTGTGCTTTCAATTTCTCAAAGCACCTTCACCCCTAGACACTATCTTAAACTAGCTGGTGGCCAATAACGTAGTATAACTTGGATCACTTTAGATACAAGGGAGGGTGAAAGGACAAATAAATACTACAATGTGGAATAATGAAATCAATTAGGATTAAATCCTTTAGAAATTTGACAAAAAGTTCATAAGACAACCATAAACTAGATTATCCATGAAATCCATTTGAATCGCTTTAAATACGATATCAAACTAAAGACTTAAAAAACTTGTAGAATCATTGAAATTAGGTTACCCAATAAAAATCTAGGATCAAACTCATTGCAACCTGCTCTCGGGAGCATCTCGAAACTCCCTTGCACGATTTGGACCGCACATAAGGGAGTCCGAACAATACAATTTTAAGGACTTAGGACAAACTCACTTTGGGCTTGACAACCATCTCGAAAATCAAATTGCCGATGTCCCATTTTTGTTCACTTGACAGGAACCGAGAGTGTGTAAAAAAAACACTATTCCTTTACAAAATAAATATATGGAATAGTGAATGTAGCACTTCATTGGGATATTGATGCATCGATGTATAAGTAACACAAAAGATCAAGTCGGACCAAATTACACCCTCGGATCGAAAGAAAATTTTGGAACATTTACATGTACTTGGAATTTCGGATCGTGACCTTATCAAATTGAATTTAATCTAACGGTCCGCCACGTGCGATCGGGAATCCGTTCGAGTAAACGTAGTCCCATGCATCCGTAGTAAGGAGAGCTTAAGTCGACGTTTGGCTCAAGGGGGACCACCGAAACACTCTTTTGTGACTTGGAACATCGCCGAAATGCTTATAATAGCAGTAACCCTTGAACCTAAGTCTATTTTGAGAAGGTTTTAGGCTATAAAAGGACCTTAAACCCTCTCCCATTCCAGCCATATGAATTTGGATTTGAGAGATAGAAAAGAGAGAGAAATTGAGGGAGATGTGGGAGGAACTCCCTCTTCTTGAACTACCTTGGGCTAGGCTCCACCTACCTTGCTTTGATTCTCATCGCTTTCCGGCGATTAAGCGTCGTTTGAGGTAAGAAACCATGGTTGGTCCAGGTAGTTAAGGGTTTGGCGGTTGAACCGGCACCCTAATCTATTTTAGGGTTGTATAGGTTTAGGTTATGAAATAGCTAACTGTTTCGTTCTTTGGTCCATGCTTTAAACTCCGTATACGGAAAAGCTTAACGAACTAGTTCGGCATCAGTTATGCGATTCTATGACTTATGGTGCGGACTTTAGGTGTATAGGTTATGGTTTTCAACGCTTTATGTCATATAATGATAGATTCATACTCTGATCATGCAAATGCACATGTCAAAATGCTTTACGTATTTAAGTTTCAAAAGATTAGAATTGTAGAATTTGAAAATTCACATACTCTAGGTATTCGTATAAAATACCGTATACGTATTTTTTTTAGAAATTTGTTTGACATGTTTATTTGACGTATGGATATATGACGTATGGATAAAATACTTATTTGGCGAAAGGATTCGCCTAAATACATGTTTACTAATAAACACTATGTATGTAGAAATACGGTATTGTAAGAAGTACCGTATACATGTATATTTTAGTGATGTGTTTGTCATGATTAATTGTCGTATAAATATATTATGTGCGTATAAAACATTTGCTTGGCGAAGGGAATCGTCGTAATACATGTTTGCTTGTATACTGATATGTATGTTGAAAATCGTATTCTAGAAAATCGTATACGTATAAATATTGGGAGATGAATTTATCATGATTATTTCATACCAGCAGATTGTAGTAATAATATATTATACATGGATAAAATACTCACTTGGCTAAGGGATAGCCCTAATACATGTTTTGTTAACATACACCACTGTATGTTGTAATAGTTTATTCTAAGTGTTTGTGAAAATGATTGAATGAGTACTCAAAGAATTCTCATTCGTACTCGCCATGACTAGTTGTCATGGATTCATGATTGTTGTATTGGCGATACCCCTTCACTGACGAAAGGATTTGCCTAAATCACGACCACGTGCCAATATACACCATATATGCTAAAATGTGTGGCCCAAGTGTTTGTGGAAATTTGAATGAATATGGAACTTGGATTCACCTTACCATGACTATCCGTCGTGGGTGTCATAGCGATGTTATGATTGGGGCAACTCGAAGTTGATCCTAGGGAAAGGATTTGGCCTAATGCCTATGTGATCGACATATGTCACGCATGTATGTTGATGTATGTTTGTTTAAGTGTTTTTTTGAAATGTCTGAATGAGTAGTAGTTAGCAAATTGTAATGTATAAGGGTGTTGAGATATGATTCTCAACCTCTTTTAACTATGTGTATGATCTTCTTGGATTGTTGTGTGATTAGGAATTTAACATGTATAAACTCATGCTTGTGTTGTGATTCATAACATGCTTAACTGCTTTATGATTATAACTATGTAATGCATATGTTTAAATTTATATTTACGTTGTATGATCCGTCATGGGTGATGGATTAAGCAAAGCAGCAGTCAGTCGTGAGCAATTAAGCGACCACTAAACGGATAATACCATACCTTGATTGTATGAGTGGAATCTTGATCCATCAGCTTTATTTATCTGCAAGTTATCATGTTTGGGGCTATGATTATAAGTACGATTAGAGACAAAATATAAAGCTGATGATGTAGTCAGGACAATCGGTACCAGAATTGAATTCGTGGTGCGATTCATTGCCACGAGAGATGTGTTCGACGAACCCGAGTCATACTTCGGTTGGCGATAGTGGTTGGCCACGCGAAGTGCTTATGCACTTCATGTCGTTCAACTTGTTGTGCGCTCGAGCTAACCGATCTCGTCAAAGTAACCCGTCTGTCTTATGTATGTTTACCATGTTTGGTCGCCATTCTTGTCTGAACTAGGGTACCAAACTTACCGGTGAAATCCCTAATGATAACCATGGTACCTCGATCCGCTAAGACTCATGAGCGGGCATGGTGGTATGGGACACCGTGGTCGAGTTGTCGGCCACGTTGCGGCCACGTGCCTCCCGTAGTGACCGGTGAGCAATCACTAAGCACTCGTGAGCCGATTATGGTAGTATGGGACACTATATTAGTCCATTGTCGACACCTACGGCGAGAAGCCAGAGTACGGTGAGACACATGTATTCGTGGTGACGGGCGACGAGTCCTCTGTGTGTCTTCGAGTATACTCCAAGCCAGTCGTGATTGGCGACGAGTCTTTCACAAAGAACGTCCAGAGTATGAGTTGAGTAAGATACGGTGAGACACGTATTCGAGTGACGGCTAGTGATTGAGCCGAGTACGGTGAGACACGTACTCACTGGCCGATGGTCAACAATTGAGCCGCATACGGTGAGATCTGTATCCGTCTTCGACGGGTGAACGAGCCCTTTGCGATGCCTTCGCTACGCCTCTCAAACCATAATATCGTATGAGATTAACTGGGGGAGCCGACCTAGAATGGATCATGTTTGGGAATGATACAAGGGAGGTACCTTAGTTTCCCAAGGGCTTTGTTTGAAATGACTACTAATAATAACTCGGTAATCATGATCATCATCGCACCGCATGTGCTTAGTAGATGTGGCGCCACCGAGGGAGTTAAGCATTCGCGAACGTAAGATGATGTCGCTTGAGGGTGGTTTGGCAAAGGGCATACTGGCCATCATGTCATTTCATTCTCGTACCGCTTAATAAGAGTAGTTAGAATTATTTGATTTGAATCTTTGCTTTATCATTCTTGCTTGATTGGATTGATAACATGTTAACATATGCTTTCTTGTTCCACCGAGTTGATCACTCACTCCCACATCAAGGACGGTGTTGTACACACCAACCGATTTGTTAATTTTCGGATGATGGCGATGCTTATGAACCCATGAGCCGGACTACTTCTATGGTGATGAGGAGGAGTTCTCCTATCATGTAACTCTCTAACGGGTCTCTCAAGACACACACCGCTTTGCATGTTCAGGGCTATGGTACTTGGGATAGAAGATATTACACTTATACATTTGGTATATTTTAGAACTGTACTTGTAATTATTTAACCTAGTAATGTTATCACATTCTGGAGACTCATCACAGTTTATATATTTTATCTATCTATCATCGTCTTTCGCTTGCAATTTAACTATCTTTGGAGTATGATATGCTGTTTTGGCTTAATCTCACTCATGTTCAATGCACGAATACAGTCAACATTCAATCATCATTCATTTTGTTGCATAAGTGATGTTCTGGAACTCGGAAGTTGAGTTTATGCTCGACCCCCGATTTTCAGGGCGTTACAGACGATGTTTATCTTTTCCCTTCATCTAGGTTTATATGACCTTATGAACTTGTTAGATGGCAAATAAACATCATAGTGGGCCCACCCTAATGCATATGTTTTATCCACATTGTTCATCCATTTTAAAAGATCATCTTAGGGCATAAGTCTAAAAAGGAGACATATCGAAGGCTCAGGTTGACTACATGCACAACAAGCAGTAGGGATTGAAAATTTATTGGTGGTCATAGAAGTTTTTGAAAGGACGAGCTATAAATGTCTTAGAGGGAGGGTGAATAGGACAATGCCAAATTATTCAATACAATGTGGAATAATGAATCAATTAAATACAATATTGTAAAGTATTGAATCCTTGATACCAAAAAGTTCATAGGACAACCATACACCTAAAAGATTTAGGTAGGACAACCTTATTGCATGACGTCTTTGAAATCAAAGTATCAAACTAATTGCAAAGATTAAGAAAAGCACAATAGCACAAATAATCAAATTCAATCACCACAATACACAAAAGAGTTATAGTGGTTCAGTGCCTCAATGCAACCTACTCCACTCCTAAAATTACTACCCTCGCAATTTTAGCTTTCACTATTTTAAGGTTTTCCAAGGTCACCTTAATAACCTTATATAGTTATTGCGATTTTCACGGGCTATCACAATCAAACTCACTTTGTGATTTTACGGGGTCACCACAAACAAACTTGCTTTGTGATTTTATGGGGTCACCACAAACACACTCGAATTGAAATAATTAAAAGAAAAAAGTACTTATCTTCGATTTCGCGAGTCGAAGTCGTAGCTATAGCTTGAATGTAGCGATCTTCTTCTTGGGATATTGATGAAGCCGATGTATAAGTTCAACACAAAAAGATGCAAATGGATCTAATAGATTTTCAATTAAATGAAAGAAACCCTATAGTTGCAAATTTGATTCTCCTTCTTTTCAAAGTCGAGTATGGATTACTCTTATCAAAAGAATTTAATCTAACTTTGAAAAGGAGAATAAAATAAGCTAATAATAAAATATGAATTACAATACAAATAGCTTAAGGAGGATTGAAGGATCTTTCTCTACAACACAATAAAAGAATATGAATTTTCGTGACTTAGAATGTAAGCGAAAACCTCTATTTATAGCCAAAGGATCTGTGTAGTTCGGCTGATCGAACTCTAAAGATTACGTTCCAATTAAAATATGGAAATCGTGGGATAAAATCTTTCAAATCTTCAGCTGGCCTAAACCCAAGTTCGGCTGGCTTAAGATCAAGTTCAGCTGGCCTAAATGGTCTGGATTCTGAATATATTCCATTGCTGGAAACTTGACCGAACTACCTTGGGCTAGCTGAACCCTACCTTAGGCTGGTCGAACCTACAACAAAAGAAGATCTTATGAGATCTGAATTTTGTCTAAATTTTGCATGGTTGGTCCAGGTAGTTAGGCTGGTTGAACCGGACGTCGATTTAGCCTAGCTAGAGTGTATTTATCAAAAAATTTGATTTAAAATATGCATGACTGAAATACACTTAACTTATGGTCCAACTAGGTTTATACTACCTTGTAACGCCCTGAAAATCGGGGGTCGAGTAGCAACTCAACTCCCAAGTTCCAAAACATCACTTATGCAACATATATGCTTATGATTCAATGTTGTCTGTGTTAGTGCATTAATCATGAGTGGGATTATACCAAAACAATAATTCATACTCCAGATCAGTTGTAAAATGCAAGTGGAAGACTGAAAGATATAAATAAATGTATATAAGTCAAAAGATCACGATAGGTCTCCAAAGTATGAATATAACACTCATGTCACTGTGTACATGTAATATTACAAAAGTTAAAAGTATAACCTATAAAATGGTTCGTAGAAGCGAGTAATAAACCGGTAGTCCAAGTCGACCGGGAGAGCCTAAGCGAAGCCATCGAGGAAGCTATTTCATCATATAAGAGTACTCGTCTTGATCGTCGTAGTAGTAGGTTTTCTCGCCCGCGGAATCAGAATCACAGAAAAGTGAGGTAGTGAAATCAAGACAGAGTCTGATTGGTGTTTAAAACACCATCCCGTAACGTGGGAGTGAGTGATCAACTCAGTGGAATAATAAAGCAAAGGTTAGCATGTTATTAATTCAATCAAGAATGATAAAGCAGTAAATCACACATCCCTAAGTACTCTTGTTAATGCAAGAATGGTATGAATGTATGATGCATGCCCTCAACTACGCTCCCTCAGCGACTTCATCTCACATTCGCGCATGAACAACACTGCCTCAGTGCTTGACCTGCTACGCCTGAACGCATGCGTAATGCAGTGCATGCATATGATTACCTAGTTCTTATTAGTCCTTTTCATACAGTAGGATTGGGAAACTAAGGTACCTCCCTTATGTCATTTCCCAAATGATGATCCATTCTAGGGTCGTCAGTCTTATGAAATCTCATACGATGTTTTGGTTACTAAGGTCAATTTAATTTCTAAAGAAAAAGGGCTCGTCACCAAATTAGTGCGAGGCTCTAGTTTATACGGGACACTAGATGTTACGGAAGGCTTGTCGCCTCTACGCGGACTCAAATTATACTTGAGGTCACTACAAAGGACTCGATCATGCAAATCTAGATCCGATAGAAACTTTCAATATTCTCACGAGAGCAGCTGGGTAATGAGATTGATCCTAGATTTCAGGGTAACCTAGCGTCAATGATTCTACAAGTTTTAGGTCTTGCATTTCATATTTAAAGTGATTCAAGTGAATTTCACAGCTAATCTAGTTTAGCACTTAGTTAAACTCGTCTAAATTTTAAAGGATTTGGTCCTGAGTGACCTCTGCCTGAGGTGGTACTCGGGTCTTTGTATGAAATTTTCTGAGTCGTTACAATCTCCCCCCGTTAAAGAAAAATTTTTCCCTCGAAATTAGTACCTTTTCGTACTCCTCGAGAATCTGAGGGTAGTTCTTTTTAACTTCGACCTCTATCTCCCAAGTAGCCTCTTCCTCAGTATGACATGTCCACAATACCTTCACAAGTGGGATGACCTTGCTACGCAACACCTGCTCCTTCCTGTCTAGGATACGCGTCAGATGCAGTACATACGTAGCATCCTCGCTCAACTGCACCTGCTCCCATTTGATGATATGGGAAGGATCAAGAACGTACTTCTTTAGCATGGAAACATGAAATACGTTATGCACACCCACAAGTGGAGTGGGCAAAGCAAGATGGTATGCCACTACACCCACTCGGTCTAATATCTGAAACGGGCCAATAAACCGGGGTGTAAGCTTCATGTTCTTGCCAAAACGAAGGACTCCCTTCATGGGGGAAACTCGGAGGAATACATGGTCCCCAACTTCGAACTCTAGCGGTCGCCGCCTCATATCGGCGTAGCTCTTCTATCTGCTCTACGCTGTAAGAAGTTGATGCCTGATAATGTCGATCTTCTCTGAGGTCGCCTGTACTAACTCTGGGCCAATCAAACTGCGTTCGCCAACCTCTGCCTAGTAATGTGGTGCTCGGCAAGGGCTCCAGTACAAGGCCTCGTAAGGAGCCATACCAATACTCGCCTGAAAGCTGTTATTGTGGGCGAACTCTGCATACAGGAGACAGTCATCCCAATTGTCCTTGAAGTCCAAAATACAAGCCCGCAGCATATCCTCCAAAATCTGATTCACCCGCTCATCTGCCCATCGGTCTGTGGGTGGAACACAGTACTTAACTTCAACTTCACACCCATCGCTTCCTAGATACGAGTCCAGAAGATAGATGTGAATCGCGTGTCTCTGTCTGACACAATCTCCAAGGGAACTCCATGCAGACGCACTATCTCCTTAATGTACAATCTGGCCAACTCGTCTGTAGAGTTCGAAACTCTGATCTGAAGGAAATTAGCCAACTTTGTCAACCGGTCGATGATCACCCAGATGGAATCATGTCCCTTCCTCGTCTTCGGCAGCCCTGATATGAAATCCATAGAGATGAAGTCCCATTTCCATTCAGCTATGGACATGGGTTGAAGCAGTCCAGGAGGTCAGCGATGTTCAACCTTGACCTGCTGGCACGTGAGACAATGGGAGGCATATTCTGCTATGTGAGCCTTCATATTGTCCCACCAATATGACCTCTTCAGGTCCTGATACATCTTCGTGCTACCAAGATGCATCGTAAGCATTGATCTGTGGGCAACCTCGAGAATCTCCTGTCTCAAGTCATGAATGTCTAAGATGCATAGGCGGCCACGGTATCGTAGGCCCCTATCTATACCAACTCTCCACTCGGAGTTCTCGTCATCGCTAGCTTGCTCTCGAAGCTTAGACAATCGCGCATTGCTCTTCTGGGCCTCGATAATCCTGTCATTAATAAGTGACCGCACCCGAATGTGCGTGACACTCTCGAATGACTCCTCCATGGTGAGTTTCTGCTCGAAGTCCCTCACGAACTCTGCCATATCCCACTCAGCTATCATTAGCAGAGCCGCAAATCCTATAGCCTTCTTACGGCTCAACGCGTCTGCCACAAGGTTGGCCTTACCAGGATGGTAGGAGACCTCGAACTTGAAGTCCTTCAAGGTTTCCATCCATCATCGCTGCCTCATATTCAAGTCCCGCTGAGTGAATATATATCGAAGGCTCTTGTGGTCGCAGAAAAGCTTGAACTCCTCTCTGTAGAAATAATGTCTCCAGAGCTTTAATGCAAATATAACCGCTGTTAACTCGAGGTCGTGCGTAGGGTAATTCTCCTCGTGTTTTCTTAACTGTCTCGAGGTATATGCGATCAGCTTGTCCTTCTGCATAAGAACACAACCCAAACCAACTTGAGACGCGTCAGTGTAAATCGTATACTTGACCCCTTGCTCTGGCAATACTAGCACAGGGGCGGACGTTAGTCTGTCCTTCAACTCCTGAAAAGCTGCTTCAGCCTATTCATTCCAGGCGAACTTCAGATCCTTCCGTGTTAACTGAGACAGCGGTCTGGTTATCTTCGAGAAGTCCCGAATGAATCGTCGGAAGTACCCCGCCAGACCAAGAAAACTCCTCACCTCAGTAACCGAACCAGGCTGCTTCCAGTCCTGAACCGTGGCTACCTTAGCAAGGTCTACAACTATCCCTTCCTTGGACACTACATGTCCCAGGAACTTGACTTCCTCTTTCCAGAAGTCGTATTTCTTATACTGTGCGAACAACTGGTTCTTCTTCAGCGTATCCAAGACGGCTCGTAGGTGTTCCTCGTGCTCTTCCCGACTCACAGAGTATATCAGGATGTCATCGATAAACATGATGACAAATCGGTATAGAAATGACCGAAATACCCGGTTCATCAAATCCATGAACACAGCCGGCACGTTCGTAAGAACGAACGATATCACGAGGAACTCGTAATGCCCAAAACTGGTCCTGAAGGCCGTCTTCTGCACGTCCTCATCCCTGACGCGCAACTGATGATACCCTGATTGTAGATCAATCTTCGAGAAGTATCGTGCCCCTTTTAACTGATCAAACAGATCGTCTATCCTGGGCAAAGGATACTTGTTCTTCACGGTGAATTGGTTCAACCTACGGTAATCAATACATAATTATAGCGACCGATCTTTCTTCTTAACAAACAACACAGGTGCTCCCTAAGGAGACACACTGGGTCATATGAAGCCCTTCTCTACAAGTCCGTCAATCTGTTTCTGCAGTTCCTCCATCTCACATGGAGGCATCCGATACATAGGTAATGAAATGGGGGTCGCACCGGGCACAAGATCAATAGTAAAATCGATCTCGCGCCGAGGAGGTAATCTAGGGATCGTCTTGAACAAATCCTCAAATTCCTGAACTACTGGCATATTTCTTAACGTCGGCTCATCAACATGCTCTAGTAAAGCGGCGTAACATCCAACACGACATGGCCAACTAACCTGCACTAGAAAAGTAAAGACCGTACCGTCAGGTCCGTTGGTTGTCACTACCCGATTATCGCAATCAATCTCTGAGCCAGTCTATACCGAGGATAATGTTGTAGTGCCATAGTTGGACGGCAATGAGGTCAACAAATACCGTCTTGCTACCCAAGTCTACTGAGCAACCCTCACACGTCCGTGTGACATCCGAAAAAGTCCCAGTAGCAGTAGTGAGTCTCATTCCCTTCGTGGGAGTAGTATGTAAAGCTAGACGGTTAACTGCAGCACATAAACTGATGGAGGTAGTGGACCCAGTGTCCACCAATAAGAAGATAGGAGTACCTTGAACATGTGCAGTGTCTCTGATTCTTCTGCTGTAAGCGCATGAACGCGTGCCTGCTGAGGTCAGTTGGGCTGAGGCACCATAGGTCGCTGAGGCAGCCTAAATCAAGGTGTAGGGGGTCGGAATGATGGATGTGCAGGGATATTACGTAGGGGTGGTGTTGAAATGGCCTGGGGAACCTGTCGGTTGATCCTCTGTGGTGGCAAAAACCCACTGTCTCTCATACACGCGAAACAGATCTCCGCTGGGTGGTTTGGCCTCCCATAGTAGGTACAGGTCACGCCCGGTCGCCGCATCGGAACTAGTGGCGCTAAAATCCTGAGAGGAGAGTCTGTGCGAGGCCTCTTACTGAAGAATGGCCTGCTCGGCATATCTGGTCGGGGCCTAGTAACCATAGCCCCATGAGAGCGTGTCAATCGATTCCCGTCCTGCTCTGCTTGCATAGACATGTGTACTAGCTCAGCATAGGATGGTATGCTAACACAGCATATCTTCGAAATTTGACATTCCAATAGCTCTGAATCTAGTTTTAAGAAATTAATCCCAAAAAGAGCAACCTCTCTCTGATACCACTTGAAAGGACAAGCTATAGATGTCTTAAAGGGAGGTGAATAAGACAATGCCAAATAATTCGATACAATGCAGAATAATGAATCAATTAAATACAATATTGTAAAGTATTCAATCCTTGATACCAAATAATTCGTAGGACAACCTTTCACTTAAAAGATTATGGCAGTACAACCTTATGTCACATCGTCTTTGAAATCAAAAACTCAAAATAATGTAAAGAATAAGAAAAGCACAATAGCACAATAATCAAATTCGATCACCACAATACATAAAAGAGTTATAGTGGTTTGGTGCCTCAATGTAACATACTCCACTCCCAAAATTACTACCCTTGCAATTTTGGCTTTCACTATTTCAAGGTTTTCCAACTTCACCTATACAGTTATTGCAATTTTCACGGCTATCACAATTAAACCCACTTTGTGATTTTACGTGGTCACCACAAACAAACCCGCTTTGAGATTTTACAGGGTAACCACAAATAAACCCACTGAGATTTCCGGGCTATCCTAGAAAAACCCAAACTGAAATAATTAAAACATATAGTACTTATCTTCGATTTGGCGAGTCGAAGTTGTAGCTGTAGCTTAAGTCCAGCGATCTTCTTCTTGGGATATTGATGAAGCCAATGTATAAGTTCAACCCAAAAATATGCAAAGGGATCTAATCGATTTTCAATGAAATGAATGAAACCCTATAGCTGCAGATTCGATTATCATTCTTTTCAAAGTCGAGTATGGATTACTCTTATTAAAACAATTTAATCCAACTTTGAAAAGGAGAATAAAATAAGTTAATAATAAAATATGAATTACAACACAAATAACTTAAAGAGGCTTGAAGGATCTTTCTCTACAACCCAATAAAAGAATATGAATTTTCGTGATTTAGAATGTCAGAGAAAGCCTCTATTTATAGCCAAGGATCCGTGTAGTTTAGCTAGCCCAAGATTCAGTTCGGCTGGGCGAACTCCAAAGATAACGTTCCAATCAGAATATAAAAATTGCAGAATAAAATCTTTCAAATCTTCGGCTGGACGAACACCCAGTTCGGCTGTCCTAAGCTCAAGTTCGGCTGACCTAAGTGGCTTGGATTCCAAAATCATTCCATTGCTGGAAATTTGACCGAACTTCCTTGGGCTGGCCAAACTACCACAAAAAAAGATCTTATGAGATCTAAAGTTTGTCCAAATTTTGCATAGTGGGTCCAAGTAGTTAGGCTGGCCGAACCGGACATTGGGCTAACCTAACTTGAGTGTATTTATCATAAAATATGCATAAGTAAAATACACCTAACTTATGGTCCAACTAGGTTTATACCACCTATAGGTTGAGTCATACAAAGTGTGCTGAACTTCGAATCATGAATGATTTTTCTTTGAGGTGTTGAATCTTCTTTGCAGGTACTTGATTGAGTTGATAGCTTGTCTTCAGTCGAGCTTGCAATTGTAACCGGACTACAAAATTTAAGAAACTAATATGTGCTTTAAGTATAAGCACTTACAATCTCCCCCTTCGTCAATTTCTTGACAAAACAAAAATACAACTCAACCTAACATATTATAACATCTCAAACAACACAAATCTTTTGAGTCGACACTATATTACTCTCCCTGAGATCATGCATCCCTATCACTCCCTCGACACTTAGTCATATCCACATAAATATAGTTCATAAAGTGCATACAAATATGTGTGTGCTCATAAATGAGAGAAATGATGATCTCATATCCATTTCACAAAAATATATAATGATGATCTCGTATCCATATCACAAAAATATATAATATGTCTCCCTCTTTTGATAAAAGTTAACAAAGGAAGAAGCACTTAATGAAGTACAATGGATATAAGGAGAAAATAACACAAGGATTTAGTAGCATAAAATAAGCATAACATAGTGTCATATCCAGGTGTAAGTCAGTAAAAGTAAAAATATTACAAGTTATTACAAATTGAAAGTTTAAGAAAATCAGTCAGAACTGGAGGAGGATGGTGCCAGCATGTCAGGATCATTAATCCTCAGACTCCTGTTGAAATGATGAAAGTACTTTTTTATGTACTTTATCTGTTGTTTCTGAGAGACATGCAAGTCATCCATCTTCTTCTCTAAATTATCCAACCTGTCTGATAACTGTGAGGGCTGGAAATCTGAGTCATCGGTATCATTAGTTTCTTCCATATCTACAAAGATATCACCCATATTGGCTTCTTCTTTAGGAACACCTTCCCGATGTCCTCACTACTCAGGTCTAAGCTCAAGTTGTACCATGTTAATATTAGCATTACCAAATGGGAGCTGAGACTCCGGTGCTTCAGTTGTAGGGATATGAACATTATAGTGCAATGCAATGCAAGTCATGAGATATGTAAAAGGAGTCGAGCCATGACGAGGATGAAGACGGTAATCGATAATCTGATAAGTGATCAAAGATGGAAGACAGATACGGATACCAGAAACGACCGAATGAAGGATACGCATCATATAGAGAGTAAGGTCTGTTTTATTCCCACGACGAGGATAAACATTCAAAGTGAAAATACGATGCAGGACACGATAATTGGGAAGAAGATTGTAGGTGGGGAGCGAGTTATGGTTACGTTAGGTTGCATTAAAACTGCATAACTAACTAGTGAGAGATTCTCTTTCCGTTTGGTACATATCTTCAAAGATTGGTGGAATAGAGATTCCCTCTTCCACCACATCAATACTTAAGATTGATGATATGATGGAGGGGTTAATGGTAACTGTGCCTTCCACAAACTGAGTGGAAAATTATAATTGATCTAAAGACACAGTATTTATAGATGCATACAACCCACTTGCGATAAACCGATATGTTAACCCACATAATTTCTACAAGACCGAATTGGGTAACATGATTTGTATTAACGGTGTTCTCAATGACAATGTTACAGGTATGAAAATCACGCACATTTTTTGGATCATTTTTAGGTAAACGGATAGTGTGTATAACCTGATTAGCAGATCGAGAGGAAAAACCAGTTTGAGGGCCTCGCACAGTACGCTTAGAACGAGATGCCATGATAGAAAATGACTAGATTTGCAAAAGAAATATCAACAATTGCAAAGAAAAGATCTAGATCAAATTTCTATATAAAAAAACTAATAAAATAGAATTCTAGATTCAAGAAAGATGATGAAATCTACAATAATGGATATCATGGAACTTAAATCTAGAAGGAAATTAAAAAATAATCACTTACAAGGACAATAGAGTGATGGGTTGGCCGAAGGAATCTATGAGCTGACCGAAGAAGATGAGAATGGAATGAGGGTTTTCTAAATATCCATTTAGTTCCAATCACATGTTTGTCAGATGGTCTAGGCACTAGATACCAAACATTATTCTTGATAAATTGATTTATTTCATCTTGCATAGCTAAAATCCAAATTTCATCAGTTAAGGCTTCATTTACATTTGATGGTTCTATCTGGGAAGTGAAGCATACATGATTACAAATGTTTTCAACTTGTCTTCTAGTTTAAAAACTAGTGTGAGGGTTACCAAGAATTTGATTAGTCGAATGTTCTTCAACTAGTCAATTCTCAGTTGTATCTGATTTTGATGAAGGTGCTGATTGATTGAATATAATAACCTCATCATCGTGTTTATCAGCTGGAGTGATAGTTTGATCATTAATTACAACATTTATGGATTCTTGTATCACTCCGGTCCTTTTATTTAGGACACGATATGCTCTGTTGTTCAGAGCATACCCTAGAAAAATACCTTCGTCACTTTTTGCTTCAAAATTTCCAAAAATTTTCCTATCTCGTAAAATGAAACATTTGCTTCTGAAAGTATGGAAATATTTTACTAATGGTTTTTTGTTAGACCAGAGTTCAATAACCATTTTATTTAAACTTGCTCTTACATATACTCAATTAATAATATAACAAGTAGTGTTGACAGCTTCAGCCCATAAGTTTTTTGATAATTTTTTACTATTAAGCATAACAGTCCCCATTTCTTGTAGAACTTTGTTTTTCCTTTCAGCTATACCATTTTGTTGAGGAGTTTTTGGAGTAGAAAATTCATGTAATATTCCATGGTCATCACAAAACTTCTCAAAATTGTAAGTGTTTATAATTAAAGCACATATTAGTTTGTCAAATTTCGTAGTCCGGTTATGATTGCAAGTTTGACTGAAGACAAGCTATCAACTCGATCAAGTACCTGGAAAGAAGATTCAAAATCTCAATGCAAGATCATTCATGATTCGAAGTTCAGCACACTTCGTATGAGTCAACCTACAGGTGATATACACCTAGTTAGACCATGGTTAGGTGTATTTTACTCATAAATATCTTGAACCACATTTTATGTTAAAGACACACTTGTTAGGCCAGCCCGACGTTCGGTTTGGTCAACCTAACTACTTGGACTAACCTTACAAAATTCAGACAAAATTCAGATCTCATAAGATCTTGTTTTGTAGTAGGTTCGGTTAACCCAGTGTAGGGTTCGGCTAGCCCAAGGAAGTTTCCCAAGGAAGTTTAGTTAAGTTTCCAGCAATGGAACAATTTTGGAATCAAAACCACTTAGGCCAGTCGAACTGGGTGTTCGGCCAGTTGAACCTGGGCTTAGGCCATCCAAAGATTTGAAAGATTTTATCCTGCGATTTCTAGATTCTGATTGGAACATTATCTTTGGAGTTCGGCTAGCCAAACTGAATCTTGGGCGAGCCAAACTACACAGATCCTTGGCTATAAATAGAGGCTTTCTCTTATATTTTAAATCATGAAAATTCATATTCTTTTATTGTGTTGTAGAGAAAGATCCTTCAAGCCTCTTTAAGCTATTTGTGTTGTAATTCATATTTTATTATTAGCTTATTCTATTCTCCTTTTCAAAGTTAGATTAAATTGCTTTGATTAGAGTTATCCATATTCTACTTTGAAAAGAAGGAGAATCCGCAGCTATAGGGTTTCATTCATTTCATTAAAAATCTATTAGATCCTTTTGCATCTTTTTGAGTTGAACTCATACATCAGCTACATCAATATTCCAAGAAGAAGATCGTTGCACTCAAGCTACAGCTACAACTTTAACTCGCCAAATAGAAGATAAGTACTGTTTGTTTTTAATTATTTCGGTTTGGATTTTTTTTTAGATAACAAGCAAACTCAGCAGGTTTGTTTGTAGTGACCCCGTAAAATCACAAAGCGGGCTTGTTTGTAGTGACCCCGTAAAATCACAAAGTGGGTTTGATTGTGATAGCCCATGAAAATCACAATAAAGTTGTTAAGGTGAACATGGAAAACCTTGAAATAGTGTAAGCTAAAATTGCGAGGGTAGTAATTTTGGAAGTGAAGTGGGTTGCATTGAGGCACTGAACCACTATAACTCTTTTGTGCATTGTGGTGATTAGATATTATTATTTATGTTATTGTGTTTTTCTTATTCTTTGCATTAATTTGATACTTTGATTTCAAAGATGTCGTGAAATAAGGTTGTCCTACCTAAATCTTTTAGGTGTAAGGTTGTCCTATGAACTATTTGGTATGAAGCATTCGATACTTTGCAATATTATGTTTAATTGATTCATTATTCCGCATTGTATCAAATTGTTTAACATTATCCTATTCACCCCCCCCCCCCCCTAGGACATCTATATCTCATCCTTTCAACTGGTATCAGAGCAAGGTTGCTCTTTTTGGGATCAATTTCTTAAAACTAGATCTATAGCTATTGGAATGTTGAATTTCGATAGTCTATCCATTTCCAGGCATCCGCCCTTTGATGGCTCGAACTATTCTTACTGGAAAGCTAGAATGAGGATCTTCCTCAAATCTATTGATGAAAGTGTGTGGTAAGCTACCATGACCCAATGGTTTCCTCCAATGTTGGACGTAGTGGGTGAAGATGGAATCAAGTCCATGAAATTTCAAGTTTATAATCTAGGGACTCCAGGTCAGAAAAGTGAAAGTAGTGCCAATGCAAAAGCACTTAATGCTATCACTTGTGCTCTATCACTAGACGAGTTCAAAAGAATCATCTCGTGTGATACAACAAAAGAAGCTTGGTATATACTTGAAATGACACACGAAGGAACTAACATTGTCAAGAAATCTAAGATTCAAATCCTTACAACAAGGTTTGAAGAAATCCATATGGAAGAAAACTAATCATTTATGGATTTCTGTAAGCGCTTATAATTGAAGCACATATTAGTTTGTCAAATTTTGTAGTCGAGTTACAATTGCAAGATCGAATGAAGACAAGCTATCAACTCGATCAAGTACCTGGAAAGAAGATTCAACATCTCAATACAAGATCAAAGCAATGGTTCGAAGTTCAGAACACTTCGTATGAGTCAACCTACAGGTGGGTGTAAACCTAGTTGGACCATAGGTTAGGTGTATTTTACTCATGCATATCTTGAAACACATTTTATGTTAAATACACACTAGTTAGGCCAGCCCAAAGTCTGGTTCGGCTAACCTAACTACTTAGACCAATCACGTAACATTCGGATAAAAATCAGATCTCATAAGATCAAATTTTACGGTAGGTTCGGCCAGCCCAAGATGGGTCTCTGCTAGCAGAACCTGAATTCGGCTAGCCCAAGGAAGTTCGGTCAAATTTTCAACAATGGAATGATTTTGGAATCTAGGCTACTTAGGCCAGTCGAACTTGAGCTTAGACCAACCGAACTAGGTGTTAGGCCAGCCAAAGTTTGAAAGATTTTATCTTGCGATTTTCAAATTCTGATTAGAACGTAATCTTTGGAGTTAGGCCAGTCGAACTGAATCTTAGGCCAGCTAAACTACACAGATCCTTGGCTCTATATAGAGGCTTTCTTTTACATTCTAAATCACGAAAATTCATATACTTTTACTGTGTTGTAAAGAAAGATCTCTCAAGCCTCTTTAAGTTATTCGTGTTGTAATTCATATTTTATTATTAGCTTATTCCATTCTCCTTTTCAAAGTTAGTTTTAATTATTTTAATAAGAGTAATATATACTCTACTTTGAAAAGAAGGAGAATTGAATCTGCAGCAATAAGGTTTTATTCATTTAATTGAAAAACTATTAGATGTCTTTGTATCTATTTGGCTTGAACTCATACATCGGATTCATCAATATCCTAAGAAGGAGAACGCTGCACTTAAGCTACATCTGCGACTTTGACTCACCAAATCGAAGATAAGTACTATTTGTTTTTAATTACTTCAGTTTTGAGTTTTTCTGAGATAGCTCAAAAATCTCAGCGGGTTTGTTTGTGGTGACCCTGTAAAATCACAAAGCGGGTTTATTTGTGGTGAACCCATAAAATCACAAAGTGGGTTTGATTGTTATAGCCGTGAAAATCGCAATAACTGTATAAGGTTGTTAAGGAGACCCTAGAAAACCTTGAGATAGTGGAAAACCAAAATTATGAGGGTAGTAATTTTGGGAGTGGAGTAGGTTGCATTGAGGCACCGAACCACTATAACACTTTTGTGCATTATGGTAATTGGATATTATTATTTGTGTTATTGTGCTTTATTTATTCATTATAATTAGTTTGAGTTTTTTATTTCAAAGATGTCGTGACATAAGGTTGTCCTACCTTAAGTCTTTTAGGTGAAAGGTTGTCCTACGAACTATTCAGTATTAAGGATTCAATACTTTGTGATTTTGTATTTAATTGATTCATTATTCCGCATTGTATCGAATTATTTGGCATTGTCCTATTCACCCCCCCCCCCCCTCCCCTTAGGACATTTATATCTCATCCTTTCAAGTGGTATCAAAGTGAGGTTGCTCTTATTTGGATTAATTTCCTAAAACTAGATCCAGATCTACTGGAATGTCAATTTTCGATAGTCTATCCATTTACAAGCCACTGCCTTTGATGACTCAAACTATTCTTACTGGAAAGCTAGAATGAAGATCCTCCTCAAATCTATTGATGAAAGTGTGTGGCAAGCTACCATGACCCAATGGGTCCCGCCAATGTTGGAAGTAGTGAGTGAAGATGGAACCAAGTCCATGAAAATTCAAGTTTATAATCTATGGACTCCAGGTCGGAAAAGTGAAAGTAGTGCCAATGCAAAGGCACTTAATGCTTTCACTTGTGCTCTATCACTAGACAAGTTCAAAAGAATCATCTCATGTGATACAGCAAAAGAAGCTTGGGATATACTTGAAATAACACACCAATGAACTAACATTGTCAAGAAATCTAAGATTCAAATCCTTACAACAAGGTTTGAAGAAATCCATATGGAAGAAAACAAATCATTCATGGATTTCTTCACCAAACTAAATCACAGTATTAATTCTATGTGGGGTCTTGGAGAAACTGAAAGGAAAGTGTGTGTAAAAATCCTACAATCGCTTTCTGATAGTTTTAATTCTAAAGTCACTGTTGTACAAGAATTGAGGGACACTGATACAATGAATGTAGAGGAATTAGTGGGATCTCTACAAACCTATGAGTTAAATTTCAAAATTCCCAAAAGTAAATCCATAGCCCTAAAATCCTCAAAATCCAAATAAAAAGATTTAGATAATGAAGAAAATGAGGATGACATGGCTATGCTTGCTAAAAAGTTTTATAGGATTTTAAAAAATAAAAATAGATTTAATTTTAAAAAACTGATTGACAAAAGAAAAGGAAATTAGAAGTCTAAATTTAAAGACTTTCAATGTTTCAACTGTTCTAAATATGGGCATCTAGCTGTGAATTGTCCTAAGAAGTATAAATCTAGAAAAAAGAGGCATGATCGCCACATGAGATGAATCGTTTAAATCTGAATCTGATTCAGAAACTAATGGAATAGATCTTGAAACTGAAAATGATCAAAAGACATTTATGACCATAACTAGACTTACTTCCTCAAATAAAGATGAATCATCTGATAATGAAATGCCAGAAAGTGATGTTGAAAATGAAGAAGACCTTTAAGTAGCTTATGATGCCTTATATAGAGAATGTTGTAAGATTGCAACAAAATTAAAAATTCAAAAGGATAAATTTGCCGATTTAAAATTAGAACTTGAAAAAATCTGTTTTGGAGAAATCACATTTTTCTGATTGTTTTGAGAAAACCAAACTTGAACTCAATTTAAAAAACTTAGAAATTGAATATCTCAAAACTGAAAATAAAAATTTACAATTAGAAATTACTTCTCTAAAAAATTCTAAAGAGACTTGGATAAACTATTATCTGCGTCTCGTCAAAGTAATAACAAATCTGGTTTAGGTTATAACAAGAGTTGTTCAGAAAAATCTAAAAATACGGTTCTTATATTTGTTAAAAGTGGATCTTTAAAATCTAAAGAAGAAACTACAAATGAAATAAAGAAAAAACCTTTTTATCCAAAAACTAAGTCCAACTAAAAAAAAAAAAATTTTTTTTAATCCCTCTCTTGCAGATAAAATAGTGGACTTACTTAAGGAACTCTTGAAATCCAACTCTAGAACTATGAGAGTAAGTGAGAATAAGAAAAATTATCGCTCTCAAACTAATCATATGATCAGAGATCCTCCTAAACCCAAAACCATATTGAAATGGGAAAAAAAAAAATAAGGTTCTTGTCATCCACACAGCTTTGAAAGTTAGTAGCCATTCAAGATGGTACCTGGACGGTGGATGCTCTAAACATATGACAGGTAATAAGGCGATACTTTCACACATCAATCACATTGATGGAGGCTCAGTAACATTCGGAGATGGCAACAATTACAAAATTAGCGGAAGAGGTAATGTAAAACTTTCTAATCTTCCTGGTTTTTAAAGATGTGTTATATGTTGAAGGTTTGAAACACAATCTGCTAAGTATATCTCAAATCTGTGATAATAATTATAGTGTTAAATTTTCTGATCACAGATGTGAAATACTTAATAATCAAGGTCATATAATATTAAATGGTTGAAGAACCTTTAAAAATTACTATATAATTAATGAATCATGTTCCACAAGTCACTCTTGCTATATGGTCCAAACAGACGAAACTGAATTGTGGCGTCAACATCTTAGACATGTGAACTGTAGAGATCTATACAAACTTAGCAAGAGAGATCATCTTCGAGGCTTACCTAAGTTGAAAAAGTTGAAAAAGAAAGTATGTGGTGCCTGTCAAATAGGCAAACAAATCAGGAGTAGTCACGAAAAGGTGAACTCCCTAGCCACATCTAGACCCCTCGAATTTCTCCATGTGGACCTTGTTGGACCAACCCAAATAGAGAGTAGAGGAGGTAAAAAATACTTTCTAGTTGTAGTTGATGACTACACTAGATATTCATGGGTAGCCTTCTCAAGAGAATAGTCGGATGCTTTTGACGAAGTCAAAAAGTTATTTAAACGTATACAGATAGAAAAAGAACTACCTATGAAAAAGATAAGAAGTGATCATGGAACAGAGTTTCAAAACAATAATTTTGAGAAGTTTTGTGATGACCATGGAATATTACATGAATTCTCTACTCCTAAACCTCCTCAACAAAATGGTATAGCTGAACGGAAAAACAAAGTTCTACAAGAAATGGGGACTGTTATGCTTAATAGTAAAAAAAATTAGTGAAAAATATATGGGCTGAAGCTGTCAACACTGCTTGTTATATTATTAATCGAGTATATGTAAGAGCAGGTTTAAATAAAACGGTTTATGAACTCTGGTCTAACAAAAAACCATCAGTAAAATATTTTCATACTTTCGGAAGTAAATGTTTCATTTTACGAAATAGGGAACATTTGGGAAATTTTGAAGCAAAAAGTGACGAAGGTATTTTTCTAGGGTATGCTCTGAACAGTACAACATATCGTGTCGTAAATAAAAGGACCGGAGTGATACAAGAACACATAAATGTTGTAATTGATGATCAAACTATCACTCTAACTGATAAACACGATAATGAGGTTATTATATTCAATCAATCACCATCTTCATCAAAATCAGATACAATTGAGAATAGACTAGTCAAAGCTCATCTAACTAATCAAATTCTTGGTAACCCACACACTGGTGTTCAAACTAGAAGATAAGTTGAAAACATTTGTAATCATGTATGCTTCACTTCCCAGATGAAACCATCAAGTTGAAAACATTTGTAATCATGTATGCTTCACTTCCCAGATAGAACCATCAAGTTGAAAACATTTGTAATCATATATGCTTCACTTCTCAGATAGAACCATCAAATGTAAATGAAGTCTTAGCTGATAAAAATTGGATTTTAGCTATGCAAGATGAATTAAATCAATTTTTCATGAATGATGTTTGGTATCTAGTACCTAGACCATCTGACAAACATGTGGTTGGAACTAAATGTATATTTAAAAATAAATCTGATGATTTTGGGAATATCTTAAGAAAGAAAGCGAGATTAGTTATACAAGGGTACACCCACATTGAAGGAGTCGACTATGATGAAACTTTTGCTTTAGTCACTCGTCTCGAATCTATCAGACTATTTATCTCCATTGCATGTCATAAAAACTTTAAAATTTATCGAATGGATGTTAAAAGTGCTTTCTTAAACGGTGATCTAAATGAAGAAGTTTATGTAGAACAACCTAACGATTTCAAAGATCCTAAACTTCCTAACAATGTATACCATCTTAAAAAGGATCTGATTAAAACAAGCTCCTAGAGTATGATTTGAAAAACTAACAAAATTTCTTCTCAGTCAAAATTTTAAAATGGGTAGTGTTGATAAAACTCTATTCATCAAAAGAATTAATGAAGAGATGTTGATTGTTCAAATATATGTAGATGATATTATTAATGGATCAACAAATGCTAACCTTTCTTCTAAATTTGCAGAGTCTATGAAATCAGAATTTGAGATGAGCATGGTGGGAGAATTGAACTATTTTCTTGGACTTCAAGTGAAACAACTTGAAGATGAAATTTTCATATCTCAAACAAAATATGCGATAAACTTAGTTAAGAAATTTGGGTTTGAGAATGGTAAAAACTTTGCTACTCACATAGCTACAACACTCAAATTATCTAAAGATAACATAGGTAAAAGCATTGATCCTCATCTTTACCATAATATAATTAGTAGTCTCTTATATTTAACAGCTAGTAGGCCTGATATCTCTTTCAGTGTAGGGGTATGTGTCAGATATCAATCTAACCCTAAAGAATCTCATCTAGCTGCAGTAAAAAGAATAATTAGATATGTTGCCAGTACTGTTAATTTGGCTTTATGGTATCCTCATGTGTCGTCTTTACAAATTGCTGGATATACTAATGCTGATTGGGTAGGTAATGCGGATGATAGAAAATCCACAAGTGGTGGATGTTTTTACATCGGAAACTGTCTTGTCTCTTGGATGAGCAAGAAGAAAAACTCGGTATCTTTGTCCACTGCCGAAGCTGAATATATTGCAGGAGGAAATGCATGCATGCAATTAATGTGGATGAAAAGAATGTTAGCAGACTATGGTATTGATCAAGAAACAATGCATTTATACTGTAATAATACCAGTGCAATAAATATATCCAAAAATCATATTCAACATTCTCACACTAAGAACATTGATATTCGATATCATTATATCAGAGAATTAGTTGAAAGCAAGTCTGTTATGTTTGAATATATTAATACTAAAAAACAACTTGCAGATATTCTGACAAAACCTCTTGATAGTGTCAGATTTTTGAATTAAAAAAATGATATTGGTTTATGCACTGTTTCTTAATTGATTATTTTATATTGTAATTTGTTGTTTTATGTTATTGCTTTAATAGAATAATGTGCATTCATGTCATTAAAAAAAAAAATTGGCCAACCCTGAGCTGACCGCCTGGTTCTGCCAGCCGAGGATGGTCGGGTTAGCCGAACCATGCACAAATGGGTTATATTGGGTATTTTCTTTTTTCAAAACCCTCATTCCTTTCTCATCTTTTTCGGTCAGCCCATGGATTCCTTTAGCCAACCCATCACTTTAGTGTCCTTGTAAGTTATTATTTTTGAATTTTCTTTTAGATTTCCTTATCATGCATTATCATAGATTTTATCATCTTTCTTGGATCTAAAATTCTATTTTGTTTGGTTTTAGATAGAAATCTGATCTAAATCATTTCCTTTCATTTGTTGGTATTTCTTTTGTAAATCTAGTCATTTCTATCATGACACCTCGTTCTAAGCATACTGTACAAGACCCTTAAACTGGTTCTTCCTCTCGATCTGCTAATTGGGTTGTGCGCTCTATCCGTTTACCTGAAAATGATCCAGAAAATGTATGGGATTTTCATACTCGTAACATTGTCATTGAGCGTACCGTTAATGCAAATCATATTGCCTGATTCAGTCTTGTAGAAATTTTGTCCGCGGTAGAATGGGATAAGATTTTTGCATGGGGTAGTGCAACCTATCGGTCTATTGCAAGAGGATTGTATGCATTTATAAATACTGCATCTTTAGATGAATTAACATTTTCCATTCAGTTTATGGAAGACACAGTTACTATTAACCCCTCCATCATATTATCAATCTTAGGGATTGATATGGTGGAAGAGGGAATCTCTATTCCACCGATCTTTGAAGATATGTACCAAACAGAAAGGGAATCTCTCACTAGGGAGTTATGCAGTTTTAATGCAACCTGGCGTAACCATAACTCGCTCCCCACCTATAATCTTCTTCGAAATTACAGTGTCTTGCATCATATTTTTACTTTGAATGTTTATCCTTGTCGTGGGAATAAGACAAATCTTACACCCTATATGATGCGTACCCTTCATTCAGTTGTTTCTAGTATCCATATCTGTCTTCTATATTTGGTTATCGACTTTATTCTTTCATATAGGTCATGACTTTATTCTTTTTGCATATGTCATGACTTGCATTGCATTACACTATAATGTTCAACTCCCTGCAACTGAAGCACCGGAGTTTCAGCTCCCATTTGGTACTACTAATATCAACATGATGCAACTTGAGCCAAGACCTGAGCAGCGAGGACATTAGGAAGGTGTTCTTAAAGAAGATGTGAACATGGATGATATCTTTGCAGATATGGAAGAAACTGATGATACCGATGACTCTGATTTCCAGCCCTCAAAGTTCTTAGAGAGGTTGGATAATTTAGAGAAGAAGGTGAATGACCTGCATGTTTCTCAGAAACAATAGATGAAGTACATGAAAAAGTACTTTCATCACTTCAACAGGAGTTTGCGGATTAATGACCTTGACACGCCGGCACCATCATCCTCTAGTTTTGACTGATTTTCTTAAACTTTCGATCTGTAATAACTTGATATATTTTTACTTTTGCTGACATACACCTGGATATGACATCATGCTATGCTTCTTTTATGTTCATTAACCCTTATTTGCTCCTTATATCCATTGTGCTTCATTGGTTGATTCTTTCTTTGTCAACTTCTAACAAAAAGGGGGAGAAATATTTTATTTTTGTAATATGGATATAAGATCATCATTTCTCTCACAAATATGAGCACACACATATTTGCATGTACTCTATGAACTATATTTTTTGCAGATGTGACTAAGTGCTCAGGGGGAGTGATACAGATGCATGATCTCAGGGGGAGTAACAAGATTACTAGTGTTGACTCAAAAGATTTGTATTATTTGAGATGTTATAATATGTTGTGTTGAGTTGTATTTGAGTTTTGTCACAAATTTGACAAAGGGGGAGATTGTAAGTGCTTATAATTAAAGCACATATTAATTTGTCAAATTTCATAGTTCGATTACGATCGCAAGCTCGACTGAAGATAATTATCAACTCAATCAAGTACTTGGAAAGAAGATTCAGCATCTCAATGCAAGATCAAAGTAATGGTTAAAAGTTCAAAAAACTTCGTATGAGTCAACCTACAGGTGGTATAAACCTAGTTCGACCATAGGTTAGGTGTATTTTACTCATGCATGTCTTGAAACACATTTTATGTTAAATACACACTAGTTAGTCCAACTAAAAGTATGGTTCAAAAATCCTAACTACTTGGACCAATTATGCAACATACAGATAAAAATCAGATCTCATAAGATATCAAAATTTGCAGTAAGTTTGGCCAGACCAAGATCAGTCTCGGCCAGACCAAGATCGGTCTCGGCTAGCCAAACTTGAATTTGGCTAACCAAAGGAAGTTCAGTTAAGTTTCCAGCAATGGAACGATTACGGAATCCAAGCTACTTAGGCCAACTGAACTAGAGATTAGGCCAGTTGAACCCGGGCTTAGGCCTGCCGAAGTTTGAAAGATTTTATCCTGCAATTTTTAAATTCTGATTGGAACATAATCTTTAGAGCTAGGCTAACCGAACTAAATCTAAGGCTAGCCGAACTACATAGATCCTTGGCTATATATAGAGGCTTTCTCTTACATTCTAAATCATGAAAATTCATATACTTTTACTGTGTTGTAAAGAAAGATCTCTCAAGCCTCTTTAAGCTATTTGTATTGTAATTCATATTTTATTATTAGCTTATTTTATTCTCCTTTTCAAAGTTAGTTTTCATTGTTTTGATAAGAGTAATCTATACTCTACCTTGAGAAGAAGGAGAATTGAATCTGCAGCAATAGGGTTTCATTCATTTAATTGAAAAACTATTAGATCCCTTTGTATCTCTTTGGGTTGAACTCATACATCGGCTTCATCAATATCTCAAGAAGGAGATTGCTGCACTCAAGCTACAACTATGACTTCGACTCATCAAATCGAAGATAAGTACAGTTTGTTTTTAATTTATTCAGTTTTGGGTTTTTCTGAGATAGCCCGGAAATCTTAGCGGGTTTGTTTGTTATGACCCCGTAAAATCACAAAGTGGGTTTGATTGTGATAGTCGTGAAAATTACATTAACTCTATAAGGTTGTTAAGGTGACCCTGGAAAGCCTTAAAATAATGGAAAGCCAAAATTGCGAGGGTAGTAATTTTGGGAGTGGAGTAGGTTGCATTGAGGCACCGAACTACTATAACTCTTTTGTGCATTGTGGTGATTAGATATTATTATTTGTGTTATTATGCTTTATTTATTCATTGTAATTAGTTTGAGTTTTTAATTTTAAAGACGTCGTGACATAAGGTTGTCCAACCTAAATCTTTTAGGTGAAAGGTTGTTTGACGAACTATTTGGTATTAAGGATTCAATACTTTACAATTTTATGTTTAATTGATTCATTATTTCGCATTGTATCAAATTATTTGGCATTGTCCGATTCACCCCCCCTCTAGGACATTTATAGCTCGTCCTTTCAATTTCTTCACTAAATTAAATGACATTGTTAATTCCATGTGAGGTCTTGGAGAAAAAGTCCCTGAAAGCAAAGTGTGTGCAAAAATCTAACGATCGTTTCTTGACCAGTTCAATTCTAAAGTCACTGCTATATAAGAATTGAGGGACACTGATATAATGAAAGTAGAGGAATTAGTGAGATCTCTACAAACCTATGAGTTGAATTTCAAAATTCCCAAAAGTAAATTTGTCATGCCCCAAACTCGGAAACTAGGCTCACAAAATTCCCAATCACTGAATCCGGCGTCGATAACCTTCGTAGTATCTCATTCTCGGCTCCTAGCACCCATGTACTGGATTTGATCTTGGGATCCCACAAGGAGGATTTTCAACATGAAATTTTTATAAGAAGCATAACCATGAGTATAACCCAGATACAAATAATAACATCACCACATATCCACTATGATAAAAAAGAACTTTAGAGTACAACACAAAGGGGAAATACAAGATAGATATCAAAACTCCAGATGCTCAGCCACATGCTCCTGCCTCAGCTCGGCTATGTCCTAACATCACCTGCACGTATCTATCGTTCATAAGCTTACAGGAAGCTCAGAGGGTGGTGTAAGTGTGTGCTCAATATATGTATCAAGTATGCAATATCAGTGTAATGCGAAAAAATACTGGCAAGTCCATAAATACCATCAGTCTTATCCAGGCTATGCGATGTAAGGCATAATAAGATAATGTCATATACTAAGGAAGTAATATAGATCGGCTATACAATGCAGAGACATAGTAAGCCAAATGTCATATACTGAGGATGCAATACAATATGCAAATCCTGATGAGTCCATGAATATGTGGGACAAAGCTCTGTCTTCACTGTGTGTACAATAGCTTGCCAGCACAGTAGCCTCTCAACTGCTGGTAGCTCACCCAGGCCCGCTCGGCCCCACCCACATTAGCATCTACTCACGTGTGCCCGCCCACATGTGACCACAGTGACGGTGCATCACAATATGTCATATGCAGATTATGCAATACGGTATGCAATGCAAAAGAAATGATAAAGCTAAAGTGTTTAGTAGGGATGATAGTACGTGGTATCATAAGCTGTGGGGTTCATCACAAGGGACTTCTATCCAAACTAGTCCCATACCTAAATTTGGATAGCTAGACTCAATGTGGTGAACTCCTGATCTCAGGCTGGTCACGCGCCCCAACTAAAATCCTGGTCATTATGAAGGTACACATAATGTTTTAGTTACACACCATCAGCCCGAGTGGATAGTGAATGAATGAATGAGTCAAATGCTGAGTACGCAACTCCTGCTCGGTAAGTTCACATATCAGTATCGTACATCTTTGGGATCATCACCGGGATCTAGTACACTCCAAACTGGCTGCCGCCCCTCCCGGCCGCGCAGCCCAGTGAGTGGAAAAGATCTCACTATCCGCCTGACCAGTAGTCTATCAATATCTACCCAGCTTGTCGATAACGGATCCATTCCCGAGCTGGTCAAACTCAGCCTAGCTTGCCCCTTACCCTCGAGCGGATAAGGCCACATCTCCTTCCAACCGACCACGACACAGTGGGAGACACGACCTCCTACTATTCGGCACTCGGGCGCTCATGTATCCACTCGGTCCAGACGTTGGAGCATCCCCTGGCCATGTGGGTTTAGGGATTTTCACCTACGGACATCTAATGTGTCCATATGCTTGAACCAAACATTTCTGGTGTCCCATTTGACTATCCACGATATACTTGTGGAGGCCACAACCCTAATGTCGATAGGAGACACATATGACATAAACCGTGAGATGCATGAGCCATACTATCTAATCATGCATCAAATATGCGTGTATCGCGCGCTCATGTGAGGCATCTCCGTCTCACAGGGAGCCCCATAATCAATTAGCCCAATGACATATGCCACTCCCATAACAAGCATACATATGATGCTCATGGGCATATATCATGATGTAATAAAGTACACTGGCCTGATTATTAAATAAGGCAAACAACAGTAGCATAAATGTCACATCCCAAGAGTGTAAACTAAACGACATGCTTCGATCATCAAACCTGTGCATACCGCGTGTTCAAGTGGGGCAACTCTGTCTCTCAGGGAGTGCCACAAACAATCAGCTCAATGGCACATCCTATGATCAATCACTCATAATAAGTATGCGATGAGACGCATGGGCAAGTATCATGATGTTATGCTAGAATATACTCAGTGTGTCCTATTTGCTTAAGCACACTAGCATGATTAATAGATATAACATTAATCGGCCCAATACATGATGGGGTCCACAGAAGGACGACGTATCTAACACAAACATCAAGATAGGCCTATATAGTGAATATACCCAACCTGATATCACATATTCTTCTATCTACGCCAAGGGGAATGACGATGATGTACTAATGTCAAGGATGAGCCTATACATAACATGAAGTCCTCACAATCGATTCAAAGGTATGGCACATAACACGGGGTGAGTCAAGCGGGTATAAAACATGTGGGCTTCCTTACTCTCTTAATCATGTAACAACTGAACTTTCTTATGGGGACCCAATATGAATACATGGTGGGCCTTGGTAAGGTCTATTTATCTAAGACTATGTGTCCTTGTAAATGGGTCGGGTAGTTCACTCATCATTTAAGTGGGCCTCGGGTTGGGTCACTAGGCTTGGACGGACACATGCATCTAGGTGGACCACATTTATTATGGAAGGCCCGATATGAAATCACAAGGAAGACTCCAAAGCTTGGGGTAGTTCTATAGGATATGGAGGAAAGCATCATTATCAGTGGGGCCCAATGTTTTGGGGTAGCTCGATAAAAGGAAGATTGACATTATGGGAGCCTAACGGTTGGAATAGCCTAACACGGCGAGGTCTGTCTGCCACACATGTAGGATGAGAAATGGACTTATCAATGGGCCCTGGGGGGGCTTATTAGTGCAGCCCACTTGGGGGTTGAATCTGACTCACAGTGGGGCCCACGACCTTCAGACTAACTGGGAAAGTGGATGGACAGCGTGTATAGAATACATATGTCAAGGTGGGCACCCCAAAGCTTAGAAAATGGATGAACAACACACACAATACGGTGGGCTGCACATGGCAGTCCCGTAACCTAGATATGGATGGACTATATGCATATAAAACACCTGTCAAGGTGGTCTTCAAGGTTTGGACAATCCTACAAGGCATGGGGGGGGGGGGGGGGGTTAGCTCACTAAGGTGAGATAGGCAATGATTTAAGATAGCCCAATAAGAGAAGGATGTTAATGGGTTTAACAATGGGCCCTAGGGAGGTTACAATGTGGACATTTAACCATCATTGCTCCCAAGGTAATGGGCTTATTAACGGACCCTAGGGAGGTTCACAACGTGGACATTTAACCACCATTGTTCCCTAGAGAGTGGCCCATTAGAATCTACCATATAATGAGGGGTCCATGGTCCTTATACTAGCTAGAAAATGGATGAGCATAATAAACATTATCACATACATCATGGTGGACTCAAACATCACAATTGGGCCTCACATAATACAATGTAATGGGCCATACATCACAATGGGCCTCATATACATCACAATGGCCTCATCACATGGGCCTCATATACATCACAATGGCCTCATCACATGGGCCTCATGTACATCACAATGGGCCTCTTATACAATCACAATGGGCCTCACATATCAAAATGGGCCTCATCACATGGGCCTTACACATCGCGATGGGCCTCATACATCATAGTTGGGCCTCATATATCATAGCTGGGCCTAGTACATTGCACCTGGGCCTCATATATCATAGTTGGGCCTAATACATCGCAGTTGGACCTAATACATTGTAGTTGGGCCTCACATACGCAGCAGGGCCCAACATGCAGCAGGTGGACACTGCATATAGCAGGTGTGCCTACTTTTGGGCCTCCCATAAATATCATAGTGGGGCCCAGGAAGTTCCAACGGTGGGCGTTATCCACTGCTATCCATCAACACTCGGACCTGGCTACTAGAAGGTGTGGATTAAACATACATTGTCACGCCCTGAACTCGGAAACCGAGCTCACAAAATTCCCGATCGCCGAATCCGGCGCCGACAGCCTCCGTAGTACCCCATTCTCGGCTCCTGGCACCCATATACCAGGTTCCGATCCTGACATGCTACAAGGAGGATTTCTAATAATCAATTTGATTCGTAATGAGCATAACCACAACCATAACCCACGAACAATAACCACAAGAACACCATCACAAAATCAACTATGATAAAAAACTTTGAGTACAAGGTGTATGAAGGGAAATATAAGATAGTGATAATAACAAAAACTCCAAAAGCTCGGATGCACGCTCCAACAATAGCGAGACTACGGCTTCATCCTGGCGTCACCTGCACGCACAATCGTGCATAAGCTTATAGAAAGCTTAGAGGGTGGTGTAAGTGTGTGCCCAATATGAGCATGCTCAAAATGCAAGGTCAGAGTAATGTAGAATTGTGCTGATGAGTACATGAATGTAACCAGCCGTACCAAGGCTATGCGGTGCAAGAATGAATGTTATCGGTCATGTCAAGACCATGCGATGTAAGATGCAGCTCAAGCATTCCAATCCTCATCCAAATCCTCATGTCAATACAGTTCTTTTTCTGGATAATCACTGGAGTTTAGTACACTCCAAATGACACTGTCGCTCTCCTAGCCGCACAGTCCAAATGAGCGTAAGAAACCTCACTATTCGCCTGGCCAATAGTCTGCTAATACCTATCCAGCACATCGATAGTGGATCCATTCACGAGCTGGTCAAACTCAGCCTAGTATTACCCCCTACCCTCAGGCGAGTAAGGCCACACCCCTTTCCAACCGACCACGACACAGTGGGAGACGCGGCCTCCTGGTATTCGGCCCTCATGCGCCCATATATCCACTCAGTCTCGACGTTGGAGTCATCCTCTGGTACCATCGGGTTTAGGAATTTTCACCCAGGGACATCTATGGCGCCAGTATGCTAGAACCAAACATTTTCAGTATCCAATCCAGCCACCCAGATGTGTCTGTGGAGGTTATGGCCCTGATGTGGCTAGGGCATACAATAATCATGATCACACAAATGCAAGTGCATGAATAATCCATCTATCAGGGAGCCCATAAATAATCCGTCCAAAGGCATATGCTATGATCAGTCACTCCTCATACCAAGCATACATATGATGCGTATGATCATGAATCATGTATCTATACTAAACATGTTATATAGTGATGGGCTCAGAGCAAAGCGAAGATGGGCCTAGACAGCCTACCCACTACATGTATGGGCCTATCAGTGGGCCTTAGGGAGAGTGACAATGTGGACTTTTAACCAACATCATCCTTACAATGTGGGCATGTAACCATCATTGTTCCCAAGACACTATCCGCTATTATATACGCCACGGAGGAATCACACATTGCAATGGACCTAATTACACCCATTGGGCCTTAAGTACATCAATTGGCCGTATCATATGGGCCTTATATTCATCAAGTAGGCCGCATCCATGGGCCGCACCAATGGGCCTTATGTACATTGCAATGGGCCATAACTCATGGGCCTTGCATTCATCACAATGGCCTCAC
The DNA here is from genome assembly GCA_030180095.1 of Magnolia changhungtana. Lineage (NCBI taxonomy): Eukaryota > Viridiplantae > Streptophyta > Magnoliopsida > Magnoliales > Magnoliaceae > Magnolia > Magnolia changhungtana. The sequence goes on from JASAUF010000294.1 coordinate 2,514,027, forward strand.
AACATGGGCCTTATATATGTCAAAATGGGCCTCAACAATGGGCCACCAATTCATCAAGATGGGCCTCGTCACATGGCCTTGAAATAATCTCCAAAATGGTTGGACGGTTTGGATGAAACTTAGGCATCTTGGTAGGTCCCATAGGGATGGAAGGCATAGATAAATCACATACTTCATGGTGGAGGTCCACACTGATGAAAGGTGTGGACACAATACATACATAAGTGGGTCCCATGTGGGGCCCACCATAATGTTATTTTCCATCTAAACTGGGGCCCAACATAATGTTTATTTTCCATCCAAACTGTTCATAGGGTCACATGGGCCTAGGGCCCACTGTAATGTTTATTTGCAATCCAACCTATTAATAAGGTCACATGGACCTTGGGTAGGGCCCACTGTAACGTTTATTTGCCATTCAAACTGTTCATAAGAACACGTGGACCAGGGCCCATCATAATGTTTATTTGCATCCAATCTGTCCAGGGGCCCATGGTGATGTTCAATTGCCACCCAAACTGTTCATAAGGTCATGTGGACTAAGGGCCCACCATAATGTTTATTTTCATCCAATCTGCTCATGAGGTCATGCGGACCAGGGTCGAGGAAAAAAAAATTTCATATTGATACAAAACTTCCGTGACCCATAAAGGGTTTCAATGGTAGGCGTCCAATCCTACTGTTTCCAGTGGTGTGGGCCACCTGAGCCTCGGATGAGGTTAATTTTTGGGGTGGGGCTTACAGCGAAAGGGGTCCACCCAATGGGCGGAGTGGATATCCCACATACATCATGGTGGGGACCACGGCTAGGACCGTGGGTCCCTGTCAGGCCGTCCATTCGCCAGGCACAGGCGCTGCCTGCGTGCTTTCTGCGGCAGTAGCACAAGCTGTTGCTCCTTTTCTCTCTTTTTTTTAAAACTATTTTTTTTATAGTTTTTCTGTGATAGGGCCCACACCACATGAATCCATCCCACCCATTGGTTTCTGCGGCCCAATACCAACCTGTCGAGCCCAATATTTAATGGGTTTTGGTGTACCAAAACATCAAGGAGTATTTCAATAGTAGAAACACTATTTGATATACTATGGTCCGTCCGATGATCAGATTGCCCTCATTTTTCGGTTCAACACCTAAAATGAGCTGAGCAATGGAATAGACGGCGTGGATTATGTATTTACATCAAGGTGGGGCCCATGTAAGAGTGGCCTTCCTTAACATGTGTAAATAATATAAAATTATATATAATATGTGTGTGTGTGAGAGAGAGTGAGGGGTATTACCTTTGTCAGCACCCAGCGTCTAGCGTCCAGAGATGCTAGACAGACGGATGACAGTGGGCCTCACATGTATGAATGATTTTAATGAAACAATTACATCATGTGGTGGGGCCCATAGTACACACCATGCTAGCCACCCTTGCTAGGGATCAACACCATGACCTCAAGTGCTGAAACGAGGTATCTCCACTCAGTCTGCCAGTTAATCTATGAATCTAGGTGTGTGTACTGCACGGTGGAGTCCAATAGAACATGAGCTAGTGGGGCCCACTACATCTAAATGGGTAGAGAGAGAGAGAGATACGGTGAGATAGAGAAGAGGGACCCCGCCACTTTGGGCCCTCCATTTCTTACATTAATACATCAAACGGGTCCCACCACATGTGGCCCAAAAATATGAGAAATAACAGTAGATCACCCACCTCTAGGCCTTCTCCTTGGTCCTTTAGCCTCCTTAGCTCCTTGCCTTTGCTCTTAACGGTGGTTGATAGAGTTTTGATGGTGGGGATGAGAGATGAGAGGGTAGGGAAAGTGGGCCACACTTGTTGTTGTTGTTGTTTGGGAGAGAAGAGAGGTTGGATGTGGGATGCTTGGGAGTGGAGAGATGGAATGAGAGAGAGAGAGAGGAGTAATGGGTGAAAAGGATGGAGTGAGGTGTGATGGGTGATGGGTAGAGTGATGTGTTGTAAGAAAGGGGTGGGTGGAGAGAAAGGGAGAGTTGACTTTGGGAATGGGAAGGGATGGGTTGTTGTACTTGGGTAGGTGTGACTTGACTTGTACTTGACATTGATTGATGGGACACATTGATTGATGGGACATGTCGTAGAGATTCTCTCGATATTCGCAACGTGCGGCATTTCCTCAAAATGAATGTGGGCTGACATCTTCAATCTTGGGTATCAGTTCGGTGCACGAGTCGCGACGTTGGAATCGCGGCGACGGCGCGGTCGCTAAGGTACATGTCTCGGGTTAAGCCGACTTTGGTATGCAGGTCTTGGCTTAGGATCGCGCGTAATCGTTAGAAATGGGTTGAGGATTGCCAAAATTCGACCAGAAGGATCGAAGAAGCGTACGTAATGGTACGGACTAGGGTACAGGTCTTACATACATTATGGTAGGTCCCACCATCCTAACTGGATAGTGAGGATAAAACACATATATCACATGGGTCCCACGTGCATGGACGGTGTGGATGACAACACATTCATCAAGGTGGGTCCATGTCCCACGGATGGATGGACAGTGTGGATAATACATACTTCTGGTGGGACCCACTGTCCACATTCTAGACGGTGTGGGTAAGACAGATACATCGAGTGGGTCCCACGTGGGTGGGCCACCCTCCCTTCTTTTCTTCTCTTTTTTTTTATAGTTGTATTTTCCCTTCATACAGTCTAGCAGCAACTGCTGCTGGACGTCTCATGGCTGGACGGTCTGGATAAATACATCTTGATGGGCCGCTGCCCTGGATGGACAATGTGGATGCCGTATGTACGCATCATAGTGGGGTCCACGAAAGGATAAGGTCCGAAATGGTGGTAAAGACTGCACTAGTTAAAGAAGGAATATGCCAATATCTCATAGAGGGGGGTGAATAGGACTTTTTCAAAGATTTAAGATTTATTAAAAATTCTTATTACACTAATCTTAATAACATGTACAAATTAGGATTACTCAAAATTAACTTTACTGGCTTCTAAGCCTTGTAGAGGATCCAATCACAAACTTCTTGAAAGATAAACAAATTGCAAACAAGATTGTGATGGATATGATTGTGTGTGTATGAGGTGTGATCTCAGGCAATCAGATATAAAAACATATAAGGAAATCACATAATTGAAAGATAATAACAATCTCAAACACATTCATTTTTATAGTGGTTCGACTACTTGTCTACTCCACTCCCGGCTGCCGTACTCAACCCTTGAGTGTACCGGATTTCACTAAGGAGGTTTCCCAGGGTTCACCTCAAACCTAAGGTTTTAAATCAGGTTCACCTTCAACCTTTACACAGAGGTTTCTACTTGGTTCACCTCTAACCCTAGAGTTTTACTAGTTCACTCCTAACCAGATGTTTATGCTCTCCATAGAGAAAGGGTCCACACAACGCACCCAGATGTCTATGCTCTCCACAGAGCAAGGGTCCACACAATGCACCCACTACATACCCTCCGGAGGCCTCCTTGAGGACTTCAAAGGGTGAGAACCACTTAAGACCCAATCATAGAGAGGAATAATCACAAGTGTCCTCATGGACTCTAGATACTTACAAATAAGCTGATGTAATGCCCTGAAAATCGGGGGTCGAGCATAAACTCAACTTCCGAGTTCCAGAACATCACTTATGCAACAAAATGAATGATGATTGAATGTTGACAGTATTCGTGCATTGAACATGAGTGAGATTAAGCCAAAACAAAGATATCATACTCGAGAGAAGCAGTTAAATTTGCAAGTGGAAGACCTGTGATAGATAGATAAAATATATAACTTATGGTGAGTCTCCCAGAGTGTGATAACATTACCAGGTTAAATAAATACAAGTGCAGTTCTAAAATGTACCAAATGTGAGGAAGTGTAATGCCTCCTATCCCATGTACCATAGCCCCGTCAATACAATATCAGGTCTTCATTGACCTGCCAGAGAGATACAGATAGGAGAATTCCTCCTATCATCATAGAAGTAGTCCGGCTCTGCTTCACAAGCATCGCCACCACCTGAAACTCAACAAACGGTTGGTGTGTACAACACCGTCCCGTAACGTGGGAGTGAGTGATCAACTCAGTGGAACAGTAAAGCATAGGTTAACATGTTATCAATTCAATCAAGCAGTAATGATAAAGCAGTACAAATCAAACATTTCTAACTACTCTTGTTAAGTGCAAAAATGAAATGACATGATGCTGTATGCCCTTGCCAAACCACCCTCAAGCGACATCATCTTACGTTCGCGAATGCTTACTCCCTCAGTGCGCCACATCTACAAAGCACATGCGGTGCGATGATGCTCATGATTACCAAGTTATTATTAGTCCATTTCAAACAGCAATATTGGGAAACTAAGGTACCTCCTTGTATCATTCCCAAACATGATCCATTCTAGGGTCGTCAATCCTAGTTAATCTCATACGATGTTATGGTTTGAGAAGCGTAGTGAAGGCATCGCAAAGGGCTCGTCACCCGTCAGCGCGGATACAGATCTCACCGTATGCGGCTCAATTGCTGGCCGTCACCAAGTACAGGTCTCACCGTACTTGGCCCAATCACTAGCCGTCGGCCGAGTACAGTCTCACCGTACTCGGCTCAACTCATACTTCTAGTTGCTTTGTGAAAGGCTCGCCGCCAATCACAGACACTTGGAGTATACTCGAAGATACTACGGAGGACTCGTCGCCCGTCAGCACGAGCACAGGTCTCACCGTACTCGGCTCTCGCCGTATGCATCGACAGCTCGAATATAGTGTCCCATACCACCATAATCGGCTCACGAGGTTGGTTGCTCACTGGTCACTACGGGGAGGCACGTGGCCCCAGCGTAGGCCGACAGCTCGACCACGGTGTCCCATACCACCATGCCCGGCTCATGAGTCTTAGCGGATCGAGGTACCATGGTTAAAAGGGATCGCCACTGGTAAGTTTGGTACCCTAGGTTCAAGCAGTAGCGACCAAACACGGTGAACACACATAAGACAGATTGGGTTACTTGACGAGCTTGGCTAGCTCGAGCGCACAACAAGTTGAACGACATGAAGTGCATAAGCACTTCGCGTGGCCAACCACTATCGCCAACCGAAGTACGACTCGGGTTCGTCGAACACGTCTCACGTGGCAAATGAATCGCAGCCACGAATTCAATCTTGGTACCGATTGTCTGGACTATAATCATAGCCCCAAACATGATAACTTGCAGATAGATAAAGCAGTAATGGATCAAGATTCCACTCATACAATCAAGGTATGGTATTATCCGTTTAGGGCTGCCAGGGCTGTTGCACGCACTCGTTGCTCCGCTCCCCCATCACCCATGACGGATCATACAACATAAATATAAATTTAAACATATGTATTACATAGTTATAATCATAAAGCAGTTGAGCATGTTATGAATCACAACACAAGCATGAGTTTATACATGTTCAATTCCTAATCACACAACAATCCAAGGAGATCATACACATAGTTAAAAGAGGTTGAGAATCATATCTCAACACCCTTATACATTACAATTTGCTAACTACTACTCATTCAGACATTTCAACAAAACACTTAAACAAACATACATCAACATACATGACATATGTCGATCACATGGGCATTAGGCCAAATCCTTTCCCTAGGGAGTTGCCCCAATCATAACACGCGTACACCCACGACGGAATTCATGGCAAGCAGGAATCCAAGTTCCATATTCATTCAGTCATTTTCGCAAACACTTGGGCCACACATATTAGCATATATGGTGTATATTGGCCGTGGCGTGATTTAGGGCAAATCCTTTCGTCAAAAGGGGAATCGCCAACACAACAATCATGAATCCATGACAACTAGTCATGGCGAGTACGAATGAGAATTCGGTACTCATTCAATCATTTTCACAAACACTTAGAATACACTATTACAACATACATGGTGTATGTTAGTAAAACATGTATTAGGGCTATCCCTTAGCCAAGTGGGTATTTTATCCATGTATAATATATTACTACAGCAAATAATCATGATAAATTCATCTCCAAAATTTATACGTATACAGTATTTTCTAAAATACGCATTTTCAACATACATAGAGTATACAAGCAAACATGTATTACGGCGATTCCTTTCGCCAAGAAAATATTTTATACGCACATAATATATTTATACGACAAACTCATCGCTAAAATATACATGTATACGGTACTTCGTACAATACCGTATTTCTACATACATAGTGTTTATTAGTAAACATGTATTTAGGCGAATCCTTTCGGCAAATAAGTATTTTATCCATACGTCATATATCCATACGGCAAATAAACATGTCAAACACATTTCCATAAAAAATACGTATATGGTATTTTATACGAATGCCTAGAGTATGTGAAATTCCAAATTCTACAATTCTAATCGAAACTGAAAACGGAAAGCACTTTGTACATGTGCAATTGCATGCAGATCATGAATCTATCATTATCTGACATTGAAAGCGTTGAAAACCATAACCTATACACCTAAAGTCCGCACCTTTTGTTGTAGAATCGTAACGGAGTCGATAGGTTCGCTAAGCTTCCGTATACGGGAGTTTGGCAACCTAGAGAATGAAATAGGTTAGCTATTTCCTAACCTACAACTGTCTAATCCCCCAAACAGGTTAGGGTTAGGGTTTATTACCTAGAAATGATTTGGAATCGCCGAAAAGCGGCGAGAAGAATGAGGTGGTTAAGCACCGATAGCAGGGAACAGAACAGGAAGTTTCTCCCAGATCTCCCACACTTTCTCTCTTTTCTCTCTCTCAAATCCAAATTCGTATGGCTGCCATGAGAGAGGGTTTAAGGTCCTTATATAGTCTCAAAACTCACCGAAATAGACTCGGGAACAAAGTATACATAGGTTACATCCAAAGCGGACCTGTTTCAGCTCAACGGAGGACTTCTGGCGGGCCTCCTTGAGCCAAAGGTTGGACTTAAGCTCACTAACACTGGATCTACGTTCTATCAAGTTTTCATTTCGGTCGAGATTCCAGATCATGCGTGGCGGACCACTTTCAGTTCGACGGTCAGTGGGCCACGATCCAAAATTTCAAGTACATGTAAATGTTCCTGAAATTTTTCCTGATCCGAGGGTGTAATCTGGTCTGATTCTGACGGTCCGGTTGCTTAATACTGATGCATAAGCGAATGGTGCGATCACTATTCCAGATATTTATTTTGTAAAGGGAATAGTGTTTTTCACACTCCCTCGCTCCGGACTCAAGCGAATGGCCGTGGGACATCGGCTGGACCTGATTTCTGAGGTGGTTGTTAAGCCCAGTGAGGCGGTCCTAGTTCCTTAACTTCGTGTTAATCCGGATTTCGATGTGCGGTCTAGACCTAATACGAAGTTTCGAGATGCTCTCGTGAGCAGCCGGGTAATGAGATTGATCCTAAGTTTTAGGGTAACCTAGCGTCAATGATTCTGTAAGTTTTGGGTCTTGCAGAGCGTATTTAAAGCGATTCAAATGGATTTCATGGCTAATCTAGTTTAGCCCCTAGTTCACTTTGTCAAATTTCTAAAGGATTTAATCCTAAGTGATTTTCGTCATGTGGAACTTAGTCCATTGTAGTTGTATATAAAGTGATCCAAGTTATACTACTTAGCTAGTTTAAGATAGTGTCTAGGGCGAAGGTGCTTTGAAAAATTGAAAGCACAAGGTAGTGAAGGGTGGGATTTGTGAAGAAAATGGTTTAAGGAGCGATTTGAGGCTTTAATTGAGCGTTTAAGAAGTTAAACTGTATTAGGATTGATCCATTGCCTAAGGACGTCTAATCCCAGGTTAAAAATCCGGGCGTTACAATCTACCCCCCTTAAAACAAAATTTCGTCCCCGAAATTGCCTAAGGGTAATAAGGAAAGATTTCTATTATTTCATTTGCCTAAGACTTCTTGATTTCGAGTTTCTACACGTGGTAGGGTATATACTAGCCTGGTTCATTTTAGTCTACCCCCCTTAAAACAAAATTTCTTTATCCATTGCTTATAAATTGATGGTTTGCTACCATTTATTTCTTTACCTATTTGGAGTCTCGACGACAATTCCCATAATTTAGAGTAAGATAGTTGTTTTCATTGTTTGACCAAGACGGAGAGACGGTAATAGTGGGCTCGATCCCGATACATCGATCATCTACCGGGCCAGGGTAGGAAGCTCATCGTATCCCTTCCGAATCCTGGTGGATCCTGGTCGTCCGCTCGTCAGCAGAGAGTCCATCGGTAGTCACCCAGGATTGGGAATTGGGTCAAGCCGCGAAAACTTCGCAGTTGTAGATGTCAGTAACTCCGTAGTCCGATCACTCTCTAAGAGTAGGGAATGTCCATCATTGAAAGGCTCAAATTGTTTATTCTAAGGTTGCCCTTTAGGTCTTAGTCTAAGAGAGTCCTCGATATTATCTATGTCCAAGGAAAGGGTGAATCAAATCTTACTAAATCATCTTAAAACGGTTTCTCATAGTAGAACTTACTAGGGCTTCTATAATATTCGTATTTATCAAGTACCGTTTCGATCCTGGGCCAGTGGGATAGGGTCCACCATGTTTCCGCTGCTCCACCCAGGTCAAAGAGGTGTATTAGGTGACCTAACTAGAGCGGGTTCATCATGTTCTACCCCCCTTAAAATTTATTTTTGCCCTCAAGGCTCAAGAGCTATGTCCTGATCCGTATGTCGGAACAAGGTGTAATTTATAACCTATCCTTGACATGAAATGGGAAATACATTGGTCTGCCTTTCATCGACGATGTGTACTATGGCATTGATACCTATGGGTATCGAGAGGAGCTAAAAATGATGGGCAATGTGGTTGATGTCACGGGCAGGTGTGAGTTTGAGGCAAGATGCCTAATTCTACCAAAGGACTTTTATTACGATCTCAACTTACCCTCCCAAGTCATGTCTAGTTTATTACTGTAAGATAATTTTATACCTTATTAGTACAAAGGTATTTGGAAAGAATAGGTCAACAGGCAGACTATTTTTTTTTTTTTTAAGTTCATATGTACAATGTGTATGTTATAATGACATGAGATTCGAGACCTAATTCCTAACTGTCTGTTGCCCATTTGACCTAATTCCTTGGGCCTAAAAGACAAAGTCTCTATTGACTATATGTTCTTAACACTTCTCGAAGACGAAGTTATAAACTTTTAGTTGTAAGTGGTCAGGCTAACACGGAAGGAATGTTGTGTAGTGGGTCTGAGTCGGATACATGGACCTCCTGCCTAGCTAAAACACAGAGTGTCGCTATATCTTTCCTTAATCCGAGTCGATCCCGACCTTCCGCTAATAGAGCATAGGGTTCATTGGTCACTACCAGGATTGAGGATTCGATTCAAACTGCGAATACCTCGCTTATATGTAGTTTCTCTACTCCGTGTTTCCGATTGTACTAAGTCCTTGAGAAGGAAATTTTTAAGGGATGTATTGATTGGACCTAACATTAAATCCAATGGATATATAAGTTTTCTATGAGCGTGAATAGTTTCTATGTCATACAACCTTCCTATGAGTTATTAAAGGAGCCTATGAGTATCAAGAGGATTTCAACAGAGGAAAGGGGTCTCGCTCCTACCTAATCAAACCGACTCACTAAGTATATCACTCAATTATCTTAGCATTTTTTTTTGTCGTTTACATTTCTTAGCCTAATCAGTGATTTAAAGCTCAACTGATGAGTAGCGGTAATCCACCAGTTGTAATCTAAAGTCTATGCTTATACACCAGATGATTTTATATCATTTCTAATAAAGAAAATTGTTTGTTCATTTGGAATTGAGTTGCTCGAACATGAATGTAGCTACGCTTGGGCACTTCACATATGCTCAAACCAACTAAGGGGGTTCTAGAGTTTACGTTCTCAATTGGTTGGATTTCCTATACTGTCAGGTTTGTCGAAGCACTGTTCTAGGTCCAAACTCTATGGGCCTATCTATCAAACAACCATTTACTCCAAAAGCATAAGCTATCAGAGTGTGGTGGGTTAATGTATATCAAGGGACTTTATCTCTTCAACACTATTTGGCCAGTGGCTTTAAGTTGTATTAAATGGGACCGCATTACTAATCCTACCTTGGGATTGGGTGTGACATGGTTGGTAGGAGGGTGGGAGGGGATTAATTTTATAGGCCTTGGAAAATGAGCCTGGTGTTGGAAAAACATGAGATGGGATTTTTCATATCCCACGATGGGGAAATTTCTAAGTGTTATTGGAAAGGAATTCTCGAAATTTACTCTTAATTGCGTACATTCTAAACATGGTGTCGGAAGACATAGGATACACCCAAACCCCATGAAATCGAGAAAGTGGCCGTAACCAATTCGAATAGGGCCATGGAAAGTGAATGAAAAATGAAGGGGAGAGAAAGTAAGGGATGGAGGTTTGTTCCTCCACGAGTTTGAGCCTCAACAAATGTTTGTAGAAGCCCAAATGAAAGGAAAGGAATGTAGGAAATGAAGAAATGGAAGGAGTAGGGAGCTTACACGTTTTTGAGCTTCAAGTGGGCTTGTAGGCATCCAAATGAGAGAAACGAAGAGGGAAAGGAGAAGAAGGCTGCAATGCATGATGGGTATGGATGGGTTGTGGTCGAAATCAACAGATAGGATGATCGGAAGGGCGGTTTTGAAGAGAAACAGCCAGTTTGGAGAGAGAAAATGGCTTGGAGGGGAGGTTTGTGAAGGAAGTATGCCATAGGGGGGGTTTTAGTGAACGGCCCATACACCAGGGGGTTCCCCAAGCCCCTAAACACGATCGGCCCGGACGGCCGGCCTAGCCCATAAAAAAAGTCGGCGAGGCCTCGCCGACTCGGTGAGGGCCTCACCGAAAAATTTTGTGATTTGCAAAGGGGGGCCCCATGGGCATGTTCCACCAGTCCCCTAGGTTCCAAAAAGGTATGGGGCCCACCTTGGTTCCCTCCGAAAGTGCTCCGTTTGGCCCCCGACTCCATTTTGAGCCGTATTGGGGCCAAAATGCAAATGGGAATGATTTTATATGACGTGTAGCATATGCTTTTGGGGTAGGAGGAGCTCATCCATCCAACTAACCCCTTTGTTTGGTCAGATTCAACAATTTGAATGGTCAAAAGTCCCATTTCTACATATATTTACTATTTATAGTAAATTTTTGTTTAAGTATTATTCTTTATCATTTATACGTTAGAAATTATACCTAGTGTGAAAGGACGGAGAAAAAAATTGAAGGATGAAGTGGTGCAAGGAGAGAGTTTGAAGGAATTGGATAGAAAGGGGTTTTAGGCTTTGGCGTTGTGGTTGACCCACAACCTAAGGACATTCGTCTCTAAGGAATGACTCAAACCCGTTGACTGACGGCCTAGAAGTGATTCGGGATTGTTTCGCATGATCATGGGTGTATACGACCCAATCTCAGCGGTCGATTTCGGTTGGTTTTGCCGTTCGGCGAATTTGGAAAATCCTAAGTCAGTTTCTACGTTTCAATTTCGTTTTACTAAAAATAGTAGTTTTAGTTTGATTACTCTTACTCCGTTGGGTTTTAGGAGTTACACTCATTGTGAAAAGAGCTTAGAATAATTAGGAGGACGGTTTGGTGAAGTCAAATAGGACACTTACTATTTTTGGCTGACAGCTTTACGCACTTGTAGACATCACAACCTAGGAGTTTTAGTTGTAGTTTGTTTCTGATTTCTTTCCCATTACTAGGTAATCATATTTAAAGGGTTACGAATTCATTTTTAGTCATTCATTAATCAATTTCGAATGTATTATAATTTATTTCTATTTTCTACTTTCTTCCTCATGGATTCGAGAAGTCTCCGTGAGGAGTCTAGAGAAGCTCTGAGGATTCGGAATAGTTACATCATCACTCTTATTACCGATTTTCAACGGTTGGGGTGAGGTGGATTGTCATCTAGAATTATCTATAGACGGCCTAGGAATATTTTAAGGTCGACCCGTGCGACCAAGGGTATTCGTTTATAGGGAACGACTCAAACCCGTCGACTGACGGCCTAGAGGTGATTCGAGATCGTTTCGTGTAATCATTGAGGCCTACGGGTCTAATCTCTACGGTTGATCTCAACCCATTGTGTTATTTGATGATATTAGAGAACCTAAGACTGTTTCTACGTTTTGTCGCTCCCTCCTAAGTCAGAGTGCGTCAGTGTGCGTAGTTTGACCATAACCCAGGTCTGGTTTAATCCAAATCATGCTCTGATACCAACTTGTAACGCCCTGAAAATCGGGGGTCGAGCATAAACTCAACTTCCGAGTTCCAGAACATCACTTATGCAACAAAATGAATGATGATTGAATGTTGACAGTATTCGTGCATTGAACATGAGTGAGATTAAGCCAAAACAGCATATCATACTCCAGAGACAGTTAAATTTGCAAGCGGAAGACTGTGATAGATAGATAAAATATATAACTTATGGTGAGTCTCCGAGTGTGATAACATTACCTGGGTTAAATAAATACAAGTGCGGTTCTAAAATGTACCAAATGTGAGGAAGTGTAATGCCTCCTATCCCATGTACCATAGCCCGTCAATACAATATCAGTCTTCATTGACGCCAGAGAGATACTGATATAGGAGAATTCCCCTATCATCATAGAAGTAGTCCGGCTCGCTTCACAAGCATCGCCACCACCCGAAACTCAACAAATCTGGTTGGTGTGTACAACACCGTCCCGTAACGTGGGAGTGAGTGATCAACTCAAGTGGAACAAGAAAGCATAGTTAACATGTTATCAATTCAATCAAGCAAGAATGATAAAGCAAGACAAATCAAACATTTCTAACTACTCTTGTTAAGTGCAAAAATGAAATGACATGATGTTGTATGCCCTTGCCAAACCACCCTCAAGCGACATCATCTTATGTTCGCGAATGCTTACTCCTCAAGTGCGCCACATCTACAAAGCACATGCGGTGCGATGATGCTCATGATTACCAAGTTATTATTAGTCCATTTCAAACAAAGAATATTGGGAAACTAAGGTACCTCCCTTGTATCATTCCCAAACATGATCCATTCTAGGGTCGTCAATCCTAGTTAATCTCATACGATGTTATGGTTTGAGAAGCGTAGTGAAGGCATCGCAAAGGGCTCGTCACCCGTCAGCGCGGATACAGATCTCACCGTATGCGGCTCAATTGTTGGCCGTCAGCTCAAGTACAGGTCTCACCGTATTTGGCCCAATCACTAGCCGTCAGCTCGAGTACAGGTCTCACCGTACTCGGCTCAACTCATACTCTAGTTGCTGTGAAAGACTCGTCGCCAATCACAGACACTTGGAGTATACTCGAAGATACTACGGAGGACTCGTCGCCCGTCACAAGACGAGCACAGGTCTCACCGTACTCGGCTCTCGCCGTATGCATCGACAGCTCGAATATAGTGTCCCATACCACCATAATCGGCTCACGAGGTTGGTTGCTCACTAGTCACTACGGGGAGGCACGTGGCCCAACAGAGGCCGACGGCTCGACCACGGTGTCCCATACCACCATGCCCGGCTCATGAGTCTTAGCGGATCGAGGTACCATGGTTAAAAGGATCGCCACTGGTAAGTTTGGTACCCTAGGTTCAAGCAGTAGCGACCAAACACGGTGAACACACATAAGACAGATTGGGTTACTTGACGAGCTTGGCTAGCTCGAGCGCACAACAAGTTGAACGACATGAAGTGCATAAGCACTTCAGCGTGGCCAACCACTATCGCCAACCGAAGTACGACTCAGTTCGTCGAACACGTCTCACGTGGCAAATGAATCGCAGCCACGAATTCAATCTTGGTACCGATTGTCTGGACTATAATCATAGCCCCAAACATGATAACTTGCAGATAGATAAAGCAGTAATGGATCAAGATTCCACTCATACAATCAAGGTATGGTATTATCCGTTTAGGGTCGCTGTGGTGCCAGACGCACTCGTTGCTCCGCTCCCCCATCACCCATGACGGATCATACAACATAAATATAAATTTAAACATATGTATTACATAGTTATAATCATAAAGCAGTTGAGCATGTTATGAATCACAACACAAGCATGAGTTTATACATGTTCAATTCCTAATCACACAACAATCCAAGGAGATCATACACATAGTTAAAAGAGGTTGAGAATCATATCTCAACACCCTTATACATTACAATTTGCTAACTACTACTCATTCGGACATTTCAACAAAACACTTAAACAAACATACATCAACATACATGACATATGTCGATCACATGGGCATTAGGCCAAATCCTTTTCCCTAGGGAGTTGCCCCAATCATAACACGCGTACACCCACGACGGAATTCATGGCAAGGTGAATCCAAGTTCCATATTCATTCAATCATTTTCGCAAACACTTGGGCCACACATATTAGCATATATGGTGTATATTGGCCGTGGCGTGATTTAGGGCAAATCCTTTCGTCAAAAGGGGAATCGCCAACACAACAATCATGAATCCATGACAACTAGTCATGGCGAGTACGAATGAGAATTCGGTACTCATTCAATCATTTTCACAAACACTTAGAATACACTATTACAACATACATGGTGTATGTTAGTAAAACATGTATTAGGGCTATCCCTTAGCCAAGTGGGTATTTTATCCATGTATAATATATTACTACAGCAAATAATCATGATAAATTCATCTCCAAAATTTATACGTATACAGTATTTTCTAAAATACGCATTTTCAACATACATAGAGTATACAAGCAAACATGTATTACGGCGATTCCTTTCGCCAAGAAAATATTTTATACGCACATAATATATTTATACGACAAACTCATCGCTAAAATATACATGTATACGGATTGCATTATAATACCGTATTTCTACATACATAGTGTTTATTAGTAAACATGTATTTAGCGAATCCTTTCAGCAAATAAGTATTTTATCCATACGTCATATATCCATACGGCAAATAAACATGTCAAACACATTTCCATAAAAAATACGTATATGGTATTTTATACGAATGCCTAGAGTATGTGAAATTCCAAATTCTACAATTCTAATCGAAACCGAAACGGAAAGCACTTTGTACATGTGCAATTGCATGCAGATCATGAATCTATCATTATCTGACATTGAAAGCGTTGAAAACCATAACCTATACACCTAAAGTCCGCACCTTTTGTTGTAGAATCGTAACGGAGTCGATAGGTTCGCTAAGCTTCCGTATACGGGAGTTTGGCAACCTAGAGAATGAAATAGGTTAGCTATTTCCTAACCTACAATTGTCTAATCCCCAAACAAGGTTAGGGTTAGGGTTTATTACCTAGAAATGATTTGGAATCGCCGAAAAGCGGCAAGAATGAGGTGGTTAAGCACCGATAGCAGCAGGGAACAGCAGCAGGAAGTCTCTCCCAGATCTCCCACACTTTCTCTCTCTTTTCTCTCTCTCAAATCCAAATTCGTATGGCTGCCATGAGAGAGGGTTTAAGGTCCTTATATAGTCTCAAAACTCACCGAAATAGACTCGGGAACAAAGTATACATAGGTTACATCCAAAGCGGACCTGTTTTCTCAACGGAGGACTTCTGGCGGGCCTCCTTGAGCCAAAGGTTGGACTTAAGCTCACTAACACTGGATCTACGTTCTATCAAGTTTTCATTTCGGTCGAGATTCCAGATCATGCGTGGCGGACCACTTTCAGTTCGACGGTCGGTGGGCCACGATCCAAAATTTCAAGTACATGTAAATGTTCTGAAATTTTTCCCGATCCGAGGGTGTAATCTGGTCTCGATTCGACGATCCGGTTGCTTATCACGTCGATGCTAAGCGAATGGTGCCAGATCACTATTCCGGATATTTATTTTGTAAAGGGAATAGTGTTTTTCACACTCCCTCGCTCCCGGACTCAAGCGAATGGCCGTGGGACATCGGCCGGACCGATTTCGAGGTGGTTGTTAAGCCCGGAGGCGGTCCTAGTTCCTTAACCGTGTTAATCGGATTTCCGATGTGCGGTCTAGACCTAATACGAAGTTTCGAGATGCTCCCGTGAGCAGCCGGGTAATGAGATTGATCCTAAGTTTTAGGGTAACCTAGCGTCAATGATTCTGTAAGTTTTGGGTCTTGCAGATCGTATTTAAAGCGATTCAAATGGATTTCATGGCTAATCTAGTTTAGCACCTAGTTCACTTTGTCAAATTTCTAAAGGATTTAATCCTAAGTGATTTTCGTCTGCGGTGGAACTTAGTCCATTGTAGTTGTATATAAAGTGATCCAAGTTATACTACTTAGCTAGTTTAAGATAGTGTCTAGGGCGAAGTTGCTTTGAAAAATTGAAAGCACAAGGTAGTGAAGGGTGGGATTTGTGAAGAAAATGGTTTAAGGAGCGATTTGAGGCTTTAATTGAGCGTTTAAGAAGTTAAACCTGTATTAGGATTGATTCATTGCCTAAGGACGTCTAATCCCAGGTTGGCAAAAATCCGGGGCGTTACAGCTGATGAGTCCCATTTAGCACGTAACCGAAGATCTCCTCCTCCTTGTTGATGAAGAGTCTTCTGCTCCCTTGATCCGCAACACAGAGTGATGTACCAATACTCGGCTTTTGGTTGGGTCAAGGTTATGATGGAATCCTACTCTCTAAAGATTTTCCTATAAGGAAGATAGAGTAGTTAAAATCATCAAGGCATTCAAGGCATCCCAGCTTAATGATTTGCCATTAAGGTAGTAGTTGGAGGATCCTTGAATGCGAAAGTTCATTCCCCAATCCACTCTATTAAATGTCAATGGTGAGAGTGGATTGGAGGATGAACTCCCTTGAGAGAAAGGGCTTTAGATATAAGATATAAGTTGAAACACTCAGAAGCTCTCTCTACTTTCTCTCACAACAACAAAAGACAAGTACTCTATATATAGGCAAAAAGTTCCAACAGATATAAAATGGTCACATTTATGACAGAGTTTGATATCATCAAGCAGGTTCGATATCATCGAGCGTATACTCTCGATAGCATCGATGGTCTGCTCAATGACTCGGACTCAATGTCATACGCTTTTGAAACTCTTTACCAATTGGTCGATGAATCGAAACTATTGTCGATGTTATCGGATTTCGAACTCCGATTCCATCGATGACAGGTTCGATCCATCGACGCTTGAAAAATGAGAGAGACTTGACTTTAAAATATTTCAGGTTTTCATGAATGATCGGGGAACCGTTGAGATCATTGGAATTTGAAAGTCAATGATATCGAGATCAGAGTCGATGCATCGATAAATCCAGCAGATTTGTCTTTAAGCTTGCTGGATGATTTATGACCTTGTTCGATGCAATCGACCTAGTGCCGATATCATCGATATTTAAATATTGATTTGATCAAAGGGCCCCTGATCATAGTTAAAAACAACCTGAAATATCTGCTGTAAGAAATGCGCGCCCTCGATCGATATCATCGATGGACTTCCGATGCTATCAATATTTGATTTCAGATCATATCGGAAGTGCATCGATATATCGAAGGAATTTGAAATTTTCATTAAAAAAACAGGGGCGTAGAAATCTGCCTGTCGATCTTATCGAGCCATTCTTCGATGGACTCGAGATTTGAATATCGATGATATCGATGGGTGTATCGATACATCGATAATTCGTCCAGATATGTTGTGAAGTTGCTGGATATATTTAGTGCTTATATCGATGATATCGATGCATCGATAAATCCATCCAGATGAATATTTAGTTGCTGGACACTTTTGGTCCTCTCATCGATAATATCGTTTAAGGTATCAAGGACATCGACAGAGCAGGTTGATCATATCGAGGGTGTTTCGATAAAATCGACAAGGCGAGAAAACTTAGAGATTTAAGGGTTTTTCTTTACCTGGTGTTTTGGGTCATGGGATGTGAGGCTTTAAATTCACCTGTGACGAGCTTGCGCACATCCGGTTTAGGCGGACGCTTGAATTGATCTTCCTATCGAGTTCTGTAGATAGTCTGACCAACCACTCACGTAACTTGACAAACCAGGGCACTTTCAGGGTCCACACGGGTGGCTATAAGGCTGGATCCAGCTGTTATTTGTGTTTTTTTTCTCCTCATCAAGTCCAGTGTGATCGCTGGACGTCCAACAACTTGGACAGCAAAGGCGTCCTTGCTTCTGGACTGTCCGGATCTATCGCACATGCTCATCAAGTGGGCCAGTAAAAGAGGGGGGAGAGAGAGAGAGTGAGAACGTGTGGAGGGGAGGGGCTCCCCCACTATGAGCCCTTCCTATACATGATACAAAGCATACATCAAATGAGTCCCAATTCTTGTGGGCCCACAAATATAAATCAATGGTGGAAATTTCTTTCCCATCAACAAATGCAAGGTCTAGATACCTTCTTTAATGAAAATTAAATAAACATCATGATGGGGTCCATGGAGAATGGCCCCATCATGGAATGAACATATGAATCATAGTGGGCCATTACCCACACCTAGGGTCCAAAATGGGATCTCTACAGTTAATTGGTAGGCCCCATTTGTCCCATGAATAAAAACAACATCTAAACCTAAGATCACCCACCGTTGGATCTTCTTCTTGGTTCCTCGATCTCCCAAGCTCCTAAGCTCAACTTTTAATGGTGGAAGATGAGAGTTGAAGGGTTCGGATGAGAGATTTTGGGGTAAGAAGTGGGCAACAAACTTGGCTATTTCTCTCCTTAGGGCTTCTCTTGCTTGGACGGTCACTCTCTCCTTGGGTTGCTTGGGGAATGGGTAGAGAATGAGAGAGAGGGTAGTTGTAAGGGAGATGGGATGGAGTGATGGGTGTGAGTGACATGAGAGTTGACTTAGGGGGGCAAGTTGCTTGTCTTGGGGAGAAAGAAAGCATGGATAGTGATGGGATGTGTACTTGACTAATGATGTGAAAGATGGGTAGAGATTCTCTGAAATCTCTCGGAATTCGTAATGCACCGCATTTCCTCAAGATATAATCGGGCCCACAACTCCTGGCTCGGGTATCCTATTGGTGCGTAAGATGCAGCATTGGAACCGCGATGACGGCGCGGTCGCTAGAGTACAAATCTCGGGTTGAGTCGACTCAGATTTATGAGATGTGACTTAGGGTCACGCGCAAATGCTATCTACAGGTCACGGGTCACCTGGATTTGACGGGGAGGATTACAGGAGTCAAAGGAATGGTACGGACTAGGATACGTGCCTTACAGCTCTCTCCTCCTAATAAAAATTTCATCCTCGAAATTTACACTGTCATGTAGAACTCAAAGGATGAGGAAACATCACATCATATATATATATAAGAAATACAATATAAGGTACAATCAAACATCGAAGAGATGATGCCCTAATTTTTAGAACCCGAGTATATGACTCGTTCTCCAAAAACCTAATTGTTAACCTATAAAATGCAGTGTACATTTGAACCGCATATCATTATCAAAGTTAATAGCAACGAAGCTAGAGTAAACCATGCATTGAATAAAAACATTCTGATTATCATAGAATTCCAAATGTAGCACCCATACAGGATTTATACAATCCCAAATAACAAAGTTCATATAAGAAGAAATAGGAATCTATCAACTAGTGGTAGGGGTCAACATGTGCCGCAAGGACCCTGCCTAGCTCCCCAGCTACTCGATCTGCTCCAGCAACCTAGTGAATAACATCGACTTGCCCTATACCTGCATCAACTGTTAGGGTTTGATAGGGTCAATGGCTATTGCAGTGAGGAGCACCCTCTAAGATTGCGCACTCATCATTCATAATCCATTACAGATTGCAAGTCATGAGATTAGATATATTAAACAGGGCATTTCATAATCACACACATATTCAAAAATTAAGCCAATTAATAGAACCTCATCAAAACAAAGTGTAATAGCAATTGCAATATTAGGTAATATGTCCAGATAATCAAATAATCAATCATACGAGTTTCTATTGCACCCGAAATCACATTATACATGAACTCTGCAAGATGACTAGAAAATTGATAAACAAACTTCAGCTCCACCCAGAAATCATGGTAAAAGCGAAATACGTAAGGTGAATAGAAAATCAACAATTAAACCTCTACTTCACCCGGGAATCGTATCGTACATGAACTCCGCAAGATGGCTAGAAAATTGATAAACGAACTTCAGCTCCACCTAAAAATCATGGTATGACTAGACTCCACGAAATGAAGAGACAATCAACACACAACCCTCTACTTCACCCAAAAATCATATCATATGTGAACACCGCAAGATGGCTAGAAAATTGATAAATGAACTTTAGCTCTACCCAAAAATCACCATATGACTGAACATTGCAAGATGAAGAGAGTATCAACATAGGAATCTCGGCGTCATTCGAAAATCGTATGAATTCTGCAAGATGGCTAGAAAATCGGCAAGCGAACTTCAGCTCCACCCGAAAATCATAACGAACTCTACATAATGACTCGAAAATCAACAAGATGTGCAAATATAACCAATAAGCCATGAAGGGCACCAATGACCATCAAAGTCACAAGGTCAAATATGCAATTCAAGCTATGGAAGGCAGATGTGGACCGCAGGATAATAAGTCCAAGGTAAGTTACATTCAATTCATCGTTTAAGTGCAAGTGGTAGCATACAATTAATTAATAATATACAATAAATGATAACATGTTATCATCGAATCATTCTTGCATGTTATAATTTAAAGAGATATGTTCATTATCTACCACAGGAATTAGGTGCGCAACACGTTATCCTATTCACACATTCACGTAGGAAGTTAAGTAGTAAAAATCAAGTAACTTAAGGGACACTAAAGGGAAAGGATTAAGGCATCATCTATGGTTAATGAAATTAAGTGGGAAGCTCAAAGGGTAAGTCCTCACCTCAAGCTTTGGTTGAATTGGGTTCAACTCGGATCACCTTCACTAGTATGGATCTAGCATGGTTGAGAAACTAGATGAGGACAGGGAGGGAAATAGATAATCATCACAATAAAAGTTTAATAACAAAATTCCATTGGAAGGCTAAAGTTACAAGGTTTTAAACTCACCTTAAGGTGTGGTCTATTTGATGCAGCTTGAGCTCGGTTTTAGCGAGTTAAAGCACTAAACTCGGTGACAAAAATCAGTAAGTGGCCGAGTCGACTCAACCATGACTCAACAGCTCCACCTCTCTCCCCCTTATTTTACCCCATTCTTTCCCTCAACTCTCTCTAGACTCTTACAAGGCCCAAATTCCACCCAAGCCCAAACTGCCGAGTTGACTCTGTTGGGTGGCGGTTGGATGCAATAGCCACCCAACCTTCCTCTCCCTATCTTCTCTCCTCTTCTTCCTTTTGTTTTCTTTTTCTTCTCCTTTCTCTCACTCACTCTCTCTTTCTCTCTCTTGCTAGAACGTCCAACAGCACCCTGGACTGAGTCAATTTGGACTCAACTCAGTAGCGAGTTGACTCAACTACCAACTCTCTCTCTCTCTCTCTCTCGCTATTCTCCTTCTTCTCTACTCTCTATCTCCCTCTTCTTCTCTTACTGCTTCCCCCCCTTTTTTTTAAAATGCTGGAACGTCCACCATGCATGGACCGAGTCTGACTTAAGCACCACTCGGTCGAGTTGGGTGGTGCAACAGTGAGCCATCTCTCTCTCTCTCTCTCTCTCTCTCTCTCTCTCTCTCTTCTTTCTTCCTCGTTTTTCCTTCTTTCTTTTTCTTCTCTATTTGTTCCATACTGTCCAACAACCTTGGACTAGACCTGGAGCAAACCCGACCCAAGCTCCGTTGGCTCGGCAGCAACGACCACCCCCACTCTCTCCTCTCCCTCGTTCTCTTTCTTTTCTTTTCCTTTCTACTACTTCCCTTCTCTTTTCTTTCCATTTTTCCTTGTTGCAGAGACCGGCCATCTCTAGACTCTAACATCTTGGTCAGACGGGCCCAGAAACACGCAAGCGGTGATGGAGAAAAAGACCCCTATTTTTGGTAGATTGCAAGCGGTTGAATCTTTCTCCAAAATGAAGCTTCTGTGTAGTGTGGATAGGTCTATGGGAGCTTGGGGACATGGATTTTCAAAGGTTGAATGGAGCTAGGTTAGTAGGTTTGGTGGTAGGGAGAAACAGCTGATTCTCTCTCTCATTCTCTTTCTTTTATACAAACCTAGCTTTGAAGGGCTAGGATTTGCATCTCACGGACGGCTGGGATTTTGAGAGAGCAGCTCATACGGATAGCCAAGTTGGCGGTGCAGCAGTTTCCATTTTCAAAAACTTGTGCTTTTAGGGCCTGTTTGCGTTAAGGATTGTGCGCATACACACGATCTTCCAAATGAGGGACAAGGTGGGGTTTGGTCACGAGTAGTGTTCGTACCAGATGGATGGATCAGATCATGTTGCTGGCCATGATGGTAGGCCACAAACGTCACGAACGGGGATGGTCCGTTTGAAACTGCGTCAGGTGGGAGAGCAGGGAGAGTACTCTCTTTTTTCAGAAATTCTCGGGTCAATGGAATTTGACCAAGCTTCTCAGCTCAGCGCACATCAGGTGCATGCCCCCTTGCACACTTGCAACCTCAAAAGTGGGGTCCACATAGGGATTTTGACGGATCTGCTCCATCCATATGATTCCTTGATACGCGTAGGGCCTTGAGTCCAAGAATGGGACTGATCTAAGGTCTAAGTGGGGCCCAAAACTTGATTTGTGGTCCTAATGGTGGTGTTCCATCAATCTAATGGTCGGATGATTCTGAAATTGAATGTCAACGGTTTAAAGGGTCCAAGGGACCATTTAAGCTAGAAACCAATGGCTAGATTGGGGATTATGTGACCTGTTATGCTTTTATAGCATTAAATATCATGTTACAATACACTTAATAATATCATTTTATTATTATCATTATTATTACTATTATTATTATTATTATCATTATTTTGGTCCTTGTACAATTTATTCTACTAATATAAAAGAAAATAGGTTCATTCGATGATTTTTATACTATTCAAATATTTTGGTATTAATGATATTATTATTATTACCTATACAATGTTATTCATTTACCTTTTATTGCATTATTTTTTTGTATAGCTAGATATGTGTTATGTTTAAATTATTTGAAATGTACTATTTATTATAAATTTTTCTAATGTATTTTATTTTTATGTGATATAAATTCTATAATTTGTAATCTATATTAACAATGTTGTAAGTGGATAAATATAACTTGGATTATAGTTGCCTATCATTTTAATATGGAAAATTTAAATATTTATAAGGTATAAAAATAACATTTCATAGTGTATATATTTATATTGTAATATTTTATTTATTATAAATGATTATTAACTAGTTAGATTACATAATACACATATATATAAAATAAATTATGTATATTAGATAATTATTACATATTACATATTCTGAATTGGATGACCAATCCAATGATCGGATAATTCCGCAGTTGATCCTAAGCACACCCCATGTTTCCCGTACTAGTTTAGGGAACTTTTGACTATTGCATTTATAACCCGATGGCTAACCTATGAAATTAAGTGATTATCAATCCTATCCGGGTTGTGGATTTTATGTACTGCCGCAAGCCTCGATGGCTAGCTTAGATTGCAAGTTGGATGATTATACGAGACACACACCTATCCCAATAAATCAAGGCTTGATCCATGGTGGATTGACTTTAGACCTTACAGACGTATTGTGGGTTGCTCTAGCCCAAAGTCAGACGTTAAAAGCCGTTGCAGTCCAGGGCCGATTGAACTCAACTCTTACGGGTTTATCATCACCATGGACCGTGAATCGTTGAATGATGATGTGCCATATAAGCCACGTCTGTTCCCACATATGCTCGTGTTTAAAGGTAACACCCGAGTACCGAAAAGTACGGGGTGTTACAATAACGCTTGCCAATCTCAACCTCTCGCTCCCAAGATGCCTCATCTATATTATGATTACCCCTACTGAACCTCGAATCCTGGATCAGATACGATAGAAACTGGGATGCCTTGCAGTCTCACAATCTTATTAATGACTAATCTAATAAGACGATCCCAAGGCCTGATCACGCGAATCGTTGACGACTCCTCCTAACGACTGAGGGTCCTGTTGGGGAGGTGTATGTCCCCTCTATGGTCGTTGCTGCTGCGGTTGCTGTTGGGCTTTTAGCGGCAGGTACTACCATCGCTGCTGCTGCTGAGGATGGGGACAATCGTGCCTATGATGCCCCATCCCAATGCATCCGAAGCAAACACCTAAGAACGGTCTCGATGGTGCTGAAGGTGCTACTAGTGCTTCAAAGGATGGACAGTTCTTGTGCCTCTACGGCCGTTAATGCTGCCGCTCTTGGGAGCTACCGAAGGGGGCCTTCCTCTTCCGATCTCCTCTCTGGCCACGGACCTGCTGGGAATTGGCCAATTCCCCCTCATATATCAGGGCCCATTGTATGACCTGGTTAAATGTTTGGAGCATGTGTCTAACGACACGACTCTGAAGGCCACGACGCAAGCCGTACTCAAAATTGCAGGCCTTCTAGCCCTCATCAGCTACTAGGTATGGTACGAATCTCAATAATGCGATGAATCAGGCCTCATATTGAGACACCGACATGTTCCCCTGCACAAGAGTCTCGAACTTAAGTGCATGCCGCTAACGAACATGCTCTAGGAAGAACTTCTGGTTGAACCAGTCCCCAAAGTCCTCCCACGTCCGTACAAAATTAGGCCCGACAGCATGAGCGACTGAGGCCCACCAATGCTCGGCCTCGCCCTCAAGTTGATACATTGCCATCGGGACCCGCTGCTGAGTCGTATATCGCATGGTCTTAAAAATCTTCTCCACTTGGGAGCACCATCTCTCGGTTACAGTTGGATCGGGCTCTCCTTGAAATCGCGGGGGATCGAGCCAGAGAAAGTCTCGCAATAGGGTGCTAGCGCACTCCTGCTCTACTTGCTCTGGGGTCTCAGGGGCTCATTTGCCCTGCCCCTGAAGAATCACGATCATCGTCTACAACATCTACTAAAGCGGATCCATGCTCACTGATACGGTTGGGGCCGCACCGTGAAATTACGGTGAGGACCGCTTTAGTTGAAGTGGAAATAGGTCAAAGTGTCTTAGAGGGGGGTGAATAGGACTTTATAAAATTTTATGCCTTATTTTAAATCCTATTACCTTAATCTTGATCTAATGTGCAACTATCAAGATATCCACAATTTAACTCTAATGGCTACCAAGCCAAGTAGAGGATCTAATCACAAGACTACTCAATATTAAGCATGATTCAATAAATAGTCTAAGATGGATGAGAAGTGTGAATGTGTGTGTGATTCAAATCAAAGCATTCATATTATCAAGCTTGCATGTAAAAGATTAACATAATGAAAGATCAAGCAAGAATCAATCCCAAACACAGTCGTTTATAGTGTTATGTGCTTACTCCACTCCCAGCGGATGCACTCATCCCATGAGTGTACTGGATTTTACTAACGGAGGTTTTAAATCAGGTTCACCTCTAACCTTTACAACCTACACAAGGTTGACTCTAAGACCTAGACAAGGTACTTAAAATGTGCCTACACATGACACAAGTTTATGCCCTACACAAGAGCAAAGGTCAACACAAAGCACCTAAGTTTTATACCCAACACAAGAGTAATGGATCCACATAAGGAACCTTTGTTTAGGCCACACAGGCCAAGGATCCACACAAGGAACTGAGGTTTTAGGCCACACAGGCCAAGGATCGACCCAAGGAACCTAGGTTTAGGCCACACAGTCCAAGGACCTACACAAAGGACCTAAGTTTATGCCCTATACAAGAGCAATGGCCAACACACAACACCCAAACGTACTCTCCCGTCGGAGGCCTCCTATGAGGACTTATAAGGAGTGAGATATACCTATGACCCAATCTTACACAAGGAATGATCAACAGGGTCTCTGGACTCCAATGACTTACAGATAATTAGATGAGCCCCATTATACACGTTGATGAAGATCTTCTCCTTGATGACGAAGATGCTTTAGCTCCCTAGATCCACAACACTTGATGATGTTCCAATAAGGGTGACAGTGTGGGTCAAGGTTATGTTGGAATCCTACTCTAATAAATGTTTTCCTATTTTAGACAAGGAGTGATTCCAAGCTATCAAGCATTCAAGGTATCCCAGCTCAATGATTTACCATTAAAATAGTAGCTGGATGACCCTTGAATGAGGAAGTTCATTCACCAATCCACTCTATTAAATATTAATGAGGAGGGTGGATTAAGGGATGAACTTCCATGAGAAAAGGAGCTTGGGGTAGGTGATTTGCAATTACTCTCTCAAAGCACTCACTGTTTTTCACACTATAGCAACTAAGAGCAAGCTTTCTTAATATAGACAAAAAGTCCAAATGGTAACAAAGATGTCAGAGTCTGACTACGTTCGATCTTATCGGTCCTCATTCGATGTTATCGAACATATACTTTCGATGCCATCAAATCAGGGTTCGATGATATGAACTCATTTGAAGCACATACCTGGAAATTTTTTACTAAGGATCCATGTCATCGAACTTGCTTCGATGTTATCGAAATTTGAATTCCGATAACATCGACAATGGGTTCGATACATCAATCTTTTCCAAGCATATTTTGAGAAAGCTTGCTGGATACTTTTTGACCCAATTAGATGTAACATCCCGAAAATTGGGGGTCGAGCATAAACTTAACTCCCGAGTTTCAGAACATCACTTATGCAACAAAATGAATGATGATTGAATGTTGACTGTATTCGTGCAGTGAACATGAGTGAGATTAAGCCAAAACAACATATCATACTCCAGAGACAGTTAAATTGCAAGCGGAAGACTGTGATAGACATATAAAATATATAAACTATGGTGAGTCTCCAGAGTGTGATGATGTTACCAGGTTAATTAATTACAAGTACAGTTCTAAAATATACTAAATGTGAGGACTGTAATGTCTTCTATCCCAAGTATCATAGCCCCGTCAATATAATACTAGGTCTTCATAGACCTGTCAGAGAGTTACATGTAGGAGGACTCCTCCTCAACATCATAGTAGAAGTCCGGCTCTGCTTCATAAGCATAGCCATCACCTGAAACTCAACAAATCTGGTTGGTGTGTACAACGCCATCCCGTAACGTGGGAGTAAGTGATCAACTCAGTGGAACAATAAAGCATAGGTTAACATGTTATCAATTCAGTCAAGCAGTAATGATAAAGCAGTAAAATCAAACACTCCTAACTACTCTTATTAATGCAAGTATGAATACAGTCATGATGTATGCCCTCACCACACCCTCCCTCGTGCGACACCATCTCACGTTCGCGGCATGCTTTCATCCCTCAGTGCTCCACATCTTTCAGGCACATGCAATGCATGATGAGCATGATTACCGAGTATTTATTAGTCCATTTCAAACAGTAGGATTGGGAAACTAATGTACCTCCCTTGTATCATTTCCAAACATGATCCATTTTAGGGTTGTCAGTCCTAGTTAATCTCAGATGATGGTGTGTTTTCTAGGTCACTGCAAAGGCTGCCAGGGCTGTTATGCACAAAGGTTGCACCACTCCCCCATCACCTCTTAAACGATTCATCACTATACAGAAACAGGCCTAGTCCATACTCTCTATACTGCGGCAAAACTCATCGCCTCACCGTAAATTCAGAGTATGCTTGAGGTCACTACAAAGGGCTACCAGGGCTGTTGCTCGCATTCGTTGCACCACTCCCCCATCACCTTATCAATGTAGGCCGACAACATGAATATAGTGTCCCATACCACCATAATCAGATCACGAGTCTGGTTGCTCACTGGTCACTATGGGGAGGCACGTGGCCCCAGCATAGGCCGACAGCTCGACCACGGTGTCCCATACCACTATGCCCGGCTCATGAGTCTTAGCAGGTCGAGGTATCATGGTTAAAAGGGATTTCACTGGTAAGTTTGGTACCCTAGGTTCAAGCAGTAGCATCCAAACATGGTGAACATACATTAGACAGATCGGGTTACTTGATGAGCTCGGCTAGCTCGAGCGCACAACAACTTGAACGACATGAAGTGCATAAGCACTTCGCATGGCCAACCACTATTGCCAACCGAAGTACGACTCGAGTTCGTCGAACACATCTCACGTGGCAAATGAATCAGCCATGAATTCAATTTGAGTACCGATTGTCTGGACTATAATCATAGCCCTAAACTCAATCAAACCTTATATGTAGCATGTAGAGTAAAGCATGGTAAACAAAGTAATCTGAGCATGTTAGTAAGCATATATAAAGCATGTTATAAAGCATGTTGTAAAGCACTACATAAGTAGGAATACAAACGCATATATTGCACAAGTAAGCAGTTTAAGTAAACAACCTCATGGAGGTAATCATACATGTCTCTAAGGTAGTTGAGAATCCCATCTCAACACCCTCCTAAGGCATCAACATCCTAACACTTACTCACACAAGCATTCCCACAAACACTTAACATACACTATTTCAACATACTTAGTGTATGTTAATAAACATGTATTAGGGCGAGTCCTTTCGCCAACCAAGTATTTTATGCATACATAATATATTTATACAACAATTAATCATGGCAAACACATTTCTAAAATATACATGTATACGGTACTTTCTACAATATAGTATTTCTACATACATAGTGTATATTAGTAAAACAAGTATTTGGGCGAATCCTTTCACCAAATAAGTATTTTATCCATATATCGTATATTCATACAACAAATAATCATGTCAAATATATTTCTAAAATTTATACGTATATGGTATTTTCTACGAATACCTAGAATATGTAAAATTCCATATTCTACAACTTTAATCGAAACATAAAATGGAAAGCACTTTGTACATGTGCAATTGCATGCAGATTATGAATCTATCATTATCTGACATTGAAAGCATTGAAAACCATAACCTATACACCTAAAGTCTGCACCTTGTGTCGTAGAATCGTAACGGAGTTGATAGGTTTGCTAAGCTTCCGTATTCGGCAGTTTGACAACCTATAGAACGAAATAGGTTAGCTATTTCATAACCTACAACCTATACAACCCCAAAACAGATTAGGGTTAGGGTTTCTTACCTAGAAATGGAGCTGGAATCGCCGGGAAAGCGATGAGAATGGAGTGGTTGAACATGTATAGCAGCGGCAGGGAGATGCTCCCACATCTCCCACACTTTCTCTCTCTTTTCTCTCTCTCTAGGGTTTCTCTCAAATTCGTATGGCTATGAGAGAAAGGTTTCTAAGGTCCTTATATAGTCTAAAAACTCACCGAAATAGACTTGGGAACAAGGTATACTTGGGTTTTGTCCAAAGGGCATCTGTTTTAGCTCAACGGAGGACTTCTGGCGGGTTTCCTTGAGCCAAAGTTCGGACTTAAGCTTACTAACACTGGATCTACGTTCCATTAAGTTTTTATTTCAGTCAGATTTCCAGATCACGCATGGCGGACCAGTTTCAGTTCGATGGTTAGTGGGTCTCGATCGGAGATTTCGAGTATGTGTAAATGTTTATGAAATTTTTCCTGATCCGAGGCTGTATTTGGGTCAGATTCTGACGGTCTGGTTACTTAAAACTAATCCGCGAGCGACGAGTCTCAGATTATTATTCAAGATATTTATTTTGTAAAGAAACAAGTGTTTTCATACTCTCTCGCTCCGGACTCAAGCGAACAGCCATGGGACACTATTTGGATTTGATTTTCGAGATAGTTGTCAAGCCTAGCGAGGCGGTCCTAAGTGCTTAACTTCATGTTAATCGGACTCCCGATGTGCGGTCCAGACCTGATACGGAGTTTCAAAGTGCTCCCGAGAGCAGTCGGGTAATGAGTTTGATCCTATGTTTTAGGGTAACCCAGCGTCAATGATTCTACAAGTTTTGGGTCTTGCAGATCGTATTTAAAGCGATTCTATCAGATTTCATAGCTAATCTAGTTTTGCACTTAGTTACTTTGTCTCATTTCTAAAGGATTTAGTCCTATAAGATTTCTGTCTGAGGTGGTACTTAGTCCTTTGTAGTTTGTATATAAAGTGATCCAAGTTATACTACTTAGCTAGTTTAAGATAGTGTCTAGGGTGAAAGTACTTAAAAAATTTGAAAGATCAAGGTGGTGAAGGGTGGGATTTATGAAGGAAATGGGTTCAAAGGTGGCTTTAGACTTTGGGTTTGAGTTCTGACAGGTTAATAAGGTGTTAGGATCGACCCATTGCCTAAAGACCTCAAATTCTAGGTTGGGAAAAAAATCCGGGCTATTACATTAGATGACATCGATCCCATATCGATATCATCGATTTTTTAATTATGATAAGATCGAGATTATGTCAATTCCTTGATCATTTACATATGATTTTCCTTTTCAAGTTTGTTGGACCATTTTTTTCCAGATTTATTGTATCGAGGTGGTATCGATATCATCATGATTTGAATTTCGATGACATCGAGTTGGGTTTCGATTCCTCGAACATCTAAGATGTTGTTCCTCTGAAGCTCACTGGACATAACTTGTCCCAATTCGATGTCATCGATACCGTATCGATATGATCGATATTTGAATTTTGATGACAAATATTAGAATACTCTTCAAGCCTTTGTTAGATAGTGCTTGGAGTCTTTCAATATAATCGACTGACCTTCGATATCATCAATTACAAATGGTCGATATCATCAAATGTATGTTCAATTTATCGAACATTTTGTCTAAAATACTTTATGGTTGCTCGTAACATCTCAAAAAAATCCGTACAAAGACCCGAGTACCACCTTAGGCATAAATCACTAAGGACCGAATTATTTAGAAATTAGACGAACATTAATTAAGTACTAAACTAAATAAATTGGAGAATTAGCTCGAACCACTTTCTATACAAACTGCAAGACCCAAAACTATTAAAATCGCTAACCGAACATTACCTAGAAACCTATGACCAATCTTAAAACTCAGTTGATCTCGGGAGCACATTGAAACTCCGTATCGGGCCTGGGCCGTGCGTCGAAAGTCCGATGATTGTGAAACTATAAGGTTATGACTACCTTACTTGACTTAATAACCAACGTAGGAATCGAGCCTGAATAGTATCTAGAAACGTATAACTTGAGACTGGAGCGAAGTGTGTGAGAGACGTGAATAAAAGACTTCGGATTTAAGTTGCAGGCGAAATTGGAGTGAATGAACTCAGATTTAAGTGAATTAGACCGTTCACTTGCGGGCAAAATTAAAGACTTCAGACCTTCAGATTCTGACTAAACTATACCCGTGGATCAGGGAAATTTCCTTGCACATGTCAGTATACTTGTGGCCCTGATCGAGTGACGATGATCGTTGAACTGAAACAGGTCCTCCACGATCGATCCACTAATCCAATCGGACCGAAATCTTAACCTGGCATAGATCCATTGTCAGGGAACTTTTCCCAAACCGTATGCGAGCAATGGACCTCCAGATGAGCTCCATTTACCCGAAACGAATACCCTTTGGCTATAACCTAAGTATACCATGGCCCTAGGGCCATTTACACCACTTCTGAGCCTATATAATGCCCTAAACCCATCCCTCTCTCATTCCATACGAATTTTCTCTAACCCTAGGAGAGAGAAGAAAGAAAAGAGGAGAAAAGAGTAGAGATCGAAGGGAAACCTTTGGAGTTTGTTGCAGTACTCCTGTCCTGCCACTCCACTCATCGAATCGCCTTTACGTCTAGCTACTCAACTCGTTTCAACTCCATTTTTGGGTAAAAAATCCTAACCCTAATCTATTTTAGGAATCCAAATAGAGAAACTGGTGAAATAGCTAACCTATTTCAATGTTTAGGTAGCCGTTGTGCCGTAGACAAAGACGTTGTGTACGAATCGAGTTCGTAACGGGCGTACCGACGAAAGGTGCAGACTATAAACATTTAGGTTATGGTTTTCAAAGCTTTCAATGTTAGTAATGATTTATGTCTGACTTGATTGCTACCATATGATCTTAGTTATGACTTTTTTAATATATCATATGTGTAAACTAAGTTGTATACTAAATGCATTCTATGTGTTCGTTGAAATGTTTGAATGAATAGGAAATTATGATTTATGCTTGCTATGACTATTAATCTAGAATTCATGTTTGTTGTACGTATGACAACTCCTTTGTGAAAGGATTTGTCCTAATATATGTTATAACTAATTTAGTACATGTATGTTAAAATTTGTAATCTAAGTGTTTGATAAAATGTCTGAATGAAAAATCACTTGTTGAAATGTATTTAATGAGGGTGTTGAGGTAGGATTCTCAATTACCTTATCTATAGTTATAGTGTCCTTCATGTGACTCATCTTGCTACTGTGTGATTTATGGATGAAATGCCTATGTATGATAACATGTGCAATATGGTTATTAAAATGCCCGAGTGAGAATTGTATTTGAATTGGTTGTTAAATGCTGTTTTGACTATCACATATGAATGCCTATTGTATTTGAGTATGATTGGGACTAATATATAGTCTAGGCAATCGGTAACAGTTTCCAATCAAGTGGCTGAACTAGTTTCGCCACAACGGATACATTCGATGAATCCGATTCGTACAGTGATTATTGGCAATGGTTAGGCTACGAGGAGTGCGTATGCGCTCCATGCTAATTAATTTAGCGTGCTCCCGTACCAATCGAACTTGTTAAGTAACTCGATTAGCTTAATGTGTGTTTACCATGTACGGATGCTATTGCTTGAATCTAAGGTACCACTTACCAATGTAAAGCCCGTTTCAACCATAGTACCACGATCTGCTAAGACTCGTGAGTCGAGCATGGTGATATGGGACACTGTGGTTGAGCTATTAGCCTACGCTATGGTGACGAGCCTCCTCACAGTGTCCAGTGAATAACCCAAACTCGTGAACCGAATACGGTGGTATGGGACACTGTATTCGAGTTGTCGGCCTACGCTAAGGTGATGAGCCTTTTCGTAGTGACCTCAAGTATAAACTAGGCCTATGCTGAGGTGACGAGACTCTCCATAGCGACCTGAACTTGCCTATTCACTGCTTTTTCAATCAGGGGTGATGTTGCCCTATAACTTGCCTATCGTTTGTGATTAACTAGGATTGATGACCCTAAATGGATTATCATTTGGGTAAGTGATATAAAGGGAGTACCTTAGCTTCTCGAATCTGCTGTATGAATAAGCCTAATCAAATACTCGGCTAACACGGTCATGTACCGCATTGCTTGTGCTTAGGTGATGAAGGCACAGTGGGAGTAGCATGTGCGACCATGAGATGGTATCGCTGAGGGAGTACAGGAGAGGGCATGCATCATTACCACATATCATCCTTGTATTAATCAAAGTAGTTAGGGAATGTTTGTTGTATTGCTTTATCATTACTGCTTGACTGAATTGATAACATGTTAACCTTTTGCCTTATAGTACCACTGAGTTGATCACTCAATCCCACTTTGGGACGGTGTTTTAAAACACCAACCAGACTTTGTTGTAGATGCAGGTGGCGATGATGTCTATACTGCTAATTGAAATTTCATAGACGAGGAGGAAGAATTCTCCTATGTACAACTATCAGGCGGGTCTATGTAGACCATGTACTGATCGACGGGATTACAAGGATTATTTGATTTAGTCGAACTTTCACATTTTGTCATTTTGTATATTTTGGAACAAGACATGTATAATTTAGCCCAGTAACACACTCATACTCTGGAGGTTGTGAAACACGCATATACTTTACATATCTATCACAGTTTTTCGCTTGCTTAATATTCTCTCTCTGGAGTATGATATGCTGATTTAGTGAAATCCCATTCATGTTTAATGCACTAATATGGACAACATTTAATCATCATTATATATGTTGCATAAGTGATGCGACGGATCTCGGGAGTTGAGCCATTGCTCAACCACCAATTTTCAGGGCGTTACATTGCTGGACATAAAATGACTTAATTCGATGTCATCGAACAGGAGTGTTCGATGTCATTAACACAGACTCGTTATCATTGAACTTATCTAAAAAAATTAGAAAATTTTCCTATTTAAAACTTAAGTTTTC
The DNA here is from genome assembly GCA_030180095.1 of Magnolia changhungtana. Classification (NCBI taxonomy): domain Eukaryota; kingdom Viridiplantae; phylum Streptophyta; class Magnoliopsida; order Magnoliales; family Magnoliaceae; genus Magnolia; species Magnolia changhungtana. Next base: position 2,548,037 of record JASAUF010000294.1, read on the forward strand.
AGACTTTTTTATCCTATGTTGTTCTAGGTCTTTTAAGGCTTTTATTTACCTAGGTGTTTTGGGATTTGGGATGTGAGGCTGATTTACCTGTGATGAGCTTGGAACACACATCCAGTTGAGGTGCGATAGCTTGATCAATCTTCATATGAGGCTCACCTGACTCACGACTCAACTTACACGCTAATTGACAAACCAGGGCACTTTCAATCTCCTCCTTTGTCAATTTCGTGACAAAACACAAAAACACCTAAAACAATACCTAGAACACCATCCTAAATTCTGTGTACATGAACTTTAAACAATTTTACAACTGATCTATTCGGAGTTCATATACAATCACAGAGTCTTCATGTAGCTGCTCCCCCTATCTCTCTTGCAGCAGCTCCCCCTGTCACTTGCACCACCATTCATATAGACAATACATATAATTGTTCTCATGGTGGGATTTTGTTCTCCCCCTTTTTGCCAGTCATTGGAAAAGGTTAGCCTATACCAATCAAAATCATATTAACTAAAGTTGAATGTGAAACCACTAGGAGAAGCAAGATAATATAATCACGTAGGGAAGTCTCAGTTCATAAAGCAATAGAGGTCATAACCATAACTTGAAAATGCATAATGTAGATAGTAGGATATTCTTCATTTCAGAAAACATATTTGCCTTTGAATCTAGAGAACTGAAATCATCAATGATCATTCGCAATTAAACACTTTCACAGGCATGCAATAAACAACAGTCATCTTATCATCATGTTATATGTATCATTTATCCCATAAACACTCAATACTAAGCTAAAAATATATATCATTCATTCATATGAGCATTCAAAAGAACTACCTAAGCTTGGCAGTATGAACTTTTAATGCATCCAAAAATCTAGCCCATCCATGGGCACATCAAAATAATATTCTCCTCATCCAGAGGCAAGGTTAGACGATCAATCCAAAATATTCTTCCCAACCATGGGCTAGACAACCAAAACAAATGTTAATCTGTCCAAGTTAGCTGACCATCACATACACTCATAAGTACGTAGGACATTCAAAAAAATACACATGTCCTAAGTATGAATGAGTAATTAATGTATGTGATGATAAAAATTAACACTATGGTGCTGGGGCTGAGTGAGATGGAGCCGTGTCATCTCGACGACACATTAATAGATTAACGATCTGTTGTGCCATATGTTGTAATCTAGTCACCATCCTCTCCAATCCTGAGAGTCATTCATCCTATTTATCAAGCCTATCCTCAATCTGCACCACTCCTCGCAAGGTTGCCCCGACCTGATCCTGATGTAGCTTGTGTCACTAAGTTTGTATGGAATCAGGTGTGGTTGGAATAGCTAGTGGCTCCTGAGGTTCTCCTTCAGTCGACACTGCTCCTTCTCCTATGTGTATTTCTCCTTGCGTCTCCTCCTCAGTCTGTCCTTCTATAAGTGGATGGAACTTGAGGTTCATCTTTCGAATGTTGACCTTGTTGAACTGTTGCAGTGGACGCTCAAGATCATCCATCATGGGTAGTCCTATTTCATTGTGGGAAAGACAGATGAGTTGCCTTGGAAGTGCGAATCACATCGGCTAATTGGTGGACTATTAAATTGGGGCGACATAATTTGATACTTGAAACAATGCTATACATAACGAGGACCATGAAGTTGGTAAGATCGGCTCAATTAGTTCCCATTGGATACACATTGGTTAAGAAGATCCCATGCAGAATCTGGTATTTTGGTTCCATATATTTAGCTTTGAGTGCATTTCCTTGATACTAGGGAACATCTCTTCCATGCACGGAAATTTGGTGACTCGGGATCGCATAGTGGGATCCTCCATATCAAGATCAGGCATACCAATTGGAGAAAGAGTGAGACTAAGTAATTCTACGATAGACTCTGTTGTGATTTCGACACTGAGTTCCTCAATAGTGACTGTGATCGATGGAGGCTCAAGGATAGGAGAATGACAGTAGGCAAGGAAATGATAGGTCCTTTCATCATGACATGGTCTACCAAAATCCAAAATGGGTAACCAATCAACTGCAGATAGGAGGGATTCCAGATCAAAGGGTCGAATGCATTCCCTGTCTACTCAGCGTTCGTGCACAAGACTCCTCCCCAAATATTTTTCCAAAATATTGGCATGTGGTAGAGGATTTTAGCAACTAGAGGAGGAGCATGCGCAGCAGCTGGAGCCTCACTGCGAGCCGACTGTCTAGCAGTTGTTCCACTGCGGCGAGCTGGCAATTCAGGAGCTCAAACTCTTTCGGGCAGAGCCAGAGACTTCTTCCGAGTAGGCTACGAGGATTCTCCAATGATTAGAGCTTTTCCTTTGTCTTTAGACATGAGGGTGTTAGCAATCTCAAATGTATGATGATGAATGAAAGAGATACCAATTGCTCAACAGAAACATAGAGGAAGGAGGGGAAACCAAAAAAGATCAACAACCTTAGAATACCTCAATTAGACGATGAATACCTTAAGTGAAATGGATGAAAATGCCTAGGAGACTCTGGATATATGGTGCAAACCGTTCCTTGCTCGTCAATGGCGGTGGAGGACTCTTGGGAAGAAGAAACGCCCAAACCCACTCGCCCACCTTTTATCGGGCGGGATTTTTCGATGTCATCGAATTCGATTCGATGACATCGAGAATCCTGAGTTAATGATATCGAAGTGGTGTTTGATGACAGACTATCGAGTGCGACGTTTCCGATTCTAAGAGGTTGTCGATGACATTGAGATGTTCTCGATGATATCGATGAGTCATTCGATTCATTGACTGACTTATCGAGGAGAAGAATATGACATTGATCTCCAGACTTCGATAACCTCTCATATATGTATATCATAAAGTGTTTTCTTATCAGCTTATATACACAACAAAATCTGTACAAAAAGTTATGGGACTCAAAATTATGAACATTTGTTATGTTCATTATCAAAAAGAATTTGATGACGTATACAGACCTCAGATATAACATAGTAATCTTTAAAATGCATCATTTCACACACATGTCCGTGCCTAGATGCCATAGCCTGAACTTATTATCTGTGCTCTGGTGATATCAGGAAGAGGGATAATCCTTACTCTTTCCTTTGACAACATAACAGTGATCATTAGTGAGAAGACCCTTCATAATTAATTTTCCAAATAGGTCCAAGATCTTGCACTCTTGTTTGGAGAATGTCGCCACATGCTTGTTGTCACATATTTGAGAGATGCTTCGAAGGTTGTGTCAGTCCTTCTACATAAAAAACATTCTCACTTTTGAGCACCTCTAATCTAATGATTGTCCCATGCCCTAATACCTTAGTGGTGCTTCCATCACCAAAGGTGACCTTCCCATCATCAACATTCGAATTTATAATGACCCGAGTCACCACATGAATGACAAATAGGGGTACCTCTTGTATTGCATCCAGATGCAACAACTTTCTCAATCAATGGTGCTACATTATTGGGACTTGTCTTGACTTTTTCATAACTTAATCCTCTCTTGTCTTTTTGAGGTCTCCCCATCCTTAAAAGTCTTTCTAATTTTTCACTACTTTGGGAGAATTTGTAATTAAGTTCAATGGACTTTTTAGAGTTTTTTGAGGCATTCGAATTTATAATCAAGTCACCAGATAATGACAAATGTGTGTGTGTGTGTGTGTAAGGTCTCCCCATCCTTATCTTTCTATTTTTCACATGGGAGAATTTCATTCCATTGACTGTGTGTGTGTGATCCTCATTCCATTGACTTTCGAATTTCGGCAACCCTCGACCTATAATCGTCATTCACGCGTGACCTTGAGTCACATCTCGTAGATCTGAGTTGGCTCGACTTGAAACTTGTACCATTATGACTGCACCGTTGTCGCGGTTCCAACGACGCGTCTTGGACACTGATGCGATACCCAGGCCAGGAGTTGTGGGCCCGCGAATATTTCGAAGAAACGCCGGGCGTTTCGAATCTCAAGAGAATCTCTACAACCCATCCCATCAATCAATCAAATCAAGTCAAGTACACATCACATCTCCAACCCATTCTTCCTATGAGGCCCGTATCCTAGGCCGTACTATTCCATAGGCTTCCGCAGTCCTCCCGGTCGAATTCCGGCGACCCTTGACCTATTTCGACGTTTGCACGCGATCCTAAGCAGCGTCCTACACATCGAAGTTGGCTTGACCCGAGACTTGTACCCTAGGGACTGTGTCATCACCGCAGTTTCGATGTCGCATCTCACGCGTCGAGGCGATACCTGGGCCAGGAGATGTGGGCTTATGTTCAATTCTAGGAAAACGCCGCACGTTGCAAATACTGAGGGAATCTCTATGACACATCACATCAATCCATCAATCAAATGTCAAGTACAACACCCATCCCAAAGTACAACCAGCCCTCCCCAAAGTCAACTCTCTCTTACAACCAAGTACACCCATCCATCACTCACCGTCCATCTCTCCCATCACCTCTCTCTCTCTCTCTCTCATTCTCTAAAGCAACCTAAGGGAGAGCTTTCTATGGCCCACTCCTTACCACCCTACCTCCCATCTCCACCCTTGGATCGTCATCTTCACCATTGAAGGAGCACTTTTGGTGCATTGGAAGCTAGAGAGGAAGAAGAAAGATAGGTGGGTGATTTCTTATTTTATTTTTGATTTTGTGATTTGAGGGCCGACATATGTGGGACCCATCTTGATGTATGTATAGGGAGGGCCCATAGTGGCGGGGTCCCTCCCCTCCTCACCGTCCCTGTCTCTCTCTCGATCTCTCTTCCTTTAATGTCATGTGGCCCACCTGATGCGTATGATATATCCACGCCATCCATCACGTTGGGCCCACTTTGATGTGTGTGGTGTGTCCACACCGTCTAGTAGCTTGGACAGTGAGACCCACCGTGGCGCATGTGTATCATCCATACCATCCATTCACAGTGGAGCACTGTGATGTGGATTTTATCCATGTCGTGCATCTGTTTTGTTGTAGCAGCAGCAGTTGTTGCTGACATCAGTAGCCCTGAGGCTCTGATCGTGAGGTATGTGTTATAATCCAGACCGTCCACTCATGTGAACTCCACCTTGATGTATGAATCTGATCCACACCGTCCATGTGTATGGGACGGTGGGCCCTGATGTATGTGAGCCACACTGTGATGTATATGTTTACATCCAGTCCGTCCAACGTGGACCCACCTTTCATCTGCACCATCCATCCCATATGAGGCGGATCTATCAGGAGGACCACACTGACAGCGGAGGATTAAACGTCCACCATTGAAATCCTTTACATCACAGAAGTTCTGGATCAATATATATGATATATATATATATATTATAATATTATGGTGGGCCCCACGTGGGACCCACCTTTGAAGGAAGCTGAATAGACGGTATACCAACAATAGCTATATAGCTGCTGTATTGCCATTGGCTAACCATGTGGACCCAGCATGATGTGTATTTATACATCTACACCGTCTAGTGCTCTGGACGGTGGAAATCTCCCACGTACGGGGACCGCCTTGATGATGTGTTCTATCCTCACCGTCCATCTGGATGGTGGGAACCCACCATGATGTATGCATTTATGCACGCTGTCCATACCTTTGATGGACGTGGGACCCACCCACACGTGTAGCCCGAGTGGGGTGGGGGCCACCTTAATGTTATGTGTTTTATCCCAGTCGTCCATCATCTGAACAATGGGTGACCACCTAATGTATGTGAGATATACTACACCGTCCAAACATTAAAAGATGTTTTCTTTTTATTATTTTATTAGTTTTTTCTCATGGTATTACAGGGAGAATGGGATAGATCTAAATTTCACGTGGGACCCACCACATGTACGTGGATGTATTTTATAATACACACACACACACATATATATATATATAATATTATATTACAGTGACCACACATGGGACCCACCTTGATTTAATTATTATAATCCGCACCGTCCAGATTATGCTGGACGGTGCTGGACAATGTTTGGACGGTACTGTCCAACGTTTGGACGGTGTCGATTTACATGGATAATGTTTGGATGGTGCTGATTTACCTGGATAATGTTTGGACAATGTTGGTCATCATTAGTGGGCCATGTGCCCCATGGAATGATAGTGTACAGCGATACACATGTTACACCTGTAACTATTGAAATGATTTTTAGTGTAACCCAAGCTCTCACTTGAGGCCCATTGATGCGGCCCATTTGATGTATGTTGGCAAATTGGTTCGACCCAAATAATGCAGCCCATTTGATGTATGTTGGCCTATTGGTGTGGCTGATGTGATGCAGCCCATTTGATGTATATTGGCCCATTTGACGCAGACCATTGTGATGTATGTGCGGCTTATGAGTGAGGCCTGATGTGATGTATTTGTGGCCCATATGATGAGGCCCATAGTAATGTGCATTAGGCTCATGTGATGCGGCCCATAGTGATGTGTATTAGGTCCTTGTGTGAGGCCATGGGCCACTATACATTTGGCTCTATGTGGGCCACTCCTTGGGAACAATGATGGTTAAATGTCCACATTGATGGGTGATGATGATTAAATGTCCACATTGTGACTTTCCCTAAGGCCCTTTGTTAGGCCGATTACTGATTTCGATTATCGAGGCTGATTCCGATTGTCAAGGACGATTCTGATTGTCGAAGCTGATTCCAATTATTGAGGCTGATTCTGATTGTCGAGGTTGATTCTGATTGTTGAGGCCAATTCTGATTGTCGATGTCGATTCTGATTGTTGAGGCCAATTCTGATTGTTGATACTGATTTTAATTGTTGAGGCCGATTATCGAGGCATATTCCAATTGTTAAGGCTGATTCCGATTGTCGACGCCGATTAAGATTGTCGAGGCCAATTCCAATTGTCGAGACCAGTTTCGATTATTGAGGACGATTATCGAGGCCGATTCCGATTGTCGAGACCGATTTTGATTGTCGAGGCCGATTCCGATTGTTGAGGACTGATTCCAATTATTGAGGTCGATTCCGATTGTCGTGGCCGATTGTATAGGACAATTATCGATGCCGATTATCGATGTCAGCCGTCGATACTGATTATGAGTATGTGAGGGCATAACATCATGATACATGCCCATACGCATCATCTGCATGTTTGATATGAGATGTGATTGATCAGTGCATACGTCATTGGGCAAGTTTCTATGAGACTCCCTGATAGGCAGAGATTGTCTCACATTGGCGCATGGTATACGTAGGATTGATGCATGACTGAATTGTATGACTCATGCATCTTGCATTGTGTGTTGTGATTACTGTATGCCCTAGCGACATCAGGGCTTAACCTCCACAGACATGTCGTGGAAGGCCAGATGGAACACCGAAAATCTGTTACTAGCATCGGGCCGCCATAGATGTCCCTGGGTGAAAATCCATAAACCCTCTTAATACCAGAGGACGCCCCAATGTCGAGACCGAGATATGAGCGCATGAGGGTCGTATACTAGTAGGCCTCATCTCCCACTGTGTCGTGGTCAATTAGGAGGGGGCGTGGCCTTACCCGCCTAAGGGTAAGGGGCATAGCTAGGCTGAGTTTGACCAGCTCGTAAATGGGTTCGCTATCGATGTGTCGGGTAGATACTGGCTAACTACTGGCCACGCGGATGGTGAGGTCTCTTCCACTTGCATGGTCGCGCATCAGTGGGTGGTGGTTGCATGTAGAGTCTACTAGACCCCGGTGATGATCCTAGAGATGTACAGTACTGATATGTAGACTTATTGAGCAGGAGTTACATACTCATTCATTCATTCATTCACTATCCACTCAGGCTGGTGGTGTGTAACTATTTGTTACATTTACAATTGCAATGGATAGGATTTCCGTTGGGGCACACGACTAACCTGAGATTAAGAGTACACAACATTAAGCCTGACTATCCAAAATTAGGTATGGGATTGGTTTGGATAGAAGTCCCTTGTGGTGAACCCCGTAGCCCACGATACTACGTAATATCATTCTGACTTCACACTTTAGCTTGGTCATTTCATTCGCATCACATATTGCATTACATCTGTGGCATATGACATTTTGCGTTGATATATTTTTGCACTTATATGGCCTAGACGGACTTAGCAAGATTTACATATTGCATTGCATCATCGGCATCCGCAATGTCTGATATTTGGCCCTTTATGATTCCGCACTTGCATAGCCGATCCATATTGCGTATTCTGATATTGAATGATTTATAGACTTACCTATATATTTCCGCTTACTCTGATATCGTATAATTCATGATCTTGCCAGTATTTCTGATAGTGTATGATTATGTCATTGTCTTGAATACTTGGCACTTATCTTATGCACACACTTTCACCACCCTCTAAACTTTCTATAAGCTTATGCACGATAGATGCGTGTAGGCGGCGTTAGGTTGCAGCAGCGTTGAGCATGGAGTGTGCAGCGGTCTTCTGAAGCTTTGATTTCGATATATATATATATATATATATATATATATATATATATATATTTCCCTTTCAATACTGTATTCAATTTTATATTAGTGGATATATGATGATGATGTTGCCTTTGTGATTTGGGTAAACTTGTAGTTATGCTTATTACGAGATAATAGTACATTGAAAAATTCTCCTTATAGGATCATAGGATCAGAATCTGGCATATGGACGCTGGGAGCTGAGAATGAGGTACTACGGAGGCTGTCGACACCAAATTCGGCAATCAAGAATTTTGTGAGCACCGTTTTCGAGTTTGGGGTGTGATAGAAGATGGTATCAGAGCATAACTTGGGAATACCTGAAGATAACATCACATATTGGTTAATAGCTATCCTTCACTCTATGATTGTTGAGAACTTAGAATGATTAGATCCCTCAGTTCGAATAACTTAGAGATTTTTTGATATAGCTCCCTACCGTTGAGATTACGAGGCTGTATAGTATTCCAATTTCGATTGTTTCTGATTCGAGATCTAACGTTCAGTAAGGGTCACCATTCTGTTGATGAGGCGTCTTGGGAGCAAAAGCCCAAGATTCATAGGCGTTATCCCCATCTCTTAGGTTTTTGATTGTGTTGGTATGTTGTGTTCTGATAAGGATTTCCCTTCCTTGGTGAGTTTTGTATTGGTTGTATTATGGTTCAAATTTCGAGGATGAAATTTTTATTAGGAGAGGAGAGCTGTGAGGCCTGTATTCTAGGCCTTACCGTTCCGTAGACTTCCGCAGTCCTCCCAGTCGAATTTTGGTGACCTTTGACCTGTATCCGACGTTTGCACACTATCCTAAGTCGAGTCCTGCATACCGAAGTTGGCTCAACCTGAGACTTGTACCCTAGCGACCGCGCCATCGCCATGGTTTCGACACCGCGTCTCACGCGCTGAGGCTATACCCAAAGAATGTACTGACGTTACTATAGCAGCCCTGCTGCTCATGGGATGCAGAGACAGATGCTCTGGATGTTATACATACGTCACGGTAGAGTCTAAAAGGAGCTAAAGCACATACATTAGCGGCCCCACATGTCCAGATGGACAGACGGTGTATATAAGACACATATATCATGCGTGGGGTCCACACGTCCCAAACAAAAATGGATGGACGGTCTGGATATGACCCATACGTCATGATCAGACCCTGAATTGCTGATGTCAGCAGTAGTGGATCTCACAGATGGATGGTTTGGATATCACGGTCAGACCCACTCCACTTGCTGATGTCAATACAACAGTCGTACGGCTGGTGGGGTCCATAGATGGACGGTGTGAATTAAACCCATACATCGTGTGGACCCACAAAACTTGCTGATATCGTACAACAGCTATATAGCTGGGTGTCAGCGTACACCAGCCAATTAACTTCCTATCAAGTGGGTTCCACGTGGGGCCCACCATAACATTATGTACTAATATATATATATATATATATGTAGGTATGTATATATAATATATTATATATTATATATTATTATTTTTACAACCAGCGTCCAGGCCCCGGACGGCATGGATGTAAATGCATACATGGAGGTGAGTCACACCATCTAGGAGGCTGGACGGTGTGAATAAACCACGTGTATCACGTTGGTCCCACGTGGGTGGGCCACACGTGTTTAGATCAAACTGATATTTGTGATTTTCCTTCAAACAGGGCCTGCCCCAATTGGGCAACAAGGTGGCTACAATGTGGGCCCCGGTTTGGTCCACTTGGTGCTCAATATGGATAAAATACATACATCATAAGTGGGCTATAAAAATCGGGAAAGAGAGAGAGAGAGAGAGAGAGAGAGAGAGAGAGAGAGAGAGAGACGCGTAGTGGAGGGACCCCGCCACTATGGGCCCCTCTTTCCATGCATTAAACATACATCAAGTGGGTCCCATTACATGTGGGCCAACCAATCAAAATCAATGGTGGAGATCCCTTCTCTAACAAAACGTAAGGTCTAGAAGACCCTTTTTAAACTAGGAAAGTAAACATCATGATGGGGTCCATGGAAATGGCCCCATCATGGGATGAATATATGAATCATGGTGGGCCATCGGCCACACCTAGGGTCCAAAGTGAGATCCGTACCATCAATCGGTAGGCCCCACTTGCCCCATCATCAAAATAATAAAATCTAAGCCTATAAAACACTTACCGTTGGATCTTCTTGGTCCAATGGAATGCCAAACTCCTTGGATCTCTCTTTGATGAAGATGATGAGGATTGAAGGGATAAGATGAGGGATCTTGGGGTAGAAAGTGGGCCACACTTGGCTCTTCTCTCCTTAGTCTTTTTCTCTCTTAGTTGCTAGGAAAACTGGTAGAGAATGAGTGAAAGATGGGAGATGTAAGGAGAGAGGGATGAGCGTGTAAGAGGGATGGGATAAGAGGTATGGTTGATCAGGGTCAAATATTGCATATCAGACCCCAGCATTTTCCTAATTTTACATACATAATAATGTTTAAATGCCGGATTTTAATTATATTTTTATTACAGGATGAAATCAGGAGCGTGTATTGAAAAATGATGTTAAAAGTATGGATTTGATGATCCAAAGCCACCAGAGCACAAGATGGACTCCAAAGAACCAATAATGAAGAATTTATATGCCAGGGACCCGATGCAATCAAACCGTTCACGTTGAAGAGGCCCGAAATTGGTCCAGAATGCAAAATCACATGGTTCCCGCCATCCGATCAGTTCGAGACTTCATACATGAGATGAGGGCAATAAATTAACCGTACATATCAAGTTTCAGCTCTTGGATCACTATGGAAGTGCCCCAATAGTCGATCAGCCCCTAAAATCATCACTTCAGGCCCACCTGATATCCGAAAGTACTTCAATTTTGGTGTCAACCCTTTAAACTAGAAGCTATGAGCAATTGGATGGATTGGATTTGACAAAGACATTACGGTGGGCCTTGTGACGTGTGGCATGTGCACGGAGCGCAGTGTGCCGCGCCACTGTGGGGACCGATGACGGCGGTCACGCCGAGCTCCGACCCGCGCTCCCTCTCCAATTCAAAAGACGCTCCGGCGTCACGCACCCGGACCATGGGTCGGCGGTTGTGGGTCCCACCTAGTGTCCAATCGACAATCCAAACCGTCCATCGCTTCCTGGGGTGACTATTGACATCGCCAGGTGGCGAAATTACGAAAGAGAGTGATGATCATATCTTAACCATTCAAGCGCAGGACCAACGGTGCAGAGATTAAGCCGTGGGCCACACCGAATAGAGTCCAAAACCGTCCGTTCCTAGCCAGAAAATTCAAGTAGAATGTAATGAACGGAGTAGATTTCTCTGAAAACTTCGATCACGGACCGCACCATCATTCGCTGCTCGGTTTCACGTCCGCGTAACGTCACCGCTGTCCGGTTTTTGCGGCGGATTGTGGGCCCCACTCGTCAACTTTCCAGACGATCCGAGCCGTCCATCGTGTAGAGGGCCGCGAGCACTACAAACCTATGCTGATATTCTACTCCCATGCGTACACACGTGTGCGGTACAGAGTACTCGGCGACGTTCAAATCTAATCTTTTTGAGATTTCTTCTGTGGGCCACGTTAATGGACGTTCAAAACCACCCATTCTTGACTGAAATTTCGTCCTGAATCCAATGGACGGGGTGGATTTTCCAGAAAACACCTCGGTGGGGCCCACCGATCACGCTGCGAAAATTTGTACTTGAGAGTTCGCTTCACTTGCGATGCACATTCGATTCCATCCATCCAAAAGCCTATAAAAGGAAAGTTTTGGACGTGGGAGAGGCATTCGTGATCCAGGAAAATTGAGATCCGAGCCAGGGAGAGAAGAAAGAGAAGGAGAAAAGAGAGAGATTGTTCGGTTTAGAGTTTTAATTTATGAATTTTATTTAATATTTTTTATGGATTTTATGGGTAACTAATCTCTCAACTGATTGAGATGAAGCCCCTAATTTGATCAGCTCTTGTATTGGTTGATTTACTTTGAATTTTAATTAATTTGTTTTTTTTTCTCTAAGTGGGCTTTATGGGTTTAAATTTCATACTTCTCCATCTATGAACTTGATCAAAGTATATAGATGGATGTTGTTTGGATGCTTATTACAGGTGCTTGGGTCTGATCAAGAAACGGGTTTCTATAGAGGAAGAACAGGTGCTTTAATGAATGTACATTCCATGTGCCCGACCAAGGACATGGAATTTGTTATTCATGGCATTGCTTAAAGGAATTAGATACTGTATGTCCGATTTAGGACACAGATTGTGCTTTCTCTATTTAAGTGGTATCAATCTATATCAAGGTGAATCAACAGACAAAACAAGGGTTAGGATAATTAGGGGTGGATTCGAAAGTCCTAGTGCTCTCTCTCTGATTGAATTTTCTTCCTGTTCTTAATTGTTTTTCCTAAAATTGTGATTAGCGTTTTTTTAGTTCATTATTCATTGGATTAGTTAAGAAGAATCATAGATTTGAATTGTGACAACCAAGTCCTCGTGGGATTTGACCTCGATCTTACCGAGTTTATTACTACATCACAACCCTATACTTGGGGAGTGAACAAGTTTTTAGGCCGGATTCTTGGAGTGTTGTTTGTTCCAAATTGAATTTAGGATTCTCTCTTATCATAATTCATAGTCTTAGGATTTTACTAACTTTAGGTTAAAGTTTTTATTTTATTTTTAGAAACTAACCTATTTCTTGTTTTGTAGGATTCTGAGATAGAAACTTCTAATTTGGTGATATCTTCCTAATTTCTTTATTTTTTTTATTTTTATTTTTAGAATTAGGGTTTTATTTTTAGAAATTTTCTAACCTTAGACTTACTATTCTTAAAAACTAACTTGTTTTGTTTTGTTTTGCAGGTTTTTAACATAGGAACTTCCACTCTGGTAACATCTTTCTAACTTCTCCTTTACTTTACTGTATTGCTGTAGGATTTTGCTTTCTTCAGATTAGACTCGAGTTAAGGTTCTACCATGGAATCGTGGGTAGATGCATATGCTGAGTTGGATAAGTTTTATTGGGAAATGCCTGAAGGTTGTGGAATTCAACATATACCTCAAGATTTCTCTCCATCGAGAACAGACATTGAGAACCGACTAGAACGTTATGTTCCATCGGTTAATAGGGCCGTATACGATCGTAATTATGGGAATGAGGACTATTATCAAGCATCATATTCTCCCATGTATGATCAGTATGACTATAACCAAGTGGAACCATCAAAACTGGGAAGTTGAACCAACAACATATTGTAATAATTATTCTCTTGGATCCCATACCTTTGAGATCTAACTTGAAACGATCCAAGAGGATTCATGTTTTGATGAACAAGTAAACCAAACATGTTGCGAAATTGATGAAATCATTAGAAGCTTCAACTATTCGCGCATTGAAAGGATAGAGGAAGCTCGCTCATCCCAACTACAATCCAATCCAGAAATACAATGCGAGGAAAGTGATCCTCACTTGCTTTTGATGAAATCTGGAATTTGGAATGAGGAGTTGGATTCCATTAATGAGCACACGGTTCAATTCCCGATGAGTCGATCTCAATGACTGTTCAAAAGAATGATGGAGATACTTGGGTGTCTTTCAAATAATACGTTGATGATGACACACTTTCCTTACATGACACACAAGATCTCAATGATGAGGAAGAGGTTAGTTTATTTGAACCTCAACCAAATTTAGAATGTGAGGAAGCGATCCTATCCCAAGTGCGCTTGCCGCAGAATTAGACAATGATGTGTATTGGGATGATGATCATGAATGTTCAACCCCAATCCTTGGAATCAATCTCAAGTTTGGTCCAAGTCAATGATCAGACGCGTACACGAAGTGGTTGGTCATAATGAGCCACTCCCCTCACCTAACATGTCGATTTTAAGGTGGAGGACGGGCCCCTTACAACCGACCCTTCTAACTCTTGTGAAACGATTTGGACCACTCCTGAGATTACATGATGATATGATTCGGAGATGGATGAGCTACTCGATATGACTCTTGAATTTGAAACCACCCATTTGAGGCCACCATCTGAACTGTTAAATAATGACGATTCGTCGCCTCTTCTGAGTAGTATCGATGAACAAAGTTCATACATTAATGCTTCGTGTACTGATCTTCAACTGTACGTGCGGAGCAAGAGAGCACACCTCCGCTTACCTTAAAAACGATGGATTCCTTGGGCAGATCATCACGAGCCCTAATGTAGAAAATGAGTCACCCTCAGCTGAATGTCCCACCTCTTTGGATGATTGCTTGGCACACTTTGCAGATTCAAACGATCCCATGTAAGAGACATAGTGAATGCCTTGCAAAACAATATCTCGGTAGTCATGAGAGAGGACCCTGGAAGCCCCTCCTTCCACAAATCCCGAATATTTACCATTAAGGGAGGAGGAGCTAACAATTGAACCGGAGTCTGCTACTTCAAAATGTGTTGAGACTACGTCACTTTATGAGAATTTTTCTGATTTTCATCTATGTGTAGTCTCTGATTCACCATGGGATACTAACTTCGAAATTTCTTCTGTCGCAGGTGAATCATATACACTCTGGATACCTCAGCGAATCAACGAAGAATTTTTGATGAGGCACGTAAGTTTCTCTGGAATGTCATGCTCCCGGGCATCCAAGCCTATTGCAAAATGGCTTTTGGATGATCCTGTTGAGAAATCTTCTTGAGAAATTTATCACGATCGCAGAAGAGGAACCTTGCAGCATAACTGAGTAGTTTTCCCTGCTTTCTTAGGTCTAGGGTAGTTTCCTTTATATTGTTTTAGGATAGACAGTAAACTTAGCACTCTTGGGGGGCAACCCAGTCTTTTGTTTTATGCTTTTTCCTAGTTAGTTATTTCAATGTTTGTGGGTAACATTACTACAAACCCTCACGAGACTACAACTCGTCCACTAGGGGTAACCTAGGGGTTTAAAGGCTTGTTGCATGCGCTAAATGCAATCGAGAGCACCTATGAAAGTGGTATAGGTAGGATCTTCTTTTATTTTTATTTTTGTTATTTTTGTTTGTTGATTTCTCTCTTGTGCTAACTCATTTTACGTTGAAATTTTTGAGAAAGCTTCTTGATTCTCCATCCAGGTACTATCTTTCCCTCACTCCTCTTTTATTTGTCTCATGTGCATTGCATGCTTATTTCTTTTACATTGCGGACAATGTAGATTTTAGGTTGGGGGTGGGAGATTAGGTTACCTAATCAGTATTTTCTTGGTCTTGAGCAAAAATTGTGAAAATTTTTACAATTTTTCTGGAATTTCTATTGAATTCAAAGTGATTTTGAAGGATAGTTGTGATTTTGAAATTACAAAGATTCAGAATGTGAGTAATTTATGACTCTTGGATTTAGTTGTTTGGAAGATTTCACTCTTAAGTTTGAATTGTTAATCCATGATTAGAAGTTGTAAACATTGATTGAGCCAGGATTGCACATGTCAGATCTCACTTACACATTAAGTTTTCAGTTCGATATTAAACGGTAACTTGGTAATCATTAAGCATAAAGGGAACCAGCCTGAAAAACAAAATTTTTAGCACCAGTCTATAAAGAAGAATTGAAAGAATAAGTCGCATAATCGTCATCATAGGTTTGCTCCCTGTAGATGACGATTCGATTCCTCATAGTTGACATGAGAAAAGATTTAGGCGACAAATTTTCACCATAGGTTTGCTCCCTATAGGTGCAGATTTGATTCTCCTCCTTGGCGTACTATTCATAAAGAAAATAAAAAAAATGGTAGAATGAAAGGTTAATCTGTGAGGCAAGTGTTGGTTCCAGTGTTGGGTGACATGAGCTCCGTTGTTAAATGATATCATGAAATTGACAATTGAATCTCTCAATGATTGTAAGTCGAGATTATACTTTACACTCGTGGAACTCAATGTTTAGGAATGTTCTAATTGATAGATTAATAATTTGAAATTAATTATGAAATCTACCGAGAGCTTGCTTCCAGGAGAAAATTCTACTTACCATTCATGAATCTTAGATTTTTTACATTTCAGCTATCTGTTCACTTGTCACTTGAATTTACAGGAATTGTCTTTTATTTCTGAAATGATTTTTCGCATGTTTTGCTCGGGACTAGCAAAATCTTTGGTTGGGGTTGTGATCGTGGTCGAATATTATATCGAGACTTCAAACATTTTCCTAATTTTACATACATAATAATGTTTAAATGCCGGATTTTAATTATATTTTATTACAGGATGAAATCAGGAGCGTGTATTGAAAAATGATGTTAAAAGCATGGATTTGATGATCCAAAGCCACCAGAGCACAAGATGGACTCCAAAGAACCAATAATGAAGAATTTATATGCCAGGGACCCGATGCAATCAAACCGTTCACGTTGAAGAGGCCCGAAATTGGTCCAGAATGCAAAATCACATGGTTCCTGCCATCCGATCAGTTCGAGACTTCATACATGAGATGAGGGCAATAAATTAACCGTACATATCAAGTTTCAGCTCTTGGATCACTATGGAAGTGCCCCAATGGTCAGATCAGCCCCTAAAATCATCACTTCAGGCCCACCTGATATCTGAAAGTACTTCAATTTTGGTGTCAACCCTTTAAACTAGAAGCTACAGCAATTGGATGGATTGGATTTGACAAAGACATTACAGTGGGCCTTGTACGTGTGGCATGTGCATGGAGCGCAGGTGTAGTCGCGCCACACCGGGGACCGATATTTGTGACCGCGCTCCCTCTCCAATTCAAAAAAGACGCTCCAGCGTCCGCGCACCCGACCGCCGGTCGGCGGTTGTGGGTCCCACCTAGTGTCCAATTGGACAATCCAAACCGTCCATCAGCTTCCTGGGGTGACTATTGACATCGCCTAGGTGGCGAAATTACGAAAGAGTGATGATCATATCTTAACCATTCAAGCGCAGGACCAACGGTGCAGAGAGATTGCCGTGGGCCACACCGAATAGAGTCCAAAACCGAGTTCCTAGCCGAAAATTCAAGTAGAATGTAATTAACGGAGTAGATTTCTCTCGAAAACTTCGATCACGGACCGCACCATCATTATTTGCTCGGTTTCGCGTCTATCGGGCGTAACGTCTTGTCCGGTTTTTGCGGCGGATTGAAACTGCTCATCAAGACGATCCGAGCCGTCCATCGTGTAGAGGGTCCGCGAGCACTACAAACCTATGCTGATATTCTACTCCCATGCGTACACACGTGTGCGGTACAGAGTACTCGGCGACGTTCAAATCTAATCTTTTTGAGATTTCTTCTGTGGGCCACGTTAATGGACGTTCAAAACCACCCATTCTTGACTGAAATTTCGTCCTGAATCCAATGGACGGGGTGGATTTTCCAGAAAACACCTCGGTGGGGCCCACCGATCACACGAAAATTTGTACTTCGAGTCCGTCTACGACTCTGCCACCGATTCCACCATAATAGCCTATAAAAGGAAAGTTTTGGACGTGGGAGAGGCATTCAGATCGTGGAAATTGAGATCCAGAGCCAGGGAGAGAAGAAAGAGAAGGAGAAAGAGAGAGAGATTGTTCGGTTTAGAGTTTTAATTTATGAATTTTATTTAATATTTTTTTATGGATTTTATGGGTAACTAATCTCTCGGCCTAGGGTGAGATGAAGCCCCTAATTTGATGGCTCTTGTATTGGTTGATTTACTTTAAATTTTAATTAATTTGTTTTTTTTTTCTCTAAGTGGGCTTTATGGGTTTAAATTTCATACTTCTCCATCTATGAACTTGATCAAAGTATATAGATGGATGTTGTTTGGATGCTTATTACAGGTGCTTGGGTCTGATCAAGAACAGGTTTCCTATAGAGGAAGAAACAGGGTGCTTTAATGAATGTACATTCCATGATGACCAAGGACATGGAATTTGTTATTCATGGCATTGCTTAAAGGAATTAGACAGTCTGTATGCCCGATTTAGGACACAGATTGTGCTTTCTCTATTTAAGTGGTATCAATCTATATCAAGGTGAATCAACAGACAAAACAAAGGTTAGGATAATTAGGGGTGGATTCGAAAGTCCTAGTGCTCTCTCTCTGATTGAATTTTCTTCCCTGTTCTTAATTGTTTTTCCTAAAATTGTGATTAGCAGTTTAGTTCATTATTCATTGGATTAGTTAAGAAGAATCATAGATTTGAATTGTGACAACCAGTCCTCGTGGGATTCGACCTCGATCTTACCGAGTTTATTACTACATCACAACCCTATACTTGGGGAGTGAACAATGGTGGTGTAAGGAGAGATGACATGAGGGTTGACTTTTGGGTGAGAGAGGGATGGGTGTGATGGGATATGTGCTTGAATTAATTGATGGGATTGATTTGATAGATTGTAGAGATTCTCTTCTTAGGATTTGCAATGTGCGGCATTTTCTTGAAATAAATGCCGGCCTACAACTCCTGGCGTGGGTATCGCATCAGTTCACAAGGCGTGTCGTTAGAACCGTAGCTACGGCGCGATCATAAGGGTACAACTATCGGGTCGAGCTGACTTAGATCTATGGAATACAACTTAGGGTCGCGCGCAAATGCCGATAATAGGTTGCGTTTTGCCGAAATTCAACGAGGAGGATTGCGAGGTCTATGAAATGGTACAGACTAGGATACGGGCCTGACAGCTCTGGTATTAGGGAGTAAGGTTTGTTTTATTCCCATGACAAGGATAAACATTCAAGTGAAAATATGATGGAGGACACGGTAATTAGGAAGAAGATTGTAGGTGGGGAGCGGGTTATGGTTACGGTAGGTTACATTAAAATCACATAACTCCCTAGTGTGAGACTCTCTTTCCATTTAGTACATATCTTCAAAGATCAGTGGAATAGAGATTCCCTCTACCGTCATATCAATACCCAAGATTGATGATATAATGGAGAGGTTAATAGTAACTATGTCTTCCACAAACTGAATGAAAAATGTTAATTGTTTTAGAGACACAGTATTTATAGATGCATACAACCCTCTTACGATAGACCGATATGTTGCATCATCCCACTCAAAAATCTTATCACATCCTACTGCAGACAGAATTTCTACAAGACCGAATTGGGCAACATGATTTGCATTAACGGTGCGATCAATGACAATATTACCGGTATGAAAATATCGCACATTTTCTAAATCATTTTTAGGTAAACGGATAGAGCGCACAACCTAATTAGAAGATTGAGAGGAAGAACCAGTTTGAGGGCCTCACACAGTATGGTTATAATGAGATGCCATGATAGAAAAAGACTAGATTTGTAAAAGAAATATCAACAATTGGAAGGAAAAGATCTAGATTAAATTTCTATAAAAAAAACCCCAACAAAATAGAGTTCTAGATTCAAGAAAGATGATGAAATCCACAATAATGGATAGCAAGGAACTTAAATCTAGAAGGAAATTAAAAAATAATCACTTACAAGGACACTAAAGTGATGGGTTGGCCGAAGGAATCCATGGGCTGACCGAAGAAGATGAGAATGGAATGAGGTTTTTGAAAAAAATACTCAATATAACCCATTTGCGAATGGTTTGACTAGCCCGAGCACGTCCTCGGCTGGCCGAACCAAGCAGTCACCTTAGGGTTGGCCAAAAATATTAAAAATTATTTTATAATTTTTTTTAAATGACATGAATGTACATTATTCTACTAAAACAATAACATAAAACAACAAATTGCAATATAGAATAATTAATCAAGAAACACTGCATAAACCAATATCATTTTTTAAATTAAAAAATCTGACACTATCAAGAGGTTTTGTCAGAATATTTGCAAGCCGTTTTTTAGTATTAATATATCCAAGCATAACAAACTTGCTTTCTACTAATTCTCTGATATAGTGATATCGAATATCATTGTTCTTAGTGCGATAATGTTGAATAAGATTTTTGGATATATTTATTACACTGGTATTATTACAGTATAAATGCATTGTTTCTTGATTAGTACCATAGTCTGCTAACATCCTTTTCATCCATATTAATTGTGTGCATGCATTTCCTACCACAATATATTTAGCTTCAGCAGTGGACAAAGATACTGATTTTTGTTTCTTACTCATCTAAGAGACAAGACAGTTTCCGATATAAAAACATCCACCACTTGTGGATTTTCTATCGTCTGCATTACCTGCCCAATCAGCATCAGTATATCCAGCAATTTGTAAATATGTATCATGAGGATACCATAAACCCAAATTAATAGTACTGGCAACATATCTAATTATTCTTTTTACTACAACGAGATGAGATTCTTTAGGGTTAGATTGATATCTAGCACATACGCCTACACTGAAAGAGATATTAGGCCTGCTAGTTGTTAAATATAAGAGACTACCAATCATACTATGGTAAAGATGATGATCAATGCTTTTACCTGTGTTATCTTTAAATAATTTGAGTGTTGTAACCATGGGAGTAGCAAAGTTTTTACCATTCTCAAACCTAAATTTCTTAACTAAGTTTATCGCATACTTGGTTTGAGATATGAAATTTCTATCTTCAAGTTGTTCACTTGAAGTCCAAGAAAATAGTTCAGTTCTCCCACCATGCTCATCTCAAATTTTGATTTCATAGACTCTGCAAACTTAGAAGAAAGGTTAGCATTTGTTGATCTATAAATAATATCATCAGCATATCTTTGAACAATCAATAGTTTTTCATTAATTCTTTCGATGAATAGAGTTTTATCAACACTACCCATTTTAAAATTTTGACTAAGAAAATTTTTTGTTAATTTTTCATACCAAGATCTAGGAGCTTGTTTTAATCCATAGAGGGCCCTTTTAAGATGGTATACATTATTAGGAAGTTTAGGATCTCTGAAACTTTTAGGTTGTTCTACATAAACTTCTTCATTTAGATCACCGTTTAAGAAAGCACTTTTAACATCCATTTGATGAATTTAAAAGTTTTTATGACATGCAAGGGAGATAAATAGTCTGATGGATTCTAGACGAGCGACTGGAGAAATAGTTTCATCATAGTCGACTCCTTCAATTTGGGTGTACCTTTGTACAACTAATCTCGTTATGTTTCTTAAGATATTCCCAAATTCATCAGATTTATTTTTAAATATCCATTTAGTTACAATCACATGTTTGTCAGGTGGTCTAGGTACTAGATACCAAACATCATTCCTGACAAATTTATTTAATTCATTTTTCATAGCTAAAATCCATTTTTCATCAGTTAAGGCTTCATTTACGTTTTATGGTTCTATCTGTGAAGTGAAGCATACATGATTACAAATGTTTTCAACTTGTCTTCTGGTTGGAATACCGGTGTGAGGGTTACCAAGAATTTAATTAGTTGAATGGTCTTTGACTAGTCTATTCTTAGTTGTATCTGATTTTGATGAACGTGCTGATTGATTGAATATAATAACCTCATCATCGTGTTTATCAGTTGGAGTGATAGTTTGATCATCAATTATAACATTTATGGATTTTTATATCATTCCAGTCCATTTATTTAGGACACAATGTGCTCTACTGTTCAGATCATACCCTAGAAAAATACCTTCATCACTTTTTGCTTCAAAAATTTTCAAATGTTCCCTATCTTGTAAAATGAAACATTTATTTCTGAAAGTATAAAAATATTTTAATAATGGTTTTTTTTTTTTTTTAATTTAAGCCTTCTCTTACATATACTCAATTAATAATATAACAAGCAGTGTTGACAACTTCAGCCCATAAATTTTTTGCTAATTTTTTACTATTAAGCATAACAATCCCCATTTCTTATAGAACTCTGTTTTTCCTTTCAGTTATACCATATTGTTAAGGAGTTTTAGGAGCATAAAATTCATGTAATATTCCATGGTCATCACAAAACTTCTTAAAATTGTTGTTTTGAAACTCTGTTCCATGATCACTTCTTATCTTTTTCATAAGAAATTCTTTTTCTGTCTGGATGTGTTTAAATAAATTTTTGACTTCGTCAAAAGCATTCGACTTTTCTCTTAAGAAGGCTACCCATGAATATCTAATGTAGTCATTAACTACAACTGGAAGGTATTTTTTACCTCCTCTACTCTCTGTTCGGGTTGGTCAAACAATGTAACATCTTGAAAAATCGAGGGTCGAGTAGTAACTCAACTCTCGAGTTCCAGAACATCACTTATGCAACATAGATAATGATGATTAAATGTTGTCTATATTAGTATAATAAACATGAGTGAGATTCTACCAAAACAGTAATTCATACTCCAGATCCATGTCTAAAACGTAAGCGGAAGACTGAAAGGTGTATATAGATATATATAAAACAAAACATTCTCGATCTCCAGAGTATGAGCACTAACTGAGTCACCGTATATATACATGTTAGTTCTAAATCAAAATGTCAAAACAGTAAAACATAAATTATCAACCCTGCAGCCCCGTAGCACTGGACAGCCTATGCGAAGCCTCTAGCGAACAACATGTAGGAGAACTCCTCCTGATCATCATAGAAGTCAGGCTCAGTCTCCTGTGCTCCAGTGATACCTGCATCTGATATAGGGTCTGGTGGGTGTTTTAAAACACCATCCCGTAACGTGAGAATGAGTGGCCAACTCAGTGGAACAATAAAGCATAGGTTAACATGTTATCATTTCATTCAAGCAGTAATGATAAAGTAGTACGATCAAATAATTCTAACTACTCTTATTTAATGTAAGTATGAAATGACATGATGTATGCCCTCACCACACCCTCCCTCATGCGACACCATATTACGTTCGCGACATGCTTTCATCCCTTAGTGCTCCACATCTTCCAGGCACATGCAATGTATGATGAGCATGATTACCGAGTTGTTATTAGTCTATTTCAAACAGCAGGATTGGGAAACTGAGGTACCTCCCTTGTATCATTCCCAAACATCATCCATTCTAGGGTCGTCAGTCCTAGTTAATCTCATACGATGGTGTGTTTCTAGGTCACTGCAAAGGCTGTCAGGGCTATTACGCAGAAAGGTTATACCACTCTCCCATCACCTCTTTAACGATTCATTACTATACAGAAACAGGCCTAGTTCATACTTCATACACCGCGGAAAAACTCTAAGGCTCACCGTGATTTCAGAGTATGCTCGAGGTCACTACGAAGGGCTGCCAGGGCTGTTACGCACAAAGGTTATACCGCTCCCCCATCACCTTATCAATGTAGGCCGACAGCACAAATATAGTGTCCCATACCACCATAATCAGCTCACGAGTTTGGTTGCTCACTGGTCACTACGGGGAGACACGTGGCCCCGGCCAGAGATGCGGACTCGACCACGGTATCCCATACCACCATGCCCGACTCATGAGTCTTAGCGGATCGAGGTACCATGGTTAACGGGATTCCACTAGTAAGTTTGGTACCCTAGGTTCAAGCAGTAGCGACCAAGCATGATGAACATACATAAGGCAGATCAGGTTATTTGATGAGCTCGACTAGCACGAGCGCCCGTTGAGTTGTACGACATGAAGTGCATAAGCACTCCGTATGGCCTAACCACTGCCAACAAGCAACGCATGACTTGGGTTTATCAAACACGTCCTACGTGGTAAATGAATCTCAGCCATGAATTCGATCCCATTACCGACTGCCTGGACTATACAATAGCCCCAATCACATTCAATTTCAGATAGGTAAAGCAGTAATGGATCAAGGTTCAAATCATACAATCAAAGTCTGGTATTATCCGTTTAGAAAGCGCTGTGTTGTACGGAATCGTTACACCACTCCCCCATCACCCATGACGGATCATACAACGTAAACATGAATTTAAACATACGCATTACATAGGTAAAATCATACAATCAGTTGAGCATGTTATGAAGCATGTTGTAAAGCATGTTATAAACAGGAATACAAACACACATATTTCATAAGTAAGCGGTTAAAATAAATAACCGCATGGAGGAAATCATACACGTCTCTAGGATAGTTGAGAATCCCATCTCAACACCTACTTAAGGCACCATCATTCAAACACTTACTCTCACAAGCATTTTCACAAACACTTAGAATACACTATTACAACATACATAGTGTATATTAGCAAAACATGTATTAGGGCGAGTCTTTTCACCAAGCAAGCATTTTACACACATATAATATATTTATACAACAAATAATCATGGCAAATATATCTCTAAAAGATATACGTATACAGTACTTTCTATAATACAGTATTTCCACATACATAGTGTATATTAGTAAAACATGTATTAGGGTGAATCCTTTCGCTAAATAAGTATCTCATCCATATATCGTATATTCATACAACCAATAATCATTTCAAACACATTTCTAAAATTTATACGTATACGGTATTTTCTACGAATACCTAGAATATGTAAAATTCCATATTCTACATCTTTAATTGAAACAGAAAACAGAAAGCACTTTGTACATGTGCAATTGCATGCAGATCATGAATCTATCATTATCTGACATTGAAAGTGTTGAAAACCATAACCTATACACCTAAAGTCTGCACCTTTTGTCGTAGAATCGTAACGGAGTCGATATGTTTGCTAAGCTTCCGTATACGGCAGTTTGGCAACTTATAGAATGAAATAGGTTAGCTATTTCATAACCTACAACTATCAACACCCCAAATCATATTAGGGTTAGGGTTTCTTACCTAGAAACGGAGCTGAAATCGCCGGGAAAGCGATTAGAACGGAGGGGTGGAGCATGGATAGCAACAGGGAAGAAGGGCAGGGAGACTCTCCCACATTTCTCACACTTTCTCTCTCTTTTCTCTCTCTCAAATCTCAAATTCATATGGCTGTGAGAGAGAGGGTTCTAAGGTCCTTATATAGCCTAAAAACTCACCAAATTAGACTTAAGGTCAACGTATACTTGGGTTTTGTCTAAAGGGCATCTGTTTCAGCTCAACGGAGGACTTCTGGCGGGCCCCCTTGAGCCAAAGGTCGAACTTAAGCTCACTAACACTGGATCTAAATACTATTAAGTTTTCGTTCCAGTAGGGTTCTCAGATCACACGTGGCGGACCAGTTTCAGTTCAACGGTCAGCGGATCTCGATCGGAGATTCCGAGTACATGGATATGTTTATGAATTTTTTTTCTGATCTGAGGGCGTATTTGGGTCAGATTCTGACGGTCAGGTTGCTTAATACTGACCCGCAAGTGACAAGTCTCAGATTACTATTCAAGATATTTATTTTGGAAAGAAAACAAGTGTTTTCACACTCTCTCGCTCCGGACTCAAGCGAACAGTCGTGGGACACTAGCTGGATTTGATTTTCGAGATGGCTGTCAAGCCCAGTGAGGCGGTCTTAATTCCTTAACTTCGTGTTATTCGGACTCCCAATGTGTGGTCTAGATCTGATACAAAGTTTCAACGTGCTACCGAGAGCAGTAGGGTAATGAGTTTGATCCTAGATTTTAGGGTAACCTAGCGTCAATGATTCTACAAGTTTTGGGTCTTGCAGATCGTATTTAAAGTGGATCAAGTGGATTTCATAGCTAATCTAGTTTAGCACTTAGTTAACTTTGTCAAATTTCTAAAGGATTTAGTTCTGTAAGATTTCTGTCTGAGGTGGTACATAGACATTTGTA
Organism: Magnolia changhungtana; assembly: GCA_030180095.1. Taxonomy (NCBI): domain Eukaryota; kingdom Viridiplantae; phylum Streptophyta; class Magnoliopsida; order Magnoliales; family Magnoliaceae; genus Magnolia; species Magnolia changhungtana. The sequence continues at coordinate 2,574,053 of JASAUF010000294.1, forward strand.
GTTTGTATATAAGGTGATCCATGTTATAATACTTAGCTAGTTTAAGATAGTATCTAGGGTAAAAGTACTTGGAATAATTGAAAGAACAAGGTGGTGAAGGGTGGGATTTGTGAAGGAAATGGGTTAAGAAGCGATTTTAGACTGTGGAATTGAGTTATGACAGGTTAATAAGGCGTCAGGAGCGACCCATTGCCTAAGGACATCTAATTCTAGGTTGGGAAAAATCTGGGCTGTTACAAACAAGGTCCATATGGAGTAATTCGAGGGGTCTAGATGTGGCTAAGTTCACCTTTTTGTGACTACTCCTGATTTGTTTGCCTATTTGACAAGCACCATATACTTTCTTTTCCAACTTTTTCAAGTTGGGTAAGCCTCGAAGATGATCTCTCTTGCTAAGTTTGTATAGATCTCTAAAGTTTGAATGTCTAAGACGTTGATGCCACAATTCAGTTTCGCCTGTTTGGACCATATAGCAAGAGTGACCTGTGGAACATGATTCTCAATAATATAGTAATTTTCAGAGGTTCTTCGACCATTTAATATTATATGACCTTGATTATTAAGTAGTTCACATCCGTGATCAGAAAATTTAACACTGTGATTATTATCATAGATTTGAGATATACTTAGCAGATTGTGTTTCAAACCTTCAACATATAAAACATCTTTAAAAATAGGAAGATTGAGAAGTTTTAAATTACGCTCTTCTGTTGATTTTGCAATTGCTGCCATCTCCAAATGCTACTGAGCCTCCATCAATGTGATTGATGTCTGAAAGCATCGCCTTATCACCTGTCATATGTCTAGAGCATCGATTGTCCAGGTACCATTTTTAATGGCTACTTGCTTTGAAAGCTATGTGGATAACAAGGCGATTATTTTTTGGAACCCATTTCAATATGGTTTTGGGTTTAGGAGGATCTTTATTAGCATGATTAGTTTGAGAGCAATATTTTTTTCTATTCTCACTTACTCTCATAGTTCAAGAGTTGGATTTCAAAAGCTTGTTAAGTAAGTCCACTATCTTATCTGCAAGAGAAGGATTATAATTTTTCTTTTAATAATTAGACTCAGTTCTTGGATAAAAAGATTTTTGACAAGGTTTTTCCTTTATTTCCTTTGTAGTTTCTTCTTTAGATTTTGGAGATTCACCTTTAACAAATATAGGAGTAGTATTTTTAGAATTTTCTTAACGACTCTTGATATAACCCAAATTTGATTTGTTATTACTTCGATGAGACGCAGATAATAACTTTTCAAGTCTCTGGTCACCATGGGTATATATTCGGGTTTCTTTAGAATTTTTTTGAGAAGTAATTTCTAATTGTAAATTCTTATTTTCAGTTTTGAGATCATCAATTTCAGAATTTTTTATATTGAGTTCAAATTTGGTTTTCTCAAAACAATCAGAAAAATGCGATTTCTCCAAAATAGATTTTTCAAGTTCTAATTTTAAATCTATACATTTATTCTTTTGAACTTTTAATTTTGTTACGATCTTACAACTTTCTTTATATAAGATATCATAGGCTACTTAAAGGTTTTCTTCATTTTCAACATCACTTCCTAGTATTTCATTATCAAATGTCTCATCTTTATTTGAGGAAGTAAGTGTAGTTATGGTCATAAACGCCTTTTGATCATTTTCAGTTTCATGATCTGATTGGTCAGTTTCTAAATTGGATTCAGATTCAGATGATTTATCCCATGTGACGATCATGCCTCTTCTTCTAAATTTATCCTTCTTAGGACATTGCGCAGCTAGATGCCCATATTCAGAACAGTTGAAACATTGAGAGTCTTTAGATTTAGATTTCCAATTTCCTTTTCTTTTGTCAATCAGTTTTTAAAAATTAGATCTATTTTTATTTTGAAAATCCTATAAAACTTTTTAGCAAGCATAGCCGTGTCATCCTCATTTTCTTCATTATCTGAATCTTTTGATTTGGATTTTGAGGATTTTAGGGCAATGGACTTACTTTTGAGAATTTTGAAATTCAACTCATAGGTTTATAGAGATCCCACTAATTCCTCCACCTTCTTTGTGTCAGTGTCCCTCAATTCTTCTATAGTTGTGACTTTAGAATTGAACTAGTTAGGAAGCGATCGTCGGATTTTTACACACGCTTTGCTTTCAGGGACTTTTTCTCCAAGACCACACATGGAATTAACAATGTCATTTAGTTTAGTGAAGAAATCTACAAATGATTCGTTTTCTTCCATATAGATTTCTTCAAACCTTATTATAAGGATTTGAATCTTAGATTTCTTAACAATATCAGTTCCTTGGTGTGTCATTTCAAGTATATCCCAAGCATGTCTTATTGTATCACACAAAAAGATTCTTTTGAACTCGTCTGGTGATAGACCACAAGTGATAACATTAAGTGCTTTTGCATTGGCACTACTTTCGCTTTTATAACCTGGACTCCATAGATTATACACTTGAACTTTCATTGACTTGGTTCCATCTTCACCCACTACTTCCAACATTGGAGGGACCCATTGAGTCATGGTAGCTTGTCACACACTTTCATCAATAGATTTGAGGAAGATCCTCATTCTAACTTTCAAGTAAGAATAGTTCGAGCCATCAAAGGGCAGTGGCCTGAAAATTGATAGACTATCGAAATTTGACATTCCAATAGCTCTAGATCAAGCTCTAAGAAATTAATCCCAAAAAGAGCAACCTTGCTTTAATACCACTTAAAAGGATAAGCTATAAATGTCCTAGAGGAGGGGTGGATAGGACAATGCCAAATAATTTGACACAATGCAGAATAATGAATTAATTAAATACAATATTGCAAAGTATTGAATCCTTGATACCAAATAGTTCGTAGGACAACCTTTCACCTCAAGGATTTAGGTCGAATAACCTTATATCACGACGTCTTTGAAATAAAAAACTCAAACTAATGCAAAGTATAAGAAAAGCACAATAGCACAACAATCAAATTCAATCACTACAATACACAAAAGAGTTATAGTGGTTCGGTGCTTCAATGCAACCTACTCCACTCCCAAATTACTACTCTCACAATTTAGTCTTTCACTATTTCAAGGTTTTCTAAGTTCACCTTAACAAGCTTATATAGTTATTGTGATTTTCACAGGCTATCACAATCAAACCCACTTTGTGAGTTTACAGGGTCACCGCAAATAAACGCTCTTTATGATTTTATGAGGTCACCACAAACAAACCCGCTGAGATTTTCGGGCTATCTCAAAAAAACCCAAACCGAAATAATTAAAAACAAATAGTACTTATCTTCGATTTGGCGAGTCTGTTTCGACAAGAAACAAATACATTCAATTTGGGAGAATTCATTTTTACTCAATAGTTAACAAAAGAAGAATAAAGAGAACAATCACAATATTCATTCGTTTTGAATCCATTTACATCTTTATCTACTTTGATTCAAAAGTAGAACATTTACATAGACATAATCCAAATATCAAAATTTCAATATTGATTGTATCATGATCTTCAATGTAGCGGTATTGATGTGCTGGAACAACATTTATTCTGATTGATTCCATGTTCTTGAGAAAGTATTCTGATATTTCGATCCGAATTAGGGTTTTCTTTGATCTTTGATTAGTCACCAATAAATCCCTAACACGAATGAAGTCATTGCTTGCCCACAGGGGAGAATGGTACACCAACAGGAGGGTTGTGCACCCACAACCATGGTTCATCAGAAAGGGTTGTGAGCCAACAACCATTGTGCTCCCTTATCCGTTGTGTGTCCATATCTGTTGTGCACCCTCATCCATTATACACCAGCACAGTTGTGCGCCCCATGGGCCATGTTCCGCACAACGGGTGCGGACGATACCTAGGTTCTTCTGAAGTCTGGATCTCTCTCCTCTGCTTGAATCTTACTCTAATGAATCAATTATAGAGGGATGATGGGGTATTTATAGTCTTTCACATGTGTGAACACCTCAACATATTCATTGTGCAGCCAGCACAGCTGTGCGGTCACCCCTTTGTGCGCTAACCCTACTTGTGAGATAATTCCATTTGTGCGCAAACCACACTTGTGCGAGGACCACCTTCTGCACGAACCACCTTGTGCAGCGCATAACCCTTCATTGCATGCTTCTGTTGTGCGCCGTACAACCCTCTTTCAGGAAGTATTTCTTCTTCTTTCATCTTTCTTAATCTTTTTTATGCCTCAATAGATGCCCCCTTGATCTTGCATTTTTGATTTTTATCTACAAAACAAGAAAAATGTGAGATTAACCTTTAATAAATTTATTCAATTTGCATTTTTTATCTTATTGTGAGCAATTTCAAATCTGCGCACAACGCATCTTATGCACAACCCATGTCTGCTCACAGGCAATCTTGTGCACAACCCGGTGTGGAAAAGTCTTTATAAACTCGGTTAGGCCCTCCTTTCATTCATTCCTACTCTGCAGCCTTCCTCCTTTGCGTGTCATTCTCTCTTGTGCACAACAACGTATCCTTGCGCACAACGTATTCTTGTGCACAACTCTAACTTGCACACAACCACCTGTTGCTCACAACTCTAACTTTGTGCACAACCACCTGTTGCACACAACTCTAACTTTGCGCACAACCACTTGTTGTGCACAACTCAGCTTTTTGTGCACAAGAGTACCCCTGCGCATAACTTTGGACTTTACAGATTTCGGACTTCCTCCAAGTGCTTTGATTCGTCTACTAAATTCTCCTCTTCTAATAGCCCATTCTAAGAGGCCTCTTACTTCTCCAGACCGTCATGCCACTAAATCATCAGACCCCCAGCCGCCTGAAACTCATCCCCAAAAGAAAGCCAGATCTTCTGAAAGCAAGTCCTCTCTTTTCAAGGCACCAACCCCATCGATTATTAACTTCTCTAATCGAATCCAGTGCCTATCTGATTCCATCCGCACTGCTATTCTGATGAGAGAGTTAGAAGGACCACCCACGGACGGTCAAGAGTTCGATTAGGAGAATTGGCTGAAAACTGCTGCTAACTTTCGGACAGACAATTCCCATCCTACTCCTGTCGAAGCCTCCCCTCCTCCCTTGATTTTGAAGAAGAAGAAACGAAAGAATAAAGATGAAATCTTCCAAGAGAAAATTCAAGAACATAATAAGAGGCGCTATTAAAACGTTTGGGACATGATCAAGTCTCAAGCAGATGCAATCAAGTTTAGAAGTCCTTATAAAGACGAGATCATCACCATCCCCTTGCACTTGCAGTGTCACTTGTTTATGATATAGAGCGAACCATCCAATTATATGACACAAAATTAGCTCCGATACATGGCGAACTGGGTTATAAAAGAGCCAAGAATTCTTGAAGGTTATCTCACAGAAAAATGTCTAGTTTAGAAAATCGGTCAAGTATCGTATATGTGTTTTCTCACGCCGTGTTACAATCCTCACTCTATAATCCCACCCACTATTTCAAAACAATTCAATAGTGTTTCCGTGACCGTGATTCCTTGTGGGGGGAAAGATGAATTTAGGATGCGTGGTCTCTTGGTTCAGTGCCAGTTCTATAATTCGTGGACTAAAGCAATTCTGCAAAAATACATGGAAATTCTCACCACGGCGAATATATATGGAGCCATAGAAGCCACTTTTGATTTCTTTCAAAAGGATACTCTGATTTATGAGGGCTTCTTGAAGTATTGGTCTCCCACCACAAATTCCTTTCATCTCCCAGTTGGCGAGGTGAGTATTACTTTGTGGGATCTGCACAGAATGGTTGGCCTTCCTATCACTGGATCTTTTCAGAACGAATATATTCCTACCAATGAGGAGTTCGCTTATGTCGGTCCTGGCAGAATACCTCAAATTTCGGTTTCCACTATCAAACTTTTTCATGAGATGTCCCGTTTTCCCGATGTTCACAAAATATCCCCACTCCAGTGGCTTGCACATTTCTCACAATTTTTGCGGTAAATGTTTTAATATTTCTTCCCTTCTCCTTTCAAATACATCTTTGTGCGCTTTTCTTTTTCTCATATCTCTTCACTTTTTAGGTTTTCTAGTAGCCGCTCATCGTAACTTGAAGTTGCCCGCAGGAGGATAAGAGGTCCAGCCAATTTTACCGCCGAAACTGAACTAGCTGCTTTCCTAGCGTATTGGCTAAGTTTGGTTGTTCTACCCAGTTCAAAATGGTCAGACTCCATTCAACCAACTCTGTTTGTAGCAATAGGAGCCATAATAGAAGGTAAGAAGAAGTATTCTTTGGCCCCTCCAGTCCTATGTTCGTTGTATAGAGCTTTTGGAAATGTTGTGGTGCATTGCTCAAGCCCAGCAACTGGAGCTTCATCTTCTTATACTCCGTGGTACTACTTCTCAAGTTTGCTTGGAGTATACTTTCCCTGGACTTACGGTAACCATGAGAAGGCTTACGTTCATGCTGAACGCCTTCCTTTGTGGTATTGCTCAGACGAAAGATGGTGAAGAAGACATACGAATGGATAGTTGATAAAATCGAGAATACAGAATCCATCGATTTCTTTCCCTTCTACTTGAATCATCAGGCTGAGGACAGAGAAGTTGAAGATAATGATAGTTTGGAGTCTATTAAGAGAACTTTCTTCCTTTGTATTCGTTCTTATAGCTTGCCCATGCGAGAAGGGGTGGAATTTTGGAGAGAACCCTACTATCCAAGTAGGTTCGCTATGCAATTTAGCTACGATCAAGTCGTGCCCCAAGCGGGAGAGGAAGTTATGCGAACGATGAGAAGTTATGGGATCGACACATATAATTGGGCTTTAATATGGAAGAAACTCTTAGTAAGGAACTTTGGCTCTCATTTCCTCCTTCCAAGATTCAATCACCGAGTGCGGGCTTCGTATTCTTGGATGCGTTGGTGGACGCACCATTATTACCTAGAGCGCAATTATTTTCCTGTTGACCGCCCCATTTGGATCTACCCTCCTAGGCTGAGAAATTATAGACCAAAATAAGGGATTGGGTTTTTTGTCGAAAAGGATCACGCAGCTACTCCAGGGCAGCTTTGTCAGAAAATCTCAGTAGAAGAACCTATCAGAGAGCTAAAGCCGCCAAATACTCTGGAGGGGTGGATTTCTTATGGATCCCCCCTCGATCTTATAAAGCGAAGAGAAAGACAGGCCACTCCTACAGATGAATGTGAAACTCCAGGTGTTATCCTATCTTCTCCCTCTTGCGAAAGAGAAGATCAACCTACCGCTATGGTCTCTCCTGCTATAGATCATACAACAATTGTAGTCTCTCCTGCTGCAGATCGTACAACAACTGCAGTCTCTCTTGCCGCATATTATACAACAACTGCGGTCTCTCTTGCCGCATGTAGAAGTGTCGCTACCACCTCCCCTATGACTCACTCGCTTGCCAAATCATTATCTCCAGGAGTTCTAGCACAATAACTTCCTTCTCCTGCTCAAGGTGCTCGTCTTCTCCCTGTGAATCTTGTTTATAAAGGAAAGCAAGCCATCTCAGAAGAGGATAGCTCGTCGGACTATTCAGCAGACACTCTAATCAGTGAAACATCTTCCTCTACAAGTTTAATTGATGAAGGGGTTGCTTTGTTGGATGAAAATCAGGAAGTAGATGTTGAGGTGTACATTGAGGAAGATGGTGAAATCAGGGTTGAATTTTCGCCCCTCGAAGTCCGACCAAATCAACCAGATGTTTCTTCCCCTATCAGGGCGGCTTCTTTCGAGGACGAATAACTTGATTATGGAGAATCCGATTGTTCTCCTAGGGTGAATATTTTCATCTCTTTTGATGCTTCGTTTCTCCGTGCATCATAGAGACCATCGATGCAATTGTGCATACTACTCTTTCGACGATAGTAGAAGTGTTTACATCAAGACAAGCAGAAGTCCCGCCATCGAACCTTCAAGTAGAAGCGAAAAATATATTCTCTCCTCAAAGTGTGGAGGTGAGCTAAGACATTACACAGGTTCCGTCGGTGGTTACTATAATCTCTGGCGTTCCTACTCCTACCGATAAATCTCCAACTGTGCGTCCTTCTTTGATCTAACCAGTAGCTCGGAGTTTAGAATTCTTTTTTGATCAAGTTGATGTTCCTACTCCGACAACTTTAGATGCAAGTACTGAGGCCCGTGAGTTTTCTCTTAATGTCACCGTCGTGGTTACAGACGTGCCCACATCTTCTGAACCAAGAACCCTTTCTGTTCAGGCCACTTCTGCAGCTGCCCCCAGAGAATGTATACTATTTTCATCCTTCTTTTATATTACTAGAATTATATATCCAGCTCTCATTTTCTAATTTGTCTCTTCTTTTCAGCTACAATTATACCGACTCCAAGTGGTTCTAAAGGTTCCAATTCTGTGGCTATAGTTTCTGACAATCTTTTGTTAAAGAAAGTGTCACCTCTTAAGCTGGTGTTCTTCAAAAATGTAATTATTATTATTATAAGCGCCTTTAAGGACCCAGCACAGTGGCCTTTCTTGGACAACACTTTAGTTGTTTTTTATTATTCAGCTCGCTTGGCCCGCATCAACGTTCTTTATCTTCATGACTCCTTATCACAATTTTATGATTCCATCAATAATTTAAAAGTAGCACGAAGTGTAGTTGTTGCTCCGGAAGTTTTGGATCATCGAAGAGAACTAATGCTGCTCAAGGAAAGAATCTCTCGAACAGATGACATCCTCTCCAACTATGGTGCTACGAATCAGTCTCTTCATGAAAGGTTGAAGGCTTCCAACAAAAACAAAATGATCATCGACAACCAAATTGCCTTTCTTCAAAAAGAGATTGCACTACTCAAGATTCGAAGAGAGGAAGAGGAGTCAAACATTCGCCAAGTCAAAGAAGAGATCAAAGTGAATGATCGAATTGCTGATATGGAAAGGGCTGAACAGGGGAAGAACAGGGAAGCTGTTACCTCTTTGGAACTAGAATTAGTCGATGTTCCTGATTAGGCCAGGGTTATTCTTGAGCCTGAGCAAATGACTACTACAGCATAGATTCAATTGAAGGAAGATTTACACCACTATGTAACAACATTAGGCATGCCTAAAGATTTATAGAAATTGCACTTTTCATGTAAATTTCTTTGTTTCTTTTCTTACCTTGTAATGTTTAAATGAATTTCAATACTTTGTTTGAAGTAAACATATTCTTGGCAATGTAATCATCGATTTTGGATACTTACTGATGCAATATTCACATGATTAATCATCAATTTTGGATGCTTACTAATGCAATATTCACATTATCAATCATGCTTTATTATATCTACAATCTATCATGATTACGAATCACAAAGCATCCTTATGTGATGTTTATTTTAATGGGCAGGGCTATTTCTATTTTGGAGTTAATAGAGTTAGTTTTGTACACAGTTTAAGCTCTTGAGTAGTGGAGCAACACACAGTTTTTTAGACTCATAAGTAGTTGGAGTCAGGTCTTATGTGAATGGCCTCTGTAACTCTCTGGAGTTCACTGGGCTTATCACTGCCTGGGAGGTCACAAACCGCGATCCATCCGAGGGGGCCAGTGAAGCTACCGGGGCCGTGAACTGAGTAAAATTTACGCACAAGGTTATCCGCAGTTACTCTCTAGAGTTCACGAGGTGCGTAAGGCTACCTTTGATACCAAATCCAAGGCCGTCAGTCCATCAATGAGGGGGTATTTTTTTTAGAGAGACCCAGTCCTCTTGAGTTACTACTGAAATCAAGCCAAGGATCTGGGGGGTCTTATTCTGCTCCACGTTTTTCTTCGTCTGCACCCATTCACGGGAGGGTATTTTTTTCCTCGTCCGTGACACTATCGGAAGCTATACAAATGACATTGGTCTCACGCGTGACTGACCGTTAAGGACTTTTTGGCCTTTTGAGGCTTTTAGTTGCTGGATCCGTCCGATGCCCGCATGAGTATGCATGTGATGGCCTATACGGGCTTTTTAGGGCCACTGGCTTCTCACTACTTCCCGAATAATATATAGGTCTTATGCGTAGTTGGCCATATAGGGCTCAGCTAGGCTGCCTTAAATGATGAACTGCCATTGTTGTCATAAGATTCGTATGTGCTTGGCCGTATAGGCTATCTCACTACCATGAATGGTGAATCAATAATTGATACATCGTCGTTGCTTGCCATTGCCAATAATTTTCTGACGATATCCGTCTTCATATTGAATTAGCTTAGCAATAAGAACAATTTTGATAGGCGGTCAGTGATGACAATGATGGCTACTGATTTCAACGATAGTCGTTGATGCTTAATCTTGATATGCTTAAGAATTTGCCCTTTATTCATATATGAAAGAAAGAATACAAGGCTTCACCTTTGAAGGTTGTTTCATCATTTCACTCATAATTGCCACCTTTTGATATAGAAGCATTATTCTGATAATCTTCTGGATCAAAACCACTTCCCATATCAGGGACGATATTTCTTGATGAAATGGGCATTGACCGGTATGCTAATGCCTCGTCCATCTTGATCTGTTACTCTGTATGCCCCATTGGAATATACTTCAGTTATGATGTATGGCCCATCCCATTTAGGATCGAACTTGCCCCCCGTTCTGCGGGTGACCACTATCGGCCTCTTCAACATCAAAACTAGGTCGCCTTTCTTGAAAGACCGATGCTTAACTTTCTTATCAAAGGCTGCGAAAATCCTTGCTTGATATAATTGCAATTGCTGCTGAGCTGCTAATCATTTTTCATCGAGCGAGTCTAATTTTATCAACCTTATTCTTGCATTCTCATCTTCTGTACTCGACTAGTGCACTGCTACTCTGAGTGAGGCAACTTGTGTTTCAATTGGAATGACAGCCTATACACCATAGACTAGCGAATATGGTGTAGCTTTCATTGTCGTTCGGTGAGTAGTCCTATAGGCCCACAGAGCCTCTAGCAACTTTTCATCCTAATCACGCTTATTCCTTATCACCGTCTTCTTCAATATTTTCACAATCGTCTTGTTGAATGCCTCTGTTAATCCATTGGCCGGTGGAGAGTAGGGTGTTGAGAACGAATGATGAATACTAAATTTGAGACATATCTATTCTATACTCCTATTCTTGAAAGGAGTACCATTATCGGTGATGATTTTCTACGGGATACTGTGACGATAGATTATCACATGTCGGATGAAATTGACAACGTCTTTCTCTTTAACATTTCACAATGCAATTGCTTCTGTCTATTTAGAGAAATAATTCATTGTTGCCAGTATATACTACTTTCCTTTGGATGACGGTGGATTTATATGACCAATAACATCAAGTCCCCAGGAGGCAAAGGGCCAAGAAGTGGTTGTCTGATGAAGATCCTCGGGAGGTATATGTATGATCTCCGCATGAATCTGACATTCGTGGCATCGCTTCGCATAATCTATAGCATCTTTAAATATTGTGGGCCAATAATATCTCATCCGATGCACTCGATGAAATAAATTTCGTCTAGCCTGATGCGTTCCACATTCCTCAGAATGAGCCTCTTGCAACACTTGCATTACTTCTTGTTTATCCAGACATCACAGCAAAATTTCATTATAAGATCTTCTGTATAATATCTCATTAGAAATAATGAATCTTTTTTATCTCTGGTTAATTTGTTGTTTCAGCATTTGGTCTTCTGGCAGGATATTATATTTGAGATAATTAATGAAAGGCTGACACCAATCGTCTGTTGTTACCTCTAGACATGATATGGGGAGCGCATCAGCCACTTCGTTAATAATTTCTGATGAGGGCAAAAATCTTCTTTCTTCTATTTTCACTTGCAGGGGGGTTCGATCTGGATAACATAAAGCTGCTGTTAAGCTAGCCAAAGCATCTGCCTTTGCATTCTCGCACCGTGACACATGCTGGATTTCGAGCAATTGTTGCGCTTTTCGACAATATGGCAGAAGCTCTTACTTTCTTATTTCAAACTCGGTTGTTAGTTGATTTATAATCAACTTAGAATCCCTAAAAATCCGCAATGTCTTTATCTTCATTTTGCCAGCTAACTCCATTCCAATGATGAGAGTATTATACTCAGCTTCATTATTTGTACATGTGGTACCTAATGTGAAGTAATAAGGTAATAAATTGCCTTGAGGGGTGATAAATATCACTCCTGCACCTGCTCCTGTCACTCGGGATGCGCCTGCCATGAACTTAGCAATTCAATCATAATAACTTGTTTGTCAGGAAATTCATCAGAGATAATTTCATTGTTTGTCACTGGATGAGCTACCAAAAAGTCTGCCACTGCTTACCCCTTAACTGCCTTCATGTAACACCCCGTACTTTCCAGTACTTGGGTATTACCATAAGAATATGAATTAGTTTACATGCGTTTGATAAACACAAGTATCTTTCCTTACACATCGGCACCTAGTGATCCTCAAATCATCCATCTCAACCGTCTAAAACAACATTCATTCGTACGACAAGCCGTCCACCCGAATGAATCTAAATTAGTCCATCATAGTTTCTGAAACATTGACTTTAAGATCTCAATCACTTCAATAGATCAAAATTTTAGGTGTAATTGATAATTTATTTATCATATAGAAATGTATAAAAATGTATTAAAATAGGGTGATATGTGCATATTTGATGTATACGAGATATTATGAAAAATAATATTATATTAAATAAACATAAAGAGTGAAAATTTTATAATGCATAATTAAACTATAAATATTAATGTAGTAGTAAACATCTTTTATAAATATGTATACAAAGGATTACTAGAAATTTTAATAAAGTTGTAAATTATTTAACAATGCAATTTTAAATTTAGTGTTGTACAACTTCCAATTCATGTATATACATAATATGATATTGTATATTATGAATTATACGCTAGTAAACGAGTGGTCAATCGCATGTATATAGTGGTATGTTAATATTAAAATTTTTTTTATATAATTGTAAATTGTTTTAATTAGTGTAATTATAAGTAAAGTACAATAGTAATAAATATTATATTAATTGGCCAGTAATATATGGTGGAAGCCTCACAAATGGCCCATTAGGATTTTCTAACCGTTGACACTCAATCTTGGGGTGATCCGACCCTCAGATCAATGGTAAACCACCATTGGAGCTAGGAATCGACCCATATGGCCCACCCGGGCCTCACATGTGCCTCAAACTGGGTCACGACCCCCATATAGGGACCCTTAAACAAATCAACGGTGTAGATTTATCACAAACATCATAATAGACCCTACACGTGATGCATGTGCAACGAGCATCACCATACGTGAGGTGCACCAAGCCAAGCTTACTCTGTCAAATAGCTTTGACTAAGCAAAAACACAAAAAAAGGAAAATTTCAAAAACTCCCCCCGCCATTGAAATTTCAAACTGGGAAAATTTTAAGCCCCAAAGTGGACCACCCTGGCCACTTTTCGGATGATCCGAACCATCCATTTTACTCACGTGGGTCCACTGAACAAAACGGTATAGGATCTTTGACCCATGCATTGAAATAACAAAGATCAGCCCCAACCGTCCATTTCCTTCATGTGGGGCTGAGATTCAATGGGAGGGACCATCAGGTGGCTTGTTGGGCAAGGCAACATCACATGGACCAAAGGTTTTCAGCCTTTCATCTTTGCCAGCTAAGGGGAGTCCTGTCACAGCCCAAAAATGGTTGACAACTAAGAAGGAAGAAAAAGTAGATTTTTCTTCTTTTGGCTAGCAATGGCTGTCACATTGGTGACCATCCGATGGGCCATGTGGCTTCATCTCGGCCCTCCTACATGAAAGGCATGAGATGAGATGAAGGGATTTCTCATCTCATGAGAATTAGGAGGGAAATAGAGATCTTATGAGATGGAGCAAGATCTCATCTGAGATCCGAAAAGTGGGCCCCACACCACTAATGGACCCATCCAGACCAATCAAATGGTTTGGATTTACCTGAGATCCCCTAAGTATGAATCCACCATTGTTGGGTGGGTCATCTTCCTCAAAAACCCACTAGCTTAAGATGGGCCCCACTTGGCCTAGAAGTTGTACTCCTAGGCAGCCCTGGATGCCACCACTGCATCCCTAAATGTGGCTGGGCCCCATGCAAACTCTTTCTTCAATCCCAACCATTTAGTATGTAAAGCTTTTGGCAACCGTCGGTCTATCCTTTCCCTGTTTATAAATAGGACACCACTGCCCTCTATTTCCACACTAGAACGAAAGAGAGAAAAGGAAAGGAAGAGAGAAAAGAGAGAAAGGAAAGAGAGAGTGGAGTCCAGTTTTGGCCAGGTAATCAGCCCAACTTCTGTTATTTTCTTTCTTCTTTGTTTTCTTCTTTATTTCATGTAGATAGCAGCCCTGCTGTAAGCCACACTTTAGGCCAAAACGTGACTTGAAAACAGGCTTCATTGAGGGGCCAAAAATGGCCTGTGAATGGCCTCAACAAAGAGCTGAGAACCAGCCTTAAAGCAGCTTACCAACAGGCCTTGTTTGAGTTCTAAAATAGGCTAAAATACGGCCTGTAACAGGGGTCATGCACATTGACAGTGGTGAGCTGCACTGACTATGGACCTCACCAAATGTCAGGTGGGCTGCAATGTGTTAGGCCTCACCAAATTGCGAGTGGGCCTTACAAAAAAAAAAGGGAAGAAATCTAGGTGGGCTACACATTGGTGGGCTATGCAAAACGGGCAGCAGGCCCTGGACCTACACCTCCATAATATAAAATATTTTATACTAACTGTGGGCCCCACATTAACTTGCTGGTGGGCCGTACATAGCTGAACAGTAGGTGGGCTACACATAGTTGATCAGCAGGAGGGCCGCACCCCAAATAAATTCCAGGTGGGCCTCACCACGTTCCAAACAGTGAACCGCACCTTATTGCACATGCAGTGCGTCCACGCCATACCTCTGGCGAGATCATGGGCCCAAGTTTGGGCAGATCCAGTAGCTGGGATCTGCCAGCCGCAGGCCTATTGTGATGCTTATTCACTTCAACCGTCCATCCATTTTGATAGACCTCATTTCGCCCTAGCCATCCATTCCAGGTTGTCCATCATTGAGTGTCCAGTGATGGACGTTTAACACATGTATTATATATATATATATATATATATATATATATATATGTACACATATACATCTGTACGTACTTTATCCAAGCCATCCATCACTGGACGCTGCTGACTGGCAGAACCAAGACAAAAACATAAGATAAAATAATATTATATAAATTAATACATACGAGTATGTATATCATGGGTGGGCCATGCGACATGGGACCCACGTGCTGTATGTATGATATCTGTATCGTATAAATGGTGGGACGTGAACCCCACCTTGGCACATGGGACCCACTTGAACCGTCTAGTAGATCTAAACGGTGGGTGCCCACCACAAGTTATGCTGTGATCCAAGCCTTCCATCTGTTTAATCAGCAGATAGAGCCCCCACCTTAGATGTATTTAGGACTGATCCAATCCATCTGAGCATGAGAACTCTTCCGCATGTGGGGCCACCCTGATAAGTTATTCAAATCCAGACCGTCCAAGGTCTGGACATGGCTCACCTTGCTACACACCCACTCATATTTTTCCAGGAGGTGGGACCCACCCTAGTATATGTACTATACATCCACTCCTCAAAGAACATTGATCCCTGACCGTCCGTCAATGGACATCTCCTAACCGCCCATCTGTGGACGTCCAACGTTAGGTCTGAACACCTAGATCCATTGCTTCACTAACAGACTGAGTGGAGGTACTTCGTTTCAACACTTGAAGTCCTGGGGTCGATCCCTAGCAGGGTGGCTAACGTGGATTATATGTACTGACATGGGTGGCGTCAATGTCGTCTGAACCGTTCGTTAGACGCGCCCCCATGATGGTCATGGATGACTGAAATACCAAAATACTTTTTGGTCATTATAACTTCTATAGGACACACATTTGGACTCCACCCTAATATTCGAGGTTCATCCAAACTGTCCATCTGTGCAGTAGATCCCACCGCATGATGTGTTGCATATCCTCACCATCCGTAGGACCTCATTGTGATTTATCTATTAATTCAAGCCGTGGAAATACCTGACAAACGCAAACTGTAATTCTTAGGAGGATCCCTGAGTGACCCCGGGCTGCCAGAAGACTCGAACCGAGTTCATGAACACTACCATACAGGTGATGACTTTCCCCTTGGGCTTTCCATTTCCAAATTAGCTAAACCTAGTTTGCACTAGATTACCATTACTGTGATACTTGCTTTCACTATATGACAGGCTCATATAGATAATCCTTGAACAATGATCACTATTCACACGATTTGGTAATATATCCTCAGTAGTTATTAACTCATGATGCTTCCTTACATGTCTTATTTGAAGTCATATGTTGTCACATGTTAACATAATTTGCCTCTGTACATAACCTTTTTGATGCTATACATGGAGGATTCCATGATTATATGCAAGCTACACTTGGGATGTAATTAGACAAACGTGTGAGAAATACGGACCTTGAACTGGTGTCATTTCGATCAAGGTATCCTATTAAAACATCTCATGGTGGAGGACCTCATGAGCTGGGGATGGTGGTAATGAGACATTATGCTCGAGCTGTCGGCCTACACTCAGTGACGAGTCCCCCGTAGTGACCATTGAGTTACTTAAATTGGTTGATTGTAACTGGATTAATAACGGCTAGCTAATTATGCATTCATAGCATATTAGTGATGACAGATGACTATTACGAATGCTATAGCACATGCCCTAGGATTGTTGGGGTATCATTTCGCTAGTTCCCAGACCATCGACTATCGACCCCTGTCCGACTAGATGATCATTCGTAGGTCGATGATTACATGGGTGACGAGCCCAAGTCCAACAGGATGTGCATCCCTAGGTCGATGTGCATTCATTTATCCATGCATATAATAAGACTGCATATTGTCTGTTTTGGATTGCTGCTTGTTTTTTCTTTTAACTATGTTTGCTAAGGTGGCGATGTGTAATCTTGAGGGGAATTCATATTGAGCTAGCCACTCATTCATCAAATATACAACTGTACAGGTAGCACATGCGACTTAAGTAATATGCAGGTTCAGACTGATGATGAGCCATCTTGGCGGTCAAAGATGTATGGATGTATTGCCAAGAGTAGCTGCATGATCTTGCGGCTCTAATTTATATGCACTTTATTATCTCTCTTGTATAAGTTTTGTAATTCTTGGATTCATACTTATGGAGACACTGGTTTGTATAAATCATTATGGGCAACCTCTTGTACATCCTAAATGTAAATGTAAATTTTTTCTTTATGCTGACTTATCCATTCTATGCTTATCTACTAACTCTGATAAAAGAAAAAAAATTTGCATATGGGACTCGGCTCTTTTAGGTTAACACTCGGGTTTTTGGGAAACGGGTCATATACTCGGGTACTGAAAACACGGGGTGTTACACTTCGCTAACTCGTAAGTGATCGTATATTCTAATAATAACAACATCCATTTCGCCAATCTTCCTGATAACATCGGCCTTGTCATTAAGAACTTGATGGGGTCTGCTCAAGTTATCAAGATTATGTCATTGGACATGCAATAATGTCTTAGTTTCTGGGCTGCGAATATTAATGTCAAACATATTTTTTCGATCTGCGAGTAATTGGATTCTATGACTATTAGAGTTCAACTTAGATAATAAAGCGTTGTTTCTTTCCCATTTTCATTCATTTGTGCCAACAAGGCTCCCAATGAATTTTCAGCTGCAGATATGTATATAATAAGAGGTTTACCCTTCACAGGAGCCGCTAACACTATTTCAACAATTCTTTTATCGAATCCAACGCATTTTGACAAGACTTATCTCATATTAACTCCGTTCCTTTCTTCATTAGATGAGAAAATGGCTGGCACCTTCCTGCCAAATTTGAAATAAAACGACGAATATACACTAATATCCCTTGCAGGCTTTTTAATTCCTTCAACGTTTTCGGGGGTGGCATATCTTGAATGGCCTTAATTTTCCCTGGATCGATCTCGATTCCCCTGTGTCTTACGATGAAACTGAGGAATTTCCATGATGATACCCCAAAGGCACATTCGGTTGGATTCATCTTTAGCTGTTTCTTTCTGAGTCAATGAAAGACTGAGGCTAGATGTCCGCGGTGCTCTTCGTGGTCGTTTGATCTAACTACCAGATCATCCATGAAACACTCAACATATTTATGCATCATGTCTTGAAATATATTTTGCATTGCCCTTTGATACGTTGCGCTTGCATTCTTGAGACCGAATGGCATGACTTTATAGCAATAAATTCCCAACGACATTCTGAATGTTGTCGCTTCTTCATCTTTAGGAGCCATTCTTATTTGGTTATAACTTGCGTAACCATCCATGAAGGACATGACAACATATTCTGTTGTACTATCGATTTACAACTCGGTTATCGGCAGCGAAAAATCATCTTTCGGACAAGCTTCATTTAGGTCTCTAAAGTTAACACATACACTAATTTGCCCATTCTTCTTCTTCACTGGGACGATATTCGATATCCATTTAGGATATTTAATTTCCCTGATGAACCCGACTTTTATTAACTTGCTTATTTCTTCCTCTATCAAGGGGATTAGATCCGGGTGGAATCGCCTTTGTGCTCGCTTAATTGGCCTCTTATCTTTAGAGATGTTCAATCAGTGCATTGCCACTGACGGTTCTAGGCCAGGCATTTCCTCAAATGTCTAAGTAAAGACGTCTTTATTCTCTTTCAAGAGCTTGACATACTGGTCGATTTCTTGATCGGGGAGGCTGACACTTATGAATGTATTTCACGGTTCTTCTTCCGTGCGCAAATTTATTTCTCGTAAGCTGTCAATTGTCGGTTACCCCCCGTCTTTCATTTGCTTTGGAGCTGTCTCAGGATTCTTGACCATCTCAGAATCTGCTCCCTCTGCCTGGTCAACCGTAACCATATTTACTGAAGATTCTGCCCCTAATCCTTGAAATTTCTCTCGCCTTTTTTGATTCACTCCGATCGGGATTTGAATTCCCTTCCCAAAGTTTAAGCTAGTCGGTTCTTCATAGTCGAAACCCATGTTCTTCATGATTTTCCTACTAGCTAGATTGTACTTCTTAAGATCTTCGGATGTCAATTTCCCATGACTCATGTTATTGTCGACCATTTCTTCTGTTTTTACTTTTGAAGGGGCATAAAATTTGATCGGCTCTGGGTATCTTATGCTGGATTTAACTTGAAATCTCTTCGAAGTGACCGAAAATGGTTTACTTCTTTCGGCATATGGTAGTGGTACCGTGTAATTTGATTGCAAAATTTTCTACTATTTCGCTAACAATAATGTTAACGGTGGTCGTCTCGGCTATCGTAGATGCTTTGGCACGAAGTAAAATTTCTTCCTTGCTTTACTATCCCAAACAATTCTGTCTTTTATTCCCTCATTATTTCCATGCAAGCATTCCCTTGGGCTTTGTTTTCATCATTCCTCTTTTCTCCTTCACTGGCAAATCCATCGTAATAACTGGCGTCTGCAAAGAAGGCTTCAGCTTCTGTATATGGCCTTGTGTTAGCTAGCACTTTGTATTGCACCCCGTCTTTACAGTATTTGAAACACTGGTGTAAGGTGGAAGGTATGATGCCATACTGATGCATCGATGGTCTTCCCAGAAGGAGGTTATATGTCGTTACTACATATATAACATGACAAATAACATTTGTAGTTAACTCTCCTATTTCCAGTGTTATTGTAATCTTACCAAGAGCATGTTGTCCATCTTGGTTAAAGCCCTGTATCATCATTCCACTAGGGCATAAATTAGAGCGGCGATATCCCAATTCATTCAGTATTGTTAGTGGTAATAGATTCACTGCAGACCCATTATCGAGCATTATTTGCTTGACCTGCTTACCGCGAATATGACCTACGATCATCAACAGCCTATTGTGTTCCTTATCACAAGTTAGGTTGTTGTCAGAAAAGGAGACAACTGGCATACAATCTTCCTGTTCATTGTGCTCTTCATTCTTCATTTCTATCAGCAATGCCTCTCTAACGTCATAGTCAGATAAGGCTTTGATTAAACTTCGTTAAGAGTCTTCTGACAATCTTAGGGCATCATAAACACTTAACTGAGTTGGTATACCTTTCAGGTGACTTACAATATCATAAGTCACCTTCCCTGCTTCCTTCATTTCCTCTTTCTTACCATTACTGTTGCTGGAGTAACTCTTGTCTGTTTTCGCCTTTAGTTTTTCAGCCTTCGGATTTGGTGCGCTATCTACTTTCTTCCCTGATCGAAATGTAGTTACTGTGACTTTCCCCGTTGTTTTCTAATGCTCTGTCCTCGTTCTTCCATGAGGATTCTCTCGCACAGTAAGTACATTTACTGTTGCTCTTCTGTCTCTCTTTCTCCTTTCCAAATATTATCTCGCCCCTATTTAATATTCTCTGTATTATGCATTTTAACGTGTAATAATTTTCTGTCGGATGCCCTACTAGATGGTGATAATGATAGAAGTCTCTTTCTTTTGTTTTTGATGATTCTTCAGGACGCTTAGACAGAGGCAGTTTGATTGTACCAGCCTTCAGGAACTAATTCATCATGGGGATTACGTCTTCTTTCTTGAACGCAAAACCCTCGTGAGAATTCAGCGATCTGGTTCTTTTATAATAAAATCTTCCTCTAAGACAATTCGAATCTTCTTTCCTTTATGTCTTTTTGCCTCTTATTTCTCTTGTGTCATGATTCTTCTTCTCGTGATCGACTACATTTGTAATCAATTTCTGAGACCCTCTTCTAGTTGTTTCATAGTTAAATGCTGGCATTTTCCTGGTCATTAGTTCTAAAGCGTGCGCTTTCGTGCTTAGGTCGCAGAAGGTTTTGATATCAGTGCGGGTGAGACCGAACGCTATTCCTGTCTCCATAGAATTCAGGCACATCTTCACCTGCTCTTTCTCTTTCATCAACTGCCTACAAGAAGCTCCCAAGGTCTTCCATCTGTCTATAAATTTTTTCATAGGCTCTCCTTCCCTTTGTCGTAACGAAACTAATTCCGTGATGCTGACATCACGTTCTGACGAGAAGAAGTTTGACATAAATGTGTCTTGCATTTGCTCTCAAGTTCTCATCGATCTGGGTGCTAAGCTGGAGTACCATCTAAATGCCTTGCCTATCAGAGAGGACCCGAATAGCCGAAGACAATATTGGGGCACTATAGAGAAATTCCCCATACTGGTGATAAAGTGCATGAAATGCTCTTCTAGTGATTTGTCTTTGTTGAATTTCTAAAAATTGGGGTGCTTGAAATTGTTCAGGAACCAGATATCTTCTACTTCTCTTAGGTATGACGTCCGATACCTGAACCTTCCAATACTCTCATGTTCCCTTTCTGTCCTGACAGCTTCCTCAACGAATTGTCGCACTTCTTCATGAGTCATCACCCTCATCGTAGGAGAGGACCCGAGCGATCCCACTCTTGGTGGTTGCGATCCTTCAAGCTGTTGTTCTCTCTCATTCGCGTTGCCTATCATCGGAGGAGATGTCATTTAAGCTACATTATGTGCGAGGGTTGCTGGGGCTTCCCGGAGACTTCTGCATTCTTCCATTAGTGTTCTTTGTGCCTGAGCCATTCTGTCATACGATCGTCTGTAGTTAGCGATGGTCCTTGGCTTGCTCCAGCCATATATATAGCAGCCTCTCCGTTCCTTGATGAAGCTGTGGTCGGAGCCGAATAGGAATGTATTGATGCAATGGGGGTCGCCAAAAGAGGAGTTTCTTCTATTTTTATCGTATTTCTAGAGTAGTCGGCTAATTGAGGTGACGCAAGGGTTGGCAAGCCTGTAAGCAATGACTTGCCTTTCTATTCCTTTGTCCACCAAGTGCCTCTGGGAGGTAGAGACAAAAAATCATGCATCGACGGCGAGGAAATTTCTTTCCTGGGGTATATTGCCGAAGGAGCAAGTTCGGGGTTTTTCTTGGCTGCATTTTGCGTTACTGGTCCCCTAATTCTTCCCAATGGTGAGCTTGCTCCTGCGGCAGTGACATTCTGGGTTCTTGTTCTCCGAAGTGAAGCAACAATCCAATAATTTCCCTCTTATTGTACTACTGGTGAGATGGTTACAACTACAGCAGCTGTTCGTAATTTTGTATATTTGACTAGTGCGGATTTCTCTTTGCGATACTTAGTTTGTTTACCAGCGTATTCGATGACAAATCCTATTGCTGTGAATTAGAAAACTGTCTTTTTCTAAATGATCGCCATTGATTGATTGTAATTCTGAATCTGGGTTAATTGTAAAAAGAAGACATGAATTAGTAATTGAATAAGGTTATGCTCTACTTTAAAGATGAAAGGGAGGATGTTCCCATTGAGAGTCACCATTTTGGCATCTTGACGATGCCAAACAGTAGTGAAAATCCTCAGTATAATCCTTAAGTTAGTATTAAGCAATAAAAATCCCCAGCAGAGTCGCCATTTTGTTTCGACAAGAAACAAATGCATTTGATTTGGGGGAATTCGTTTTTACTCAATAGTTAACAAAAGAAGAATAAAGAGAACAGTCACAATATTCATTCGTCCTAAATCCATTTACATCATTTATCTCCATTGATTCCAAAGTAGAACATTTACATAGACATAATACAAATATTAAAGTTCAATATTGATTGTATCATGATCTTCAATGTAGCAGTATTGATGTGCAGGAACAACATTTATTCTTATTGATTCCATGTTCTTGAGAAAGTATTTCGATATTTCAATCCGAATTAGGGTTTCTTTGATCTCTGATTAGTCACCAATGAATCCCTGACATGAACGAAGTCATTGCATGCCCATAGGGGAGAATGGTACACCAACAGGAAGGTTGTGCGCCCACAGCCATGGTTCATCAGAAAGGGTTGTGCGCTAGTAACCATTGTGTTCCCTTATCTGTTGTGCGCTAGTACAGTTGTGCGCCTCGTGGGCCATGTTCTGCATAACGGGTGTGGACGATACCTGGGTTCTTCTAAAGTCTGGATCTCTCTCCTCTGCTTGAATCTTGCTCTAATGAATCAATTATAGAGGGATGATGGGGTATTTATAGCCTTTCACACGTGTGAACACCTCAACATATTCATTGTGTGCCCAGTATAGTTGTGCGGTCACCCCTTTATGTGCTAACCTTACTTATATGTTGATTCCCTTTGTGTACAAACCACACTTGTGCGCGGACCACACTTGTGTGTAGACCACCTTGTGCGCGGACCACCTTATGCGGTGCCCAACCCTTCATTGCATGCTTCTGTTGTGCGCCGCACAACCCCCTTTCAGGAAGTATTTCTTCTTCTGTTATCTTTCTTGATCTTTTTTATGCCTCAACAGAGTCGAAGTCATAGTTGTAGTTTGAGTGCAGCGATCTTCTTCTTGGGATATTGATGAAGCCAATGTATAAGTTCAACCCAAAAAGATGCAAAAGTATCTAATAGATTTTCAATGAAATGAATGAAACCCTATAGTGCAGATTCGATTCTCCTTCTTTTCAAAGTCGAGTATGGATCACTCTTATTAAAACAATTTAATCAAACTTTGAAAAGGAGAATAGAATAAGCTAATAATAAAATATGAATTACAACACAACTAGCTTAAAGAGGCTTGAAGGATCTTTCTCTATAACACAATAAAAGAATATGAATTTTTGTGATTTATAATGTAAGAGAAAGCCTCTATTTATAGCCAAAGATCTATGTAGTTCGGTTGGCCAAGGATTCAGTTCAGCAGGCCAAACTCCAAAGATAACGTTCCAATCAGAATCTAGAAATCGCAGGATAAAATCTTTTAAATCTTCGGCTGGCCTAAGCCTAGGTTCGGTTAGCCGAACATCAACTTCGGCTAGCCTAAGCTCAAGTTAGGCTAGCCTAAGTGGTCTGGATTCCAAAATTGTTCCATTGCTGAAAACTTGACCAAACTTCCTTGGGCTAGCCGAATTCAGGTTCGGCTGGCCGAACCCTACTGGCTGTTAATTAATTTGTACCGAAGTTAGGACAAGCTATAGAAAATGTGTAGGATTTATCTTGAAAGGACGAGCTATAGATGTCCTTGAGGGGGGTGAATATGATAATGCCAAATAATTTAATACAATGCGGAATAATGAATCGATTAAATACAATATTGCAAAGTATTGAATCCTTGATACCAAATAGTTAGTAGGACAACCTTACACCTAAAAGATTTAGGTAGGACAACCTTATTTTATGTCGTCATTTAAATCAAAGTATCAAACTAATTGCAAAGAGTAAGAAAAACACAATAGCATAAATAATCAAATTCAATCACCACAATACACAAAAGAGTTATAGTGATTCGGTGCCTCAATGCAACCTACTCCACTCCCAAAATTAATATCCTCATAATTTTGAGTTTCTCTATTTCAAGGTTTTCCAGGTTCACCTTAATAACCTTATACGGTTATTGCGATTTTCACAGACTATCACAATCAAACCCACTATGTGATTTTATGGGGTCACCACAAATAAACCCGCTTTGTGATTTTATGGGATCATCACAAACAAACCCACTGAGATTTCCGGGCTATCTCAAAAAAACCCAAAATGAAATAATTAAAAATAAATAATACTTATCATCGATTTGGTGAGTCAAAGTCGTAGTTGTAGGTTGAGTGCAGTGATCTTCTTTTTAGGATATTGATGAAGCCGATGTATAGGTTCAACCCAAAAAGATACAAAGGGATCTTATAGATTTTTAATAGAATGAATGAAACCTTATAACTGTAAATTCGATTCTCCTTTTTAAAGTCGAGTATGGATTACTCTTATTAAAATAATTTAATCTAACTTTTAAAAGGAGAATAGAATATGTTAATAATGAAATATGAATTACAACACAAATAGCCTAAAGACGCTTAAAGGATCTTTCTCTACACGACAATAAAAGAATATGAATTTTTCTGATTTAGAATGCAAGAGAAAGCCTCTATTTATAGCCAAGGATCTGTGTAGTTCGGTTGGCCCAACATTTAGTTCATCTGGCCGAACTCCAAAGATAAAGTTCTAATCAGAATTTGGAAATCACGTGATAAAATCTTTCAAATCCTCAGCTGACATAAGCCTAGGTTCGGCTGATCGAACACCCAGTTCGACTAGCCTAAGCTCAAGTTCGACTAGCCTAAGTGGTTTGGATTCTGAAATCGTTCCATTGTAGAAAACTTGTCCGAAATTCCTTGGGATGGTCGAAGTCAGGTTCGGCCAGATGAACCCTACCAACTATTAATTTATTTGTACCGAAGTCAGGACGAGCTATAGAAAATGTGTTGGATTTATCTTGAAAGGACAAGCTATGGATGTCCAAGAGGGGGCTGAATAGGACATTGTCAAATAATTTGATACAATGCAGAATCATGAATCAATTAAATATAATATTGCGAAGTATTAAATCCTTGATACCAAATAGTTCGTAAGACAACCTTACACTTAACAGATTTGGGTAGGATAACCTTATTTCACGACCTCTTTGAAATCAAAGTATCAAACTAATTATAAAGAGTGTGAAAAGCACAATAGCATAAATAATCAAATTCAATCACCACAATACACAAAAGAGTTATAGTGGTTCGGTGCCTTAATGCAACCTACTCCACTCCCAAAATTACTATCCTTGTAATTTTTTACTTTCACTATTTCAAGGTTTTCCAGGTTCACCTTAACAACCTTATATAGTTATTGTAATTTTTACGGGCTAGCACAATCAAACCCACTTTGTGATTTTACGGGGTCACCACAAACAAACCTGCTTTGTGATTTTATGGGGTCATTACAAACAAACCCACAGAGATTTCTGGGCTATGTCAGAAAAACCCAAATTGAAATAATTAAAAACAAACAGTACTTATCATCGATTTGGCAAGTCAAAGTCGCAGTTGTAGATTGAGTGCAGGAATCTTCTTCTTGGGATATTAATGAAGTCGATGTATAAGTTCAACCAAAAAAGATGCAAAGGGATCTAATAGATTTTCAATGAAATAAATGAAACCTTATAATGCAGATTCGATTCTCCTTCTTTTGAAAGTCAAGTATGGATCACTCTTATCAAAACAATTTAATCAAACTTTGAAAAGGAGAATGGAATAAGCTAATAATAAAATATGAATTACAACACAAGTAACTTAAAGAGGCTTTAAGGATCTTTCTCTACAACACAATAAAAGAATATAAAATTTTATGATGTAGAATGTAAGGGAAATCCTCTATTTATAGCCAAGGATCTGTGTAGTTTGGTTGGCCCGAGATTTAGTTCAGCTGGCCTAACTCGAAATATAACGTTCCAATTAGAATCTGGAAATCGCAGGATAAAATCTTTCAAATCTTCGGCTGGCCTAAGCCCAGGTTCTGTTGGTCGAACATCTAGTTCAGCTATCCCTAGCTCAAGTTCGGCTATCCTAGTCTAGATTCTGAAATTGTTCCGTTGCTGAAAACTTAACCGAACTTCCTTGGGCTAGCCGAATTCAGGTTCGACTGGCCGAACCTTACCGGCTGTTAATTTATTTGTACCGAAGTCAGGATGAGCTATAGAAAATGTGTTGGATTTATCTTAGAAGGACGAGCTATAGAAAATGTGCGAGATTTATCTTGGAAGGACGAGCTATAGATGTCCTAGAGGGAGGGGGGATGAATAGGATAATGCCAAATAATTCGATACAATGCAGAATAATGAATCAATTAAATATAATATTGTAAAGTATTGAATCCTTGATACCAAATAGTTCGTAGGATAATCTTACACCTAAAAGATTTTGGTAGGACAACCTTATTTCACAATGTCTTTGAAATCAAAGTATCAAACTAATTGTAAAGAGTTAAAAAAAAAAAAAACATAATAGCACAAATAATCAAATTCAATCACCACAATACATAGAAGATTTATAGTGGTTCGGTGCCTCAATGTAACCTACTCCACTCCCAAAATTACTATCCTCGTAATTTTGACTTCACTATTTTAAGGTTTTCTAGGTTCACCTTAACAACCTTATACAGTTATTGGAATTTTCACAGGCTTTCACTATCAAACCCACATTGTGATTTTACGGGGTCATGACAAATAAACCCGCATTGTGATTTTATGGGGTAATCACAAACAAACCCACTGAGATTTTTGGGCTATCTCAGAAAAATCCAAACTGAAATAATTAAAAACAAACAGTACTTAACATCGATTTGACGAGTCTAAGTCGTAGTTGTAACTTGCATGCAACGGTCTTCTTCTTGGGATATTAATGAAGTCGATGCATAAGTTCAACCCAAAAAGATACAAAGGGATCTAATAGATTTTCAATAGAATGAATGAAACCCTGTAGTTGCAGACTCGATTCTCCTTTTCAAAGTCGAGTATGGATTACTCTTATCAAAACAATTTAATCTAACTTTTAAAAGGAGAATAGAATAAGTTAATATTAAAATATGAATTACAACACAAATAGCTTAAAGACGCTCGAAGGATCTTTCTCTACAAGACAATAAAAGAATATGAATTTTGCTGATTTATAATGTAAGAGAAAACCTCTATTTATAGCCAAGGATCTGTGTTGTTCGGCTGGCCCAAGATTCAGTTCAGTTGGCCGAACTTCAAAGTTAACGTTCTCACCAGAATTTGAAATCGCAGGATAAAATCTTTCAAATCTTCAGCTGGCATAAGCCTAGGTTCGGCTAGCCTAAGCTCAAGTTCGGATGGCCTAAGTGGTCTGGATTCTAAAATTGTTACATTACTGGAAACTTGACAGAAATTCCTTGGGCTGGCCGAAGTCAGGTTCGGCTGGACGAACCCTACCAGTTGTTAATTTATTTGTACCAAAGTCAGGACAAACTATAGAAAATGTGCTAGATTTATCTTGAAAGGATGAGCTATAGATGTCCTAGAGGGGGGGAGGGTGAATAGGACAATGCCAAATAATTTGATACAATGCGGAATAATGAATCAATTAAATATAATATTGCAAAGTATTGAATCCTTGATACCAAATAGTTCGTAAGACAACCTTACACTTAACAGATTTAGGTAGGACAACCTTATTTCATGACCTCTTTGAAATCAAAGTATCAAACTAATTGTAAAGAGTGAGAAAAGCACAATAGCACAAACAATCAAATTCAATCACCACAATACGCAAAAGTGTTATAGTAGTTCGGTACCTTAATGCAACCTACTCCACACCCAAAATTACTATCCTCATAATTTTTGCTTTCACTATTTCAAGGTTTTCCAGGTTCACCTTAATAACTTTATACACTTATTACGATTTTCACGGGCTATCACAATCAAACCCACTTTGTGATTTTACGGGGTCACCACAAACGAACCCGCTTTGTGATTTTACGAGGTCTTCACAAACCAACCAGTTGAGATTTTTAGGCTGAGGTATTGATGAAGCCGACATATAAGTTCTACCCAAAAAGATACAAAGGGATCTAATAGATTTTTAATAGAATGAATGAAACCTTATAGTTGTAGATTCGATTCTCATTTTCAAAGTCGAGTATGGATTACTCTTATCAAAATAATTTAATCTAACTTTTAAAAGGAGAATATAATAAGTTAATAATAAAATATGAATTGCAACACAAATAGCTTAAAGACGCTTGAAGGATCTTTCTCTACAGCACAATAAAAGTCTATGATTTTCTTTTTATTTAGAATGTAAGAGAAAGCCTCTATTTATAGCCAAAGATCTGTGTAGTTCGGCTGACCCAAGATTCAGTTCAGCTAGCCGAACTCCAAAGATAACTTTCTAATCAGAATCTGGAAATCACGGAAAAAATCTTTCAAATCTTCGGCTGATATAAGTTTAGGTTCGGCTGGCCGAACACCCAGTTCGGCTAGCCTAAGCTCAAGTTCGGTTGGCCTAAGTGGTCTGGATTTTGAAATCGTTCCATTACTGGAAACTTGACCAAAATTCCTTGGGCTGGCCGAAGTCAGGTTCAGCTTGACGAACCCTACCAGCTGTTAATTTATTTGTACCAAAGTCATGACGAACTATAGAAAATGTGCTGGATTTATCTTGAAAAGATGAGCTATAGATGTCCTAGAGGGGGAGGGGGGGTGAATAGGACAATGCTAAATGATTCGATACAATGCGGAATAATGAATCAATTAAATACAATATTGCAAAGTGTTGAATCATTGATACCAAATAGTTCGTATGACAACCTTACACCTAAAAGATTTAGGTAGGACATCCTTCTTTCACGACCTCTTTGAAATCAAAGTATCAAACTAATTGCAAAGAGTACGTAAAGCACAATAGCACAAATAATCAAATTCAATCACCAAAAACACAAAAGAGTTATAGTGGTTCGGTGCCTTAATGCAACCTACTTCACTCCCAAAATTACTATCCTCGTAATTTTTTCTTTCACTATTTCAAGGTTTTCCAGGTTCACCATAATAACCTTATACAGTTATTGTGATTTTCACTGACTATCACAATCAAATCCACTTTGTGATTTTACAGAGTCATCACAAACAAACTCGCTTTATGATTTTACGGGGTCAGCACAGACAAACTCGCTGATATTTTTGGGCAATCTCAGAAAAATCCAAACTGAAATATTTAAAAACAAACTGTACTTATCATCGATTTGGCGAGTCGAAGTTGTAGTTGTAGCTTGAGTGCAGCGATCTTCTTCTTGGGATATTGATGAAGCCGATGTATCAGTTCAACCCAAAAAGATACAGAGGGATCTAATAGATTTTCAATAGAATGAATGAAAACTTATAGCTACAGATTCTATTCTCCTTTTCAAAGTCGTGTATGGATTAATCTTATCAAAATAATTTAATCTAACTTTTAAAAGGAGAATAGAATAAGTTAATAATAAAATATGAATTACAACACAAATAGCTTAAAGACGCTTAAAGGATCTTTCTCTACAACACAATAAAAGAAGATGAATTTTTCTAATTTAGATTGTAAGAGAAAGCCACTATTTATAGCCAAGGATCTGTGTAGTTCGGTTGGCCCAAGATTCAGTTCAGCTGGCCGAACTCGAAAGATATCGTTCTAATCAGAATTTGGAAATCGAGGGATAAAATCTTTCAAATCTTCGGCTGGCATAAGCCTAGGTTCGGCTAGCCTAAGCTCAAGTTCGGCTGGCCTAAGTCGTTTGGATTCTGAAATCGTTTCATTGCTGGAAACTTGATAGAAATTCTTTAGGCTGGCCGAAGTCAGGTTCGGCTGTACAAACCTTACCAGCTGTTAATTTATTTGTACTAAAGTCAGGACAAACTATAGAAAATGTGCCGGATTTATCTTGGAAGGATGAACTATAGATGTCCTAGGGGGGGTTGAATAGGATAATGCCAAATAATTCGATATAATGCAGAATAATGAATCAATAACTACAATATTGTAAAGTGTTGAATCCTTGATACCAAATAGTTCGTAAGACAACCTTACACCTAAAAGATTTAGGTAGGACAACTTTATTTCACGACCTCTTTGAAATCAAAGTATTAAACTAATTGCAACGAGTAAGAAAAACACAATAGCACAAATAATCAAATTCAATCACCACTATACACAAAAGAGTTATAGTGGTTCGGTGCCTTAATGCAACCTACTCCACTCCGAAAATTACTATTCTCATAATTTTTACTTTCACTATTTCAAGGTTTTCTAGGTTCACCTCAACAACCTTATACACTTATTGCGATTTTCACAGCTCACTTTGTTTTTTTATGGGGTCACCACAAACAAACCCGGTTTGTGAGTTTACGGGGTCATCACAAACAAACCCGTTGAGATTTTCGGGCTATCTCTAAAAAAATCCAAATTGAAATAATTAAAAACAAACAGTACTTATCTTCGATTTGGCGAGTCGAAGTCGTTGCTATAGCTTGAGTGCAACGATCTTCTTTTTGGGATATTGATGAAGCCGATGTATAAGTTCAACCCAAAAAAATACAAAGGGATCTAATAGATTTTCAATGAAATGAATGAAACCCTATATATGTCCTAGAGGAGGGGGGGGGGGGTGAATAGGATAATGCCAAACAATTCGATATAATTCAGAATAATGAATCAATTAAATACATTGTTGCAAAGTATTGAATCCTTTATATCGAATACTTCGTAGGACAACCTTACACCCAGAAGATTTCGATATGACAACCTTATTTCACGATGTCTTTGAAATTAAAGTATCAAACTAATGTAAGGAATAAGAAAAGTACAATAACACAAATAATAATATCCAATCATCACAATGCACAAAAGAGTTATTGTGGTTTGGTGACTCAATGCAACCTACTCCACTCCTAAAATTACTACCCTCGTAATTTTGGCTTTCACTATTTCAAGGTTTTCCAGATTCACCTTAACTACCTTATATAGTTATTGTAATACCTAACATATTTCGTACCATTTTCTATGCCTATGTGCACGATAATCAACGTCCTTGGCAAGACCTGTACTAGCCATGTATAGTGCACACCCGATTGACTGGAACCCCAATGCCTTGAAACCTATTTCATATCGACGGCCCCATCACCGCAATCGCAGTGGTACCACCCGTGCTTTTGTACGACCCTCCGTTAGTGGGATACGCTGCGAAGAATCGTTGGTGTATCATGTGCGCATTACACCATATATTTCATTCTACACATGTGCACAACACATGCTATGCACACATGCACCATGCCACCATATCTCTACCCATGTGTGTGATGTCACACACCCATACCACCCCTCTCTCATGTGTATCCAAAGTCAACCCTTCTCCATACAACACCTTATGGATGATGTCATCATGCCATGCCACCCCATGTCTCATTTAATCCACCATTAAGTCCTAATCATGCATTACTTGTCATGATCCTTGCTTAAGCCAAACATAACCATATTAATCTAACCTAACCACAATTTTAGCAAATTCTCTACAAATACCCCTTCAATCCTTAACATTTTCACCATTTTCCTACCATGAGAGCGAGAGAGAGCGAAAGAGAGAGAAGTGATCTTGGTGGGCCATCAATCCCATCCCTTCCATCCATCTCAACCATCCATCTAGTCCATAAAGATGAGTACACCCCCACACATTTTTCTTCTCTTATTTCCTTGATTTCTTTTCCATGTGGTGTAGGTGTAAGGACCCATAAAATAATGGACCCCCAAGTGAAGATGATGAGCCATCCAATGGTGTAGATGGATTACGAACATAAATAACAATACAATTTGGAAGTTGTGTGGGACCATTGATCACGGCCCTACCACGATGTTGGTCAGCCATCCAATCTGTTCATAAGGTCACAAAGACCTGGATGGGAAATCACACAGATATCAGCTTGATTAGGACGTGGTGGGCTCCACCGTGGGCCCATTGTAATTTTGTATGCCATCCAAACCATCCATAGTTGGGATGCCACTAAGGTGTAAAATCATACACATACACACCCTTGCACACACATGCACATAAAAAAAAAGAGGACTGGACGTTGTTCTTGCCGGTGTCCTCGTAGGGCACGGCAAAGGCGCCCTGTTGCTTAAAAGAAAAGGGTTGGGCCGTGGGACCACAACCCCCCTCCCCCCCCTCCAATGACATATGTATTCGATCCACGCTATCCATATGATTTCTTAGCTCATTTTAGGCCTTGAGCCAAAAAATGAAGCCAATCCAAATCTCTGGTAGGCCACACCATTAAAAAAATCATTTTAATAGTAATATTTACTATCAAATCTGTTAGGGCCCACTGTAATGTTTCTGTACACCTAAACATACCAAATATTGGGCTCATTGGACCTATCATGAGCCCGAGAACCTGACAGACGAAGTGGATCGTCCTGATGTGGGCCCCACCTATGAAAATCCATAAAAAAAAAAAGAAGAAGCAAGGCTAGACGCCCATGCTATCACTGTGCAGAGGACGCTGCATTGCTATTGTGAGAAGACAAGGACGGTGGGTCCCATCACAGGCCCCACCGTGATGTATGTCGAGCATCAACACCGTGCATTTGATGTGTCCCCTTTAAAATGGGTTTCCCCAAAAACCAACCGTACAGGGAACTCAGGTGGCCCACACCATCTAAAATCATGTGAAGACTTGGTTAAAACATATAAAAGCACTTACTGGGTGCCACTTGAAATTTGAATGCATCTGAAACTTGGTCTAACCCCTTGACCAAGTGGGACACACATAATGGATGGATTTGTGAACCACACCTCGGTGACCCAACAAATGATTATGAATGTTTTAATAGAGGGTAACCCTCTCAACTTTTGTGTGGTGTGTCCCACACAAGCCACAGATTGACTTGATTTTAAGCCCCATGCACACCATGGATTGGTGCATCTGACTGATGGTGTTGAGGCTTGACACGCATCACAATGGGTCACACATAACTCAACCTCATGGGAAATCCCCATGAGCTCGACCGCATAGAGCCTTTTTCCATATATATATATATAATAGTGTTAATTAAATTTTGGACCTCTCAATATGATCATGAGAAGCTTAGGTGACCGCTAAAAATAAAATAAAATACTGAGACTTGTAATGTATGTGCGGTCCCTAAATATATGATCATGTGATATTGGGTAGCCTATAAACCATGTGAACTATGAAGTATCTACCACCCTAAACCTTGTGAAATTGGGTAGCATGTGTAGTTCACCACCACAAGACCATGTTATATAAGACCAGCCTTAAATCATGCATGGTTAAGGCCTTTACTCAAGTAATTATACGGTGTGTGGACAACCCTTGACCTTAAAAAGATTATGTAGAATATGTGGCCCACCCATCAAGTGACCCTGTGGTGTGGGAAAAACTCCAAAATAATAGAAATTGTGTTGATTGTGTGACTACTATCATGAGGTTGTATGATGTGTGATTGGCCCTTGACCATGTGGAATCTTGATTGGCGTGTGGCCCTAAGTCATAGATTTGTGTTTAGCTTTTGGAACGTTTTTTATTATAACTTGTGTGTGAACAATGTTTGTGTGAGGGTGTGATGAAATGGTTGGGTATGAACAATGCTATGTAGTGAGTTGGGGCTGACCCCTTGATCATGAGGTCATATAACATGAGTATGGACACCTAATCATGTACAAAGGTGGTGTATATGTAGCCATCTAATCGTATGATTATGAAATATGCACAAAGCCACCTAACCATATGAAATCAAGTGGCATTGATGGCCATTCAACAACATGGGTTTATGCTTATCGACATAGACACCGCCACTTGAATCATATATGACCAAGTTGTAAATTAGACCGAGTATGATGTAGGGTTATGTTACCCAAGCTAATGCTATGTCCTAGATTCTACACGATGTGATATCTAAACCGTAAATGGTATAATGAAATGTAGCCCTTGACCCTTAACCATGTGACACCAAATATGAGTCATTAACTATGTGATGTGTGACGTGTGGGTACGATTATGATTGTTCAACTATGTTTGGATATTTTAAAATATGTATGGATACTTAGATCACGATAGTAATCGTATACATACTAAACTATTTGAAATTGTGGTGCTTTCTGCCTGACCATGTGAAAGTTTAGTAAAGTGGTTGCCCCATTATGTGAGCTATAATGTAATGAAAGTACGTAACCATCTAACCTTAAGTCCTTTATTATGACAAGTAGAGTGACATTTGTATAGCCTCTCAACCATATGGACTTCTAATAACAGAGTGGCCATAAGACCATGTAGGCATATGAGAATTGTGTGGTTACTCAAACTTGTGAACTATGCTGATGGTGTAACATCTTGGGTATGTAAACTTAGGATGTTTGTCCAATTGATTGTTGACCCATCTTATTAATAGTATTGGGCATGATTTGTGGACTCCACTAATATGTTCACAATGACATTAGAGTAGTGGGCCTATTAGCCTTAAAGCTCACCTTGAGTAGACGCCTTGTGGGCTCATTAGCGGTAAACTTATCGGGTGTTGAGGGTCAAATATTGCATATCAGACCCCAATTACTGCCTAGATTTACGAACATGATACTGGTTAACGTCCGATTTTAACTGTATTTGTGGTGCAGGGTGTATTCACGAGATTGGACCGAAAAAGTCGCTAAAAAGCATAGATTTAATAATCCGAGGACACTAAGGTAAGGGACGGACTCCATGGGACCAAGATCAAGGATTTACAAGCCGGAGATCAGAGAAATTCTAGCCACTCACGATGAAGAAGCTCGAAATTGGTTTAGAATGCAAGATCACAGGATTTCCACCATCCGATTGACACGAGACGTCATAAATGGGATGTGAGCCATAAATCAACCGTAGGTATTAAATTTCAGCCATTAAAGATCTTAGGAAGTGGGACAACAGACAGATCAGTCCATAGATCTGTGAATTAGGGCCCACCTGATATCTGGATCTGCTTCAAGGTTGGTCTCAACTCATTAAATGAGCTGATAATGTAAATGGATGGAAAGGATTTCTCATGAGCATCAAGGTGGGACCCACTTTGAGGAGTGAGAGTGCACACTAGTTGTGCACTTTTAGTGCACCAAACGAACAAAGTCGGTCAGCAAACGCTGACTCGACTTCTTTCCTAAAAACAAAAATTCCCATTTTTTTACTGCGCAATAGGGAGTTGCGTTTGGATTCTGGTGGGCCGCTGCCATCATGCATTAAGATGATCCACACCGTTCATTAAATTCAGGTGGCTAAACCGACTGTACCCTGATCTGAAACCCGATTTTCTCGTG
Organism: Magnolia changhungtana; assembly: GCA_030180095.1. Lineage (NCBI taxonomy): Eukaryota > Viridiplantae > Streptophyta > Magnoliopsida > Magnoliales > Magnoliaceae > Magnolia > Magnolia changhungtana. The sequence goes on from JASAUF010000294.1 coordinate 2,609,702, forward strand.
CACTGTACATACATGAATGCGCAGACATAGAATGGATGGTAAATTTAAAGATCTGGTGGACCACAGTTAAACCAATACGAAACCATCCCTTCCTGGACGGTTTTTCACCAAAAATACAATGGACGGAGTGGATTTCTCCATCACCAACAATTTTGGGACCACCGATCATCACAGCGTAATGCCAGAAGCTCTGTTCGCAAACAGAGCCTGCGGACGATTCTGGTGGGCCACTATCAAGGTTTCAAATGGCTGATCCGGACCGTCTATCTTATTCGGGGCCCATTTCAATACAAAAATAC